>JBAMNC010000632.1:0-600000 GCA_037902135.1 Cetoscarus ocellatus | reverse complement strand
ACGGTATAATGGGTGTAGAAGGATGAATCGGTTGGTAACACTTTCTATGACGCTTCTCTTTATAACACATCATAAACATATCATTATGTTGGTAAGATGTTATACTGATTATACAGTTAAAATGCTGAATATTTAAAGTAATGATCACTTGTGATAATTTGCAATGCTTTATGAAATTAATTATTCATTTTAATAACAGTGTTGGTAATGAGTTATAAAAACATGTTTGGGTAGTAATTTGTGCTTTAATCTATCAGAAATTATTAATGTTCATTTTGCTTCATAACAACAAATTGGACACACTCTTTCGGAAAGACTAATGGCACAAGATGTTAATTAACAACTATGCAGGTAATTGATTGATTATTTTATTTTAAAACTTTCATTTTGGCAATGCATGATAATAATCTATAACACATTTGAAACACTATTCTAATCCACTATTAAATACATTAAAAGTCAGTATAAGTGGTCATTAGATGCTTTAAGTAAAGTGAACGAAAAAGATTTGTTATTAGAGCAAGACAAGCAAAGAAAACTTTTTTATTAAATCTTTTTTATGATCATCATTTCAAATCATCTATGGCTCAAAATCAAGACAAAATACATTTTCTTAACAGTAAAAGCTGATAAAGGAATCGCCATATAAAACATTTAAAAAACAAAACTGACAATCTTAAAAATATTATAACACATAAAAGCTTACAAGATTAGCTGAAAACTTTAGGGGTCATGGCGGCTAGAGCCTATCCCGGTGTAGGTACCAGATCTGCTGGGGCTGCCAGATCGGCTCGGGGTCCTGCGCCTGCCGATGACGTCACACTATATGAAGGTTGTGGTTGGTCCGGATTAGGTGACATCACGCTATATGATTGGCTGGAAGTTGGCAGAGTGGACGACTTCTATCACGAAATCTATCATTACTTATGTGTTACTATTGTTATCAATAAGTGTTGTGTCGCTGAATGAGGCACTTTGTAGAGCTTTACTTCACTTTATTTTCTAACTTCACCAACAACATAGCAGATAAAGACAATTACAGAACAGCAGCATTTCTTCTTCTCGCCTTTAACTCAATACTACCACCTAGTGTTCAGGCTGAAACATTGAAACATCACAATAAGACGAGGTGTTTTTTGACGTACTGAAGCATAATTAATATTTGGTCTAACAAATAATCTTGCTAGATGCACACCATAAACAATAAAATGGAAAAAAATCAATACATCTTCCCATTCAAAAGAGCTTTAGCGCTATGGAGAAAAGAAGTTTAGGTTGCCAAAGGAAATGTGAGATAAAAGCCAAAATATCTATTGATAAATAGAGATCCTGAGTACATATTTTTTTTCTTTTTCATTTAGAATCAGAATTACAGTACAGTATGTTGTAATTCTCTGTACTATATGGAGACAAAGGTTCGAGGTGAATTGAACAAACAAACGGAAATAAAGAAAATTGTGAGGGGCTTTTAAACGAGCACATCTGACTCCTATTAAGTGGGGCGCAATGTAATTTGTCCAAGTGGAGTTGCCGTAGTGGGACGTCATCGGCAGACGCAGGGCCCCGAGCCGATCTGGCAGCCCGAGCACATCTGGTACCACTGGCTGTCAGTGGGTGAGAGGAGGGGCACTCCCTCAACTGGTCGCCAGCCAATCACAGGGCTACATAGAGAGACAGACAACCATTCACTTCCACACTCATACTTAAAGGAAATTTGGAGTCTCCAATCAACCTAATGAGCATGTATTTGGTATGTTGGAGGTAGTCAGAGTGCCTGGGGAGAACCCACACATGCACGGGGCGAACACGCAAACTCCACACAGAAAGGCCCTGAGTGGCACAGGGATTGAACTAGCAACCTTCCTGCTGTGAGGCACCTGTGCTACCTGCTGTGCCACCATGATGCCATAAGGTAAAAATGTTCCAGAGAAGCTTGGTGATAGGCTTTGCCGTGTGTCAGAGTTATTGTTATAAAGATGTTTATGGATGTTTATAATTATATTATAGGCATTGCATCATAGCTCACTCTAAGTATGCTTATACTACACTTAAAAATAGCATTATAATGAGTTATAATGTCTATTTTAAAGCTTTAAAAATGAACATGAGTAGTCATAACCGTGATTATGCAGTGCAGTGTTACAAGAAACCTGTAAACATTCTTATAATGTGTTTGTGATACATTACAGAGAGGGCCCTCAGAGACAGTGTTACCAATTGTTCTTTTGTGTTGTCTTTGCTGTAATAATCACAATACCAGGAAAAAAACAAATAATCAGCACAGTGTGACTGAGTGTCTGCCAAAGGATGATGGTGTATTTGTACACACAGAGCAGCAGATGGCGGCTCTGAATGGGAGCCATATGTAAACATTATTCACAAATGTGATGGAGGTTGTGGGTCTCGTGTCACGCTGAGTGTCAGGGTGTGTCCTGAGTGGAAACTGTAACATGTTTACCACTAACACACTACACCAGATCTTAATGACCACAAGAAATATTTTGAACTCTCCCTTCGTGTCATGTCCAAACAACCTTTTCAACCCCCTAAATAAGATCACTTCAGCTTTAAATTCAGACTTTTACCAAAGTGGCCACAACCTTGGAAAAGTTAAATGTTGTCTCTGTTCATATTTCCCTGGACGCTCTACACGAGTAATATACACTGATCACCTTAGGGTCATTTTTGACAAGCCATTTAAAACAACAGTCATAGCTCAAGTTACACATCATTAACAAAACTGCACACACACAAACACAAACTCAAAAGTCTGCTCATAAGCTCAATGTTCTTTCATACAGTGAAAAGTTCAAGTCTATAAAGCCCTGATCTAAAGACAAAAACTGACACGATAGTCTCAGACTGTTGCTGCGACCATCCATCCATCCATCATCTATACTGTTTATCCGGTTTCGGGGGGGAGCTGAAGCCTATCCCAGCTGACATTGGGAGAGAGGCGGAGTACACCCGTTGCCAGCCAATCACAGGGCCACATAAAGAGATGGATGACCATTCATGCTCACACTCACACCTAAGGGAAATTTTGCGTGACCAGACAACCTAATGAGCATGTTTTTGGCCTGTGGGAGAAAGCTGGATTGCCTGAGGAGAACCCATGTATGCACAGGGAGAATAAGCAAACTCCACACAGAAAGGCCCTGACTGGATCAAACTGACAAACTTCTTGCTGTGGGACACATGCACTACCTGCTACTAATTTATTTTTATTTAATTAGATGTATATACACATATACTTTATCATTCTTTATCATACTTAATTTGCTTTTTGCAGCTTCAAAAAACTTATCATGTTGATATTTGATATTGACATTTAAGCATTTCAAACGCAAATTCCTCAAAAATGATTACTTGTAGTCAGCACAGTCAGAGGTTGAAGCAGTGCCCTCCCTTGATTTTATCCATTGAAGGGCCTGTAAAAACCTTTTCAGGGGTCTGATTCTTGTCTTGATTCCCTTTAGGTTTCAAAGGCAGCAAAAGCAGCACATGAATTGATCCCCAAAGATGAACCCTATAATCAACACTGCGAGCTGCATGTGAGAAACATCACTGCAAAGTCCATGCCACACTTTATCCATGTTGTTAATTTTTACATTTCTTTCTGACGTTTTTACTTCTATCATCCTATTCTTGTGTCTTGTATTACACCTTATGGGTGGAGACAGGGGTTAATAAATGGGAGATATATCTTAAGGCTAAATTGTAAAGTATACTGTATGGAAATATGTAGTATTATAAAGTGTCAAACAAAGATTTACAAAATTGGGAAAATTGTGTAAAGTAAAAATATTTTAGAAGTTATACATTTTGATTATGTTTTTTTAAAATAAATTTTCAAAGTGCAAATTTTGTGAAAAAGGGCAATTTAGAGTCACCAGTTAACCTAATAAGCATGTGTTTGGTCTGTGGGAGGAAACCAGAGTGCCCAGAAAGAACCCAAGCATGCACGGGGAGAACATGCTGTGAGGCATGTGCATAACCTGCTGCGCCACTGTGCTGCCCTGTAAGATAAATGTTCAAGAGAAACATTTTCAGTCTGAAAGTTTAGTGAAGGGATGCAACGAATTGTTGACAGTCGAAAAATTCGACAACATAAATGGTCAATGATGGATTTTATTGTCGGATAGTCGTTTAATTACGACATCCCATGTTTTTAGTGTAGGCTAATGCATGAACATGTTTTCTGGAGCAGATTATCCAGTGGAGTGAGTCATCCTACCCCCTTTTCTATCTTTGATGGATCATCATCCAACACTGGCCACTTCATATCAGGAAAATAATGTAGCATAGCAACGGTAGACGCTTGTTGTGCTATCACGTCCCAAATCTCCATTTCTCTCAGCAAATTTCATCCTCTAAAGTGATGATAAAGAAGCTAAATGTCCTCTCATTAGTCTCCACTGTGTCTCCAATAGAGACTTTTCTGTCTGCTCTTAGGCCAAAGTTTTCGATTTAACAGGGCAAAAGTTGTGGCTAATTTAAGAGCTAACCCCCTCTCCATCTATAGCTGCTGCGAGCAGACACAAGTGCTTACCCAAAATGCAGCAGGTGGAGACTTGGCAGATTTCTGCTCACAAATAAAACTAAACCTTTTTCTCACTATTTACTCCTGTCAGAGATCAGGTTTTAGTGCTCCATATGTGACAGCATAACTCAAACTCAGTCTCATTTATCTCCACTCTGTTCTCACTCAGCTGCAGTTTAGCAAACCCGTCTTAAAGGATCTTTTTTTACTTATTTAGCAGCCTTTTGGTATTAGAGTCAGTACTGCACAAGCATTAAAGGGGAAGGAACATTGAAAATCGCATTCACATAAACAATGTGTTTCTTAAAAAGTCAAAGTTAAAGCCACACAGTGTTTTTTGTTTCTCAAACATTGTCGTCATCCTACATCTTTCTCCACTAAACAGTGAATCAAAGTCTGATAAAACTGATCTACAAACTGTGGTTACCAGGCATCACATTAAAACAAAGTCATCCATTTTATTTTAACAACAATTGTGCTTAGAATATGAGAAATGTTTGGCTATAATTAAAATTAAAACTCTACATTTTTAGTTGAAAGAGCATTGTCAAATGTAAGAAGTGAAGAATAATAACGGTAAGAAGAATGATACTGATTCTTATCATTAGTTGTATCATTATTTGATATAATACTAATATCACAAAGCAAAAATAAGACACATTAGCTAATTGTGGACGCAAAAAAGGCACCCGAGTAGTCGACTAATCAGCCATAAAGTGGATGACTAGTTGACGATAATTCAGTGAGTTTAGTGAACTCGTAAAAGTCAAGAATATAGCCATTAGGAAGAAGAAACTGGTCCACTGTCCTTTTTATTCAAGGCATAAAACACAAATAAACTGAAAACTAGATTATCTCAGGTGTCATTTGAAATACATAAAAAAAAAGATGGTAAAATTGGAAAAAACATCTGGGCATTGACATTAATGTTCAACAGAAAAAAGAATTTGACTTTTACACTTCTGTCCAGCCTTTTTTTTAATCAACATTTGAGTAGAGCAGGTATGATGTTTATCTAATCCAAAAGCAATTGCAGTGAAACAATACCAAAAGGTAGGCTATTCCCAAAGTTATACATCAGCTCTGCCAGTGGCATGTCCTTCAAAACATGACCCTGCAGGTACTTTCTTACTTTCTCTAGCCTTCTGTTTCTGCCAGGTAAAGAAAAATAAAATAAAAAAAACAGCCAGATCATTATGGAGTTGTATTTATCCTTAATTCGTAAAATGATGCACCTCCAGAGAGTCTGACCCCTGTTTACATCCAAATTATGAGAAAGTATGGTCTGCCAAGTTTGAAATGTTTTCATTCTCTCCATGAATCCTCACTAAATATTCATAACAAACAATCAATAACAACCAGGGAGAAGGAGGAGGAGAGTGAGTGGTTTAAGGGAACAATCTGTTGTCCAGATCGGCGAGATGAGCAGTGAGTCACGCTGAGAACACCCACCACCCAACATCCTGCTTCATACACACCAACAGACACACCACAGAAGAAGAATTACCTCAGATACACCAACAAAATATGGAGAGAGCTCACATCATATTAATAAACATTCTGCTCCAACTTTCATAAGTTATATAACACTTATGACGGAACATTTTATGGGATAGTGTCATTTTAATACATAACTAAACACCTACGCACAATACGTGGACTCCTGTTTACATGAAAGAGAACAATGTATTCCACTCCCTCTATTATGTTTTATATAATCAGCTTTTCCTCTGCTGATAAAGGCACATCAAATAGCATGATATCCCTGCAGCAATCAATCAGTCAACCTTTATTTAGGTCGGGTCAAACTGGTTCCAGTGAAAACAGAACAGAAAGCAGTCATTAAGCCAACAGAGACATTTATGTAAGGGTTTTGAAATCACCCAGGCTGGAAATGTGCTTACAGTGAAGATGGTGGAATCAAATGCAGCTATCATGACAAAAGGCATTAGTGGAAATAATGGCAAAATATCAAAAGTGCTTGTAAAATTAACAAATGCTTCAAAATTTCCTCGATTTGTATTGGAACTAACACCAAAATCTGATCTTGTCTCGTGACCAAAATTTCAGAAATTTTCATTAAAACTCTAACAATAACTTTTTGAGTCACAGAAATTAATAAATGCAAAAACAATAACCTCCTTAGCAAATAGAACTAAAACAATTCCAAAAACTTTATTATGCTTTTTCAAGTTTTATACACCCACCCTCAGCCTTTCCCCCCTAAAAAATAGCCCTACCATTGTGACATTATAACATTGTTTTGTCAGCTGTTGAAGCTGATTGACCTGGAGTGGCGAACCAAATGTGTGTTATAGATGGAAGATGACGGCATTTTCGTGTGGTCAACAAATACACTTTCAAAAATGACGACGTTGTAGGCCCAACTCTCCCTTACACTGCATGCACAAACCTTGATGGTCAGAGAAACAACTGCCAAACACGGTGTTACATTGCAGAAGCTACTGAGCTTGTTTTGGCTTTAACAGCAAAGTCTTCTACTCCTGTACAACCACCGTGAGCAGCAAGACGACATGGACAACATACTCCAGTGTTTGTTGCGTATGCTCCAGGTCTTCTTCTCTGGTTTTGGTGTTTGTCTGCAGCAGCGTTACAGCACCACTTACAGGCCTGGCATGTGTACTGCAGCATTTTCAGTGTTATTGTGTGGACGGACACATTAACTGAAACAATGACGTCTTTTCAGAGAATGGTTTTAATACGGAAATGTTTTTGTCTGCGTGGAGGACGGCGCTTAAATGCAGAGTTGTTGACAACATGGCTCTGAGCGCTATACTTACCCATCACCTCATTGCAGGCAGGTTGACAAATCAGAGCACATGGCCTCAAAGGGGCAGGAGCTCTGACAGATGGATCAGGGGTACTCAGTTTGACAAAACTAAAAGTTTTGCATTAGCATAAGCAGCTGTAAACATACATACAATACGGGCTCTTTGGTGTCCACATAAAGTGCAAGTTTGACTCGTACTTCTTGGTTGGTTTACATCAGAGTTTTAGACCACTTGGACAATTTCGCCAATGATCTGAATACTTTGTCAGCAGAGGTCAAGTATTCTGATTTGTTTCTGGTCGTTTCATGGGACAGTCAGCTGTGTGAACTGAGATGTTGCAGCTCAAATCAAACTGGCTGACAATGAAGCCTGCAGATAATTTCGTCAATTCATCAGCAGCTGGTTTTAGAGTTTAAAGCACATTTTTAACAGCCAATCAGCAGTCCGTAGCCCAAAGAGAAAATATGTACAATGGGATACACCAGGGGGCATCTTGACAAACATGCAGTACCTGAACTCTAGACACCTAGTATGGGAGTATAGATATCAAGTATATCGATACTTTTACAAGTCTTGGTATTAATACTCCTCTAAAATATCCTTACCAAATAAGTACTCCACTAAAATGTATATCTGTGCTGTTATGTTTATTGTTTTCCACTCTATCTCTGTGCCAAAGCAGCACCATTTTTTCATGTCATGTGACTATGAAGACAAATTAGATGTATCAAAAAGTAATCAGTTGCATCCACAAGCTTACCCAAACAGGATATATATGCATATATTTGTAATAACTACTGCAGGAATGACAAAAAATGCATTACTACTTTCTAAAATTTGTTTAATTTAACATTCAAACTTGTTGATTACTTAAAAGTATGAAAGCTTTTCATGTGGTCCTAATTGTTCTGTTTTTATAATTGATGTCAATTTAAAAAAAAATATCTTCAATCATAGTTGCTTCTGCCAAGGAGTTTATGTTTTTGCCAGGGTCTGTTTGTTTGTTTGTCTGTTTGTCTGTAAGCAACATAAAAACTACTGAATGGATTTACATGAAAATCTTACAGAGGTGTGGTTTAGTCCAAGGACGAAGCCATTACATTTTGGTGGTGATCTGCATATCTGTCTGGATGCAAAAAATTCCTAAAATTTTCTAAAAATCCCATAACTTAACACTGGGCCGTCTTTTGTCACACCCACAGCACCATCCGATTGGTTATACGCTCTGGTTACATGCAGAGCCACGGCACAGCGAAGAGCCAATCAGCACTGAAAACTGTGCATGCAGTTCTGCTAACAGACACACAGGAGAGGAGGAAAAGTTTTGCCCATAGAGAAAGACCAGCGCTGTTCCTAGAGCCTTGGTTTCTAAGATAAATTAAGGCAGCAGACTATACTGAAATTGTAATAAACATCCCAGTCCTCTACAACTCACAACTAGTAACATTACTGTGAGCCCACTAACGTTATAGAAACATGCGCAGCAGCTCTGCTCGCTCACAGTCCCTCCAGACGTGTCGTTGAATCACTCGAAACAAGGCTGCTGATAATGTCGAAAGTCTGTGTGTGAGTGAGTGTAAAACCTAATCCCCAAATTCCACATAGAGCGAACGCGCTGTGCACCGGAGCGCCGTGGTTTTGCCCTGACCGACAGGCTGGTGACATCGCCCACTGGAAACACCACAGCGTGAACAACACCAACATCTGTACAAGCAGCAGCAAACTGCTTCAGTCAACAAGTTACAAGACCCACTGATAACTAGGTCACTCTATTGGATGATATTTATGTCAACAATAATCCATTTTTTCATTCCACAATATGTGTATAAAATAAATATTGGACTTTAATGTTGGGTGGAAATCAAAATTTATGGGTGGAACTGAGCTGCTTGGTGGAGGTCTGCACTCTCGGAGTGCTTTTCTAGTTATTAATTGTTTTAAATTTGCCTAATTGCAAACTTGTTGAATAAATGTGAATTTCTGAATAGTAAATGTGTAGCAGTGCGCAGAATTGAGATTGAGAGAAGGTGTCAGAATATATTTTTATTAAATCAGTTTTCAATATTTCCACTTACACATGGATGAACTTACAAAAAACAGAAATGTTCTTGATTAAGACTGATTAACTCTGTTTATACCAGACCCCACTGCTTTAATGCTGAAGAATAGGAGAAAACTTAAACTCTGTTGGGGAGGTTTCATCAGGGTGGTGGCAGTGCTGTCGAGCTCTGTTAAACATAATTCTCTCTCTCTTTCTTTAAATAAACTCATGATTCAACTAGCTCTTAAAATCTGATGATAAATTGCTTTTGCCTTTAATGTGGGTGTAACCATAGACATGGCAGACTTGTTTTTGTGCCCTCACTATTATAAGAGCAGATAATAGGAGAAAAATAGGTATTTTTAGTATGCATGCTGCCTCTTGTGAAAATAATAATGGAAAAAGCCCATGAGATATTTACACATTATTGTAGCCTGTTCTTTAACTTGATGAACCTCGATGTGGCAGTCCAGGCAAAAAGAAACTTAAAAAAATGGCACTTCATAGCGTAAAGGTTGTCGGCCCCTGGTCTGCAGTATCACGTATCCATGGTCATGCCTCACCTGGTGCAAACGCATGCAGCAGTGTCATCAGTTGTTACTTTGGTTTTAATACAGTCCAGTTGTGTTAGCCATGAGACACAATACATATGAAAACAAATAAATAAAAAAATTATTAAAAAAAAACACTCCAGGAATAACCTGAGGAAATGGACAGAATATGGAACTTATGGCATAATTTGGCTTAAGCCGTCAGGGTACTCAGTTTAAAACAGACTGTAGAGAGGTGAAGAAGAGGAAGACATAGTTTATGAATCCCTCACCGAAAATTAAAATTCTTTACACTCTGTTGTTGAGACTTGCTACACACACGTAGGCTGAAATACACATGCACATGCACAAACAGGTCCTATGATCACGCACTAATGGAGTGATGTCAGAGTGATGGCTTGCTGCTCCTGAAGAAGCGCTTCCGAGCAGTTTTGGGGTTCAGTGCCTTGCTCAAGGGCACTTCGGCAGTGCCCAGGAAGTCAGCTGGCACCTGTCCAGGTACCAAACCAACTTCCAAAACAGGTTCAGTCAGGATTCAAACCAACCACCCTTCAGTCCCTGGACCAAGTCTTACAGACTGAGCTACTGCCACCCCACACGTCTTTAAGACAACGCTATGTGATGTCTGTTGACTGATTATCAACAAAGGCTTTTAAATCCATGGATGCAGCCATACTGTACACGCCCTCTAATGCTGAAATGATGGAGACACACTGGCACACTGATGTTAAACTGAAATACACAATACGTACTGGCATTAATCTGAAATATATGCAACATGCTGGTGTTCAAGTGCCATTGGGCAAAACAAACTTAGAGCCTCTGTGTTCTCTATTAAAATCTGTTGTCCCTCGTCTTATTTTATTTAAAAGCATGCTGTGTCGGCCTTTCTCTGTCTCTCCTTTCGTTTCTTCCGCTGTGTTTATCAGTGTTTACTGTGTATTTCTAGATTTTCTCACAGAAAAGAGGATTTTTTGGTACAGTGGCATCGTATGTGGCAACTATAAATAAATGAAAAACTGTTTGAAATGAAAACACAGATCAATATTTAATAATAGCCAGGTCAATAAATGCCAGCATGCCCATATTTTATTGGGTGGACCAAGATCCTGTTTGGGCTTTTTCACATTCCTACACTAACCTCTGATGACAAAGTAAAACATTGTTCCCCTTTTAGCAGAAATCTAAGCTGCCTCTTTGCATTTATCACCATATTTAAATTATCTGTTTACACAGCAGCTGTGAACTAATCTGTAAAGATTATCATGATGAGACAAAAAATGTACAAACTGATTTTTGCAACAGAGCTTCTTTTTAGCAACTAGAAGTGCTCAGAGAGCACAAACCTCCACCTCGGAGCTAAATAATGTTATTACTTGAAGCCCGGTTGAGTAGTCATAGTGCAACCGTAGAGAGGCACAGGAATAAGTCCGAAAACATGGAGTTAGCATTTAGCACTTTCAGGTTCTCAAGGCCAGAAATGTATGGGATTTTAAAATTTTAAAGTTTTAGATACTCATCTTTAATAAGGTCTGTGATGAACACATGCATACAAGATTTAGGTGACAATTAATGTGAAAAATTAAAATGCATTTAACATTGCCCTGATTTTGAATTCCTGTTCAAAAGGGCGGATTTTACAGAACTGCTAACAAGAACTACAAAATGTCCGGAGACCCTGATGGAAGCGTTTCTGATTGTTTTTTTCAACTAACAATAATACCAAAACAATGAGGACCAACCTAATCAGGTCAAATCAGGTAAAATCTGAACAAATGTTGACACAGTGAGGCAGCCCCACATGAAGACAGATAATGTCAGATTTATCAGTTTAGTTCCTGTAGTGTGTGGTTGGCCACAAAGAGAGACACAGGACACCACAAAGCAACTGATACATTTTCCAAGAAGGCAGCACCTCTGCTCTTGCAGTTTGTGATTTTATGTGATCACACGGGACTTTAATTTAAAAAAAAAAACATGGCGGACAATTTCAGGAGGCTAGATGTGGCTAATGGTTAGCTTCCTGTGGTTGTGATTTCCGTCCAGCTCCTCTTATAGTGTTTGTTATACATAATTCACAGGTTACGCTGTTTAGATTCTCGTGTTTGTTAAACAAATCAACAAGTTGGACCTCCATTTTGACAGCTGTCTAACTTTTAGCTTTGCCATGGCTATGTTTGCTTCCTGCTTCTGCCAGCTTGCTCCCTGATTGGCTTTGCTCTGGTCCATGTGACAAAACACAAAGGAAGTGCTGGGCTGACCTCGGTGCTCCACACACATCAAGACTTCTGGTCATAAATACTGAACATGGTGAATATTTACGATTTCAAGCCAGGGCAGCCCTGATCCTTTGCTGAGAGGATAAAATGATTTTTATCACACCTCACACCACTGAATGATCAGGTAAGATCATCTGTAGGACCTCCAGATAATAGGGCCTTTGCCGAGATTTACTGGAAGCAGACATTTTGAGCCTTAAGTGGGCCCAAATGTTGTGTTGTGTGTCCATGATACATTTTTAAATGGAGGAAGTAAAATCCCATGCTGTAGTTCTACAGTAGCTTAATAACAGTTTAACTCTTGCTGATTAAGTTTTAGCTTACAAAATCATGAAAGTAGATTGATTTTTAAAGATTATCATAACAAACAAAGCAAATATTTAATAATTTCTTGTTTTCCACAGACCTTATTATCACGAATGTACCAAGAGCATTGAATAAGCTCAATGGCTTATAGTCAAGAAAACCAATGTGATGCTTACTTAACTACAAAAACAACTCGTCCCTGCACCACTTAATAGGCCAGGTGGCTGGGACAAAGACTGCAGCTTCAGCCCCAACTAGTGGTGGGAGGCTAAATTACACATTTGACAGGCTTTCGTCTGCTTGACATTGCTTTATGTAAAACTGTGTACAGAGGACTGTAGAGTGGAGTAACTCGAGTTGTTGTACTGAGTTTTAAAGGGTGGATTTAGTTGCTCCATGAAAAATCATATCACTCTGAGAATTTTGTCCTTGCAGATAAAATTGTGGCCCACTGCACTATATTTTACTCTTTTATTTGATTTTTCTCCTCTGCATAAATCACAACCCAACAACACATCTCTTTGCTCTTGCTTCTCTGCCATGTTTGCATTGATGGGAGGAAATAAAGACAGGAAACATCCATCCATGTGTGACCTCCTGCTGCCACAGAAACAACAGAAAGCTCTTATGTGAAGGAGGAACACCCTCCTCTCTACATGTCAACAGTATGGCACCTACACAAAAACACACTCCTCACACAAATCGTCAGGCCGCACATGTTCACAGCACATACATTCACACACCACAAACATCTGTGCTTGATGTTTTCTGCAGAAAGCAACGCAGGAGCATCCCTCATGGCCTACCATCCCCCTCATCCTCCCTGCATCTCCTCCTCCTCCTCCACACCCTCTCCTCCTCCTCCTGTGCGTGTGAGAGGCTGCAGCATCCATCACTAAAGGCAGAAAATGTGAAAAGGAGAGATTCCTCCAGCTTTACCTTAGAGCGTGTGCAGGGATGTGGGCTGTGATTTAGCTCTGATGTTCCTGCTCCTCAGCCTCGCTTCACAACATCATATGACCAAGAACCACCTGCTCCACTGCCGGGTCATATGACCAGATTAGAGGGAGAGAGGATCCCTGGGACTTGTAGTGCAGAGGAGAGACGGGATGGGATTTTCTTCTATAAATAACCTCCTGAGCTGTGGAGGAAAGTCAGCAGAATAACAGAACAAGTGGTGCCAGTGCTTTTTACTCTGAGGAACATCTCTGATGATATTTAATCAGATTAATAACACAGATGTAAATGAATCATATATGCTTAATAGAAAAGGCAAAGCAACTTTACTTTTACAGGACCAGGCGTTCTGTACTGAGTAATGCAGGGATGATGTTTTTGTAGGCCAACCCGGATGTTAGCGTCATGTCAGTTAGCTGGACTAAAATTAAGATTCTTCACTGTGCTATTGGATCATTGATAAAAAGGCTTACAGCAGACACACATTTTATTCTTTGTGATAATCTTGATGGACAAACATAACTAATTTTTATTAAGCTTAAATGTGGCTAAAATTTATGACCAAAAATACTTTGATGTAGAAGCAGCTACAACATTTCCAGCATATAGCACCATGTTGGAACCTCGTGTTTGAGAATTTCCTCTTAACTTAATACCTTATCAAGCTGGTCCTCACAGCAGTGGCTATGGTGTGTATAATTACCTCCACCAAGGAGGTAATGTTTTTGGGAGGGTTTGTTTGTCTGTCTGTCTGTTAGTTAGTTAGCAGCATTACTCAAAAAGTTATGGACGGATATTGATGAAATTTTCAGGGAATGTCCGGATTGGGTTAAGGAACAAATGATTAGATTTTGGAAGCGATCTGGATCTCCATCTGGATCCAAGAATTTTTTAAAGGATTCTTTAACATTGGGCGATAGGGCCATTTTTGACATTTTTGCATATAACTCCACAAATAATGGTCAGGGCACTTGGGAAAAAAATACAGGACAAGTTTCTAACATGCTGTACAGTATATCAAAGACTGATCCGGATAAAGGAATAATTCTGGATACTATGATCCAGAATATGAAAAAATAGGGGACCTTTGGAATTTTCATCATAGGAAGAGAACAAATGAAGCTATAAACACACAACAAACACCATTAAATAGACAAGGCATTGTGGAATTTGTAAGGTGCCAACGGATTTGAGGTATCTTCAAAAGCTAAGGAGCTAGATCCAGAAGAAAACCACCATTACGGAAAAGTTGATTTTCATGAATAACTGCTGAACTAATGTTGATATCATTATGAATTCAGTTGCTAATGATATGTTTTCATGGTCAAGGAATCTAAAAATGTAGTCAAAACAAATGTGGGACTAATATTTATGGTGCAAATGACAAATAGGGGGAACTGTGGCGCTTTGAGGAGGTCTGCACTCTCCGAGTGCTTTCTAGTTGTTAAATAAAAACAACTATCAGGGATGTTTAAATGCCTAAAAAAAATAAGTTGATAAATTTAAAACTTAAAAGTTTAAATTGCATGTTACTTTTAAACTTTGATTACAGTTAAAATAAAGTTTTCATTTAGTCAAGTCAAATATTTTTTGTTAATATGACTGAAAATATTTGAGTTTTAAATCCATGACAATAAGTTTAATCAATCAATCAGTTTTTTCTCAGATACAAATTAAAGGCACGTGTGAACAATCATAATTGCTCATAAAATAGTCATTTTTTAAATGGGACTCCCCAAAATAAGTAGAGAGTCGGACACCAAGCAATATGTACAATCAGAACATAACACAAACATGATTTGTTATCCTATAACCTCATATAAACCTAAAATCTAAAATTTCCTAAGTTACAAAAAGAGTGACAATCCATGTCCGTGTGAGAACATTAGTCAGTGAGTACATTAGTTCTGCCTTATACAACGGAAGTGGCGGTTCTCTGCGGTCCTGTCCTTCCTCACCTGCATCAGCTGCAGTGTTTCACGGTTGGTAGGTGAGTGAAAGGATACAGTTGGAATAAAGTCAGCTAATACATACAAATATATATATATGACATGATATGATCATGGTGAAAGTTGAGTGGGCGTGACTCACTTAGCGATATGACGTTGACAAAATGAGCTATTTATGGACAGAGGACGCGATCTTGGTTGCACAAGTGGCGTTCAGTGTGAATGCACCTTTAGGGTAATTTTTTAGTCCAAGTATTTTGACCCTCACATGAGCCTTCAGAATCAAATGCTGTCTTTCTACAGTATCTATGATTTATTATTTGTTTTAGGAAAAGATCCATCCTGTACTGAAACAGATATGGTTTATTCTGGTTAAACAATGTAAACTCTCATTCTTATTCCCCTCTGTGCTGTCCAGGTGATCCCTGCTCTGATTTCACTGCTGCTCCTCCTCAAACTTGGATGTCTGAGCGGTATCGAGTCCAGAGAGACATCTGCCTCCCTGACACACAGTGACCTTCACGCAGCGTCCTGCTGTCTGATCAGTACGCTGCATATGGTCAGAAAAACTGCAGGGACCGAGGCCAGCTGTCCTGTCCACTCTGAGACTGATAGATGTAGGGAAGGAGCTGTTAATGACAGATCTGGATCTCAGCAGTCAGAGTGATACATGTCTGAGGTGATGGAGGATCCTCCTGATGTTACTCTGTCATCAGGCTGTCAGTGAGGGAGAGGAAAAACTGCACCTCAGTAACGTAGACACGAAATGGAGAGGCTCAAGGACCAGAGAAGCAGTACAGGCTGACAACTCTGGTCGTTAAAGTGATTTAACATTTTAATTGGAAGTATGATTATCTCATTAAGGCAACATTCATGGGGTGTATTTCGGGGGTTTATGTAAATTAAAAAAACTACCTCACTACCATCAGCTTCACCAAACATTAAGGCCTTTTACCTGTTGTGTGTGAGGAGGTGGCCGTTACCCGAACACCCGTAATGACCGATCCAGAGGCCACATTTATGGAATTTCTTTCATCTCTACGTCTCTTTGTCCCATTTTGTCTCTGGTTTTTGTCTTATTGGCTGCTTGGGATCGTTGGTGTGGACAGCCTGCTGCTGTGGACCTACAAAGTTTCAACCCTGCAATCATATATATCTGGCCTTTCTTTAAGTCCCATTGCGTTAACATTACATTTCAAGATACTAACTCTAAAGAGATAAACACACTAAATACACGATGGTTTCTGCAAACAGCACACATATATTAGTGTGACCTTGACAAACAATCATGGATGACCTGCTGCTGTGGACCTGCTCGACTCCATGAGCTCTATCCTACATCAACCATCAACAGAAATGACACCATTTAACATCATGGGCTCTAATTTCCTGGCGCAACTCAGGGTGGCGCACCCCGCGCAGTGGTAATTTCGTCCGGCGCACTGCCGTGAGCAGCCAATTTGGCAATTTGGTAGACCGGCTGCGCCGAGATGGGTGTGTCGGCGCACCAGGGGGAGGTGTCCACAGATTCAGCTAGGCGCAGTGACAATTTCGTGCCAAAAAGGTGCGCTGAAAGCCCGCCAGCTCCAACCTGGTCTATTCTCGGTGCAGACGAGGCGCACTCGGGGCAGTGGTAATTCGACTGACAGGCGCACAGCGTGCACACGTCACCAAAACCTCACAGGCAGGTATCCACAGTGTCAGGCACATTTCAATGCAATAAACAATCACAACAACCACTATTTAATGTAACCGTCTGAACCAGCACCTACATTTGTATCTATATTAATTGTCCCATCACAACTGATGTCAGATCAGAGATGTTTGTCATAACCAACGAGTTCACATCTCTCAGTCAACCACAAACAGACACATCATCCGGCTTCTCTCATCTCATGAAATTCAAAAGAAAAGAAAAAAGAGAGAGACGCTCGCTGAATAAATGTAAGTCACTCGGTGTCTTAAGGATTTACCTGTGATTGTCCATATTTCTCTGTTTTAATCTTTATTCATAACGTGATCTAAAAAGATGGAGTACATTATTGCAAGGAGGATGAGGAGGAGATATAATTTCACCTAAGGCGCTGCTATTTGGCGATGACAGACCAGTAATGCAGGTGGATCACAAGCATGACGAATGGATTAGCCTGCTGCTGTGTTTAAATGTAATTATCACTTAATTTTGTGCTCCTATTATGACACAGGAACTGATTACATCTGTCCCGCGAGGTGGTCCACACGGTGACACGATGCGCGGCCCGGTGGCCCCTGCACTCTCCCAGTTGCTGTAAAAGTGACAGCGGCTCTGACCTTCTTCGCCACCAAGGTGACATTGTCACTGCGCCTAGCCTGCGGCGCATTTAAAGGCGAGGAGAGGCGTTCATCTGATTGGTGAAGATCACACTCGGCTGTGTTAAACCCACTCAAGTCTTATCTCCTCCCTCTCTGCTTCGTGCGCCGGTAGGAGACACGGCGGTGTGGGTGCGCCTGCCTGCGCCAGACTGCGCCGTGCACGAAACTTGCAAAATGCCCTGGACACACCCTGTTGGCGCGGCGCAGGCGCGGCACAGGGCAGATGCGCCCCACCTGTGCCTGGTCTACGAAATTAGAGCCCCGTATCTTATTTTTAGATCAGTTGAACCCAATTCAATGGCAGTCAAGCTGGATGATGCTGTATTAATCAACGTCAGTCCTCTCCAGTTTATGATCATTGTGGATGTTATTGTAAATTTTAGATTGATCCCTCTATCCATGGTTGTTATTGATTATACCTCCATAGTAACTATCTTCACAACCAAAGAAACATGAGGACCCTCTTGAAAATGAGATGTCACATCTCAAGGGGATAATCTCAAATAAGTTTTTATTCAACAGAGATAATTATGGTGCTATACAAATAAAGATTGATTGATTGATTGATTGATTGATAGAATCTATATTCAGCAGACACAAATGTGATGAGGAAAGGTTTATGATCTGGGTGTACATGGGTTTATTGCATTAATTCTTATTTTTATTCTTATCATACTATGTACACACACACACGTATATATATATAAATAAATAAATATATATATATATATATATATATATAAAAATATCTATCTATCTTTATATATATATATATATATATATATATATATATATATATATATATATATATATATATATACATATATATGTATATATAGCTGTTTTTGACCCTGTCCATTGAAAGAATAGACAAAGAGAACATCACATGCAACTTCTGTACAGATCCAAACATGAACGTTCTTTGCTTGTGTGCCCTCTGATAAAGCTTTTATTTATGTATTTATTTATTAATTCATTTATTTCATTGTTTTCTTTGTGCAATCAGAAATTGTGTTGTTTTAAATAAGAACTACTTAAGATCAAAAATGAAATCAAATTAATTAAAATTCCCCACAACAAGTGTGAACCATTTGACTGCCGTTGACCTCCAATGAGCATGAGGGGTTGACTTGAGAGTATGTTTTTTATGAGCAGAGCCCCTTTATAAAAGCAAGAATGTGTGTGCATTTCCTGGTTTGATAAAAAGCCTTTTGTCATTCAAGCTGCAGCCACTTCTCTTTCTCTGTGCAGAAACAGCCTCACCTTGAAAACACAAGAGAGGAGATGAAGAACATTTCAAAAGGCAAAACAAGATGTTATATTTGACAATGAAAACACAAAGAAGCCATCGTAAAGAAAGGGCTGGTGAATCACCCATTGAATCTGTTAAAACTGGTGAGGAGAGGAGTGAGGAAAACCACACTTATATATATATATATATATATATATTTATACACACACAAAGCACCCAAACAGAGCAGAGCAGGGCGGAGCAGGAGTGTGGAGAGGCCACACAGACAGGAACAGACGGACATTTATCACGACAGATGCCACACATATTTCCAAAGATCAACACCACACAGGACATCCAAGGAGCTCCAAGGTGCTGTTGGTGTGTAAACTGACCACAAAGCAATAAAAAAGAAAAAAAAAACAGGTAACTTTCTATTAAGCCCCATTTTTCTAATGCATCATCAACACATTATAAGTATGTTTATGTTTATAAGGCATAATAATGCTTATAATGTGGTATAACCATAGATACAAGCACTTATGATAATTTATAATGGTTTATGATCATAAGTCATTATAACAGTGTTTTTCATGAGTTACAAACATACATCTGTGTGTTATGTTCTGCTTTTAACTACAAGAAATCATGAATAATCATATTAGTTCCTAACAATTAATCTGACACACTGTGTCGTCCACAGAGATCAATAAATTTAGGTGTTAATTGAACAAGATAAAAATTAAATTAAATTTAAAAAAAACTTTACTGAGACTTTAATTTCTGTGTTTTATTTTAATTAATTCATAACTCATTTGAAACACTATTACTACTGATTATATTTGATTATAAGTGACTGTAGGTGATCATTAGACAATATAAGTGAAGTGGAAACAAATATATAATTCATTTAATGTAAGAAAACCAGCTAAAATGCTGTAACTTATATATATATGGGTCCTCTACAGGCTCTTCCTCCCCCTGCGTCCCCAAAAGGGGATAAGCGGTATAGATAGTGGGTGGATGTTTTGTGATCAACATTTCAACCCTCAAATTCAAGGACAAAAGTTTTCTGAAAATGGTGAATACTAATAAAGGTGTCTAAAAATATATTGTCTATACTTATCTTTAGAACTTTACAAGTAAATTTGCTATTGTTCAATAAAATTAAAAAATACTTAAATTAATCTTGCTGTGAAAAACATCAATCTCTTACTAAAATAAAGAATATGTCTTTATCTAAATTTTTGAGCACCAACAGCTAGTCATGCAGAATGTAAAGCATTATGAAATGCGTTACTGTGTCAGATTAAAAAGCTTTATGAACATTTATTATTTCTTATAGTTATATGTGCAATATTACTCCATATAAGTTTGTTTATAACTAATTCCATACATTAGCATTATAATGACTTTTGGTTATTGTTACAAGGCATTAAAAATGAACACAAGTGGTTATAATTATGGTTATACAGCATCATAAGTGATTTACAAAATCATAGAAAGATGCTTATAATGTGAAGTGTTACCAAAATATTTTCCTCACGTGTATATTTGCTCCCTCCAAGTGCTAGAAAACCATCACTGAAAAAAGCCTTCTGCCTCCTTCTTGACTTCTTCATTTTGTTTTAGGCTGTGCCTCCAAAGAGAGAGAGAGAGCACAGCCTGCAAACCGTGAAAATGATGCCCACCCAGAAGCTGCACATTTTGGGAGACTAAAATTATCAGCAATGTCATCATAGCTGCTCTTGGGCCCAATTAACATATTTGGGATCAAAAAGACAAATGGAGTCCTATTTTGGAAACATCTCCAGGTGATTGCAAACGAATTTCAATGCATTTTTTGAGGGCAAAATGGAAAACCAATTTATATTTGGTCCTATTTTTTATTGCATGTGCAGGACTTTTGACACATTGGAGGATTGATGCCAAATAAAAGGGTTGTTATTTGAAGTGGGCAATATGGCCTCAAAATGTTATCATGATGTTGTGAAGGAAATTCAGTAAGATGATTTATATCACTCAAGTTACCAATAGGTATAAAAAAAAAGAAAAAGAACAATGACTTATCAATGAATGAAGCTCACAGGTTGTGGCACTTATAGGTGAAAAGAGAGGATGGGGTTTTCCATCCTTGTTTTCTTTTATTTTTATTTTTATGAATTACTGTCATTGATGGCATGACCGGCTTCAATTATTATCCATCCGCTCATCCATTTTTTTTTTTACTTTCACTGGCCACTTAAGAAACATCCACTCAAGTGCTTGTTAATGGAAACATCTGATCAGCCCATCAGTACATACATAAAGTATGAATACATTTTAAAAAAGTATCCAATGAGCAGCAGCTCTCTGGACAAAAATGCCTTGTTGATACAGAGGTCACCAAATTTGGACAGTACTCCTCCTAATCCTCCTTGCAATAATGTAGGCTACTCCATCTTTTTAGATCACGTTATGAATAAAGACTAAAACAGAGAAATATGGGCAATCACAGGTAAATCCTTAAGACACTATTTATTCAGCGAGCGTCTCTCTCTTTTTTCTTTTCTATTTAATTTCATGAGATGAGAGAAGCCGGATACTCCGTATCGGATGATGTGGCTGTTTGTGGTTGACTGAGAGATGTGAACTCATTAGTTATGACAAACGTCTCTGATCTGACATCAGACGTGACGGGACAATTAATATAGATACAAATGTAGGTGCTGGTTCAGACGGTTACATTAAATAGTGGTTGCTGTGATTGTTTATTGCATTGAAATGTGCCTGACACTGTGGATACCTGCCTGTAAGGTTCTGGTGACATGTGCGCCCTGTGCGTCTGTCAGCCAAATTACCACTGCCGGGGGTGCGCCTCTCTTGCGCCGAGAATAGACCAGGTTCCTCGCCCTGGTGCGCCGTCACACCCATCTCGGCGCAGCCGGTCTACCAAATTGCCAAATTGGCTGCGCATGGCTGTGCGCCGGACGAAATTACCACTGCGGGGGGTGCGCCAGGCTGCGCCACCCTGAGTTGCGCCAGGAAATTAGAGCCCATTGTCTGAAATCACACAGATCCATCTTGCCAAGCTCCAATCCTCTACAACTTCACAGGAAGCTGGAGATCAATGCTGGGAAACTGGGAGAGACAATAGTCTATGGTAGTCGTGATTACTCAACGATACCTGGTGAAATATGCTCTCCTCAGAAGTTTATCGGGAGAACTTGGAGGGGATTGTTGTTGATGAGGTTCGTGTCACATTGAAGTGGTAACTGAAACATCTATGCGGTATTATTCAATGTCAGATGATAGTCTAAGGACTAAACTGTAGTTTAAGCTAAGGGCTAACAACAGGATCTAACTGCTACGTCATACTGTGGCTTGATGTGGATTGGTCTGTGATGAACGTGACTGGCAGAACAATCGTCCAATCACCAACTGCAGTTCTGGAGTTGAAGGTTCTGCCTCTGAAAACATTTTCTATGGGCTCTTCTCCAGATGGACTGGTGAAATATTTCCACGACCGATATATGGAACTGTCCGTCTGACGTGTCTAGTTAATGACTCCAGTTCTTATTAAAGATTAAATATATTTTGCAGAGAGATTATTAAAAATTCCTCTAACTACAATTGGCATCCATTCTTAAGTTCCATGATGACCAGAAGTGTGTGAACAACAATGCGACTGTTGTCCCTTGTCGACTGATTTTCTGGTTTAGAAGCAGCTTTGGTCTGCTTTAGCACATGTAGCTGTTAGGGGTCATCCACACAGAGATGAAATCAGGTGTATCCACATAAGCTTTTGATCGCACTGGCGTTTCGTCCGCACAAGTTTTTATTTGTACTGGCGTCTCGTCCACACAGTGCCCAAAAACACACATTTTTGAAAACAAGTTCCTAAGTGGATAAATCTGAAAGCATTGGCTGAGCGTTTGTGTGTGGACAACAAATAAGGATAGCTTCAGAAACAATGATGTCACTGCCCCATCTCTTGCTTAAACCCACATGCGTGATCCCTGACAATAACAGAAACAACAGCAGAATACAGTGTGGCGTTCGTGCTGCTGAAGCTCCTGAGCTTGTTTCGGCTTTTACAGCAAAATCTCCTTCTCCTCTATGACCAGCATGAGCCACAGGACGACATGGAGAACAGCAGACGCCAGTGTTTGTTCGCATTTCTCATGATGTATGTTCATGCTTCATGTCTTCTTCTCTGGTTTAGGTGTCTGGGCTCTAATTTCCTGGCGCAACTAAGGGTGGCGCAGCCTGGTGCACACCGCTGATGCGCGGCCCGGTGGCCCCTGCGCTCTCCCAGTTGCTGCAGAAGTGACAGCGGCTCTGACCTTCTTTGCTGCCGAGGTGAAATTGTCACTGCGCCTCGCCCGCAGCATATTTAAAGGTGAGGAGAGGCGTTCATTTGATTGGTGAAGATTACACTCGGCTGTGTTAAACCCACTCACACCTCCTCTCCTCCCGCTCTGCTACTTGCGCTGGTAGGGGCGACGGAGGCGTGGATTCGCCTCCCTGCGCCAGACTGCGCCGTGCATGAAACTTGCAAAATGCCCTGGACGCACCCTGTTGGCGTGGCACAGGCGCAGCGCAGGGCAGGTGCGCCCCGCCTGCGCCTGGTCTACGAAATTAGAGCCCTCTGTCTGCAGCAGCGATGCCTTTCATATGTACTATAGCGTTTTCAGTGTTTTCATGGGGACAGACATTTACAGAAACAATGCCATCTTTACAGAGACGAAATACAAAAGCGTTTTCAAAACAAAAATGCATTCTTCCCTGTGTGGACAGGGCCTTAGTGCCCTTACTTGTCACCCTTACTAGTCTGGTCACTGCCACAACTCACTAAATTTTGAAGTCTGTTGAACTAAAAAAATGTCTTTAGCTCTGGATGAGATGCAGTAAGTTCTCAAAGGTTTTGAATCCCAAGGGCCCTAATTTCCTGGCGTGGCGCACCCCGCGCAGTAGTAATTTTGTCCGGCGCACCGCCGTGCGCAGCCAATTTGGCAATTTGGTAGACCAGCTGTGCCGAGATGGGCGTGATGGCGCACCAGGGGGAGGTGTCCACAGATTCAGCTTGGTGCAGTGACAATTTCATGCCAAAATAACACGTAGAAGGTGCACTAAAAGCTAGCCAGCCCCAGCTATTCTCGGCGCAGGCGAGACGCACCCGGTGCAGTGGTAATTTGGCTGACAGGTGCACAGTGCACACACATCACCAAAACCTCACAGGCAGGTTTTCAGAGTGTCAGGCACATTTCAATGCAATAAACAATTAAAACATCCACTATTTAATGTAACCGTCTGAACCAGCATATACATTTGTATCTACATTAATTGTCCCGTCACATCTGATGTCAGATCAAAGACGTTTGTCATAATGGAAACTCAACCTGACGGCAGCTGGAAGAGTGACGCAAACTAATGAGTTCACATGTCTCAGCCAGCCACAAACAGCCACATAATACAGAGTATCCGGCTTCTCTCATCTCATGAAATTCAAAAGAAAACAAAAAGAGAGAGACGCTTGCTGAATAAATGTAAGTCACTCGGTGTCTTAAGGATTTACCTGTGATTGCCCATATTTCTTTGTTTTAATCTTTATTCTTAACGTGATCTAAAAAGATGGAGTACATTATTGCAAAGAGGACGAGGAGGAGATATCGGGGGGGAATATTTCACCAAAGGTTCTGCTATTTGGCGATGACAGACCAGGAATGCAGGTGGATCACAAGCATGATGAATGGATTAGCCTGCTTCTGTGTTTAAATGTAATTATCACTTAATTTTGTACTCCTATTTATGAGACAAGAACAGATTACATCTGTCCCGCAAGGTGGTCCACACGGTGACGTGCATCATGGCCTCCGATGCATGGCCCGGTGGCCCCTGCACTCCCCCAGTTGCTGCAAAAGTGACAGCGGCTCTGACCATCTTCGCTGCCGAGGTGAAACTGTCACTGCGTCTCGCCCGCGGCGCATTTAAAGGTGAGGAGATGCGTTCACTTGATTGGTGAAGATCACACTCGGCTGTGTTAAACCCATTCACACCTCCTCTCCTCTCTCTCTGCTACTTGCGCCAGTGGGAAGGATCGAGGCGTTGGGTGCGCCTCCCTGCGCCAGACCGCGCTGTGCACGAAACTTGCAAAATGCCCTGGACACACCCCGTTGGCGTGGCGCAGGTGTGGCGCAAGGCAGGTGTGGCGCGCCTGCGCCTGGTCTACAAAATTAGAGCCATAAACGTTTAAACTGACAAATAATATACGATTTTGTGCTACACAGACTAAGATGTCATTACGTAGTCAGTCTAACAACACAGACTTTCAGCTGTCAGCTTTTAACGTTTCTTTCAGGGGGTCATTTGAAGGAGCGGAGGTCAAAATTGTTTCTTCACTATCTTTTATATAAACCAAAGAGCCACTCTGATTCTCTTTTCACAGTAAAGTCCCAGTAGAAACATATTATAGTAGCCGCTAATCAATAATAACTAATGTATATTTAGGCTGAATTCATTCCATACTTTGTTAAACTAACATTAAAACTCTCTTTAGAAAGGGCACACTCTGTTAAAGGTCCATATATAAAGTCCAGTGACTCTGCTTTGGTTTGATACAGCCTTGTTATCAAAATCCTGAAACTTTTTTACTCTGCAGACCTGATTCAGAGGGCGGTGAGAGCACAGCCTTCATTCATAAGATAATTTGGTCTCTTATTAGGCTGACTGAGTGCTTCACTTAGTGCTCGGTTTACCTTTCCCTTCTCTGCTCTGGTTCTCCAGGTGTCTCCAGGATGATTACCGTGTGAGTGATTTCTCCACTCGCTACCATCTGGGTGGGAGGACGGCGATGCACAGCCATCTGTAACATGCAGAAACATACAACAATTTGAGCATGAGCTGCTGCAAAAAGACATGGAAGAGTCACAGACAGTAAACATTATGGCTGAGTTAAATATAAATTGCTGGCATGCTGTTGGCGTTGAAAAGATGTTTATTTTCTGACTCTATTTGTGTTTTATAGTATAGTGACTATAGTGTTTAATGTAGTTTTACCCTCGTCTGCGTGGTAATGACTGAGGGCCCTCGTCTGTGTGGTTATGAATGAGGGCCATCGTCTGTGTGCAGCTACTCATTACTGAGTCCTTTTTTGACACTTTTATTTCTGTTTTGAGGTTCTTTTTTTTTTTAGGTGTGGTCTTAAACTTTTGATCAGCGGATAAAAAGCCCATTTCAGTTTTCAGTTTTGTTGTTTTCAATACATGCGTTAGTCTTTTTTTTTTTTTTTTTTTTTAATTTACATTTCATTAAAACCTATTTCTCTTAAATAAGAGCTGTAGGATAAACTAGAAGAGATATTTGATCACCAGGCTAAGTTTGGTGTCACTACAGTCCACAATAGTACAGTTATTGCAGTTTTTATAGCCATTACCTATTTATGTCAATATAAAAACAAAAATCACATAAATTAAATTAAAACCTATTTCTCTTAAATAAGAGCTATAGTATGAACTAGAAGTGATAGGTGATCATCAGGCTGACAATTGGTAACTTGCCGATGGTTCCTAAGCCGCCGAGCCATCAACGGCAGCGCATTGAAAACAACTGAAGTTGTCTGGCTCGGAGGACGGCTCGTTTGGAGGAAAACAAGGTTCTAGCTCACAGTCTTTATGACAGTGATTAAAAAGAGGGGTCAGGTTTGTAACTATGTTGTTTTATTGATGAGTTATTGATCTGAAATATAAATTTATAAAGTCGCAAATTTGCGAGTTTATAAAGTTGTAAATTTACAACTTGCAGATCATATTGGTATCACTCACAATGAGAACCACGAAGCTCACTTTAAAAGTTTTTCTCCCTCATGACATAAAATCCATCCATTGGAAGCAGTGGTTTATTCTTCAGTAAATGTACTTCCTGAAGTGAAATTGCAAGTGAGCAGAATCCTGTTAGAATCTTAAATCCCCTGTTTAGAAATAATTACAGCAATTCTGAGTCCATGCATCCCAGGTGGGCAGAGCTGAGCAGCGTGTCCCTTCTTGAGTCTAATGAGTCTAATAATTATGTTTTATCTCAGGTTTATCTCCCGTTTTACAAATTGTATTTATAAAAAGTACCTCAATGATTTGCAACAATATTATAATTATTATTGATTAGTTGAAAATTACAGCAAAGTGGGTCATGAGCCATGGTTTATTTGTAAATAGTAGGCAAATTCATGATAAAATAGATCACGTCACTTCCTGGCATAAACTGAACAGTGTTGGGCAAATTACTTTGAAAAAGTAATTAGTTATTGTTACTTATTACTTTCCCAAAAAAAAAAACAATTGAATTACTAATGGAATTACTCCTTCATAAATGTTACCAAAGTAAGTAAGAAAGTAACTTTCTGGATAAAGCTTTTGCTGCTTGAACGGCCGGGCTCCGTCTCCGTGTCCTTCCTTGTTGTTACCTGGTCTACTACCAGCAGTGCTGGGATCAACAACAGTGTAATCTGGGTTTTTGGTCACTAGCTTTTTAGAGTTACTCACAACAGACACGTAAAAACACTTTGCTCTGGGACATAATGTACACTCATCAATGACGTTGAAGTAGTTCCTGTACTTTGATTCTGAAAACGCCAGTTTTAACTCGACAGACTGCTCCGGACTCACCATTGTATCTAGCAGCATTGCCAGATTTTTCTACTGAAATAACCAAGTTGATAAAAACAAGCCCAAACAAACAATCACCACCTATTTTTTTCCAAATGGATATTATTATTATTATTTTTAAAAAGAAATCTATATGAAGCATGTTTTACTACATTTCAATCTCACTTACATATTTTCTTATTTGGCTCTAAATTTACTGATTCAGCATCCTTTTGTTTGGCGGTGGAAAATCCTTTTCTTTAACAGAAGTGAAGGGATGGGCTATTGTTACTTATGACTCTGTTATGGCTCAACAGTCTGTCTAACCATGATTTTTGTAACCAAACAGACACAGTCAGGCTTTTATCTAAGTTTTATGTTGATCCTCTCCAGCTTAATTATGGAGAAAACAGTAATAGCTACATTAGAAATAAACTTCATTCTTAAATAAGGATTTCTTTTTGGTGGAAATATCACTTTTGCTCCTCTTTTTACACTAAAATTTGCATTTGCGTTTAGAGTGGGACAAAATAGTTTGTATAACTTCTGAATTGAGTTTATATTGGTACTAGATTGTTCATCAGATCCCACCTGGTTTGGGGGACAAGAAGCCCAAATGAGCAATTGCACTTTTGGAACAAGCCCAAAAAACAAGGAGTTCTTTTTGAAAACATTTTTTTAATAATCAATTCATCCTGTTAAAATGATTTGTTGGTCCAGTCTGAACATGTTAAACAATGATTATAAAATCAAACAACAATACTGTTGATTAGAAAGTCAAAGTTTATTTTATTTGCTTTTTAAACGCTGTAAATCAATCCATTTTTTTCTTTAAAGATTGATGGTTACTGTTAAAAAAACAAGAGAACATGCAACATGTGATGTCAAAGACTCATACTATAAATGATTATAAATCAGATAAGTACAAATGCATGATATATATAATAGCCAAATAAAATAAATAGTAACATAAACTAAATAGTAAAATAAAATAAATATTTTCAGTTTCACCTTTCAGTATTTTCCACCCCATAACACAAATAATTTAAAAATATCACACAACTGTTACTAATTAAAAAGAACAATGTAAAAAATACATTCAAATCATTTAGTAAAACATTTAGGCCAATAGTCATTCAGTGACGTGTAATGAGTAATGACTAATGATTACTAATGAAATTAATGATAACAATGATACCAATATTCAATTGGCAAGTTATTACATTACAAGTAATACATTCAAAGTCATTTTTTTGTTTTGTTTTGTTTTAAAGTGTCAAACCTGTAACAAGAAGGATTAATTTGTTCACCACTTATGCATGAAAACAAAACAAAAAAAAGAAACTGTTTAAAATATTCTAAATTCAATAATAATGAAAATATTCAATAGGTAAGTCATTCAGCAAAACATCCAGTAAGGCATTCAGTAAAGTGTTGAATCCATAAAAAGTAAAACCATTAGGGGATTTTCTTTGAGTATGTAAGAGGACAGAGAGAGAGAGAGTGAGAGAGAGACAGTAAGTGTGTGTGTGGCCTGCATTGTCAGTCACCTGATACAGGGCATCATCATAATAAGCCCTCACCACATGGGACACACCTTTTGCTCCCAAAAGTGCCAGCACATCAAGCTTCTTTGCGGCCTTCACAGAGGTGTGCATCTCCGTGTCAACAGGAATCAGCATTTTCAGGGAAGATGATGACGTGTGGCGCATGCGCAGTTCTCTTTCAGATAAAGGATGTACACAAACCTGGGAACAATCACAAATCTCCCATTCCACACTCCAGTCCAGTTGGTGGCGATAACGTGCTTCTAAGTTGGTTTGCCAACTGCCATTAAACAACAACGAAGAAGAAAAAGGAGGCTCCCAGTCAACATTCTCTTTGACAATTGGTGGTTCTGTAGTTGAGCGCCATGTCCAGTAGCAGCCTAACTTCGTTGTCTGTTCAGACAAAAAACTCCTGCATCTTCATGCGTCCACTGCACCAGTTGCCAGCCAGCACCAGCATTTTCACTGAAATTTTGTAGATTTGAACTGCCTACTTTTTTTTCTGTTTTGTTTCCAACCCAGCCCATCCCTATCAGCCAATGTTAAGCTTTGTTTAGCTTTGCTGTTTAAGCAAAGTTGTCTGAAATTAGAAAGAAAGAAATCCATTACATTTGCCTGAGAGAGAACAGTTTCAGTCACAGTAAGTCTTACAACAAAGCAAAATGCAGTACATTTCTTGTTGAACATTATTTTCTTTGTAAAGTCCACACGCAACAGTTTCCAGCCTTGACAGCCCCTGTATGTGATCAGGAAGGAATAAAATGAA
Source organism: Cetoscarus ocellatus (assembly GCA_037902135.1). Classification (NCBI taxonomy): domain Eukaryota; kingdom Metazoa; phylum Chordata; class Actinopteri; order Labriformes; family Labridae; genus Cetoscarus; species Cetoscarus ocellatus. The sequence goes on along the minus strand of JBAMNC010000632.1, from coordinate 570,068 downwards.
ATCACCATGTGACCCCTATCTTATACCTGACAGGAGAAAACTGTGGTGTTTAAACTCTTCTAGTGTTACAACCATCCCCGGTCTCCCCTAAATCATTATAAATAAATCAGTAGTGGGCCTATTTGAATAACTAGTGTTTGATTTTTTTCTTACATAAAAACTTGAGGGAAACACTTTTATCTGTGTAGTTATGGACTGAGTCAGACCTGTCCAGATAGACCTGAAGGTGCGTGCGCGTTAGGACGCACGGCTGTGCCGTCATGGAGCGCACCGCGGTGTCTGTTGGTTCATTTATGAATCATATTAAACTCCGTTAGCTCTCCCGTCCGTCTCTGTCTGTTTTATCCCAGCCCTGTTTAACTTTTCTCTAGTTTTGGGAGCTCGCAGTGGCGTTATATGTGCGCTTTCTCCATAGGTGCGTAATATGTGTGCCTGTGGTCCTGATCAGACGGGAGAGACTAACGGCGGTTTACGTCGTGTTATCAATACATTTGTAAGTGTATATATAAGTGTAGCATCAATTTCATAAACTGGGATTGATGTTATTCATTGATTAATTTAATCCACATAAAAAATGAGATCTTACCACTGAGTCCCAAGCGGGTGGCCTTCTCCTCGCAGGTTGTCATCTCTCAGATGGACACAGGAAGGCTTTTACAGTAAATCCACGGTTATTTAGATAATATTCTGAGAAATCATCCTCCGGATGAGAAGACAAGGGACCAAAACGTCACAAAATAAGTACTTTAAACGAACAGGATCGTCCGGTTTGATTTTTGCGCAGCGTCAGCGCTTTTTTTCTCTCTTTCATCTCAACGTGCACCTCGGCTCTGTGGTTCCCTCAGTGAGGTTGTCTTGTTTGTTTATGGTCACAGGAGAGCAGAACTTCTCCACGAAAGAGTGCCAACTACCAGAGTTCAATAAAAACACGGAATGACGGAAAAACTCCTCAGTGATGGGGAAGCATTCTGTCCGATAAGACGAAATAACTCGTGCATGAATGGGTTCCTCAGAACATGAATGGCAAATGGCTCTGTTGATTAAAAAGGTTGTAGACCCCTGCCATAAGTGATAAAAAGATTATATAAAAGTCCGGGGCAAGCGTGGCATGCGCAGCGACTCAGCAAAAATGTGCGTTTGACAAACATGCAGGGGCCGCACTAACACTAAGGTTTGATGTCAAGTAGGGGGCCACAAAATATCGTCCTGTGGGCCGCAATTGGCCCCCGGCCGCAAGTTTGAGACCCCTGCTTTAGACCAACCTTGTTGGTACTCAAGTTAAGCATGTGTGCTTCACAGAGTTCAAAGCTCCTCTGAGCCTTAACGCACTCTTTTGGGTCGACAATCGTATGTATTAAACTTGTTCAATATTTACGAGTCATGACTCCGTGAATTGTGACGTGGAACGGAATGTAGTCAATCAAGAAGCGAGCTGACTGAGGAACAAAGAAGCAGGCATAAATAAAAACAAGCATGGCCGACCTGAATCATAAACATAAAGTTCTAGTGGACTTCAGAAACGGAGGACCAGCTCACGTGTTCATGCTGTCTCCAGGATTTTTTCCAGTCTTTTCTTTTATTAAGTTCACAATTTTTTTTGTCAAAAACAGTCCCAAAGCCACCATCATTCCCTGTTATCTTATGTCCTCTTCCATGTTGGATGTTGTGTTTTATGGTTGTTGCCATAGACATATATGTTTATGGTTGTTGCTATGTTTCTTCTTCTTCGTTTAGATCACGTTTGATCACACAAGATTTCTGGCTTGGAGGACTAGACTCTAGATCGGTGGTGGAACTGATATGTGTGTGGTGTGCTGAGTTGAGATTATCGGAGGACACCACACACAGTTTGATCAGAACTGTTCAATGCCTGATTTTTTATCTTCATGCATGGGTCTATAACAAATCTCTACAGATTTAGAAAATCCTTATGTGTGGACCCAGCTTAAATTATTTAGATTGTCATATAAATTGTTTTTTTTTTTAATTCAAGATAGCGTTTCCTCAATCCTCTAATTCTGTTTTTCTGTGTGTCTTTGTGTGTGTGTGTGTAAGTAAGTGTGTGTGGTGTATGTAGATTGTGAGGGTAAGTGTGTTGGGGGGGGGGGGGGGGGGGGGGGGGTACTTTTCATTATATTCAATTTTTTACTTTTAATTTATTTTGCTTCTTTGTTTTTATGTAAAGCAATTTGCGCTACAAGACCTGTATGAAAAGTGCCATACAAATGAATATTGATTGATTGATTGATTGATTGATTGGAGCCAAAATGAAATAAAGAGAATTGCACACAACTAACTTGCTATTACCTCCCTTCCCCATTCCAGTTTTGTCCTTAGCAGGGGATAGGAACCTCTTTTGCCTAACAAGTCACCTTGCACACACATCTCTTCCCCCTTTCCTTTCTCTCTCCTCCTCTCTCTATCTCTGTCTCTCTCCATCCCTATCTTTTTCTCACTCTCTATCCCTCCCCCTCTACCCCGCCGTCACAAGGGAGAAACCGAAAAAACAGTATTAAACTAGCCAATTCTGAAACAAAAGTTGTACTCACCAAACACTTTAATGAAGGTCGCCTTGCAAACGGGAACCTTCTCCGGGTGACTTACACAAAAGATTGTACTTGAAGGATATGCTCCAGTCCTTTTGTACCTTTTCTACCCCCTGGTGTAGGTCTCACCTGCTCATCAAGCCCATCAGAAGTGTTTATACCTTTTATATCACTCATTTTGAAGACAGAATGTGTGCAAATAAACCTCGGCTCAGACCACTGCCATATCGGACTGCATAGAGCGCAGACCAAATTCTGATTGGTCGAGAGGATAAAGCACATTTGGGCTAAAAACAGGTTTGGCGCTTGTCTTGGTTTGGAGAAAAACTGCATCTTGCAGTACATTTTATTTTTATTTATTATTATTATTTCTTTTTCTAAATGCTAAAATCTAGCCGGTCACTTTAAAAGGCAGCTGGAGCGGCATCGTAGAGGAATTCACCCATGCTATGGTCCCCCCTCTCTTGTGCGGCTGCCTCAATGGCCTCTCGAGGCTCCCTGGCTGCCTTCTCCGCCACTTCCAGGGTCAACGTGATTTCTGGGGACATCAGCAGGAACATCAGCAGCTGCACGTCTTCAGGCGTAAACCCCTATGTCTTAGATGGCTCGCACCCGAATGTCTCGGCCTTCAGCTGTCAAGATTTTGTAGGGGCCGTACTCTCCCAGTGCTGCATGGGCGAAGATTGGAAACGTGAGCTCAGGTAATCTGTTATCGATTAACAGGTCCTGGATAAGCACAAACATCGCTATGCCGGCATCTTGCAAGTACATTGCCAGATACTCTACGACTTGCATCCAGGGTTCTGAGTGCTCCAACTTGATGCTCAGGCACAGTCCAACACCAATCCAACACAGCGTCATAGAGTTCTTTATGAGGTTGGCTAGTGTGGTTATCATGGCCCCACTGTGCAGATAGGGTCGGTTTAGGTGAGCAGATGCCCCTCGATCATAAATCTTATCCGAGTTAACGCATTCTGTACAGCAGCTCGAGGGCAAGATGCAGCTTTTGAGGCAACTGAGCAGACAAATGCATAGAGAGTGGCCAGGAATGCATCTGCTGAAATTTGCATGCAATCTAGCATGTCCTGATCTTGAACGATAGCAAGTTGGCGATTCCTATAATCTGCAAGAGCTCTCATCATGGCTTGGTGTATCGGATACGCCATTGGGTCTCGCACATCGGCGACGGACCAGACTCCGTTTTGCCTTATAGGGGGTGAGGTGCAGAGTGACAGCCCATCCTTATGCTCAAGTTTTGTAGGAACTGAGCTGGATTGCAGTATCCAAGTGTGAGAAGTCCACCTAGCAGTGCAACGGTTTCGTCAACGCCTGTTCCATCACGAGGCAGGTGAAACAATGCTTCAACGGCGATGACAAATACCCTAGGGAAAGCTCTGTGATCTCTGCATGAGTCGTCAATGTAGAAGAATGTACGCTCTCTAACATGAAAATCAAGTCCACCAAAGTCCCCCTCGCTTGTGAATTGAAGATTGGATGCGGAGACAATCGCTAGTTGGCCTAGCGGCATGGTTCGCTGCAACTCCATCTCTCGCAGTGGGGGCAATTGTTGCCAGTTGGAACTTGTTTCCTCGTTGTCGAGGAGGGCCGTCAACACTGAATTAAGTGGTTTTCAGATGTTAATGCTGTTCGTATTTCTCGGTATTGTTCTTAAAACCTTCCCTGATAGGTTTCTCAAAAGATACATTGAGTAATCTGCAGTACATTTAAATAAGGAAATACAGCGATTTGTCATGAAATGTTCATAGAGCAGAGAATAGGGGCCGTATACAGCAAAATGGCATGACAAACTCTTTTTTTTAAAATTTGGCATTTATTGATCGTTGGAAAAGGGCTCATTGAACGCAACCTGCAACTGTCAATATTTACAAGCTATTTCCAAAAAAAGCAATTGCTTATAATAAACGGACCTGGCAACTATGGCATCTAGTCCTCTTGTGTGGCAGTTTGCAGCGCAGCTCCTACCCTGTGTCTGGCTGTGCAAGGCAGATCAGATAACAGCTGTTATTAATACTGATATTGCACATTACACATTTTGTTCATTCATGTTTTAAAAGAGGTATCTTAGCACCAGCGTTAAGGTAAAACTCTTTATTTTGCTGGTAAAAGGAAAACAGAAACGTGATAAAGTCACAACCTGTCTGTCATCCACCTCACACTCTGCATGGAGCATTTACCACAAAGATTCAAATACATGAGCACTTCAAATTTAGGAGGGGCTGATTTGACCACAGAAAACAGGAGCGGCTGGCTTGACCACAGTGTCTCTCTTCTGTCTCTCCCATGTGTTCTTCCTGCCACAGCGCCCCCTGCAGGCCTGGGGCCATTCTGTTGTTGTACTTGGTTCTGCTGCGTTTCTGCTCTTGCAGGTGTTTTTCTCTTATTGAACTTCATCAAGTTGTTGTAGGCTGTTTGCCCTCATCGGTCACCATACAACTTAATGTTGTATTTGTTTAATGTCTTAAAAGCTGATGAAAGCACAAGGTCAATATAAAGATCTGGACAAATCATTAAATGTTTTTTTTTTTTTTATGAAAATACATACTTTTCAGTGGCAGAGCTCAAGTTTAGGTGATTCTTTCCCACATTCTCATTATTTTTTTCTTCCTCATCTTTGAAAAAGTCTAATGAAACCCAATGTTTCTTTTAGACTTTTTCCAACTAAACTTGTTCTTTAACCCAGATATTCAAACCTACAACCTCAAATGTCACCAGCCCCTATCTCTCTCCTTGTTAAAGTATAAAGGCCATTCATGAAATATAAGTCAGATATAATATGTGAGTGTGACCACAGAGAGGTAGAAGTAAGATCTGTGGTATGTTTTCAGAAACATGAGGCCTGCTGGGAGTTCTGATGCAGGCCTCATGTTTGCCCTTAAATCAGCCGATTCCTGGAGGATGAAGTGCGGCGCAGCAGAGTGAAGTGAACGACACACTTAACCTGAGGGATTGTGTTTGTTATAGGCGCAGTGGGCCGATGAACTATAGATCTGTTGTGTGTAAAGTGAGCTGTGTATGTATCTGTGTGTGTGTGCTGACACTGAAGAGGCCTGACAGACTCGTCCTCTGTCAGCAGATGGAGGCATGCATAATTCAATCTGGAGGCAGTTTCATGCTGTTTCTCTTCCTGTCTCATCACTGTTCCCAAAGACAGACAAAGCAGGATTAGGAGATACAGGAGGAGCAGGGGATACAGTTGTCTGCCCTTATTTGCTCAGCAGTGGCTCACCCCCTTGTGAGCCAGTTACCATGTGTTCTCAGATGTTACTGTCACTGTTTCTCACTTTTCACTTCATACTATTACAGTTACGTGCTATAAACTTGTAAATACAGCGACATTTACCCCAAATGCTCACGCCTAAGTATTAAAATTTCTTTGATATCAGTTTAAAGTAAATAGTCCAAGGGCATCAACATGTATCTTTTTTTTTTTTTAAACCTTCTCTTAATTGAGGTTCTGATAGTCAATATTACAGTTCAGTACAAATATAGAGCCACTTATTTTCTTTCTTAACATTGGATAGCTTTAACAAAGGAACAAAACACAGCAGGACACGTTATAAACGAATTTAAAAAAATAATTTAAAAAAGTAAAGTAAATGCCCATTCCCATTAGGGCCTTAAAAGACATTAAAAAAACAACAATAAAAACTGTTTAAAAAACAAAATCATCACGTCTACTAGTTACTGAGGTGTTTGTAAGTTCCTTGTTTCTTTTCATTCTCAAGCCCCCCTCTGAATATGTTTACCCTAAGCTCAGAAGAAGAAGCTACCACCTCAAAACTCAGATTTCCAAACTGTATAAACTCTAAATATATCCTGACATAAACTCACCTCATCTTGTAGCTCAGCAGTCGTCCGTAGCATGTTTTATTGAGCTGTGGTGTCTCATTCACATTCTACTCAAAGGAAGATGAACAGATGTTGCATTACAGGGCTGTCAACATGCTTCATCTCTGCCTTTTTTTATTTCTTGGTAACACTGGCATGGCAGTGTGCCCTGTTTGCACGGCATGGAGAAAGTGGAGTTATCTCCCTGTAGAGTGTGAGTATAAATAAAGAAGCTGCTCTCCTCCTGCAGACAGTAGATGGGATGGGGTGTATCAGTGCTCTCCTGGGTCACACAGCGTTTGTGGAGGCGTTTTTTTTTTATACTTTACAGCAGCTGTCTGTCAGCCTCTGCTCCGATAATATCTCTGTTAGTGCTGACACAGCCTCGCTGTGGACTCCTCATGGCTCCAGCCTGTTACAGAGTTCCAGGGCAGGTGAGACTTGTAGTTAACTAAATCATGAATGTACTGCTGATTAAAAAAAAAAGTTATTGAAAGAAAGAAAAAAAAGTTACATTTTTGTTAGCTGTTTAGCCTTCAGTATGTTGAAAGTAAGTAGTAATTAAACATGGTGATTCATCTTGTGGTTCCTATTAATCATTCATCTTGTGGTTAGACCCAGTTCACGCTTGCAAAAGAAAATCCTGAAATTATCCTGGCATTATCTGGACGAGCTGTGTGTATGAACGCAAACAGCCGAGTTTTTCTCTCAGACTTTACGCTGGTAATTTCCTCACACCCTCTATTTTTTTTCTGTGTGAAGCCTGAGTAGGCTCATGTCTGAACGCTGCTGCGAATTATCAAGAAAACTCACTGAGGGTGAGTGGAGAGGGCTCATGACATCATCCTTTGTGACTGGCGTGAACCAGGAAAACAGAGACTTGATGGGACAGATAAAAACTAATGCTGCAGTGGGAGAAGATTATGTTAGTGAATTGCCTGGGCAGGCGCTTATGTCACTTATGGGGAAGTACAGACAAAAAAAACATTTATGATGCCAGCAGATTCAAACTTAAGGACAAACTAAGACAACATGTCTTGACTTAGTTAAATCGAGCCAGTCTACTTTTCCAGGAGGAGTCGTGACAGGACAATTGTCTCAATATGGAGGACATCCTACCCACGTTGAGGACTCATTTCACATTTCAAAAGTGTTGGTCCAAAAAATCTGATCTATTGTCCCTCTACATCCTGGTTCTCCATGTATGTTGTTGTATGAAGACGCTCCTCTGTCCACCCTCTTCAGTTCCCTCTGTCCCCCAGTGGACAGTTAGCAAAACAGACGCCACATCCATCATAGTACAGGTCATCTCTCTGATACACCAGCAGGACAGCCTGTCACCTCTTGTTTTTGGGGAGTAGGTGAAGGTCAGATGGGAGCTGCAGGAGCCTCCTGTCCTCCTAGGGATAACGAGGGGGAGACGACTCCATTATCGGCCCTCGCTCCTCTCAAGGTCTCCTCTGGTCCTGAGCATGACAGCAGGCGGCAGCAAATCGATAAACAAAACACAGGAATCCTGGGAAGACAAATGGACTGCAAACAAGGAGTTGAAGTGGGAAATGGATTTTTAAGTCACCCTGCAAAGCATTTGCAAGTGGCATTTAAAACAGGCGGGCAGAGCGGGAAAGTGGGTGCTTAATCTCTGCTGGTAAAGAGCTGGATGTCTTTATTGTATCGCCCTGTGAGTTAAACTGCCGACTGTATGTGGGGTGAATAAAAGCCCTCAGGTCCGAAGGCAAAGCCAACACAAAGGAATCAAAAACCTGCTTCATTCCTGTGGCCAAAAAGATGTGAGTCCGTAAGTATCTAAAAAATGGTCTCTAGTTGAAGGTCTCCTTCAGGAAATAAAAGTCCCACAGATGCAACAGAGGTGTTTGCTTGAGGATGTGACTTTAGCCTGTTATGGCAAACATCAACCTAAATATGCACCTTATTTAAATATATGTGAATTATCAACATAACTAGTGAGCAAACTAAATCTATTGATTCAATTCAGCTAGCAAAACAGTGTAAATAGTTTAACTGATGAAAGTCAACATGATTATAAGTATTAACTCAGTTACATCATGGAACAAATATTATCATTTTGTTTTGTCAGGAAAACCAATTTTCCATCACTCAACATTTTTTTCTTCCAGGTCAAGCCAAAATCTAAATTTACGACTCTGTTAGTCACATTTAAATGTTATTTACAGGGTTAAATACATCATGTTCTCAGTCAAATACTCATTTTACTGAACCATCCTGAGTGCATCAAAATGTCTCTGACTGGACCTCAAACGCATCATTAAACCACAAATGCATCTGTGATGTGATAATGTATTATCCACACACTTCAACATTTGACTGAAAGGTTGCTGTTTGATCACTGTGTTGGTCATTGCCTCTCTGTATGGAGTTTGCATGTTCTCCCCTTGCATAAGCGGGCTTTCTCTCTCTCTCTCTCTCTCTCTCACTTTGGCTACCCCCATAGACCAAAAATATGCTTGTGAGCATGAATGGTTGTCCGTCTCTGTGTGTGGCCTTGCAATTGGCTGGCAACCAGTTCAGGGTGTGCCCCACCTGTTGCCCAATGTCAGCTGGGATAGGCTGCAGAATTCTGACAAAAAAAGCATCCATGTGTAGCCAGGGACAGACTTTGGCGGTGACTTTTAAGGGTGTATGCTTCCAATGTGCAGCTGTAGGTCTGTATGACTTCTTGTACATTAAATCAAATTATTGTTGCTCTCACCATGCAGGCTTTCTCCCCTTTCTTTTCTAATGTGTAAAAAATGTTTCTCCTCTTTCACCCCTAAGTCACCAAATATTCCCATTTCATTCTAAGGGTGATTTTTGTTACATTATGCAGGACCATGTTGACACATTGATCCCAGAGTTTTCCTAATTACACATTACTGTTACACTGGGGAAGTGAAGAATTACATGTAGGAGGATTTGTTTACAAGCTGCTTGGGTTGAGAAAAAACTGCAGAAATCTGCTGAAAATACATTCAAATGCTATTCAACTGCAAGAATCCACTCCCTCTACAAGCAATAATTGGAGCAAAGGGATCTATGAATATTCAGTGGTTTTATGAATGTGCCTCTTTATTAATGATTCTGTCATTGCCTTAAATCTTGATTGCAGCTTTTTTGCTTTTCAGCTGAATTCTGCCTGAGAATAACAGCAGAGCACCACCTCTCATTGCGTAGCCTCTGATTCTGTTTCGTAGGACTGTTTGTCATTGTGAAAGGTAAGATGATGGTGTTCTCGTTCTTTAAATTTAAAGTCTCATATCAGGGCACCCACTCATCCTCTGGTGTCTTTGCCTCCAAATATTTCTGCTCTGCGCTGAAAGGCAGATGGAAAATCCTGCTGTTCATAATTCGTAAACCTCTGAGGTCCTCCACAAATTTTGATGACTTCACTGAATATCTCAAAATTATAGCTCTGCTTGATGCCAGAGTAATAAAGACAGAAAACTGAGGCAGAAATCATGGTGTTTTAATAAAAATCTCAGCACCAGCAACCACATAGAAGCCATCACTTAATCATTTTAGAGGAACACTTTTTTTTTTTTTTTTAGCTCATTCATGCCTTTTTGTCAAGGCCCATGGACTTCTTTAGTCGTCTCTATCCAGATCATCAGAAGTGGATTGTAAGTCAGATTTAGCTCATTCAAAGACCTTCCACTGTAAGGCTTAGTGGAGCCGAGAGAAGTGAGCACATCAGTCGGAACCTTAAAATTGACACTCGCTCTTGGTTTCTTGCAGAGAAGAGATTTAAAAGCAGCAGCTTGTTGAAAAATAACTCAATAATCTCTCACCGAAGTATTCTCCTGGTCCCATAGAATATAAACTCCAAGAGCCCGTACATTTAAAAAAACTATATTTATACTCTAGTTGTTTTAAAATCATTCTTCCCATGGCTGTCCTGTGGCTCCACTCATTGATTGTAAATTAATTTGCTGCATTCAGATCAACAGGCGAGTCTGCACTGAAATCTTCACAGTGAGGATTTTTTGATATAACCCTGCAGTATCACTCAGGTCACATAAGTCATTCTACTTTGGCTGTAATTTTAACTGTAATCAAGAGCCCATATTTAGTCTTAACTCTGTCCATATATTCAGTCTCCATGACTGATAGAGTGTGTTCACAGTCAGTAAAAATATGATATTTTTTATAGTGTGGAGTAGAGAGGTGTGTGCATAGCATAGTGTAGGCCATCGTGGACAATAGTAACCGTCCCCTCCACGACATTCTGGAGGGACAGAGAAGCAGCAGCAGTGGGGGACTCACCTCACTGCAGGACTGAGAGGTTCAGGAGATCCTTTGTTCCCATGGACATCAGACTGAACAACACCGTGAACAAAGACAGTGGATCATGACCTGGACTGTTTGTTACCATGAATACTGCTACTGGGTAACTGATTTATAATCAATAAAGTACCTTACTGCCTAGCTACCTACCTACCTACCTGCTACCTACTTATCTGTCTACCTACCTATCCAAACACCTTCCAAATACCTACATACCTCCCTACCTACTTACTAGCTATCCAAATACCTACCAATCCAAAAACCTACCTACCTAAGTACCATCTATCTATCTATCTGTCTATCTAACCTGAGATCGATCAACCAGAGGAGATGTTAAACACACTAAAGAATTTGTAAAACGTTCTTCGTGGCTGTCTTAAATTTTTAGGATGTTGTAAGATGTTGCTTTTGTCTTTTCTTAATATTTTGCCTGAACAATGACTTTGTCCAGGAGCAGTGTTTGCTCCTTCTGTTGCTGATTTATGTCTGATCAGATTAAAACGAACAAAGCTGCTCCCACTCTGTAGACTTGAGCTCTGTGCCCTTTGACCTGTACACTAAGCTTTAGTTTAACTTTGTTTGTTGGGAGTCTGATGTATGACTGACCAGAGAGAAAACAGATGGGCTGAGTGAGGAACTATTAAGTGCTGATTTACTCTGAACTCCTGATGTTCATATTAGCAATTTTAGCTCAAAGCTTCCACTCCACTTTTCTAATTATTGGTTTGCACTCTGAGCTTGAGAATGTGTGTTAATGCAAACATATTGACTCTGTCCACAGAAGTGTGTGCTGCACATTATAGAAAATGGAAACCATATAATCTGTTTATGCAAGATTGCCTCTGCTGCCTGCTCAGCTTGTCATTTAAAAGCTATTTTTAGGACTGCTGTTATGACTTATTATAGCCACTTTTTAAAGGGTCATTTCACTGAAAACACAAAATCATAAATTTTACTCCTCTCCATTTACATTTAGGGGTCACCCACAGAGATCATTTCAGTAGTTATTTCTGGGTTGTGTGAGGTTGTATTGTACAGATCAACATCTGTAGCTGTAATGGAGCTTGTGGAGAATATTCATCTTGCAATTGACAACAAGGAAACAAACTGTTGGTGTTTTATTGGTTTAAAAAAGCCATTGATTGATCATGGTGCATTACTCAGGAAACTGGAGAGATATGGACTCAGAGGGTTAACATTCTCGTGGCTGAAAGCTACTTTGAGGATATACACTCCAAATCAAAATCTTAAGACCAGTTAAACAAATTGCAAGAATTTGCATTTTGCACTGTTAGATCTTAAGAAGACTTCTAAGTAGGGCTTCAAAATGCAAAAAGAAGAAATGAGAGAAAGAGACAAAACATTTTGAGTAAGCACTTTACTAAAAACAATTAAACTGAAATAGGCTGTGCATCAGCTGATCAATAGTTTAAGACCACAGCTCAAAAAAAAACCAAACCCCCTCAAAACAGAAATAAAAGTGTTAATAAAGGACTCAGTAATGAGCAGCTCCACCGTTCTTGTTGATCACTTTCTTTAGGCTGCTTGATGTGAGTGTTTCCAGGAGGCTAGAGGGAATGTTGCTCCAAGTGGTGAAGATAGCTTCATGAAGGGCGTACACTGTCTGGAACTGATGTCCATTTTTGTAAACTTCTTTCACCATTCATCCTCAAATGTTCTCAACTGGACTTAGATCAGGGGAACACACAGGATGGTCCAAAAGAGAGATGATATTCTCCTGAAGAAGTCCTTTGTCAAGCGGGCATTGTGAACTGCAGCATTGTCCTGTTGAAAAACCCAGCCATTACCACACAGACCAGGGCCCTCAGTCATTACCATACAGATGAGGGCCCTCAGTCATTACCACACAGATGAGGGCCCTCAGTCATCACCACACAGACCAGGGCCCTCAGTCATTACCACACAGATGAGGGCCCTCAGTCATTACCACACAGATGAGGGCCCTCAGTCATCACCACACAGACCAGGGCCCTCAGTCATCACCACACAGACCAGGGCCCTCAGTCATTACCACACAGACCAGGGCCCTCAGTCATTACCACACAGATGAGGGCCCTCAGTCATCACCACACAGACCAGGGCCCTCAGTCATTACCACACAGATGTGGGCCCTTAGTCATTACCACACAGATGAGGGCCCTCAGTCATCACCACACAGACCAGGGCCCTCAGTCATTACCACACAGATGAGGGCCCTCAGTCATTACCACACAGATGAGGGCCCTCAGTCATCACCACACAGACCAGGGCCCTCAGTCATTACCAGACAGATGTGGGCCCTTAGTCATTACCACACAGATGAGGGCCCTCAGTCATCACCACACAGACCAGGGCCCTGAGTCATTACCACACAGACCAGGGCCCTCAGTCATTACCACACAGACCAGGGCCCTCAGTCATTACCACACAGATGAGGGCCCTCAGTCATCACCACACAGACCAGGGCCCTCAGTCATTACCACACAGATGAGGGCCCTCAGTCATCACCACACAGACCAGGGCCCTCAGTCATTACCACACAGACCAGGGCCCTCAGTCATTACCACACAGATGAGGGCCCTCAGTCATCACCACACAGACCAGGGCCCTCAGTCATCACCACACAGATGAGGGCCCTCAGTCATTACCGCACAGACCAGGGCCCTCAGTCATTACCACACAGACCAGGGCCCTCAGTCATCACCACACAGACCAGGGCCCTCAGTCATTACCACACAGATGAGGGCCCTCAGTCATTACCACACAGACCAGGGCCCTCAGTCATTACCACACAGATGAGGGCCCTCAGTCATCACCAGCTGCTGTTTGACGCCCCTGCAAAACCTGAAGATCCATTGTTCCATTGAAGGAAAAAGCAGCCCAGATCATGATGGTGCCCCCTCCACTGTGCTGCTTAGAAAACATCTCAGGTGGGATTTCCTTGTCATGACAGTAACGTTGAAGCCATCAGGACTGTCAATGTTAAATTTGGTCTCTTCAGACAATGAAACTTTCTTCTACCTTTCAATGTCCATGTTTGGTGCTCTCATGCAAACTCCAAATGGGCAGTTTTGTTTCGTTGAAGGAGACGAGGACTTTGAAGATGTTATTTTGTGTTTTCAGAACTTCTTTTGCAGATGCTGTCTGATGGTTATCAGGCTGCCACCAGTAACAACCTTAATTTGGGCCGAGGATCGTCCCATGTCTTGACAGCCAATTGGATCCTCTGGCTCTTGTTCCATCACCCTCAGGACCTCTGAAGGAATTCAGAATAACTGTCTTAACCTCAGCACTGATGACGTGTTACAAGTGGCCCTGCTTATGCAGCTCCGACCGCATTCAAAGAGGGAAAACTTTTTGTCTTTGCCATCAGGAGGTCGTGATGGTGTGAATACCTGACAGAAAATTACAAGAATCCATGTTTGTGCAGATTTAGTCTTTTAAAGGCTGTGGTCTTAAACTTTTGATCATCTGACAAAAGCATGTTTGAGTTTAAATGCCTTTTTCAATCAATTACTTACTCAAAAAAAAATTCTCTCATTCCCATTTCTTCCTTTTGCATTTTGAAGCTCTACTTAGAAACTTCTTAAGATCCAACTGTGCAAAATGTAAATGCTTACAATTTTTCAAATGGTCTTATGATTTTGATCAGAAGTGTATGTGTGTCGGTCAATAAAGAAACAGCACTGTTTCATTCAAGATCATTTGGTTGCTACACTGTTTTGCTTTGTTTGTCATTTGTCTTTGTCTTTCTGCCCTTATCTCTCACTGTTTTTGTTTGCTTGCTCTCTTTCTTTACCCCCTTGTGTTTTTGTTGTTTTTTTGTTTCTTATTCTTCTTTGTCAGTTTGTGTCTTTTTTAATTTTTATTATATGTATAGAATTTTGTAAATCAACACCACAACTTGCCACACACATATCTGTTCACATGTATTTGTTTGTATGCACTTAATGGTGAATAAAAATAATAATAATAATAATAATAATAATAATAGTGATAAAAAAAGTTGTTGGGTCATTGTGGTTTAAACCAATAAAAGCATCATAAATGTGTTGCATGTCAAAGCTCACTGCTGTCTTCTGTTCATTTGTCAGTCATTCTCAGCATCCAGCTTCGGCTCAGCTTTGCCTCTTTGTCTCACTGCTTATCCTCAGAGCCATGCAGGGGAAAGGATGTCTGCATCATCCACAGAGAAGGTGAGGCTATAAATGTGTCTTGTGCTGCCGACACTGCAAGAGACAGTTTTGCAAATGCCAGCATCTAATGCCATATTAAAACTATCAAGCACTAATGGAGGTACGGGCAGTGGCAATGTTGTAATGAAGCAAACATGCTGACAACCAACTTCATGTTTCCTACTGTTATAACTGTAATCCTCATGCTTTGTGTTTACTGATGTTAAGACAACTCATGCAAGTCAACATTACAAGATAGAAAAACAAGACTATTCAAAACTACAAATCAAAACGTAGAATTTAAAGAAATATTTTTGAAGTTTGAGTATTCAGTATTGATCTTTCATCAGTGGTTATCTGTTACTGTTCATGCAAGACATAAAAGGACAAAGAGGATCACAATGATTGAAAGTATCCATTCTTGAAAAATTGAACTATTTAATTATAATATGTTTAATATAGTTACAATTATAAAAGAGCAAAAAATATAAAATAGTAAATATAGATAATATGACATTAAAGATCATAGAACATCAAACAAGTTAACACAGAGTAAGCACTTAAGGTCTGTGGGTTTGGCATCAAGGGAATTTCTAAGATGATGATCATAATATTATTACTGTCAAAAATAATAATAATAATAACAATAATAGTGTTAATTGAAAAATAATATAATAATAAGCTGCTGCTTTACATGATGTTATCCACAGGATTGCCGGCGCCCCTTAAGCTGAACTCTCCCTTTGTTGCTTTTATCTGTCAAATCTTTCAATGGCTCAGAGACAACTGTGATTGGATGCTTTATTTTTTTTTTATCCAACTATGAAGATTTTTTTGAATTTTGATAATTGCTGTTTCTTTGCATACTTATTTTCCCTTATTATTATTATTATTATTTATTATCATAATAAAACCATATTTAGATGCGAAAAGACTTGTGCATCATTGAAATTTGTGTAATTTGTATAGTTTTCAGTGAGATTTAAAATTTTCTTGATTAGTTGTTTTGTCCCGATGGTCATCCATCCATCCATCAATTATCTGTACACTTATCCCTTTCAGGCTGGCAGAGGGCAGGAGCCTATCCCAGCTGACATTGGGTGAGAGGCGGGTACACCCTGAACCAGTTGTCAGCAGGGCCATGGAGAGATGGACAACCATTTATGCTCACACTCACACCAAAGGTCAATTTGGAGTAACCAATTGACCTAACAAGCATGGTTTTGGTCAGGGTGGGGAAGTCTGAGTGTCTGGAGAGAACCCACGCGTGCCTTGGAGAACATGCAAATTCCACCCAGGAAGGCCCTGACCCACATGGGGCTCAAACCAGCAGCCTTCTTGCTGTGACCGTCAAACCAAACCCCTTTTTCCTTTTGTCTGTCTGTACTTTTGCCTGGAGTGTTTGCCTGCCTGTGTATGGAACCTCGACTGTCAATATGACCTGTTTTTTGGATCACGGATAGTTGCCTGCAGTTGAGTTCTTTTGTGCCACGAAGGTTCTACAATCATGACGTCTTTTATATATATCTTTTTATCTGCTATACAAAACTGCTGCTGGAATCTTAATTTCCCTGAAGGATTCTCCCAAAGGGGTTAATAAAGTTCTATCTAATCTAATGTAATCTAATATAAATGGACATGAAAGGGTGCAGATGTGTTAGCTAATACTGAACCATCAGTGTGTGAATGTGAGAGTGAATGGTTGTGAATTTGTAGATGTGACATTTCTGCTCTTAAGGTGGAGAGAAAAGAACGAGTTGGAGCTCCAGAAGCCATCTCTGATAAAGGCCACAAGCCAAAAGTGTTAGTCTGAAAAAGTTGTTCTCAAAACCACAAGTGTTAAATGAAGAGCTTTTTTTAAATCTATGCTCTGCCTGTGCACACCCACCCATGATGAAACTCTGTTTCAGTGCCATCTCGGCAACTCTTGGAAATATCCCTGAACCTCCACGGCTTAAAGACATTAAGAGAGGAGATCTGCATGAGGTGACTGCAGTAAACCGCTCTGTGCCCTCTGAATGCTTGAATCCAAATGTTAACAACAAAGTTTCTTCTTTCAGACCAAAGTAAAACAGCGGACAACACAGCGTTCACATTAAACTTATTATTAGCAAGCTTTTCATGCATGAAACACTTATAAAGTTTTCATATTTTTACATTCAGCAAAGGTTGGAGTAGAAGGAACATCTCAATAAATAATGAAGGCGGATTCCTGTTTAAGACAATTCAGAGCTTCAGAAGCTCAACATTGAAACACACAGACAAAAGCACTTTCTCTTACATGCATGCACACGTTCACCTTTTCACCACAGTAGATTTAACACAGACATGCACTCCCCCCCATCTTCTTTTTTCTCTTCTACCGCTGTGCCTGGGCAGGAGGTTCAAGCTTCCTCTTTCCTTGGACCTCATCCATTATCAAACACCTACAGGAACACAATCCTGGTCAGAAGTGCTCTTATCCTGACTCTGTCTACTCTTAGCTATCTCTACAGGATGGTCAGACCACCAAGTGCTGGTCATTTCTCACACAAGGTGACCCTTCCCTTTAAGCTGCAGAATTACAGTGCTGTTGCTGGCAAACCTTACCACAGCAGACGTTTGGCTTTGGTTTTTCTAAAATCATCACTTTTTGTGCGGTTCTCAACAATTCCTACATGGAAAATTCCTGACTGTGTGCCAAGCCCCACAAAACAAAAGCATTCATTAAGGACTCTTCGTATAATGGACACAATTTATGTTCATTAAGCAATCACCACTGCCAATGATGCGGCATTTCCACTATAAAGGTGTAGAGCGAGAATGCAACTTTAGATGTTGTTGCCGGACTGTGGTACAAGTGCCTACAATAGCTCACAGTAACAGGACAGGAAAGCACTCGCACACTTAATAAATTACATAATGTGCCAATTAATAGCAACATATCTACAGTCTTGACTGTAAGACCTACCTTTAAACATCGCAAGGAGACAAACATTTATGGCTCGATTTGTCTAAAAGCACATGGTGCACAGCAGTTTGTGGTGTTCCTGTCTATTTTCTGCTGTTATGATGATGCAAATTCTTGGTTCAAAGGCAGATGCAAGGCACAAAAAGGACAGATTATGTGCCCTGATTATACATGGGTGTGTTTTGGTCACAAAATTGATCAATCCAATCAGAGTGTCAGCTCTCATTCTCTCTTAGTGTACACCATATGGCTAGTATTTTATTTACACATTGGATTGGTTTGTTTGGTTTTAGTTTGGCTAGATCATTTGATATGTGTCCTTTTATTGGGCTTCTTTTCTCAAAGAACACATACACACGACACTATGAAGAGTGTTTATGCTCAGATTTCAGAAAAGAATTGAACATTAAAGCATCTCAGAACAAGACAGACAAGACAGACAATTAAGTGCAAGTGTAAGGCATGATAATTAGTGCCATTCATTCAGTGTTTACCATACCCTTATTCCTTTTTGAGTCACAGAGGGCTGGAGCCTATCCCAGAAGACAGTGGGTGAGAGGTGGGGTTCACCCTGGACTGGTCACCAGCTAATCTCAGGGCCACATAGACAGACATATCTAAGGACAATTTGGAGTCCCAAGTCAACCTAATGAGCATGTTTTTGGTCTTTGGGAGTAAACCGGAGTGCCCAGAGAGTGCCCACACAAACAAACATGGGGATCGGTCCATTAACCTTCTTGCTATGAGGCATGTGTGCTACCTGCAAAGAAATATTTTTACTTTATCATTTTCCCTCAAACTGATTCATAGGAGTCACTCCTGGGATTTGTTGAGTCTTCTTGAGACAATGCATTCATGAGTATCTGATCAAACGTACGTACATAAGTTACGAATGAACATTTCGACAAGCAGCCTAAGAACATAATTCCTCTGCCACCTTTGCATCAGAAGCATAAACCAATACTATAAAGTTGCCTTTACATCCAACACATTTGGTCTGGACCAGACAAACTCTGGTTCACTTGTGTAGAAGTCTGGATTGATTTGCAGTAGAGTTAAAGCTCACACTAACTCTGGTACAAAAAACATAATCAAACTCTGGTCTTGATTTCTAAGTGAACCAACTGGACCAAACAGGGGAAGTGAGCCAAAAAGCAAGGCATTTTGAATTGAGTTTGGCTGAATAAAACAACATTAGGCAAGCTAAGGTGGCATTCAACATCAAGCAGAGAGTGTCTTATGCTAGCAAGGCTAGCAACACTAGACTCTGGTTCTTTTTACGGTTTGAATATCTACAAATCCACGAGGAATATGGCAACAAATGACTCAAGCAGACAAAGACCAAAGTTGCAGCCCCTACTGCTGGTGGGTAGTTGTCTTAAAAAACAAAACAGAGAGGGTTTACTTTACGCATGTGTCTGCATAAGTATGATGACAAACTGGATCGTCTCTCTTTTTCCAGTCCATCATAATGACAGACAGCCTCCAAATCTTCAATGATGGAAAATATTCTGTTCATGTGACCCCTGTTTCTCGCCACAATCTGTGCATAACACTGTGCCTGTTTTGCATCTGCCCTTCAAACATGCTAAATCTAGACGCAAAAACACCAAGCGCAATCAGTTGCGGGTTCGATAAATCACATTGCGGGTGCTAAATGATTACAGTTGCATCGTCCAGTATTTTGCGTGACCTGATAACTTGCATGTATTCTGCATATTCATGAAGGCAAACACGCTAAATGGAATGTGCATGCTATTTTGCTCGTTTAACAGATGCAATCCTCAATGCACCCTGCTAGTAGATCAGCTTTGCGCACGCTATCAAGTTTGCACGTGTTTTTATACACTCAAACCTTTAGTAGATCAGGCCCTTAATATTTTTATTTTGAAAGCTCTTCATGGCCTCCCCACCAGTGTATTTAATTGAGCTTTTAACTGTTCGGGAGCCTGGTCCAGCTCTGAGGTCATTTTTGCTGGAAGTGCCCAGGTCAAAATACAAACAAGGGGATGACCAAGCCTTTTCTGTTGATGCTGCCAGGGTCTGGAACAAGTTCCCCGTCACAATGCGTCTTATTTCTGACCTGGGCCTTTTCAAATCTAGACTGAAAATGTATTTATTTAGGATGGCTTTTAATGCCAAGTAGCGTGGTGACACTTTTACTTTATTTTATTGTATTTTATTGGATTGTATTTTATTCTATTTTATTGCTTTTATTGTTTTTATTGCTTTTTATTGTTTTTATTTATTATTTTTTATTTACTATCTATTGTAAAGCACTTTGGTTCACCAAAAGGGTTGTTGTAAAGAAATAAAGAAGATTTACATTTACATTTTACTATTGAAGCTGTTGGCATCTATGCTATATTGGAGCAGTCACTTCCTGCTGTCATCTCACTTGTAGCTCCCACCTCTTCCTGCTCTTCAGGACGTCCCACTTTGGGCTGCTCACAATCATTGTAGGTCAGAGCTTAGAAAGATGGATCCGCCCGATTACAGACACTGAATCAGGCAGATGCATCTGTCAATCAAGGTTACAGTGATGCATCAATCATCATACAGTTTTATTAGGCTACACAACGAATGACCCCAAACAGATCCTTCATTATGGGAAGTTGTACTTATTATGCACATTATGATGTTTATCCCCCACCCTCCTCCAAGTGAGACCATTTTGTTCAACATGAAATCTGTTCTTACAGCAAAAAAGGTTGAGGTCTGCTGTCCTAAAGAAATTCAAAGTGAAGAATTGGCCCAATTACAGCCGCTCTCTGCTGTTCAGTGTCTGTCCACAAACGGCATTTCAACATGTCTGTGCATTAGCCGTTATCTTCACCATGTTAGTGTATGTATGTGTAAGCAAGCTGCACCCGGGGCCACTATCGAGCGCCGCCTCAGCTCCTCTTTGGCCTTGATGAAATATAAAGCAGGAGTGTTTTCCACCGAATCAGCATGCTGGTAATTGCATGCGACAGAAATGGATTTCCTGTCACTCCCGGGCTTTATGAAGAGGGCTGAGCAACTTTTTTTTCCCTCCTTACAACATGTGTTTTGAATTTCAGCATTGCAAAAAGGTGATGAATGAGCTGACGCTTTTATCCCCTTTGACTGGAACGCCACAGCGTGAATGACAGCTCTAAAATAAAACGGGTAACTCGGGATTCTTCATTTGTTTTTGGTTCTGATAGTGGATTTTTTATTTCATTCACAGTTGGCCTCTTTCAACCCAGACATATGCATCCACCAGAGGAATCCTGCAGCCATAATTTATTTTCCATTAAAGTAATCAAAGTGGAACAAATTGCTGATTTGATGAGAGCTCAACTTGGCATCAGAATCTGATGAGAGAAGCATTTGTAGAGACATTTTAAGAGTTTCATGTCAAGAACAAAAAAGACAAAATCTGCCTCAGCATAAAAATCTCCAACAAAAAACAATGAGAATATAAAACACTTAAAATTACACTCATAAACCTGTTCAGATGAAGGCCGTCAGCAGGTTAAATAAAACCTGTTAATTTATTACACTCATTCAAGTGTTCACAAAAAACTTATCAGCAAAGCACATGGAAGCAACTCAGTGCATCTAAGCATAGACATGGTCAAGATGGCCTGTTTTCTTTAAATGAGCATCAAACTGGATGAAGAAGGTGATTTAGGTGACTTTGTACATGGTCTGAGTTTGTCAGGAACTGAGTATCTGCTGGCACTTATACACAAAATTAGTGTAACAGAGAATGGTCTAAAAAAGAGGAAATATCCATTGATAGGTAAGAGGAGAAATCCTAGAAAAGATTGAAGGGTAAAATTACCTCAAATGAACTCTGGTTATAATCAGGGTGCAGATGGCCATTTCTGAACACCCACCACATTGAATCTTGAGGCAGCCACAGACAGAAAACTGCAGCTACAATTCACACAGGCTAAGAGACTCCTTCAATTGCAATATTCCCCTGCATAACTGAACAAAATTGCCAAAAAAATGGGTTATCTTCACCCTCAAACTCACAGCATGTGTGACATAAGTTGGCGTGAGCCCCTGGCGTATCTCATTTGAACACACATCGACGGCTCCATTTCTGAATTTACAACACGTTGAATCTTGAACCTACAGCAGCAGAAGACCACACCGGGTGCAACTCCTATCAGCTATGGACAAAAAAATGAACATTTTCAGGATCAAACTCACAGCATAGGTGACATTAGTTGGAGTAATACTGCGTTCCAGTTGTACTGGGAAGCCGGGATTTCTGAGTTCAGAGTGGGAAATTTCAACTGGAACGAGGTCGGAATGTCCTATTGGGAAGTCGGCGGATCCTCACCAACCCCAAGCTGACAATCAAAGATGGCTGCCCCAGGTGTAAACAGTTATTAAGATCTTGTAATTTGCCATTTATAAGCACTTCTGACTGGTGTTTGTCGCACTAAATCAGCCGTATAGATAGTATTGTTTGATGTATAAGTATAGAAATACTGATATAGTGTTTTTCATGTGGTATGTGTAAACTACAACGCAGGGCGTGCTAACAATAGCCTGGTAGAACTGGAACACTGATAACTCGGATATGACATCATTCCCACTCCACTCTTCCCAGTTCCGATGTAGATGGAATGCAGCATCAGCCCCCCAGGTTTCCCATTTCAGCAAAGATGAATGGCTCCAAAGTCTTGCCTTTTTTATGTTTTTGCTTTTTTGACAGGAGTAGAATTGCACCTGTATCAAGTACATCACCATCATTGTCCTCGCTGAAGTCGAACACAAAGCAGCAACACAAAGATCCTGCAGGGCAGAGGTGAAAAGTAAAGCGTTTGGTCATTTCTTTGTAGACAAAACACTGACTCTTAAAGCTGCAGTCATGTAACCCGCAGCAAAATCTCTGGTCTGGACTTATTTTATCTTAAACCTGAACTGGATGAGGCTTCAAGCTTTGGTCCAGAGGAGTGTAAAATTAAAAAAAAAAAGCTCATTGCCTTTGCTTCTTCTTGTTTCCAGCATGGGCAGATAATCATCAGTAGGCCATTCATTTTATTTCAAAGTCACAGAAAATTCCATCTTCATACTTTATTTTCCGTGAATGCAAAAATATGAGAGTGATGAAATGTGTGAGAGATCTTCTCCAGCATGTTCATCACTGTCCCCGCGGATGTATTTCATGCTGCTCACACTCAGCTTTGCATGACTGGTCCTTTCGAAGGGTCACCTAGTGAACCGTAACTTATTGGTGCTTCCAGAGCAGCTGGGCTGGCTTGGATTGGCTTGTCAGGGTGGAGGAAGCCATCAGGCTCTCTGATTATCTCAAGCTGCTGGTTTCTGCAGCTGATGGTAATTCTCAAATTGATGTGCAATAATAATGATCATTCATCATTTGGAAAGCCATATACAGTTGCTGCACCAAATGTACCACCAATATATTCTGTAATTATTCCCAACTACCCCTCTAACAAGCTTGATTAGGCACTGATCACATCGCCGATATAAAGGTTCAAGTGGAAACAGAATTGCCCACCTTTTTGTGTCAAAGGAGGTTCATTAATTATTAATCCATAACAGGGATGGGCGACTTAGTTACCCAGAGAGCCGCACTCTTTCAATCTCACTAGGCTGAATTTTCATAGATTGTGATGACTGACAGTTTGAAGAGGAGATGAAAGCTAATGCACAGAAGAATGCATTAATGATTGTTTTTTTGCTGTTCAATGCAATAACTTTGATACAAGAAACAGATATTTACAGGCTTTTATGAAACATTTAGGATCTCTTTTGCCATAATAATTATTAACCCTTTCAGGATAATTTTTTGAAGATGTTTGTTTTTACTTTTAAACAAGTTAAAAATCAATATTTTATATTTGAGGGAGCTATGCATCTGCCCACTACAGTGGACACCATGCATCGTCAGTATAAGTAGTAATTTAATGGAAGTAAATATAGACCCACAACACAGATCTTTTACATTCATTTATTAAGCGTAAATAATATGAAAATGACAGAAATAAAAAAGTATCTAGTGATGCTGCCACTCCCTCCTTGACTTTTTCTTCACTCTGTAACTGTTGCTGGCCTTAAGTCTCACTGAGAGAAAGCATGATATTTTAGTAAAATAAGTTGTTATAATAAGTGTAATTACACTGTAAAACACACAAACTATAAACAAAGTTTAGAACAAATATACAAACATGCACCATCCACCTTCACGCTCAAAGGGTTTTTTACCCTCACATGGGCCTCTGCTTTTATTTTTGAGCTAAGAAATAGAGAGATAGCACTGAAATAAAAAGGGAAAAATCTGAAGTAAATATACTATTGCTGTGTATAATATTGCAATTCTGGGGTAAAAAAAAAAAAAAAAGGTTCTGAGGAAAAAAAAATGTCAAAGTACTGAGATTTTACTGAGCATTTTAAGAAAAAAAATCAGAATTAATTCTCAAATCAAAGTCAGAGTTCATTTTTGATTGCAAAATGTTGATTTTTGGTATTTTATCTCAGAGGAGAACTTTGACATTTTCCCGCAGATATTTTTAGTAGAGACGTTATTTCAGAATTCTGTTATTTTTCTCAGTATTTTGAAATTTAATCTTAGAGTTTAAACTTTTTTTTCTCTGAAAAACAAAACCAAAATGACTTTAATCACTGAATACTGACTTTTATCTCAGAATTCTGAAAAATAATCTGAGTTCTGAGATAAAAACCACATTTCTGACTTTTTTTCCTCTTCATATTATTCAAATTCTGACGTTTATCTAAGACTTCTGCCTCTTTTACATGTAAATTTTTTTTCTCAGAATAGACTTTTGTCAAACTTTACTCTTATATCACAGTGTAGGTCAGATTTCTACAATTGAAAAACAGAAATCCGAGAAGAATGTTAGAACTTTTTCCCATCCATATTCCTTAAAATTCTCAGTTTAATCTCACAAAAATTCCTGATTTTTTTTTTTTTAAACAAAAAAGTATTTACTTTATTATTAGAACTCTCACTTTAAGCCAAAAAAAAATAATAAATCAAGATTCTGAGATTATAGTCCGCATTTTGATATTTTTCTTTTCTATTAATTCTGAATTTTTACTTCAGTCTCAGTAGCTGACTTTAATAGTATAATACTTAATTTTTCAAAGACCAAGAAAAATAAGTTTGATCTTAAGAGAAGCAAACAATGCCCTTAGTCCTCTCCTTTCGGAAAAAACAAAACAAACAAAAAGAAAAACTGCTGCTTTCATTTTTTTTCTTGTTTGTTTTGTCTTTCACATATTTGGACCACATTTCAAACAGAACGGGTTGTTTATCCCTCATAAAATGACAAATTATTACAAGTTTGATCATTTTTCATCCCCTTGACGTGAACATTTTGGTCCAACATATTCACTCACACAGACACACATCCTCATCAGGCAACATACTAAGCTCCGTGCATCATCCAATAAGTGTTCTCCACATGAGCAGTTATGGTGTGTGTGTGTGTGTGTGTGTTATCTCACATTGACTTAATGTTGCAATTCAACAGGCCTCTCTGAAATCCAGCGTTGCCTCCAGCTATCAAAACTATTAGCGATGCAGTTGAGCATAAATAGCGTTTGACCCGGGTGTGACCCCAAATTGATGCAGGAGCGGACATGCCTGAATGAATGCGATGGCTCTATAATAACCGCCTTTTAAGATGGCTGCAACATTACATCCACATTAAAGGGAAGGTTTAAAGCGTGGCGGCTTCTCCGCTGCCAGCCTCATTAAGAGGGGAACATCAAACACTCCGCTGGGAGATAATCCAGCCAGTTTCAGTGCTCAGGCTTTCAGCGATAATCAAAGAATACAGGTAGATTCAGAATAAGTTAATCCTACAGATTAGTGGGAGTGCACAAACATGAAGGGAGCAGAAAGAGGCAGAAAAACACTTCAGAACACAGTGGATCAGAGGAAAGCAGCAAGCTCAAAGACCCCAGTGAGGAGGGAGAGGGATACAGCTGTCCGGATCAATACCACAGTAATCCATACCTCCATGCACAACTCAATACTCTACTCATTTGGTATCAGTACCTATTACAGAATATTGATCACAGAATGTTTTATGCAGTCACTGGGAGCCAACAAATGTACTTTCTGCACTTAAACAGCTTCATGATTGTGAAAGTAAACAGACCCCACTGACTCAGGAGCCATGCAGGCCCACAGCAGCGGCTTCCTTCTGTGTTATCAGAATAGAAACAGAGGAAGTCCTTCACTTATTCCCTCTGCTTGAATGGTACAGAATGGGACTGAATACTAACCTGACACGCCAGATGGACAGTGCAAAATATCTGCCATGTAGCTATTTCACAAGTCCATCTGAGAAAGAGCCATTTAAAAATGTTTTCAGAGGGCAGAACCTTCAAAAACAACTGCAGCTGGTGATTGGACGATCAGTCTGCCAGTCACACTCATCACAGACCAATCCACATCAAGCCACAGTATGATGAAGCAGATAGACCCTGTTGTTAGCCGTTAGCTTAAACTATGTTTCAGTCCTTAGACTATCATCTTACATTAAATTATACCACACAAAAGTATCATTTACCATATATATGTAACATGAACCTCGTCAACGACAATCCCCACTAAGTTCTCCCAGTAAACTTCTGAGGAGAGCAGATTTCCCAGGTATCACTGAGTAACCACGACTACCATAGACTAACCGTCATCGTCCACGGAGGATTTTCACATTCTCTCCCAGTTTCCCAGCTTCCTGGCTTCTCTGATTTGATCGTCCATGAGGGCAACCAGCGGAGACACGATTATCACAAAAGGGTTTGGAGTCCTTCCCATCTTTTTCACGACCAGAGGAGCCAGTTGGTAAATCAAACTCTTGCCGAAACCGGTCAGGAGAAGAACAAAAACATGATTCCCCATAAGATAAGCTTTAAGTGACGTTCTTTGCTCCTCTTTCAAAGAAGAACTTTAGTCCATTTCTGATAAAACTGCAGATATTGTTGCATCCACAGAGACCACTTCAGAAGCCGCCATTGTTTTCAAACATGCAGTCACTTCCCGCTGCCATCACGTCTGCAGCTTCTGCCTCTTTCCCCTGATTGGGTTGTTCGGGTTTTAGCTAAGTGAAGTTGTAGAAGATTGGAGCTTGGCAAGATGGATCTGTATGATTTCAGACAATGAATCAGGCAGGTCCATCTGCTCTGCGGTTAACTGAATACCAATTTATCTGAACAAATTTACAGTAATATGTCCCATAGAACTGATATGCTTTGGATAATACTTTGATGTTGGGTTCACAAAGTAGCATTAGCTCATTAATGAACTGATGCATGAACAATAAATTATTAATGCATGGTGAAATATCAGTAACTAGAGAAGCACTCCTCCAAGAGCACAGACCTCTGCCAAGCGATTCAGTTCCACCCAGAAATTGTGATTTCCACCCAACATTATAGTCCTATATTTATTTTTATTTTCACTGTGGAATGAAAAATATCAATCTGCAAGACGTGTGATTGTTGTTGATATAAATATCATCCTAAAGAGTGACCTAGTTAGTAGTGGGTCTTGTAGCTTGTTGACTGAACCAGTTTGCTGCTGCTTGTACAGATGGTGGTGTTGTGTGCACTGCGGCCCTTCCAGTAGGCGATGTCTCCAGCCTGTTGGTTGGAGCAATACCACAGCGCTTTGTTATCTCTATGTAGAATTTCGGGGTTAGGTTTTTAAATTCACACACACACAGACTTCTGCTATGACGGACTATTTACATATTAACATTATCAGCAGCCTTGTTTAGAGTGATTCACAGGCGCGTCTGAAGGGACTGTGAGCGAGCAGAGCTGCTGTGTTTGTTTCTATAACGTTAATGGGCTCACAGTAATGTTACTAGTAGTTGTGAGTTGTAGAGGACTGGGATGTTTATTACTGTTTCAGGAGAGTCTGCTGCCTTCATTTATCTTAGAAACTAAGGCTCCAGGAACAGAGCTAGGCTTTCTCCATTGGCAAAACTTTTCCTCCTCTCCTGTGTGTCTGAGAGCAGAACTGCATGCACAGGTTTCAGTGCTGATTGGCTGTTTGCCGTGCCGTGGCTCTGCGTGTAATCGGAGCGTGTAACCAATCAGATGGTGCTGTGGGTGGGACAAAATACAGCCCAGTGTTAAGTTATGGGATTTCTAGAAAATTTTGGTAATGTTTTGAATCACCAAAATGTAATAGCTTCTCCCTTTGACCAAACCACACCTCTGTTTAAATTTTGATGTAAATCCATCCAGTAGTTTTTGCGTTATGTTGCTAACAGACAAACAAACAAACTGACAGACCCTGGCGAAAACATAACCTCCTTGGCGGAGGTAATAAATAGTATCAACAGTATCTTACGCCTGACATTAAGGTATGCACTTACTAACATGTTTCAGTCAACAAAATTCATGACTTATAAGAATGTTCATGATTTCTTTATAGTCAAGGCTGGATGTAACCTTAGAGTGCGGTTGGAAATGCCATATTTAACATCCATGTCTGTCAAGTTTCCTTTGTTTTTTGCACATTCATGTTTCATGTCTTGTCCTTCCTGTTTTATTTTGAAGTCACTAACCCTTGTCTCTGGCAGTTTTCGAATTCGTCTACTACATACTGCACATGAATGTAGTATGTAGTATGACTGTTATGTTAGGTTTATTTTGTAGTATGCTACGCTGGTTTTCAGTTTGAGGAATGCGAAAGTAGACTACAGCTGATTTTTGTTTTTTTTTTCCAAACTTTATTTTAAATGTACAAAACAAACAAACCACGAGTACATCTAGACAGTTCAGTTATTAATCTGCAAAGATATTGCCAGAAGCAGCATTTTATATAAATCATTCAGTGGTGGAGAATAGTTATTATTTCAGTAAGAAATTCTTTTGTATATTTTTTGTGTGACGGCGTATTAGGACCACTTAAAGAATTTTTTTTTTAAAAATCGATAAAAAAATAGGAATTTTTGAGTTTGCAAAATCGCAGATTTGCTACTTTATAGACTCGCAAACTAACAATTAAGAAAAACGGGATTAACAACAAAAATGTCCTCTGCAATTATTACAAACTATCACCTGGGGACCTTTGATCATTTGTAATTTTTGCAGGGGATGTCTGTGTTTCTTATCCACATGCAAATCGAGCGTGTTTTAATTTTTAAAGAAAAAAAATCCATATTTCGATACATATTTATCTATATCAACAAGTATCTATCTATCTAGATAGATATATAGATATTATTCATATTACCAGGTTATATTGTTTATTGACATTCATCCCTGTGTCAGTTTATCTTTATCCACTTATATATGTAGAGATTTTCATAACTAATAAGTATTAGTTTTTCATTTACTTGTCAATAAAACCATTCTGTCATGTCTTGTAAACAGGATAATAATGTTTTGGGTTCAGGTTTCACATTATCCAGTACTATTTGATAAGTGTTCTGTTGTTCCTTTTGTTCTTTTCCTGTTAGAATATTACAAGCTGTCACTACAATCCAGTGTCCCCTATTTTTATTTCATTAGGTGTTTCAATCATTGTCAAACTAGATGGTGGTTGTCTGATCTAAAAATTCACAACAATCACAAAACAAATCTTGACAATACAGCTTTTTATTACGATTCACAATAACTTCAGAATTTTTTCAATAAAGGCCATCAAATCCTTTTGTCTCCTCTCCTCCCTTGCTGTATTCTCCTGCTCTCTCCTCTCCAAACACTCCCTCCACAGGGCCTCTGTGTCCTGCTCAGTCCCTGAAAGAAACGGTACTTCAATGTAAAGATAACCGCGTTGCTCAATGTCTACGACTGATAACCTGCTAACTGTTTCATTGTTTTTAGCTTAGCAGGTATAGGACAGACTTAACACCACCTTCCGGTAGTTACGAACTGTAACAAAAAAAAACAACAGTGACCTTTTTACAACTTATTACACAATAGTACATGTTGAAAACGTAAAGATAACAAGTAATGGCTCTTACGTTTGTATTCCTCTGCTGCTCCGGTTGTTGCTGCTCCGCTCTCCATAGTGACCAGGCGCTTTGCATTGTGGGTAACAGTTGGTGAAGCAGACTGGTCCGATGCATACTGTGAAATTTTCCTGAATCAGTACATCATCTGGGTATTTTTTGCATACTGCAACTTTCGCATTTGTTCGCATACTGTATACTGCATACTACATTTTGGGCGAATCAGTATGCACTGCTAGTATAGTAGGCGAATTCGAAAACGGCCTCTGTTCCAGATTTGTTCCTGTTTGTCTCACCTGCTTCCTGATGGTTTCACCCCACCTGTTTCCCATCACCCATCATTACCTCTTGTATTGAACCTCATGCCTCTCGCTATCTTGTTGCCAGTTGGTCGTTCTTCACAGTCTTCGTCCCAGCATTATCATAGTCAAGTCTTGCCATGTATTACCTTGCCTGTTTTTTTTAACCTTGCTTTTTGCTTCACGTTTGTGGACACTGTGGCCTCTTTCTGACTGCCTACTTGTGTACTGAACCTTGCCTGTTTTGTCTCTTTGACCTACTGTGTTGGTGTTTTGCATTTGTGTCCACCCTTTCTGTGTCTCGTTCATCACAGTCTGCAATCACACCTTACAGTAGGAAAACGTAGAGCTACGAGCATAATGACAGCAGGAAGTGACGGCTTGTACTGAGGTTAGCATGGATGCTGAAAGCTTTGACAACAGATTAAGACCACATTTCTTTATCAAATGAAGCATTTCTTGATAGAAAGGATATTTTTGCTTAACTTTCTACATTTTTGGCAAAAGTTTATTCCAAGTAGTTTATGTATTCTACACAATAGCAGTGGTGCCCGTCTACTACATTATCTGATTGGCCTCATAGTAATGGAATGATCATCTGATCATCTGCTCGATATGCTTTATACAGTTCTGCCCACTCCCATACATTATTCTCTATGGGCTCATTCTTTACAAAACAACACAAACAAAAAAAAAACTGAAGGCATTTTTTCTTTAAATTCTGCCCATTCCCAAACACTTTCCATTGGCTGTTGCCCAGATGGACAAATGAAATGTATTGAAAGGTCCATCTGGTGTGTAAGTCTAGGTTTGATGCCAGATTTTAACAGGATTTTTTGCACTCAGCAATTGCACATAACAGGAATGAATCCAATAACGGGAAAGTGAGTTAGCACTTAGCATTTTCTGGTTCCCAAGGCTGAAAGTATATTGAACTTCAGTATAGCTTTTCTGGATAAATACCTGAAATAAGATCAACAATGGACACACAAAAAGACTACAAAAATGGCTGGGGACAGTCTTGCAAGAATTTCTGATCATATTTTTACAAACAATAAAACACACCTTAGCCACAGCCACGAAGAGCAACTAGATCAGGCCTTTTGATTAAGACAAAGTTCTCAGACACGAGGTTATAACATGATGTTAAACAGTGAAAGTGAGGTCCCTGCTTCTAAGTCAAATTGCCATGTTGTAGTTTCATAGCAGCTAATAATAGATTTTATTTCTCAATGATTACGTTTCAGTTTAAAAAATCTGGGAAATTAAATTTGTACGTGAGGATTATGTAGCAGACCTTATGATCAGCAATGATCCAAGAACACAGTGAAAACATCTGTCAGACTAGAGCACCAGTGCAATGCTAACATCTGGGTTGGCCAAAAAAGCTACAGGCTCTCTTTTGGGTGACACTCTGTTAACTCCAGAGAGGGTTGTGCATGAAAACCCCAGTGGACCAGCAGCTATGTCACATTCAAATACCCATGAATCACCTTTCTTCCTCACTCTGATGCTCAGTTTAACTTTTAGCAGGCTGTCTGATGGTGGTTTCAAACGTATATGCGTGGCTGATCTGCGTACCAGCTTCAGTCGGTGATATGGCTTTCATACCAGGCATGCCACATCTCTATCTTTACATACATTTCACCTGAATTAAGAAAGCCTAGAAAGAACTACAATTAATCTCCCCTACAAATGACTTGTTTCACTGAATAAATGACCTGTGAAAACTGCCGACTAAAAGTGAAATTCTGAACAAACAAGGGGATTTTCTTCACAGAGGAGGCAGACTGATCTTTAACTTTGAGAGGCACAAACAGGAAGAGCTTCCATGTGGTTTTATATCTTTATTGGACATATTCTGCCACTGTGGATAAACATACCCGCTCAATTACAGAAAATACTTCTCTCAGTATTTTCATTTCCTGTCTTTTTTGGCCAAGCCACTTATTCTCTATACGCATATATACACATGAGTTGTGAGACTGCAATCTAAAAGCTCTGACTTGATAACATGGTAAATAGACTTGAGCTGTTTTCCAGTCACTTTGACAACTAAAAGCAGCTTTACACTGCAGGTCACATCTACCCTTTCACAACCAATCACTCTCACATTCACTCACTGATGGCTCTGACTTTTTCTGTCAGTTGTCGATCAGTATCAATAAATACATTGGCACCCTTTTGTGCTCATTTACACGCCACTGACACAGTAGTAGGAGCAACCTGGGGTCCAACAAGTGTCTTGCCCAAGGACACATCATCATGTGACAGCCTGAGCGTGTCCTCCAATCTGCATCCTTCCAATTACAGACCAAACAGACTATCAGACTGCGCCACCGACGCCACTGATGCCCCGTTAACATGATTCCTGAAGTTGATAAAAGGCTTTTACTGCTGCCATCACACACATTACATGCATCCATGGTGAAATGACCAATTACCATGTCCACATGCCACAGAGTTTCTGCCTCATAATTGGCTAAGTAGCGATTTGAGTTGACACTAGTATGGACTTCAGTATGAACAGCAGGCTCAGGTCATATCCCTAAAGAGAGTAGGGCATTAATGACCCTTCAAACTGTCATTTCAAGGTCTTGTCTGTAGCCTCCTGTTCTAAAGTTATGTATGAAGACCACATAGAACAGCAGATGACACCAAGGAATGACACTTTCCTTTTGTGTTTAATAATGCAAACATCTCAGTGTGGTACAAAATTATTCTTTAAGCATGAAATGTGTTTTGCAAAACTGTGGTGTGACTGGAGCACTCTCCCAGGATTGATTTAGGTTATAGTGGCGGGGCACAATGTGTTTGTCATGGTCCTGCACTGTGTTGGTTAAGTTACCCATTTTGTGTCCTTGTTTTATGTTTGTCTTGTACTTCCTGTTTTATTTTGAAAATTCACCTGTCTTTGTTTGTTCCCGTGGGTTTTGCTTCCTGTCTGGCTCTGTCACTCCTGATTCCCTATTGTTCCTCCCCAGCTGTGTCTAATCACCCCCAATCACCTCCTGTATTTAAACCTCATGTCTTCCCCTGCGTTGTTGTCACATCTTGCCAGTATAACCCATTTTGTCTTTGATCAGTCTTTTGCCTCACATCTTAGATAGCTTAGCCTTGTTTGGTTGCCTCCTGTGTACCTAACCTTGCCTGTCTCAACCAAAAAACTGACAGCCTTTGTCAAACCAGCGAAGTGTTGAGTATCTGTGTCCTTTCTTGAACCTTGTTCCTTGATAGTGATATCCTTTTCAACCAGTCAATCAACCAACCACTTAACCAATCAATCAATCAATTAATCTTTACTTGTATAACACAAAATCATAACAGAGATTATCTCAAGACACTTTCCAAAAGAGTTGGTTGATGCCATACTTTTCATTTTATAAGTATTTTTTTATTGACTTTTTTAAAAATTATTGTTTACTTTTAATTTTATTCCAGACCCAAAATGAATTGGCCATGAGTACAGCACTTTGCCACAATGAGCAACAATTACAATGGCAAGAAAAAAATCTTATTTTTAGCAGGCATGAGATCTTCAGCAGAACCAGACCCATGTTGGGTTGAGGCCATGGATGCCCGTACAACAAATTTGTCTTTGTCATATTTGTCTCTATTGAATTTGGATTTATAGGAGGTTAGCACCTTAAGATGCTATCTTTATGGTTGTAAAGGTCGTTAGTATGGTGGTATTAGTATTTTAACTGGCTCACAGCTCCTTGCAGCCCCTCTGCTTATTCAACATTGGCAGCTCATAGCAGCATCTTGAAGAAGTCAGTGACAACCAATGCAGTAAAAACTAGGACTGTTCTTTGGTGTGGGAGTGAAGAAAACTACCTAAAATGCAAAATACAAGGCCACACAAGGTCACAGAAGGGTGTGAAAAGTGTTTATCATCCGTTCCAGTGCTTAGATGGGAGAAGGCACTCAACAGCTGATTGTTCAGGGCTCCATGGCAGCAGAACAAGTGCCTAAAGGTGCTCTGAGAAAACCACCTGCATGTTCTGGATGTAAACACAGACTTCAGCAGCAATAACAAGGGGAGGGAGGGCCGCTGCAGCTCTCAGAAACAGACATGGCTATGAGTCACTGCCATCTGAGACGATGTTGGATCAACTTTTTCAACTTATCACTGTGGCACTCATTGTGACCATGGCAACCACACTGAGAGGCACGACGCAGGAACGGGTTTCACTGAAATCTAATTTCCCTTAATTATTCACCTTTTACCAGAAGAGAGCAAACAAGTTCATGAAGAGAAATGGGGTTTTAGCAGCTCTGGCTTCCATTTGCACTTCTTGTCCTTTTTGCTTTCAATTTCCTCCATTTGAAGCTGAAATCTGTTGTTGCTAAGTGATGTGTTTGTGTGTGCTGGATACCAGCAGTTTGTGGTGTATCATGACCAGACAAAGACCAGAGATCCTGTGGAGTTTCAGCTTCCTCCTGACCTCAGCCCAACACAACACTTTGGGAATGCTAATCAGATTCTATATCCCCAAACATTACAGTTGAACCTTAACATACACTTTCAGTTCAGGTGGAGCAAACTGTGGCCTCCTGTAGGGCAATGGTTCCCAACATTAATTCATTATATGTACAAAACCAAAGATTTGTGGTCGTGGGACTTTTCACTCTTCAATTGTTTAAAATGCCAGTTGTTGCCTGGAAAGGCTCATTTCCCCTGCCCCAAATAGATCTACCAGTGTGACATCCTACCATTGTTTCATCAGCAGCATATATATAAAGTGCTCAGCATAAATGAGCACACCGCTTCAGATTTGTCAGAAAACATTCAGTTTCCTTTCAAAATCAACATTTTCTATGGCATACTATACCACAAAAAACTCCCCCAAATGTTGGCCATTGATTGCAAACACGATTTTTTAAGTTGCACACAAAAAAGTATGTTTCTCAATTTAAGATCAGGATGCAAAAATGAGCACACCCCAATCAAAGGGGTGGGAGCAAAGCTAAACTTTAGCTGTCATATTACCATTATTTTCATCTTATGGTAAAAAAAAAATGGCATGTTAAACTCAGCTTTGTCAAAACTTTGAAAATTGTTCTTTTGTTCATTTGGATATTGATCAATGCATTACTTTTAATAGGAGGTTTACTCATTTATACTGGGCACTGTATATATACCTTAATTCACAGCATTTGTAATTAGAAAAAAGAAAATCTTCCCATGTTTCTGTTTACATCAGTATGTGGAAGTTCTTTAAAGGATAAGTTCGGTTTTTTGACACCTGGACCTTATTTTTAGGATTAAATACACTCGTAGACTCACCCAGACAATTTTGGCGGAGCTCGCAGCCGTTTTCGAGCAATTTCGATCTATCCAACGGCGTTTTTCTCTCACGCCATAGTAGCAGACGGGGCCAGAAATCGTATTTTGGGGGGCATCAATACGTGTTTCCTCTGGTCTCAAGTCCCACTCTGAGCAGCAAAGGCACTCCTCCTCTGTTGTGTTTGCCGTGCAATGTCCACAACAACACCACCAGTTAGCCCCCATTCGTGGACGTGCAGTGGTTGCTTGTTCCCTGGCCAGCTGTTCGGCTCTTTCCCTCTGCATCCTCCTTTCAAATAGCTCCTCGTCGGTATATTCTGGCTCAAAACGATACGGGCATCCATCATACTCAAAGTCGTCGTCAGACACTTCTACATCGGATAAATATTCCGCCATGTTGCACAAAAATAGCTGTGTAGCCATGTAGCCTAGCAACAACAGCGGCTCTACTCATGTTCTTGTTTATGACGTCACCAAAAGTTACCCATCCTTGTAAAGCCCCGGATGACCATAACAACAAAGTTGAGCTGACATGGTGATAACACTGGCCATTCATTTACAAAATGTAGCTGAAATGAGTGAGTTTCGCAGCAGATAATGTCTAATTTAGGGGCTTCGATTTCTGGCCCCATCTGCTACTACGGCATGAGAGAAAAACGCTGTCGGATGGATCTAAATTGCTCGAAAACGGCTCCGAGCTCCGCCAAAATTGTCTGGGTGAGTCTACGAGCGTATTTAATCCTAAAAATAAGGTCCAGGTGTCAAAAAAACGAACTTATCCTTTAACTGAAATTATAATGCTAATATATCATATCAATTGATATCCATGAAGTCTCAAATTCATTTTGTTTTATAAAAAAAAAACAAAAAAAAATGAATAGCACATTATTGTTTCTTGATTAATTTGTCAAATCATAGTTATTTACTTGAATTCCAGAACAGATAATTTTATGATTGATTATTTCAGTTTGAAAATCTTTACTGCCGTTCAAAATGCATGTTCAATAACAAAAACAACTTTAGTTGTGCACTACCGGCGCAGCAGGTTTTCTCCAGGCACTCCGGCTTCCTCCCACAAAGCAAAAACATGCTCATTAGGTTGATTGGTGGCTCTAAATTGCTCTTAGGTATGAGTGTGCGCATGAATGGTTGTCTCTCTATGTGACCCTGCGATTGGCTGGCGACCGGTTCAGGGTGTAACCTGCCTCTGGCCCATTGGCAGCTGGGATAGGCTCCAGCCCCCCAAAGACCCCAAAAGGGATAGGCTGTACAGAAAATGAATGAATGAATGAATATCTATGCTTTCTTGTTTTCATGACAGGTAATCTAAGCACTATACATGTATAGATACATAGTTACATAAGAACTGTCCATACTACAACATTTCCACTTTTCACCAACTAGAAGCATGTTTCCAATGGTAATCACCAGAGTGTAGCCCTGAGCAGCCTCAAATTCAGGATCAGGTCATAAGTGAACTGCAGCTTCACAGGAAATTGTGAGATCATGAGATAATAGGAAAAGCAACATCTGAACAACAGGTTTTATCGTGTGTTGGACATTGACTTTCCATCTGCATTGATGCATTGACGCTGTATTTTTAAATAACCCACAAACTCTTTGTGTTTGCTTCCCAGTGCAAGTTTTACATTGAACAATGTAAAGTGGAGTATTTATTTTAAGTTTCTGTTTTATTTCAGATCAATCATCTAACTTCATAGGCGACATGATTAAAGTTTACTGGTAAACAAGTGTACTTTTAGAAATATTAGACTGCAGGATTGCTTTGCTGCTGTCAAGTGTTTGCTAAATGCTGTAGCTGTAGGCGGGCAGCTTCTAACTGGGCATGAGAGCACATATGCTGCTCTGGTGTGTGTATATGTGTGTTATTCGTGCTTGTATGTTCATGTGAGTGTGTACAAAAGCTAATATTTATCAGCATGTCAGGATGTTTCTGCAGAATGTGGGTCATTTTTCCGGCGTGTTATCTCCGAGTGAACATTACCTGAAGCCATCCCGACTAGAACACATAAAGCACATGCACAGGGTTTTCCAGGACCGTGACCTTCACCGCTGTGGGGGGTCATTTCATGTGCATTCTGTGTTTGAGTCCAGAGCTCTGATCTGCAGGGAGGAAAACATCCAATGGGTAACAGCAGAATGACAAACTCGGTATACGAGAGGAATTGAGGGAAGTAAACATTCTGCACTCTGCAGTTAATTCTGACCTCTGAGCGTTCTCTATCCACAGCCGCACACAGAAAATGAGCTTTCTGCAGCTGACTTAATACTTACTTTATTTGCCTTCAGCTGCTGAGCTAAAATAGTGCACTGAAAGGCTGTGGCAAACTCCTCCGAAATATAAAGCTGCTGTTCGGTCTTAAAGGTGGACACATATATCAAACCAAGAGCGATTCAAATCATGCAACAAACTGTACACATAAATATCAGGAATTAGTAAATAAGCCAAATATGGGCCTTAAAGGGATCACTTTGGGGGTTTTATAGGCTCTTTGTTGTTGTTCAGGTGCCTTTTGCCTTTGAACAAAGTCTCAAGACCCTGTCCTGTCCTCCTGTGAACCCAGCCAATAGCAGAGGCCTACCACTGTAATGTCCTGCCACTGTTGATGTTCAAGCCCACTGGCTCAGGGAAGGAAGCCCAGTGCAGAGTGTGAACTGACATTATGTAGAGCTGTTGAAATCACCGCACTGAACACCCCCAAACTCACCTATTACCACACACCACTCAACCAAAACAGACTCATGGGGAAGGTGGCCATAAAGTGACAGGAGCTCAAACAGATCGTGTCAGAGTGAGAACACAGCTCCATCAGGGGATCTCAGTATGTGAAAACCACAAAGGTTTTTGAACATCATTGATCGTGAAGTACTCTGGCACAGATGTCCCCAAGTGCTTGGCCACCAGCAAGTACTGGACTGTAGATTATTTGGTGCAGGGCTCTAAAGAAACAAAAACGCAAAATTTCATTACCCTTGTTCAAATAACTGAGACTAAAGGGTGTTTTATTTTAAAGAATAGACCAAATCCTTGCATATCCATCTTTGCGGCGGACTAGACTTCACACTCAGGCTCTCTACCCCTGACGCTGTGATGAACAAAAAAGTACAACCTGAGATAAACTTAATGTAAAACCTTTCGCTCATGCACAC
Organism: Cetoscarus ocellatus; assembly: GCA_037902135.1. Classification (NCBI taxonomy): domain Eukaryota; kingdom Metazoa; phylum Chordata; class Actinopteri; order Labriformes; family Labridae; genus Cetoscarus; species Cetoscarus ocellatus. Next base: position 531,538 of record JBAMNC010000632.1, on the reverse strand, counting down.
TTTTGCAGCTGTTCTTAGGATATTGATGTACAATGCACAAGAAAACATATTTAAAAAAAAAATGTGTAGGAGTGGTAGAAGCCTGAAAATCGCTATATATACCACACACAATGGGAGGTAAATACTGAACATCCAAATATAAATATCAAACACCAGGTATAAAGTTCAACAATTGTATTCAAATAAACAAAGACACAAAAGTAAGACAATAACACAAGGAAGGTGCTTTTAGCAACAATAAATAAATGACATTTAAATGAGACATGGTTACTGCTCCAGGTTCTGTTGAGGTTAGCAAAATATTCCTTAGTCTATTTTTAAATATGGGCAACAACAAAGAGGAAGCATTCAAATGTATGTTGTTCCACAAGATAACTCCACAATATTTGATTGAAATTTGATGAAGAGCTGTTTTATACAAGGGAACATAAAGGTTAGCTCGTAAATTTGAATTATTACAAAATTTTGAATTACTGACAAAATAATTTTGAGAACAAATAGTTAAATACAAGTTTTGATATTAGACTTTCAAGACAAAATACATATATGAAAAATATTAATGTTAACAATACTTAACAACTGTAGTTTTGGAAAAGAGGTGCACTTGGTGCTAAAGATTTGGAGAATGTGGCCAATCTAACAAATGTTTCTGTAGCTGCAATATTTTATGGAGATATGTGCTTGCCCAAACAATGTTACAATATAATAATGTAGATTATTAAAACTATGATATAATGTCAGGCACAAGAGTTAATGACAAGTCATGTTATTTTTCTTAAAGATGCCAGCAGATTTAGTGACATTTTTACAAACCAAGCCACCCTGTTCTCTCCAGCTGAGTTTGTGATTGATCTGAACACCCAACAAACCAATTAATGACACTTTGATATTTTCATCATTTTTTGTAAAGACTAAGTTGTTTACTGTCATATTTCTTGTTACTAGCAAATATAATAAAATGCAACTTTTTGACATGTAAATACAATTCATTTGTTTGAAACCATGTTGAGTAATTAGAAAGATCTTGATACCCGAAGGACTGGAACGTGGGGCTGGCACAGGCCTGGACGAAGGCTGTCAGGAGGCTGGAGAAGTACAGGGAACAGGCTGACGAGGTGAAGTGCCAAACTGGCACATGCTCACATACCCGACCTGAGTGTTTCATTGATTCATGGTCAGTTTGAACCCTTTGGCATAGGGTAGCAAATCCATTGCAGAGAAGACAATAGAATGAAAGCAGAGCTGTTGATAAGATTGTGCCGAGCAGCATTAAACCGTTTCCATAGAGATAACCTGTCAACCAGTCAGAGCTGACTGGGCCTACGTGGCATGGGAAGTGTTGGGGCCAAACAGAAATCTAATTTGAATAATGGTTTTAGTTTATCTAATGAGTTTTAGTTTAGTTTATCTGGAACTAACCGACTCACATCACATACTGACGTGAGTCATACGTCAATACGTGACGTGAGTCGGTACGCTTCCATTGAAGACAAACTTTTCATAAACAACAATGGCGAGTGGACACACAAAGACGCAGGAGTTTCTTGCCTGGACAACAAATGTGTCTGGATAACAAACCGAGCATGATAAGCAGCACACACGTTGCTCGGTAGACCAAAGCTGTTGTTGTTGTTCTTGGGATGTGCGGGCAAACTTTTTCGGAAAGAGTACTGTGCATGTGCAGCAACGGTTTACACAGATACAAATACGAAAACGTTTTCAAAACTTACTCTGGACCCTGGTTTCAAAAGATTGTGGATTCAGACACTCCGGGCACTGTTATCGTGTAAATGGAAGGCAAAAACGCAATGAAAACTCTCCGTTTGTGTTGTCGCTTAAACAGGGCCTTAAAGAGGAAGGAGCTTTAACAGACGGAGAAGGAATACAGCACTGTAAAAATACTCGGTACGTGAAAAGTAGAAGTTTAAAAAACTTCTGCTTTTCTCGTACATTGACTAGAACAGTTGTGATAATGACCATATGAACCGAAGGTGGAGTTTTTTAAGGCAAAATAAGAACCAGACCTCGATGTCAGTCCATAATGAGAACCATTAAAGTATCCAGAGGCCTCATTTTAGCCAAAATAGACCACAGTAAAATAAGCCTCTGGTCAAAGGGACTACATCACAGCCTCTCTGCAACTCTTCTTATTGCTCCTCAATTTATCAAATATAACATACCAATGTTTAACAGAAGCTGAAGCAGAACTGCAGAGAATTTTACACTTTAAGGCCACGGCAGATTTCTAGTCCTGTCAAACTGTGGAATAATACAGTCTGACAGTTCAGTTTAATCTTCTGTGACTTAATCCTGTAAAATATTCTCTAAGTACCACACAGAGCTCAAGCAGGGTCTGCTATCAGGGGGTGGAGAAGGAGTTTGCATAGCAATAGAGTTAAGAGTGTAAAAGCAGTCTCCTTTTATGAGTGGATGGGACGTTAAGGTTTCGGGGTACAGGGGAACATCTGACTGCAAGTTGCCTCTATATTTTAACATTTTTAGCCTTTTAAATGAAACTGTGAGAATGTTACTCATGAAAAGTAGACAGGCCTGGATATCTTATTTTACACACGGCATGTTGGGAATGAGGAGAAAACTTGTGACCCTCTTTTTGCCTTAAAGGGATTTACCAACATTTTTTGTTTGTTTTCATATCTTGCCTCTGAAGTCTATGACAAGCAGATAGACATCATTCTTTTGACTTTGCATGCAGTGACAAAAAAGACATGGCCAAAGCTTGCCCACCGCTAATTAGCTTAGTTCAAACACTGGGAGTCAATGGGTAGCCTGCCTCTGCCTACAGTCATCACATAAACTTTAGCAACTCTAAATGGTCCTGTGTGCTTGTTGCGAACCATTTTTTTTACTGTGTTATTTTACATAATTATTTTTAGACTAAGATTAGCACTTCATGTAATTTTTGAAAAAAGTACATACAAAACTGTTTCACTGCCTCAGCTTCTCTTTGTGCAGCTTCCAAAACATGTAGTTCCTCCTCCATATATTCTGGTTCAAACAGGTAAGGTCATGGAGCTCTGTTAGCCCCGCAGAAATCATCCTTGTCCTCTCTTACAAAGTCAGCCGTAGTCCTTAGTACCGATCTTCTTCTTCTCCTAAAGAGACACTTTGTTTTTTGACCTACTTACAAGTATGTCCTTGGTGGTTTGTGCATGTGCCACCCAGTTTAGTTTTGTGTGTATTTCTATTGAAAAATTACATAAAGTGCTAATCTTAGTCTAAAATAGGTAATGGAACAAAACACTGTTAAAAAAAAAAAGTCACAATTAACACATGGGACCATTTAGAGTTGCTGTAGAGTTTATCTGATGACTGTAGGCAAGCACCAGACAGGTGCTTGAGGCAAGCTAATGCTACCCATTGACTCCCAGTGTTTGAGCTAAGCTAATTAGCAGTGGGAGAGCTCTGCCGGTCTCTTTCTTGTTACTGCACACACTGTTGAAAGAATGGTGTCTATCTGCTTTTTATGGACTGTGGAGTGAGGAAAGACAGGAAAAAATAAATGTTGCCATATCCCTTTAAGTAGGATAATTGTGATACAAAATTAAGTCTAGCATTGAAATATTTCCAATATCAGCAAATGAGGAGATGCACACATTATTTTAATCATCATTATATATGTATTGTGTAAAGGTAACAGTCTGAAACAATCATACTTCTTGGGTAATCTAATTCCAAAGAGTGGCACCTGGACGTGCACACGCAGCATGCATGAATATAACTCAGGGTCTCCTGGTGGAGAGCAGACACCTTGAAATGAGAGTGAATTCTCTTCCACCTCAGGAGACCTTCAAAGCACCTTGGAAAATGATCATCTATTCAAAAGTGGTCAGGCAGTATCCAGACCGGGAGCAGACGCTGATGAAAAAAATGTGGCAGTAATAATCAAAAGAGGCAACGCTCTCAAGGACATAAACATGCCACCTGACGTGACCCAGCCGGCACGGTGATTGATGGCAGGGGGGAAGAACGTGGCCAATGAGATTTTAGTAATAACAGCGCTCTTTATTATTGTGGTTTGATAAGCATTCAGATTTTACATTAAGAGCTGGCACACAGATGAAGATATTTTATGATCTGAACTGATGATGAAACAATGAGAGGGGCACAAACGAAGACAGATATGTCAGATTTATCACTTTAGTTCCAGTGAGGTGAGCCTAAAAAGAGAGAGACACAGGACATCACAAACCACCAGATTCATTTACCAAGAAGGCAGCACTGCTGCTCTCGCAGCTTCTGATCACACTCAACGTTCATGTAAACAAACTTGGCAGACAACATCAGGAGGCTGAATCTGGCTAGTGGTTAGCTTCCTGTACCATCCTTGGTGGTTGTGATTTCCGTCCAGCTCCTCTCCTCAACAGTTAGCCATACATAATTTACAGGTTACGCTATTTAGATTCTTAAACAAATTAACAAATTGGATTTTCATCTTGACATTACGTAACTTTAAGCTTCTCCTACTCTCATTGGCATGGCTGTGTTTGCTTTCTGCAAATTTGGGTGGCCACGATCCTCTTCCAAGAGGACAAAATGACTCTTAACACACCTCACACCACAGGATGATCAGGTGAGACAGTCCTTAAAGACCTCCAGATAATCAGGCCTTTGCCAAGATGATAGGAAGCAGAGATCCGGGCAGAAAGCCGGTTGTTGGGTTTTTGCCCCACAAGTGATGCAATTAAATCATTAAGGACTGGGTTTTACAAAGTTCAGGGAAATGAGTAATGGAAAGACAATGTGTACTCTCTGTTTATTTGATTTTCAATATTTTAGTCACAAATATCTATAGAACTTAAAGAAGGTAATAGTATTAATTAGAAAAGCACTCAGAGAGCGCAGACCTCCGCCAAGGTGATCCGGATCAGTCCCAAAATTTCATCAGTTCTTCCATTTCCCATTTCCAACAATTCCTGAAAATTTCATCCAAATCCACTCAGAACTTTTAAAGTTATTTTGAACACAAACAAACAGACAAACAGACGGATAAATGCCGGCAAAAACATAACCTCCTTGGCGGAGGTAAAAATAAATAATAATAATAACGAAATATGAGAGTAATAATAAAAAATGATAATAATGAAAATAGTCTTATACATGAGCATGTGCAAAAAAGAGTAAAGTAGAAAATATACATTTATACAAGCAAATTTAAAATACTTAAAAAAATAAGCTGATTGTTTGCAATATTTAACTTTAGCCCTTGCTTCAGCATCAATGTATTTCAAATAATCTCCCCACTTTGCTAATTACTCTCAGTCTTGTTATTGGAGCTATAAGATATTTTTTCATATGAAGACCCTTTTGCCAGCTTAGTAAACCATTTTTGAAAAGAGGGTTCACCTCAGCTCCTCCAGTTTCTCATTATAATGTGTTTTCTCACCGTTGTATAGAATAAAGTCACAGGCTCTACAGTCAGAAATCAGCCATGAATCATTGAGAACATACAGTCTCGGACAAAAGTTGAAACTCATCTGAGTAATTTGTTTTAGACATTCGTGAACCTTCAGTCAGTAATCCTCAATCATGTAACATTCCCAGCAGTCAGGAAATATCCATTTGGAGCAACAGCATTTCCAACAATTATCATTGTCCCCAAGCTACATCTTGAAAAGTCAGGAGGGGGTCCAATAAAAATAATTTAGGATTTTAAATTGGATAAGTTTAATTTGTATGTCTTTAGAAACTTTAATCCCATAATTTATTAAAGGTAATGGTACAATGTATAATTTTCTTGCATAAGGGCCGGGTAATGGTGCAGCAGATGGTGCAGGTACTTCACAGCGAGGTTGCTGCGTGTTCTCCTGTGCATGCAGTACTCTGCCTTTATAGATATTGCAGACCATGTATTGCATATCATATTGTGTTGCTGGCTACCCTGTGATTTCCATCCCTATTCCAGATAGTTATGTACAAAAGAAAACAGCCAATGGTCAGCAAGAGTTTAAGCTTGACAGAACCATGTTCAGATGTGAAGAGGTTGGTCATTGTTGTCTGCGTGTGAGATGTAGACAATTAGGATTTAATTTATGTTTAATGGCTTAAATTTTGTCAAACACTTTTTGAAACCTTAATCTGACATTATAATAGCATGTAAATTCTGATATCCCAGGTTGTTCAGAAAGAAAATGTTCCTTCAACCTGACCTGAAATTCCTTTAGGTGTGATGTGAGTGTTAGAGGGAACGTTGCTCCAAGTGGTGAAGATGGCTTCATGAAGATGGCTTCATGAAGGGCGTCCACTGTCTGGAACTGATGTCCATTTTGTAAACTTCTCTTGTTCTTCATTACCACACAGATGAGGGCCTCAGTCATTACCACACAGATGATGGCCCTCAGTCATCACCACACAGACGAGGGCCCTCAGTTATGAGGGATGCCCCCTGCAACATCTCCACATAGCCAGCTGCTGTTTGAGGCCCCTGCACAGCCTGAAGCTCCGTTGTTCTGTTGAAGGAAAAAGCCCCCAGATCATGATGGCGCCCCCTCCACTGTGCTGTGTAGAAAACATCTCAGGTGGATCTCCTTGTCATGACAGTAACGTTGAAGCCATCAGGACCGTCAAGGTAACATTTTTTCTCCTCAGAGAACAAAACTTTCTTCCACCTTTCAATGTCCCATGTCTGGTGCTCCCTTGCAATGTCCGAGCAGGCAGTTTTATTTTGTTGAAGGACGTGGACTTTGAGGACTTTGTTTTTAAGTCCTTTCCTCTTAGATGCTGTATGATGATTATTGGACTGCAGTCAGTACCAGTAACAGCCTTAATTTGGGTCGAGGATTGTTCTGTGTCTTGACAGACAGCCGATCAGATCCTCCTGCTCAGCACTAGTGACATTTTTTTGGTTCTACCACTTGACTTATTTTGTTCAATAACCCTCAGGATCTTTGAAGAAATTCAAAATGTCTGTCTTACTGCGTCCAACCTCAGCAGCGATGGTGTGTTGTAAGAGGCCTTGCTTATGCAGCTCAACAATCCGAACGCGTTCAAAGACAAAAAGCTTTTTGCGTTTGCCATCAGGAGGTCGTGACAGTGTGAATACCTGACAGAAAATGGCATGAATCCAAATGTTTGTTCAGATTTAGTCTTTTACAGGCTGTGGTCTTAAACTCTTGATCAGCTGACAAAAGCATGTTTGAGTTTAAATGCAGTTTTCAATTAATTGCCTGCTCATAACTATTTGTCTCTCACTGCCATTTCTTCTTCTTTCATTTTGAAGCTCTACTTAGAACCTTCTTAAGATCCAACAGTGCAAAATGCAAATTCTTGCACTTTTTCATACATGGTGTTCTAGCTTTCCCCTCTAAACCCCTTGTGCCTGACTGACAGCTAACAATAGCTGTATCATGGTGATTGTGCCATTGAGCGAACTGTTTAAGTTATTCTGACTTTACATGCTAAATCACAGACAACACCATCAGACAAATTACTCTGGCTTTATAGTCACATGGGGAAACTCATAGTCTGTACACTTGTAGTCATGGGGATATAAAGCAAGAGCAGCCAGCAAAGCCCTTACATTTGTATCTTTGTACAGGCCTCTTCTCACTCAGTGCATGAGTGCAGATACGCCTGGTCACAATCTCTCTACACACATACACTGGTACAATCACATTATTCCCTCCATGCTCCATAAGCTGACACATATTCACATCTCTGGCGCCCCTTTCTCCCCTCTCAGCAGAATCCCGGCCGGGGATGAGATGTGAGCAGCGATGATTCTCTGGCTCGTATGGTTCCAGCCTCCCCCGCACAGTTAGCACTACAGCCACAGTTGATCTGGACCAGGGCCAGATCCGAGCTCAGCAGACTGGGCTCGACACGGCCTGAATTCATCCCAGCACAGAGGATCAATGTATCACTTAAAATAAGCCTTGTAAAACAGAGGGTCTTTTAAAAATAGCACTGTGTGATTACAGATACAGAGAATGTGGCTGTGGTTGAATTTAAAAGGTTACAAGACATTTGCAAGGTGTAGACATTTGGCATTTTAGGCTGCAAAAAAGAGAAACTTGTTTTTTGTAAGTTACTGAGAAAATGGGTGGCACAGCAGGTAGTGCATGTGCCTCATAACAAAGGTAGCTGGTTCGATCCAAGGGACGGGCAGGGCCTTTCTGTGTAGAGTTTGCATGTTCTTCCATGCATGTGTGGGTTCTGTCTGGATTCTCCGGCTTTCTCCCACAGACTAAAAACATGCTCATTAGGTTGCTTAGTGACTCCAAGTTGGCCTTCGGTGTGTGAGTGAATGGTTGTCTGTCTGTCTATGTGGCCCTACGATCAGCTTGTGACCGGTTCAAGGTGTACCCTCGCCCAGGGATAGGCCCCAGCCCTCCACAACCCCAAAAGGACAAGCGGTATAGATAATGGATGGATGGATGAATACTGAGATAACTTGAAAAATTCTCACAGCATTTTCCATTAATCAATCCAAAACCAGTGCAGATTTGGGGGAAATAACTTCCTTGAGGAATATTTCTAAATGAGAAAATCATGTTTTTGCAGCCAAAAGACAATGATCACAATGTTGAATGACAATTTACAAGGTAACAGTTAACGCACCAACAGAGGTATTTGAACTGAAGGGTCTTTCTTTATCATAAATGTGCACAAAACACGTGCTGGAGCCCTGGACAGAATCATCTGCTAACTGATACAACAGACTGTGGTGTTACTTAGGGTGACCATACATCCTTTCTTGCCCGGACATGTTCTCCTTTTTGTTGGTAAAATTATGTCCGGGGGATTTTATAAAATTCCCTAAAATGTCCAGGTTTTGCTAAGCCTGTTCTACAGACAAAGCTGTCGCCGGTGACAGAAAAAGACATGCATCATTCAAACTACTGTAACTCCTCAAGTATCCAGCATTTCCAAGCATTTACAACTTAATAATGACAAATTCTTGCAAGAATGTTTTATTTTTACCTGAAAAAAGGTGCAAAATAATTTACTTAAGGGGGATTTTCTGACACATTTATCAACAAAAAATGGCAAAAAAGACCAGGCGGCCATTTATATTCATAGTAGTAAAAGGGTGAATATTTATAATAAAGCGCTGCACTGGACCACTGGCATTATTCCAATGTGCCCACCTGTCAAGATATTGGGTGTGTAAGCCGCACGCATCATGATGTAACAAATGTGGCTGAGGGTCCTCTTTTTGGGTTTTCAGAATGTGGTCACTGTAACGCTGCTCAACAATTCATCAATAAACTCTATGGTTTTCAAACCTACAGCTGTTTTGTAGTTGTTGCTTTGTTCCAATTTATGAAAAAAGTGGCACATTTTCATATTCCTTTGGATCATTTCATGTTCACTCTTCAGAATTTTGGAGCAGGCCAGGCACACAAAAGGCCAGAGCTGGCCTTACGCCATTACATCACAGTCAGCATTGCTATGACTGTGAGCTAGGAGTCAGCAAGAGTCACTGTTAAGTTCATGTTCACTATCTGCAGTCTCCTCTCGTTGGTCGAACCAGAAGTTGGTCGCCATGTTGAGGATCATGCCAGAGGTCTTATTGGCACATTAAGGAGAGAGGAGGAAGGAGAGATGAGGGAAATCTGAGGAGCTATAGCAGAGGATACGAGAGAGCTTAGTCCAGGGAAGTGTTGTGGCCGATGGACCCGCCCACTTACTGGAAATCACCCTCTGATTGGATGTTACACTTTAAAAGTGTCAAGGCAAAATGTATAATATCTGGGTCCATCCTCAGAAATAAAATAATCAAGAAAACGCTAATTTACTGGCCGGTGGTGGTTTAATATCCCACTTTTGTAAGACCTTTGTCATTTTTTTAATATAATCACATGAACAAATAAATACTTTGGAGTGTCTGTAAGATGGTAACAGTTAAACAGCTTTAAATGATCTCTGGAGAGAGTTTATTCTTGCACTGTATAGATGATTTAATCAAAAATCACAGTCTTACAAAATGTTCAATTTTTACTCCAAAATTTGTCAGTGGTTATGTTAACACTGTCGTAGTGTTGATATTAACTCTCATAGTGTTAATTTGACCATGCAGGTGTGCTGTGTGGGAACTTACTTACCAGAATGCAGAATCAAGTATGAAGACAAGAGAAGACTCCTCTGCTCACATTCACGTTGACAAATGGTGATCTGTGTGTAATATGGATTGAACATTTAGTTTTTGGTTGTGCAGAAGTTTTGAAAATGAGAATTTAAGATAAAAGCAGGAAAGAGATCACACCGTGTTACTGAGTGTTATCTTGTAGGAGCTGGTAAACTCCTCGTGACACAGGGATGCAGTCAGAGGTCAGATGAACTACAGTTCACACAAAATAAACCATGAAGTCAAAACCACGAGACAAAAACAGAAAGATTACACAAGTCCAAACACGATGATGGACCACGATGGGACTGAGGGTGTCATTCCTCTGTTTAAAGTTCACATGCAGTTGTGAAACCATACAGGACCCTAGAACCAAGACCTCCTCTCAGAGATGACAACGCCGAGCCCAGGGAACTTCCATATGTTTGGCTAAGGTGGAGACCCCCGACGTTTAGTGTTTTTCTGCATAAATGCTGCAAAGCAAAGGTCTGTGTGAGGTGGGCGGAAATCTGTGGCCCTTTTAAATATTTAATCACACATTTAGAGTCTCGGCCATGTGCTGAATTAGTCATGTCTGATAATGGTTTGCGATAAGATGACAGTGTGGTGGGTTCTCCAGAGCCGTGCAGTATAACCTTTAAGTCCTCGGAGCAAACGGAAACCAGAACTTCAGGGAGGGGATTTCTCAGACGGAAAACACCAGAGAGCTTGAGGTGTGATTGTAGCTGCATTTAAAAGAAATATTCTTGTTTGCTGTTAGAGCAGGTCACAAGAGAAAATCAATATCAATTCCATGTGTGTGCAGTCCAGAGATAGCTCCAGGATGTTGGTGTCCATCACACGGGCTGGAGGCGGGAGAGGAGCTGGTCTTTCTCAGACGCTAAAATGGATCCTTATAACCATAGAGGGACATTTTAATTGATTCTATGATCTTTACTAAAGCCTTGTATATTCACATTATGAATAATATTTTCAGTTTACATGACACATTTTGATTAAAGAAAGAAAGAAGGAAAAAAAAGAGACACCAGATGGTCTCACAGTGTAACTGGTTTTGATTTAAAGGGATCTACGATCAATTAATCAATCTGTATTTGTATAGCGTCAATTTGTAACAAGTGTATATTTAAAACACTTCACAATAGAGCAGATTAAAGCCATACTCTTCATTTTATAGCTACACATGTATGTATACATATTTTAAATACACATAAATTCATATACATACAGTAGATCTGAACCCAACATGAATCCACCATGAGTTCAGCGCTGGACCAACCTACAGTGGATCTGTGAAAGGCTCACAGTAACAGTGGTCAGGAAAAAAAAAAGTTGGAGATCTTGGAGTGGAGCCCGTCTCATGTTGGACAGCCATCCACTGAAGCTGTGTCTGGTGTGTGGGTGAAGGAAGGGAGGTGGCCAGTGACAAGAGGACTAAAGTTGGAGTTAAAGGTAGTGACAGATCCATGGACACCCAGACCATAAATCTGTCCTCATCATATTTGTCTCATCTGAGTGTACATTTATTTCAGGCTCACCCCTTGAGATGTGACATCCCATTTTCAAGAGGGTTCTTGTGTCTGTATGATTGTAAAGTTATTTATTGTGGAGGTATAATCAATGGATAGAGAAGTAAAGGGGGGCAGAGCATCTCAGATGGACCGAGAATACAACTGGATCAGGGGTAAAAGTACATGAAAACTTTTTATAAAATAAAACAAAACAAACTGTAGCAGTCATATATATATATATATACATATGTGTGTATATATATATAAACATGGGCTTTTCAGATCTGAGCTCATATAAACATTTGATGTTCTTATGAATGAGTACTTTTTGCATATGCACAACAACCTACACAGTTGTATCCAGGAAATTTGTCAAAGCTGCAAATATGTGTGTAATCATTAATTTTGTGCTTTGACACATTGATTTCATTCTTTTACAAAGCTGAGGCAAATTGTGGCACATACTGTTTAGGTTTTGGATGACACTACAACCAGCTACGCATCTGATTTTATGAGTCAGCCCCTTAAATTAACACTAATGTGTGACACAATGCAGTGTCTCATTAATTTAGAAAATACAGCAGACATATTTTATTTTTTATTCCAATGTAATATACTTCTTGATCTGGATTTTCATTTTTATTTATATATTCTAATTTGGTATATATCTAGATATTCTGTATATAACCAAATCTAAAGCATAAAAGTATTAATTCTGTATTTTTAGGGTCCAGAAAGCATTTGACATTTCCTTAAACATCATTTCTAAGGTATTGTGTTGTGTTACCAGTTCTCTATTTCTTATTCCTCACCTCTGTTTTGTGTCGTGGAGGTGGTGTTGTTGTCAGTCTAACAGTATTTACTTGTCTGTAGATTTTGTGCTAAGCTCAGCTTAACTCACAGCATTCTGATAGAAGCTCAGGAGGAGCTTCAACCCTCAGGCAGCGAGGATCCTAAACGAGGTCACTGCACTTATTCCTGCTCTTTATTTCTATCTGGTTTTACACATAGATTCACTGAGTCAGTGAGTGAACATAAAGAGCTTCCCTAAATGTACTGAGCACTCTCAAACTAACCAATCCAAACTCTTCCTAAAGGTCACAGATTTAGTGGCTAAAAAGGTCAGGGTATGCATCTGAACATGTACAGAGGGGTATACGGTATTGAATGCAATGTGTCTCAAATTTCTTATTGCTCACCAAAGCCATCTTCATAAGCCAGCTCAGGGTTATCCCCATTTGAAATTATTGTTTTTGAATAAGCCCATCCACACACTGGTAGTTTCTAATCAGTGACTTCTCACCTTTGTAACAAAAAAAAGTACAAAAAATCCCCTCCATACACGTTAAAGAGCTTTTATTAGGCTTTTGTGAGTTGCTCTTCAGTGTATGTCCCCTCTATTTGACAGAGAACTTCTATGCACAGAACAAAAAGTCTGCAGTATCTGGACTTCTCCCTTCGACCATGTTTACAGTGCCAGTAGCTGCCTCAAATGGCTCACCCCCCCCCCCCCCCCCCCCATAGACCAATCAATGTGATTTTTGTTCTTCAGCAGCTGACAACAAGTAGATATCCAAACTAATGTGAATAAACCAGTTATTCACCAGTCACATATACCACTCTGAGTCAGTTTTTCTTTTCTTAATTTTACAATAATTAAAGGTAGACATAGATTAGAGATAAAAAAACAAAAACACAACAAGGGCATCGTGTTACTTTGTTTACTTAGTTAAGTTAATAGGCAAAAAACTAGTAAACATAAAACAGTGTATGGCTGTATTGATACATATACTGAATAATAAACAGTAGTTTAACATCTTCAGGAAACTCCTTTGGACGTACCAGTCCGTGGTAGCCAGTGGCCTCTCTTACACCATGGTGTGCTGGGGGGGCAGTGCATCCAAGAAGGACACATCCAGGCTGGAGAAACTGATCAGGTGGGCCAGCTCTGTGGCTGGCATGGAGACGGTGGCGGAGAAGAGGACAATGGACAAACTGTTGGACATTTTGGACGATGCCAGTCACCCTCTGCACACAGTCATGAGCAACCAGAGGAGCCTGTTCGGTCCAAGACTGCTCCTTCACAAGTGCAGGACCGACAGACTGAGAAACTCTTTTATCCCTCAGGCCATCAGACTGTATGACTCCTCACTGGGTGGAGGAGGAGTAACAGGAAGACTGAAGACGGGAAGGAGCAGTAGCCATATTTTTATTTTTGTTTATTTTTATATCTGCAAGTTCTTTTGACTGTTCTGATACCTGTGTGCTTTTACCCTGTGTGCTTGCTATGCTGCTGGAATCTTAACCCCCCTGAGGGAGTCTTTAAAGGGATTAATACAGTTCAATCTAATCTAAATCTCTAATCTAGTCTATGGGAAAACTGTCCTGCTGTTCTTCTGCAATGACTGTTACATTTTCAGATTTCATACCAGTTTCATGGTTGAACTTTTCGGCATTTTTGGAAACCCTGACCTGCTTTAATATACATGTAGTTTGCAACCCTGGCAGAGTTTACAACTTCAGTGCTTGATGAAAGGTATTGATCACTTTGGTCAAAAATGAAACTGCTACAACTAAACGTTGCTCAGTCATATGATGACCAGAGCAATAATAATAACATAATTATTATTATCATTTATTCATTCATTTTCTGCACCGCTTATCATTTCAGGGTCACGGGGGGGGGGGGGGGGGGGGCTGGAGCCTATCCCAGCCGACACCGGGCAAGAGGCGGGGTATGCCCTGAACAGGCTGCAAGCCATCACATCACAGGGCAACATAGAGAGACAGACAACCATTCACAGTCACTCTCTTACCTAAGGGCAATTTTTGAAAAAACTTTTTTTTTCTAAAACAAGTAACAAAACTCATAATCATGTCCCCAAACTAACCTTCCAGCAGAGGTCTTTGTGATTAATCTCCATGGGACCCAGAGAATTTAGAGCTTGTGACCTTCAATAAATACCAAATTTGGATAAAGTCTACAGAAAAATCAGTATGAAATTGAAAATTTCCTCATGAACATCTTTAGTTTTTGTGTGTGTGTATTTCCGTGTGAGTGTGTGGGGGGGTAATATTCAGAATTTTTAATTTGTGTTTTTTAATCTGTCTTTTGTAGCTGGTGTCAAAGCTTCTCTGAGTGATCACTCCGTTATACTTCTTTTTTCTTCTCCTCATATTTAGACACTGATTTATGTTGATATTGCAGTTCTGACGTCCAAAGTTTTATAACGTAAAAAAACAAACAATCCTGGAATTAAAAAGTGTTGACTCAATCTGAGCTGGCTTTGAGGATGCTAATCCTTCAACCTGATGTTCTAGGAAACAAAACCAATCTGAAATAAAACATTTACGCCGTCGGTGCAAACACAGCTTTTGACACCACGTTTATCCACACAGGAAACAGCCTCCCTGCATCGCCACAATGAGGTCATAAAATCATGCCACAACATGACGTATGGTGGCAATTAAAGCCAATGTGCCCAAAAATTACTGCCTTATTTTCTCTGCAAAAATGGTCTGACAGGAAACATTTACATCCTGGCTTTTGTACTATTTTAAATGATGTTTAATGGCAATGTTCACTCATGCCAAGCATTAATGAATTCCTGGGAACGTTGGGGTCATTAATTCCCGTGTGTCAGAGCGAGGCATTAGGAGACGGGGTGTGTCTTTTTAAATGCTCTTTTATTAGTTCAGCTGCTAACACAGCTGCTTTAGTCTCACACTCATCCCCGTGCTCTCTCTCCCCGAGCTGTTGGACTTTAGCTCAACATAATTCCAACACAATGAGCCTCAGAAAATGCCCCCTCAGCCCGCTGTGAATGCAGTTCATGACGAGGCTGCAGGAGAATTTGATTGCTGTAGGAGTGCAAAAAAAGCAAATCTGGGCAACATTTAGAGAAACATTGAGGTTTGTTGTGAAGCTTTAGGGGAAAATATGTTTGCAGTTAGGATCAGCTGTCTCAACTGGGCTGTAGAAAATCAGTTTCTGAAATTTTAATCGTGATATTTTGATAATTGATGTAAAGCTTGTCCCACCATTTTCTTATTTATGAATTAAATAACAACAAAGAAATGCATCTTTTGATATTGACTTTCAGAATTATTAATTTAATGTGCTGTACCTCTGAACAAGGGGGACGGATATGGGTGAAATTTAGGGAGAATCCAAGGGCCTATAACTGCTAGGAGCCCCTAAAATAATATGTATCAGCAACATTTTGATGTCTTAAGATTTCTTTAATCTTCACTTACAAAAAGAGCTTTTCTTGTTGATCATGGCAAAAATAATATTCAGGCATCTTTTGCATTGTTAGACTCTCTTAAAATAATATTTGTACAGAAAAAAAGTCCCCTTAGAGTATTCATAACAGAATATGAGTTTAATTAATGCTCTTTAATGCCTATTCAAATATCTGCTCCTTAAATATTTTGTTTATTTAGATTAAGGAAGTAATGGAATAAGATGAATATGTTCATTTAAAATCTTTGATAGGGTTAGAGCAGTGGTTCCTAACCTTTTTAGTGACCCCATTTTGGCATCACAAATTTCTAGGGACCCCAGAGACAATTTTTTTTTTGGAATTAGTTTTTCATCATGTTTGCTATAGTGTACAAACCATGGAGGTTTGTTATGCTGTTTTTTTCCTACTGACTGCAAGTTTGTGTGTTAAGTTAAAGCGAGGGAACTGTAGCACCAGTAACTGTAAAGTCACGTGATCGCGGCCTTCAATCAAGTTGCGCCAGCTCAGATATTTTTAAATGCTGCATTTTCACCACCAACAGGCAGCAAACAATGTCAAATTATTTGCAGCGGGAGTCAGTGTTCATAATACGATAGTGGACCAACATTTCAGATCCTAACTTCAGTGTTATATGTTAAAAAGCATATCAACAGCATTGATTAAAGAGCTGAGAGGAGCACTGAAGCAGCAGATTCAGCTTTCACGATGATGACACTGGAGAAAGAAGGCCGCAGATTTTTGGCTCTGCATCCAACAGCAGCTCTTTGGATGCACAAGGAACCCACTGGTGAGCGGTGAGTCCAATAGATGATCTACAGAACTTTGATGATGTGCAGTATAAACAACACTTAGATGTCCAGATGCAACTATGAGTTTGTGTTACTCTCCTTACAGTCAATCAAAATTTTCCTGCAGCAGCGGCTGTTTTTATCCATCTGTCCAGGTCTCCCTTCACTGGTTTAATGACGATCACACAGGATGATGTCGTCAGCCTCAGTGAATCACTTGGGCTAATCACTGCAGTGTTTAGACATCAGACTTTACATGGATAAAATACTAAGAGGATAGGAAGGAACTACCCGGGTAAAGTCTGAGTGAAATACGTTGCTGTTCGCCATCTGAGCTGCAGCCTACAGAAAGTGTTTGGGACTGGGCTGAACCATTCAAAAGAATATTCTGCAGGTGACTGTGCAATTGTCATGTCAACCACATTCATTAACCCTTTGACTAGCATTGTAACCATGCGGATGACTTTTTGCCACCATACCACTGTATATAAAACTCTGAAAGCCCATCTGTCTCTGTTTTTCTTTATTCCCCTCTCTGAGTTGCATTTGTAACACCAGTATGTATCGACTGGGTGGCACTGCTGTACAAACTATAAAAAATCGGGTGTAAATCGTTGCTGCCTCAGGTATCTCACACAGTAAGAGCAAACATCGGAGTAAGAAAAAATCTGTTCCCATATTTCCAGATCCTCTAATAACAATCATAATTTAGTTAAAGGAAATACATTTGACAATAAAAATGTATCTATGATTCCTCAGAAAACTGGGTCAAGTGCTAAATATCTAAATTTTGCTCTCTGGGATGTTTTCAATGAAGGAAATCCATTCATGCCCAGCACAATCCTTAACAGGCAAGCCAACCAGCAGGTTAACCTGCACAGCTGCTTTCCAATTGGGTAATCTGAGAATTAAAACCTAAAATGCTGCTAAATGAAGAGGCAGAAACACGATTTTACCAACAAATAATTTGTTGCAAATGTATTTCTTAGATTGGAAGTCAAAGGGTTAAAGGCGGCGCTACTGCTGGGGTGTAAATTGCAAAACATCTGCCATTTTGAAGAGCAAACTCTTGCCAAAAAAATGCCAGAAGTGCAGCGAAAATACCTTTTATATGATGAAATGCTTTAGCTGTTGATGTTTGTTTTTTATTTAATAAAGAAATGTGGTCCAGATCTAACAAAAACTGCAAAATAAGCTGTTAGCCTCCATGCTAATCTCAGTCACTTCCAGCTGTGTCTCACTCGTAGCTCCACCTCTTCCTGCTCCAAATGACTCTGATTGGGCCGTGCTGCTTTGGGCCGCTAACAGTCGCTGTAGATTAGAGCTTGGCAAGATGGATCTGTCTGATTACAGTTGAATCAGGAGGATCCAACTGCACTGCAAGGTTACTGCTGCTCAAGAAGCAAACAGAAAAAGTAAAGCTGGAAAAGCAGCATACAGTTGATGCAGTTCCACATCTTAATCTCATCACAGTTAACATTTTGAAGCTAACAGCCCTTGCTGGAACTTTTAGTATGTGGCCCGCTCCTCTAGCTGAACCCAGTTATGAAAAATGCATGTGTTAATGTGTTAAACAGCTTCTTATGTGATCCTGACAACCCTGCATGCTGAGCGGTTTTGACATCTGTGTGTGTGCGTGTGTGTTTACCTCACATGCTCCTGTTTGTGCCTGTGTGTGTTTGATTGAAGTGGAGACAATGACAGTGAAGGAGAGATGATGTATTTGTTTGTGCTCTCGCCTCGGGAGCCTCTCTCATCTCTGTGGGTTTCACTTCAGAGGGGTTTCCCGGCTGTGTGGTCACACTCAAGGCAAAGGTAGGAGTGACACTGTATGTGGGTCTAACAAGGATACAGCTTCAATAAATATCATCTGCAGCTCGAGTGAAGACAGTGTGAGGAGACAGAGACAAAGCTATTGCTACTGTTTCTCTGTGAGACTTCACGGTCAAGGGGCTTTGGTCTGCACTGGCTACTGTTATTCTCTTTCCTAATAATTTTTATGACCCCAAGACCCCCCCATCTGAGGCTTTATCAGGTCCCTATACAGCAGAGACAAACCAGCAGATGTCTCCGTGTCTTCAATAGGAGCTGGCTTTAGTTATTCAGTCTAGACTCACTTCCCCTCAGAATGTTTTGTTTCTTTTGAGATTCAGTTTTGGACTTCAAGCCTTTAAGAAGTAAGAAAATAGGAAAGAGAGTCAGGAGATCAAAATCATTTGCAGCAAAGAGCCACAGGTTGACTTTAAACCTGAGCTTAGAGACCGAGGTGAATTCAGCTCGTGGGGGGAAAGGGAAGTAACATAAAACCAGATTTGAGGTGGTTAAATAAAAGTTATTATTTAACAAAAGCAGATGTTTTACAAAAACAAAAGGAGGCAACTAAAAACTAAATAAGTGCTATGAAACAAAATGGAAAGGGGAACAAAAAGAGACTCTAAACTTGAGTTGTACTGCTATTCTAGTGTTTTAACAAAGAAAAGAGAGGAAAATCTAACTAATTTAACTAATAGAGATAAACAAAATGCAAAACATCACCCAAACTCCAATGTGTCTAACAATAATTCTTAAGTGTGTGCAAAGTGCTCAAAATCACCATGTGTTAGAAAGTGTTAGAATCTAGTTCCTCACAAGTTTACAAAATTTTGCTACAAAGTCTATCGACAGCAGAAAGGCACGTGAGCAGGACTGGCTACATCTTGCTGGCAATTCTCAGGTCTTTGGTCTCAAGTCTTTTGAACGCATTTTTGGGTATTTGGCCTTCCTCCCAGCCTACAAAATGTGGTAGTAGACAACAAAACCTGTATTTAGCAGGCTACATGAATGTAAACTCATGGTATTTGGTGAGCTGTTGAGTCTGTTACGTAACAGTCTATTTTTATTTGCATTAGCCTAACCTGATTCATCTACCTGGGTATGCCGCACCCCCCGACATCAAGTTTGCACATGTTTTTAATACACACAAACCTTTGGTAGATCAGGCCCTTAGTGTGTCAAAAACTGATGAGCTTTCACAGCAACTGTATCTCTAGGGTTCATAGAAAATGGTTTTGACAAGAGTAAATAACCAGTGAGTGATTAACCTGACACTTCAGATGGACTGCAATATATTTCACTTTTCCATCTGGGAAAGAGCACATAAAAAGTGTTGGGAATGGCAGATCCTTTCATAAGCATATCCAGCAGGCAACTGGATGATTGTTCTGTCAATCACATTCATTAAGGACAAATTAGATAATGTATTAGATGGGAGCTGCGCGTAAAATACTAACATAAGGCACTTTGTAGAACAATCTCTTGCCAAACAATGTTGGAAGTGGAGCAAACATATCCTCTCTATTATGCAATTCTTCCTGTGTTATTTTTTTTTTTTTTCATTTAATACAAAAATGCAGTCCAGATCTGATAACCCACTCCTGAAGCTGTTAGCATCAATGCTATCCTTCATCCGAGCAGTCACTTCCTGCTGTCATCTTGCTCATAGCTCGTTCCTCTTCCTGCTTTAAAGGAAGCTGACTGGGCTGTGCCACTTTGTGCCGCTCACAATCATTGTACACTGTAGATTAGCAAGACGGATTTGCCTGACTACAGACATTGAATCAGGTGGATCCAGCTGCTAGTTCTCTGGGTGAAAATGCCTTGGTGATGCCAGAGGTCATAGGGGACTGGTTAAAGGTTGAAAGGCACCAGTAATTCAAAGAAACACTACAACCAAGGTATGCAGGAGACCATTTCTGAAATGCACAAAGCTTGAGAAGCAGATGGGCTACAGCAACAGGAGACCACACCAGGTGCCACTCCTGTCAGCTAAGATCAGTCACATGGGCTAAAATTAGACAATGGAAGATTGGAAAGATGTTTCCTGGTTGATGAGTCTCAGTTTCTGCTTTGAGATTCAGATGGTAGGGTCAGAATTTGATGTAAACAACATGACAGCATGGATCCATGCTGCTTTGTGTCAACATTTCAGGCTGGTGACGGGGGTGTCATGGTGTGGCACACTTTGAACCACCTGGTAGCCACACCCTACAGGGTCCCCATCTTCTGAGGGATACTTCTTGCAAAATAATGGAGCATGTCACAAAGCTCAGATCTTCTCAAACTGGTTTCTTGAACATAACACTGAGTTCACTGTTCTCCAGGCCTCCACACTCATCTCTCAATCCAATAAAGTATTTTTGGTGGGATGGAACTTTTGTATCAAAGACTTCCAAGCAATAAATCTGCAACAACTGTGTGACGCTATCATGAAATGTGGATCAAAGTCATTGAGGAATGTTTCCAGCACCTTGTTTAATTTATGCCACGCAGTTCTGGGGGTCTATCCCAATACGAACAAGACATACAGAGGCTGCACCAGTGGGTTAAAGTCTATAACTGAACTATAGCACCAAAAGCCTTTGTCTGTGGAGGAAAATGAAGTTCAGGCTATACACCCGTTATCACTTAAACCCAACTTACCAGAAATGGTCAAACTGAGTTCAAAGGTTAAACTTCTGTGTAAATGAAAATCATTGTTTTGGGCCTTTTATCCAAGTTAAAATATTAACAAACCCTTCTCCTCAAACGTGAGTTTCCTTTTTGCAGATATTTTTCACAAACATAACAACAATCTCACACCTCAGAGTGCTCTGCTTCTCAACATGTTGAAGTGCTTTTCTGCTTAAAATTAAATCAACCCTGACTGCTGCAGCATTTTTGGCTAAATCCTAAGTTTCAAAAGTAAAAAATAAAGTTCCTGAAAGCAATTAAATCAGCACTAGTTCTGTAAAACACATTTTTTACCAAGTAAAATGATTTTTTCTCTAATGGTGTCCAGAGGCTGTGATAATAGAAAGGCAATGGCTGTTTCTGACTTTAAACAGGATTCTGTCTCAACTACAAAGGCCCACTTTTGGAAGAATTTGATCAAAAGTTGTGTAATAGACTTAGTTATCCTCTGAGGCATGGCTGGTGAAAAACAAAGTGTTTTTTGCAAATAAACAGAGACAGTTTTGTCCTCAGGGTCTTCAGAAATTACAGCAAATCCAAAACTGTTTTGACTTACTGTCCCATCATGTAGAAAAGAAGACAAAAGTCACTCACAAAAACAAAACATGATTTTCGATACAAAACATAAGGTGTTGAAACTTTGATTCCTTTACCTGCAGGCTCCATGGCTTAGTCTGGTAGTGCCCTCTACCATCAATCAGTAGGTCGAGGGATTTCGCCCAGCTCTGGCTTTCACTTGACAATGTGTCCTTAGGCAAGACACTTAACCCCAAGTTGCTCCCACTGCTGCATGAGTCGCATGCAAATGGGTTTGAAAGGGTGTGTGTGTGTTGGCGAATGCTGATGGTCAACTTGCATAGAATCTCTGAACCATAAGTGTGCCCTGAAAAGTGCTTTTAGTGGTCAGAAAGACCAGGAGTGTTAAAGCTCAAGATTCAATCGTTTGACTTCGAAGACATTTAGTCAGGAATCCTGATTCATTCACTCTTCCTGCCTCCTGGCGCGGGTGATTTAAGTCATCAGCTGATTAGCGGTGATCACTCATTTCAGCACTGATGCAACCAGATTCTGCCACGACCAGGCCAATCATCCTGCTAGTGACATATTTATTAATCATGTCTTTACCCCTACACAGTCAGTGTTGTGCTCTGTGATCTCCACCACCCTCCTCCACCACAGGCACCTCCAATCGTCTCATCAGTGTCTGGGTCCACCTCTTCAGAGGTCTGGCCCTCCACCTCATCCTGCAGGCCTCTGCGGCACCTCAGTCCATCAGATCAGGATCTTGAGTGAGCACCTCAAAAGTCTACCCCTCATCAATCCCTCACCACCAGCACCACCATAGGAGGCATCCTCACAGTCGGCCTAAGTACCCCTGAGGTACATTAAGACTTTATGATGGAGTCAAAGCACCAAAGAGATGCTAATCCCAAAGCACATTTTTTTTTTACCAAACCTATAATATAAATATTTATTCAGTCAAATGCTGCCTCTCCTGATTGAACTTTTACATGTCTGTCTCTGCTCTCATGCACACACACGTGAAGCACCACTGATAGGGACAGAGGAGGGGTCTCAGCTGGTCAGTTTGTTTTTGGAGATTATTAAATAGAAGCATATGGATCTGTACATATATATATCTATACATCTAGATTGTATTTGACACAAACACATCATCAGACACCTATAGCCAACTTTTCTCACTCACCTCAACACT
Organism: Cetoscarus ocellatus; assembly: GCA_037902135.1. NCBI lineage: Eukaryota > Metazoa > Chordata > Actinopteri > Labriformes > Labridae > Cetoscarus > Cetoscarus ocellatus. The sequence goes on along the minus strand of JBAMNC010000632.1, from coordinate 508,700 downwards.
GGGTCACATCACACAAAACCTTATTTCTCCTCATCCTGACCTGTTTCTACTCTCTTTGTCACCTCACAGGTTCATTTTTTAAAAGCCTGTTGCTAACTGTATTCTTATAGATGAAAAAGTTTTTTTTTTTCTCAGCTAATCCTGTCACAGGGTCTGATTTTCAATTAAAACACCACTGTTTTCTCACATTAAGGAATTCAGTGCTTCTGTTTCTATTGAGACATTGCAATCAAATTTTCTGCATCAGCCTTCATGTCATTAAATGATAAGCAGATATGTCACAGCCCACTGACGTTCAACCATCACCAGCACATCCTGCTTCACAAAAGGATATTTCCATGGCTGATTATGTAGATTACAGAACACAACAGACACAATAGTGTTAACTTCGCACTTCTTTGGCCCTTTAGCCAAAAGGTTAAGAAGCATTCAGGATCCCTGTGGAGTTCAGTAAAAATGTACTTGTGTGACTGCAGCATTTTAAAACTGTGTTCAAGGCAAGTGCTGCAAATTCTCCTTCAGCCAACTACTAAATTATGGTATGCGCAGACTATAGTTTCATAAAACTCAATACTGTTGCTTGAGTTGGGCTGAAAAGTCATGTTTTCATTGGCTCATACTGTACAAGTGAACATTTGTTTAAATATACAGTACACTGAGCTTGTGGATGAATTCTCTGAGAGTCAATGGGCTGACTAAGAGTGCTGAAGAGCTCTCCATGGTGCTGATTCTGAGGTCACAGCAGATTCAAAGCCCTCCTGCGGGCTTTGTCCTTCACACAACTCCATGGTTACCACAATGGCAATTTGAGCTAGTGTTTTCAAACTATTTTCCCCAAAGGTACACCTGTAATCAGCAAAAATCTCAAGGCATACCATTTTTATTTCCATAGTTAATAGCCTTTTTTAAACGTGCTAACAGTTCTTCAGTACATTTTATTTCCTTGCCTCTCACTCATGATAGAATTGCCGAACAATTGTATTACCTGTGGATCATTTAGACTAGAGTTATTGAAGTTTTTACCATTTTAATTATTTTTCTTGCGGTTTCAATTCAACAAAGTGTGATCATATTTCATCTAAATGCATCTACAAAACAAAACAATCAACCAAACATTTTTCTGAGTTCACTGCACATATATCATAATGTAACCCTATGTCAGCTTGTTAGTTAGAAAGTTAGCTTTTACTTTTAACAATGTCGACACAGATGTCAACAATGGCTTAGTGTTTTGTTTTTTTTTAACTAAAAGGACTCATGGAACAGCCCAAAGGCACAGCAATTAGGTTCAATTTAAAGCACTGATGTACTGATGTTCTTAGAGCTTGTTCTTCTGCACACTGATGATTGTTTGTGCATTAGTGACAAAAAATATTGTTTGCATCTGTTTGTGCTCAGGGGTGTGTTTGTCTGAAAGTGAGGAGTGGTCAGTTGAGAAGCTGGCATGCTGCTAACTTGTGCCTTGTACCCGGTCTAAGGTTGATAGCGTAGAGAGTTTCTGCTTTTTTGAAGATACATTAGGGAAAGTGACAAACATCTGCAAGATCAAAACACACTGTTCCACTCACATGGGATGCATAGCAGCACACATTTACCGTTAAATATCAGAGAACTTGTTGAAAACTTCAGTCTATCCCCTAGCTTTGGCACCTAAATGCAGCTACTCTTCCTGGGGTCCATAACATATTAAAAACAAATTTCAAACTAATGATCCATTTACAAATCATGCACAAAGATGCATTCAAAAAGAGAATCATTTTACAGCATGCCAAAAATAGTGTAGGACAGAAAGAGGAGAGATGGCCAGGCTTTTTTTAAAGCAGTCCTCATTGTGGTATCGTCATGTGCTACAGCGAGCCTAATACTCCCAGGAACAAGAAAATCATACATATGAATAAAGACATTTACGCAAAACAATGATACATTTTTATTTGTACACATACACATGAATCTTACTGATAATTATACTCATAGATAATAAAACAGGCTGTCCAGTGCGGTTCAAGCACACAACAGAAAACAGAGCCAAGAATTCCTTTAGAAAAAATTAGAAAAAAATGTCTACAGCCCGTGGTTATCGAGTTGAGTAAACATTGTAAACATATAGACTGAAGATGTGGATAATTAATGAGTTTTCATTGTTGTGCTCATATCTGACTCTTTTAGATTGTTTTGTATGCCCTGTGATGCTTCAGTGAAAAGCAATTCAATCTCAGCATTAAAATATTGTTACTATTGTGTCCTTCATGTGTAAGTGGCACAAGAAAAGGGAAAAAATTAAATCCTCCAACTGAAATTCAGACCAAACAACTAATTTTGTGGTGTAAATAGCAAAATACCAGCTGCCTGGTGCACGCTGAAATACAGGTGATAAAATTGATTGGTTTGTTCAGTGTTATGCCCAAAACATATCTGTGTGTAATAAAGGCACATAATCCATCCCTCTTTACACCTGCGCCTGGCTTTGCACCAAGAATATGAAATATAGAAAAATACTGACACATCCCAGAGCACTGTGTGCTGTTTGATTTACAGACAACATGCTTCACTCTGTCAAAATAGGGCCCCTAAATTTTCTGGATGCTGGGAATGAATGATTTTAAAAGGAAATTTCCAAAAAGGGGGCCTATTTTAATCAAGAACACTTCATACCATTTAGGCAAAATTTCATCTCAAAATAGTGATCTTGGGGTTCACTTACAAGTAACTCATACAGGTTGTAGCATTCAAAACTTCCATTTATTTGTAACAAGTCATGTTATGCTCATGTTTATTGAAAAAAAAGAAGTATCTGTTCATTGTCCATCAAAAAAAAAACTTTCTCAAGTAAAATGTTGGCAAACTCAGCTGTCCAATCCTTCATATCTTTTCAGACTTTAGCTTTATTGTTGCCTCTTTTGCTCACTGTCTGTGTTGACTATTATCATCTTTATGATGTTATTTCTATTTGTTGTTCTTTTACTGTCTTTTAAAAAAGAGTTTAGCTGTTTTTATGTATTCTTTTGAATGCTTATATACGTCTTCATAATGCACTGTGGATTGCCTTGTGTCATAAGGGAGCAATACTGCCAACTCCCCCTTTCCTTGCAATAGCTTTTTTGACTTTTCAAGACAAACATTATATTGTTTCTGCAAAGATGGCAACCACTGGCATCTATTTTCGGGCATTTTACAGCAGTGGAGAACCCATTAATTTTGATGTGAGGATAAAATGAAGAGAGATTGCAAATGCAGTGGAGGTAATTCAGTCTAAACTCTTTCGATATCTCTTAATGCAGGACAAAAAGACATAAATCAAAAGTTCAATTCTGTATTGACTTGAGTTAAAACCTCGCACAGTAGACCCTCAAACTTAAACCAGATACGTGACTTTAAAATACTTTGACATGGACAAAGTCCACATTAATCAGGGCTGTACTGCCTTTACATGATCTAAGTTACTGTTGTTCTTTCTGGCTTGTCTTGCAGTCCTCCAGGGCAGCTCATAGATCATTAAAGTTCAACACTCCCTCTGCATGTTTCTATAATAGTCAGCTGTGAAAAAGATCTGTGAGGAAAGGCAGCCTGGACCGGTGTGACCTTTTCACTGAACGGCTGGATCTTTTCTATAAAAGAATCTTTAATTAAACCTTCTGTATGGAGTCTTTATCCGGTTATTAAAGTCTCAATTCAAATGTCTCCATATCAACTGCCAATGTAAACAATCCATGAAAAGATTTGGGCAGAATCACTGACACCTTTAGTCGCCGGTGCCAATCCTGACCCCAAACAGACTAAAAAGTGTGTTTTCATCAGCATATCTTTCAGGAAAATTGTACTATAATGGAAAACATGTTGGAAACGTCTTCTATATGATTATTAGCATACATGTAGAGCAGTGATCTCCAACCTTTTCTTGCACCATGGACTAGATTTATGACGACAATATAGTCGTGGACTAGTTGTCACAGGGGAGCAGAGGCTGAGGTACTAACACACTGTGGTGGTTTTTAAGCCACAGACTTGTTTTATTTGGTTTGGTTTTGGTTTACTTTTATTTTGTTTGATTTTCTGTGGGGGCAGCCAGGCTGATCCTGGAAAAAGTCGTTTTAGTTTTAGTCATTAAGTCACCTCACACTTAAAAAAAAAAAAAAACAACAGAAAGGATAACAATTATAAAACTTAGCAGCCAGTGTTGCCTGATTTTGCTGCTAGAATAAGTTGATAAAAAAACAAGCCCAAAACAAATGACCTCCAGCTATTTTTTCTCTCCAATGCGATAATACCTTTTTTAAAAGAAAAATCTTCATGAAGTGCGTTTTTTTCACTGACATTTTTTTCTAATTTGGCTATTAATTTACTTATTCAACATCCTTTTGTTTGTAGGTTGAACACCCTTTTCCTTAAATAGAAGTGAAGGGGGGTTGTACTGTTATGTATAACTCTGTTATCGCTAAACAGTCTGTCTCACCTTGATTTTTGGAACCAAACAGACATAGTCAGGCTTTAATCTGAGTTTATGTTGATCCTCTATAACTTTATTATGGTGAAAACATGAACGGCTACATTAGAAATACATTTAATTCTGGCTATAAGGATTTCTTTTTGGTGGAAACATCATTTTTGCTCTTCTTTTTACAGTCAAATTTACATTTGTGTTTGGAGCGGGAGAAAATAGTTTGTGTAACTTCTGAATTTAGTTTATATTGGTAGTAGAGTGGGCATCCGATCTCTCCTGGGTTTGGGAGGCACAACAAGACCAAATGAACAACTGCACTTTTGGAACAAGCCCAAAAACGCAACCTGCAAATGTCAATACGTACAAGCAACTTTTCAAATAAAGAATTTGCTTGTAATAAGCGGACCTGGCAACTATGTTTACAACCCACAATACTAATAACAGATGATGAAAAGACAGACCAACAGGTTATTTTCAAATAAAGTTGTTGCAATCAAACATTCAGTTTCTCCTCCAATAAACTCAAAGTCATAAAAAGGAAGGGAAAAGTAAGTTTTTAAAAAAATAAAATAAAATAAACATAAAAGTAGAAAAGTTTTCTCAAAAAAAAAAAAAAAAAAAAAAAAAAGCTCAGTGGAGAGAACAACAAATAAAAAATTAAACACTTCATCTGTCAGTCCGTCAGTCTGTATGCTTGGTAGCTTTCTCTTGAGACTTATCAGCACTGGGTTGTGAGCTGCTGGAAGGATATTTAGCCCAGGGATGACGAGGGACAAACTGAGAAGACACCACATCAGCAGTCTGGTGATGTCTCTCTGTTTGGCTGATTAGACAGCATCAGTGCCCATGTAGGAGGGGAACCAATCCCCTCCCACAAAAAAAGCAGAGATGAGGAGGAAGAAAAATAGACCAAATGTGGAGTAAAAACAAATTATAAAGCATAGAGACATTTAGGAGGACTTTGTTTCCATCAGCTCATTAACAGTAACAATTCACCAACTGCAGACATGTGACTAACATGACGTCACTCAGTTCTGTGCATGGCAGATATATCGCTGATGTCAATAGACTACAATGCATTTTAGCAGATAATTAACATGCAGATGCATTATTAAGCTACTAAAGTAAAGGTGTCATTAAAACAGAACAAAAATGTCATTTCGTCTGTCAATTGAGTCTGGATGCCTGAAGTAGCCTCAAAAACAGAAAAACAAGTGTGACTAAAATAACAGCTGAACAGCAGTCAGAAAACATTGGTCTTTTACAGTGAGGTCATGATTAGGGGTGGGACAAAAAAAAAGTAATACGGTAATTATAGTTGTCCTCCCTCATGCAATATGATTATCAATATGCTGGTGCCAAACATTGATTTTATTTTAAATAATGAAATAAAAATGTTGTATGTCCCTGTTGGTTTATCTCCCTGATGCTACTTGATAGTTCCTCAAGGGGGCGCTCCACACTTGACTGAGTTAATCTTGAAGGGAAATTACCAGCTGAAGAAGAAAAGGTTTACTGAGCCGAAATGTCAGAAAGCAGCGCAAAGAAAAGTGCACTGAAGAATACCCCAGCCACTTATAAATCAAAAGTATGGATACACTTTGGCTCCTACAACCTTGAAGGGACACACAAAATGGATTATAGTGAAATATTGTTACATTATTTCTTTTTGCAATATATAGATTATCGCAGAAAAGCCGCGTTATTAATTGTTATCGTGGACCATGTATCTTGTATTGTATCATATCATGAGGTTTCCCATGATTCCCATCCCTAGTCATGGTTCAGGGATGACTATAAAATACATCACAGCACATTGATATATATATATAATATACATGATAACTTTTCTCGAATAAACAGTTAAACATTTGATTTGCCTTTCCGTAGAAATAATGATAATACATGCATAAAGACTTTTAACTTTTAGAAGTGTTATCAATAAAAATATAGTTATTTTAACATGAATGTACTTTGTTGTTTGTTCCAGCAGCAGAATAATCATGGTAGATTGAACAGAATGAAAATACAAAACAAATGGACTAAATTAATGTATATTTCTAACTGAAAATATAATAATGGCTAATAATGAATTTGTAAGTACTGATGGAGTATTGCACAACAAAATACTTCAATAAATTATCTGTACTTTATTACAGCCTTCCCTTCAAAACACCACATGCAAACTGAATGAGATTGTCAAATGTCTTGTTGCATCGCACAGCGTTGCACACTCACTATCCACACTGCATCCATTTGATATTTTAGTCTATACTCTGTGTTTCCACTTGTAAAACGTAGAGCAAGTGCTTTGATGGAGCAGACGGAGATACTGACATGTAGTGCTCAACGGCTCATCAATACACGATTTCCTGTGAGCCAAATGAATTTTCATATTCAGTGTTGGATCTCATCAATCTCCCTCTTTTCTTGCCCCTTGTCCACATTGTCGTGAGCAACAGCAGGGATAAGAGAGACCGGGCATCGAGGCAAGAATGTTGCACAATGTCGTGCTGCATCGCTGTGATTTTGTTGCTGAAAATTGAGTAAATGTTAAGTAAGGATCAGTGTTAGTTCTGTTGCAGTAAGAGGGACAGAGGATCACTGCTGGATCAGCAATGTTGTATCGAGTGTATGTTCAGAGTGTCACCACTGATGGGCTGCTGACCCCCCCTTTCTATGGCTAAAAGCATTTTCATCAAAAAATCAAACCCACCTTTTCCAAAACTTTTCACTCACCATGAAAAATTATTGAATTCAGGAGTTCAAATCACTTCCATGGCCACAGGTGTATAAAATCATCACCTCAGCGGTCAGACTGCTTCTACAAACATTTGTGAGAGAACGGGTCGCTCTCAGGAGCTCAGTGAACTCCAGCGTGGTACCGTGATAAGAGGAAACCTGTGCAATAAGTCCAGTCTGAAATTTCCTCATTGCTAAATATTCCACAGTCAACTGTTAGTGGTGTTAGAACAAAGTGGAAGTGATTGGGAACTACAGTAACTCAACCTTGAGGTAGTAGGCCACGCAAAATAACAGAGGGGGGTCAGCAGATGCTGAGGGTCACAGGTCACAGAGGTCACCAACGTTCTGCAGAGTCAATAACTACAGACCTCCAAACTTCATGTGGCTACCAGATTAGCTCAAGAACAGTGTTCAGAAAAGTTGCATCCAAGCCTCACATCAGTGCAATGCAAAGTGTCGATGCAGTGGAGTAAAGCACGCTGCTGCACTTCAAGCACACCAAGACATTTTGGACACAATCATGCTCCCAACTTGGGGATGGCCCCTTCCTGTTCCATCATGACTGCACACTACTGCACAAAGCAGGTCCATAAAGACCCGGATGAACCAGTTTGGTATGGAAGAACTTGACTGGCCTGCACAGAGTCCTGACCTCAACCCGATGAATGAATTACAGCAGACTGCGGGCCACACTTCCGTCCAACATCAGTGTCTGACCTCACAAATGGGCTTCTGGAAGAATGGTCAAAAATTCCCATAAACACACTTAAACCTTGAGGACAGCCTTCTCAGAAGAGTTGAAGCTGTTCTAGCTGCAGAGGGTCAACATCATATTAAACCCTCTGGATTAGGAGAGGGATGTCACTCAAGTTCATATGTGTGTGAAGGCAGAGGAGTGAACACTTTTGGCAATAAAGTCTACAGTATGATTCTTGAAAAGTATCTTTCTGAAGTTTTTTTATAGGTCTCCCCATCATAAACTCACAGAAACAATTAAACAAGTTTGGATGGCTAAATGAAGTACTGAGGGGCAGAGTTTTTGTTTTCAGACTAATATCCTCTCTGGAAGTTAAGAGAAAGACCTTTAGTTTCAAATATTGGTAGTGATGTTCAGTTTTTCTTTTAGTTTTTCGATACTATCTCGTTTGCCCCATTTTTTGTTCAGTACAGAATCATCAAATTACTTCCTCAAGTGAAAAAAAGGAAAACTTCCTTCTGACCATCAGAATAAACTGACCTTTCTCTGCCATGAACACCTCTGGACCGCACGGCTGCTCATGATGTTATACTGATGACTGTCTCTTAAGACATTTATTGCACTTCTGTTCAAGGTGAGACTCAAACTGCTGCACATTATTTACACTCCATCTATTCCAATGCACTGTGATGGCCGCAGACTGTGGCCAAAATGACTCTCACAAGTTACATAAACTTCTGCTGCAAAATGCATCCTGATGGAGAGGAGGTCAGAGCGATATCAGTCAATACAGACAGAGGGATGTTTCTGGAAGAACTGTGAGGGTGCATCGAGAGGATTTCTTTGATTCAAACAAGACTTTTTCAATCAAATTAGAGTTTAGTTTCATAAAAGGTAAAGTCACGTTATAGCGATGTCAGACAAATATTTTCAATAAACACATAAAGTTATCATAAATCCTTAAATACAGACTGGATTTACCAACATAATCTACCAGACATGAAAGAGGCTTTTTATTGTGCCAGGACTTTCTGAAGAGACTCTGTCTGAGGAACAAGTTGTTTTTGTTCAAAGCAAGTATCATGATTATATAACTATAGTATTTTTGATGTTGTTCTTGTTTTTGTTTTTTTTTTGTTTATTTGACTTGGGCACACAGTTATATGGATGCTGTGATATTTAAATATACACAGGTCCCAAATGCACTGCTGTATGTGTTTATAGCACAGTGCTAATTTTCAACACCAGTCCACGGAAGGCTTTTAAGGATTAAAGTTATACAAAGACAAATTTAGAAAAAACAGAGATATCTAAGACACAGTTAATTAGAAAATACATCAGAATTAAAATATCCAGAAGCCTATCCCAGCTGACATTGGGCAAGAGGTTGGGTACACCCTGAACAGGTCTCCAGCCAATCACATGGCCACATTGAGAGACAGACAACCGTTCACGCACACTCACACACTTATACATAAGGGCAATTTGGAGTCACCAATCCACCTAATGAGCATGTTTTTGGTCTGTGGGAGGAAGCTGGAGTGCTCAGAGAGAACCCAAACATGCACAGGGAGAACATGCAAACATCACACAAAAAGGCCCTGATCGACCCTGGGATCCAACCAGTAACTTTCTTGCAGTGAGGCACATGCACTACCTATGAAAGGATATTTAAGCTTTAGTTTAGTCTTTTCTTTCTTCAGAAAAACACATTTTCAGTAATTATTTATTAGCAATCTTCTTTTATTTAAACATAAATAGTAATAATAATAAAACACGACTTTTATTATCTGCTTCTCTCTTTTCTTCACACACTTTCAGTTGTTCAAGAAGTTATCCTCAGTTCCTCCTTTCATGACTTTACATCTGAGCGTGAAACTTTCCATAACAACAATGAACATGATCCTGCCTATAAAAGGAGAAAACAGAGCTTCAGGAGACATCAGGTGTTATGTTTTGTGTTAGACCAATAATTAATTTGCCAAGGTTATGTTTTGACAGCGTTTGTCTGTCTGTTAGCAAGATAACAAAAAGTTCAAAAGAATTTGTTCAATAGGGCAGTTTTCCAAATTTAACACAAAAACTCAGCAAACACTGTCAGAAATGCCTTGGCAGAGGTCTGTGCTCTCAGAACACTTGTAGTTTGGCTCTGAGTTCAGTGCTCAGTGTCCTTGGATCAGTTTTAAGTCAGTTAAGATATGCACTTTGTGTTTAATGAATGTAACGGCGCTGATATATACGATACACACTTGTGTTAACTGCTACTGGTGCAGGGAAATTAGCACTTTGAGTCCTCTCCACTCTGACATACGATGACCAAACCTCCTAAATTCACTGTTGTTCAGAGAGCACCAGAAAGGAAGCCAAACATGTGGAGCATCCAGTACTTTAAAAAAAAAAACACAAAGCACGGACTCTCGAACGTAAATTTCCTCAATAGGTTGTCATTACGTCACAATTGGAGGCACGAGCATCAGGTCAACAGTCGGTCAGAGGGTCCATGAGGCAACACGACACCATGGACGATAAAAAGTTAATCTTCGAGGTAGGCTACAGAAATATATAACATTGTATATGACACCAAACATATTTAAGGATATAGGCAGATGGAAGTGAAATAAATCACGAAGCTGTATTGTTGGGACCAGCAAAGTAACCTTAGAGAAGCGAAGTGAGGTGTTGTTTATTTCTTTTCTCAGTTTATAACATGTTTTGTTATCGTGTGACATCCCTATACACACACGAGAGCTTGTGGCTCTCCGGGGATCAGCCCTCCCCCTACAGGGCTGCGCGGCACAGTGAAGCACAACGCGGCACAACACGGCGCAGCGTAGCGCTTCCGGTGGGGTTTGTTGGTCGGAGCTAGACTGCGCCGCGGCACTTTCACATTATGTGGAAGTTGGGGGTTTGGTGTGCACCTTTATAACAAGCTGGACTGGTCTATGAACACAGAGTCTCTTTTCCAGAAGGGGCAGAGCCAGGTCTTCTTCCTCAGGAGGTTCAGGTCTTTGAATGTATGCAGTGAAATGCTGCATGTGTTCTTTCAATCAGTGACAGCATGACTGACAGGAAGGCTGGACAGGCTGTTGAAGAAGGCTGGCTCTGTGCTTGGCAGGAGTTTGGACTCACTTGGGACTGTGGTGGAGAGACGTGCAGTGAGGACATCCTGGACAATAGTAACTATCCCCTCCTCAACATCCTGGAGGGACAGAGAAGCAGCAGCAGTGGGGGACTCATCTCACTCTAGGACTGAAAGGTTCAGCAGATCCTTTGTTCCCATCAGACTGAACAACAACCTCAACAGAGTCAGTGGATCATGACCTGGACTGTTAATCACCACTGTCTATCTATCTATCTATCTATCTATCTATCTATCTATCTATCTATCTATCTATCTATCTATCTATCTATGTAGTAGAAACTCTCTTTTCTTGGTCTTGCAGGCAGTGTCTGCTCTTCCCAGCTTTTGTTGTTTCTTAAAAAAACTTGTCTTTTCCATCTTCTCTTCAGATTTGAAGAACTACACTTCAGCTTTTTCCTGTGTCTATCTCTCTGCTGGCTCCTTTGTTTATTTCCACGTTCACTTGCAGAACAAAGGATTTGTTTGGTGTAGAGGCATCATGTATGACTACTGTACTGAAGAGAAAATCCATGCCTTTGGAAACAGGCGATCTTTGAAAATGTGAGGATGCATGAGAGTTAATCAGAGCAGCCTCAGGTGTGTGTGGTTTGCCATGCTTGGTGGCCTCATCAGAGTCAGGTGTGTGACTGGCCATACACGGAAAGTCTGCTCAGAGCAGAATCAGGTGTGTGCGGGTGATTGGCCTTGATTAAGACCATGTGTTAGTGGACTGATACATACTTCTGGGTTGCAGTGCTCTGTGCTGACTCATTGTCCCATCAGCGGAGACAGTGAGCACTTCTTAGTCTCTTATTGTGGAACTGAATGTGAAAAAGCAATTTAAGCACTTTTACACATGTGTTCGGGTACACAAATATATTGAGGAACGTCTTCAAGGAGTTGGTCATTGATCGTATGAGATGTAGTTAAAGAATGATTCTTAATAGAAGACTGGGGATTATCTGAGCAGTTTATTACAGCTGGTAATGAGGATGCAAAGGTTCTTTCTTCAGTTATATAGATTTATGCATGTTTACAAGTTTCATGTATGTCCATGTAATGTCCTTCTATGGATACAGCTAACTTTAGACAAGAGCATGCAGTCATCAGTTTCTGTGGCTGTCTTGTCTCTAACCCTGAGCTAACTCAGCTTTCTCTATGTCATGGATTTTCATGTATGGTAAGCATAGGTGGCATATGTTTGATCTGATACATGAATAACTTCAATATAAAGGTAGGAAACCTAAGAAGGATAAATAGAGAATTGAAAGGATATGTCCAAGACCTTCAAATTCGTACTAACAGTCATTCAGAACCAGCCTTTTTAGTTCTCTTCATGCCTTAGCCTAGTGGTCTTTGTCTTACTTAAGGAGTATTGCTTATAAACCTCCCAAGGTCTTTGGTCTGAAGTCAGCTGCATGGCAGCAGTGCAAAAAACACTTTTTAAAGGCTTTTAAACACATTTTTGGCTATTTGGCCTTCTTCCTAGCCCCCAAAATGTGAGAGTAGTCAACAAAATCTGTATTTAACAGGCTGCATAAATGTGAACTCATGTTATTTGGTGAGCTGTTGAGTTTGTGGATATTCTGTTATGTAGCAAGCATTTTTTCATTGGCATATGTGAGGATTCCTCCCTCTCTATCCTGCTCTCCCCCCTCCCTCACTGCCTTCCTGCTCTCTGCTGCTTGGAGTGTGGGCGTGGATTCCCAGAGACGCTCCACAGCAGTCTCACACCTGTTTCCTGTTCACCTAATCACCGCTCACTATAAAACCGGCTCTTGGACTCCTCTGCTTCGCCGGTGGATTTCCACTTCTTCTGTATGATCTCCACGAGCCCTAACCACTGCAATCACCCATATATACTCACCATCGACACTGGATCACTGCACTCACCTTGCCTTGGATTGTGTTAAACAATAAAGTCATAGTCAACCTTTACCTGCCTCCATCCTTGAAGCTTTTGGGTCCAAAAGTAAAACATTAAAGGGATCATTCCTTCACAGCATAAGCCTATATCTACCTGAGTATCCCCATCCCACGGCTAGAGAAATTTCTGTGCGAAGTGCCGCCATATTGTTTACATTCTTAGATCAGCATACACCATGTCTAGACCCAAAACCTATCACTGCTCAGTTGTTGGCTGTAAACAGTCACAGACTGTATATCTTCACATGTAGGCTACCAGCCTCGGAGGACCAAAGGGCCCAGTGTATAGCCAAAATTATCATGATGCGACATGGATGATAATGCAAGGGACAAACTGCACTTACAGATGCAGCCACATAAAACTCCTCCACTTTCCCTGATAGGGTCTTCTCTGGTCCATGGCAGGTCCATGATGGGGTCTGCCCACCTTGAAAGTCTGAAATTGTAAATTTCAGGCCATGTTTCTGTTAATTTTTGGTGTCAATATTCCTCTCTGTTGAGTTGGCAGGTACTCTAATAACAAAGGAAAAGGCTGGAGTTATGGAGAAGCACCATCTCAGGGAGACACCCGGCAAAGGCACGAATGTTTTCAGAGGAATCTAGGCACTTGGAATTTGGCTACTTTGAATGCTGATATCAACTCTTTTTGCAAACTCTAATGTGTCTGGACATTTAAAGGTATTGTTTCCACTGCGCATCATCAAAGCTCTGTGGTACATCTGCCCTAAAATGATCACAACTGTGGCTCTCACACATCCAAAGTGTTGTCTTGCTCTGCTGTAGGACACGGAGCTTAAACACTGCAGCTTTCTTTCTCCGGCCTAAAGGTCACGCACGTAGCAATGCTGCCTCATATCCTCTTCTGTGTGCTGCGATGCTCCTCCCTTCGATGTTGCTGATACTATTTTTGACACGTATCCAAATAGTTAGGAGACAAATTGTGATCATAGCGTAAAGCTCTGCTGCTTTATCCACAATATTGGAAACACTGACGACTGCCACATATTTTGGACTCGGCAGCCCACCTGTAGGGTGACAAGGTGCCAACAAGCCAAACAGACAAAGATTAAACATGTGGGACAATGTGGGACAGGTCTTCACAATGTCAATGTCCATCTAACCTTTAAAACAAACCATTGATTGACATTATTTATAAAAAAATAAATGAGCTAATCCAATGTAAATAATGGACTGATGCCTTTTGATTGCACACTCTATGCATATTGTGCATTGTGCTTTTATTTTGTTAAATATATATTTGTTAATAAGTTTCCATGATCAGTGTTTCTAGTGAGTCTCACAGCTAGTTTCAAATCATCTTCACCTCCATGTGCAATTGGAAATAAAAACTCACAAACTTCACAAAACACTCCCTGAAGGTCTCCCTGTACCGGCTTTGCCCATGAATACATGCTCTGCCAGAGTTTGTTGTAGCTGAATTTTTGTTTTTTTGATGTAGTCTCTGCTATTGTCCACCAAAACATGCATATCTGTAGCTCTTGCCGTTCCTTTCAGTGGGGCGTATCGCTGGCATCTGGATAGGTGACAGGTCGGTGAACTCTTGACCTCACATGAGTGCAGATTGTTTGGCAGCTGACACAGCCAACAACAATAACCAATAGGGATTTCAAAGGTTGATGTCCTGCACTTTGGCACACTGGAGCCAATCAAATTCAGGACATCGTCTCAATTGGACGGTGCTCAGTACTGGACAGTCCAGCACAAAGCGGGACACCTGGTCACTCTGCCCTCCTGCCTCCTCCCACCACTTCCCTCCTGTCCCGTATTTCCCAGGTGGACTACCAGCACATTATCCTGATGATATCAGGGTTGCGTGTCATAAAATGGCATCAGATATAGATATTGACATATAGATACAGAATTTAATCTGTTATTTTTTGTATTTTATTTATGTATTAATTTCTAATGATGTGTAACTGGGCCATGGCTTTAATTTCAAAAGCTGGCCCAAAAAGACCCTTGGATTATATTAGTACACTAGTTGTGCTCAGCTTTCATCGAAAAATGGGAAAAGGCAATTTATCAAAAGTTATGAGATTTTTAGCAGAAAAATAGTTAAAGGTTTCTGCAGCTCTTATTCCATACTAATAAAACAGAAGAGTTAATGTTTGTGTAACAGTACCTGGCCATAAAACCGATTCTGATTGGATTTAATATTTTTAGATCTGGTTTAAGCCTTCAAAAATCCATTTTGTAAGGTCTGGATTTAATGTTATTTGAGATTAAATACATGACAGCATGAACCCAAATTGTCTTGCAGTTATTACCTCCGTCAAGGAGGTTATGTTTTTGCCATCCGTCTGTTTGTTTGTCTGTTTGTTTGTCTGTGTTCAAAATAACTTGAAAAGTTCTGAACGAATTTGGATGAAATTTTCAGGAATTTGTCGGAAATGGGATATGGAAGGACTGATTTAAATTTTGGGACTGATCCGGATCACCGTCCAGGAATTTTTTAAAGGATTCTTTAACATTGGGAGATAGGACCATTTTTGGCATTTGTGCATATAACTCCACAAAAACATACCTTGGCGGAGGTTTTTGCTTTCTAGTTAGAAAGAAAATGATTCAGCCTGTCATTTTTACCTTTGACCCAGTCTGCCTGTTCGTTTTTCACATTTGACAAACTGTGTGATCACAGATGAGCCGCTGCATCACTAAAACAGTTTCATTCCCCGATCACTTTCCCCTCAGGTGATTAAAAAATAAAATGAAACCCCTGCACTGTGTGTGTTTAATGTGCACCCTCTGCTCTTCCTGTGGTAAATGGAGGTGGTGCCTCCGACCTGACACAACATCCAATTGACGCTGTTTGACTCCAGAAGAGGGGGCTGCTGGGTGAATTTTCTATTGAGGAGGATCCCCTCCGCTTTGAACACAGAAAAAGGCAGAATGTGGCAGGAAATTGGGTGTTATCCCTTCAAAATAAAAGCATGAGTCCCAAGGGGAAAGCCTCTGTCATTGAATGTTGTTTCATCATATCTGTTTCTCTTCAGAGCAGGTGAAGCAAATGCTGCATGAAGGAGAGAAGGGTTCAGCATGGTTTTCTCTCCTCTCCGTTTTGTCTCTCTCTCTCTTTTAGAGATGCAGACTGAGCTGTGAGTGGAGGCAGACGTGACATTTTGAACTTTTGACCACAGCAACTGAAAATATGAGGCTTCAGGCTGCAGGTTACCTTCATGTTCAGGACTTTTTTTTTTACAGGTAACCAAAAAAATAATAAACAGTTTTACACCCAACCTAACAACGTCAAAACATGAATCTCATAAAATTTGATTATGATTATTTGTTTGTTTAGCTCTTTTTCTCATTTGCCATAATTTGCATTAACTTGTCAAATTATTTAAACCTTTTTTATTTGTGCTGATATTTATGCCGAAAGTCTGTGCAAAATATTGTTTTTGTCAACATTTCATATTCTTTGTTTTTTACTTGTCTTTCAAGAACCTTTTTTTTTTTATTTATGATGATTTCAAATATTGCCTTTTTTTGTTTACAGCCGCAGCCAAGATGAAGATCCCAAAACAATTCATCACATTTTATGATAAGAGCTTAAAATTGGTTTAGTTCATTTGTCATTAAGTGCATCAGTTAATTTATATTATCATCCAGGAACCTTAATTACAAAACACATCTCCATTATTTATTGATAACACATACATTAATGTCAGATTCATTTAAATATGGAGGAAATGATAAACATCCAGGTACTATTTTTTAAACTACAAACATGATGGAATGAAGAAAATTGATTTATTAATACCACAATAATACTATTGATGATAAAAAATTTTACTTATTTATTTATTTTCTTTCTTTTTTGTTTCTTGGTTAACAGAATAATTTTTGGCCATTCTAACTTTTGTTAAATGTTGCAGGTGCACCAGTCTCAGTGAACTCATGTTGCGTCTTTATTATTTAAAAATAATAATGATAATATGATAAAATAAATAAACAGATTCAATTAATGAAGATTATGGTCTCAGGCCAAAATTAATTAATAAATTCACTGATGAATATGCAATTATTTCCTCTTTTAATTTAAGGGGACATTTTCTTTGATTGTAGGTACTGTCCTTGTGTTTATGGTAAGATGTGATTCATGTTGTGATGAAAATTTACTGTTTATTATGTTCAACGAGACTTCACTGTCATTAATTGTAGATTTATCATAACATATGTGCATTTATTATGTACACTCATAAACACACAAGGAACATTTTAGAAAAAACATGATCATGGCGACAAGAAGGACCAACATTAGTAATAATTCATAATAATAACCATGAGCCGGTAAGAGACATTTTATTTAACTGCCTTTATTATCTTTATTTTGATACACTGCTTTTTGGTTTTTGATAAGATGTGACTGATGGTTAGAGAAAGATTTACTGCAAAATGTTATTTACTTACACAGATTAATAAACTTTATGTGAAAGTGTAGTTTTGTGTATGTTTGAATTGACTTCAGTTATACAAATTGGGGCAGTTTTATTATGAATCGATTGACATTTTGATATACAACCACAAAATGGCATCTTATTCTTGCGTATAGCATTATGTATGGATAAGTTGTTTTTTCTGCATAATATAATTCTAATGAAATTTTCTTTCTCCACTCAAGCTCACAGTGCTTTTTTAAGAAAACTTCCACACACTAGATGCAAATGTGTTGTAAATAATATTTTTTTAAAACATTGTCTTTCATAGTTGAAAATATTTTAATATGAGAACATTTATTTTCACTTTTATAAGTTTAGGATGCGCATTTTTAATTTTGACATGATGACAGTGAAAAGATACGTTGATGATAAATCAATCCTTTTTTTTATTTTCCTTTGGTAAAATTGACTTTATGCTTATGTCACAGTGTAGCTGTAAATCAGTGAATCTCACATAAAGTCTTTGTAATTATCTTTACCTCAGTTAAATTCACCTAGACTATTCTACCTCCATCATGAAACTGATTGAGTATGTAAATACAAAGCCATATTAATGAGATGACTAAATGATCACATCCTGTTATTTTTATTTCTGTTTTGTATTCTGTTCGATTATTGGTATTTTAGTGATTATTTGAGCTTGTTATTCATGTACAAATGTGATAGCATTTCTTTAATGCACCTTTTATTCTCCAATTATAATGTCATCTTTTATTCAAACAATTATCCTGACATTTTGTCTGTCAAATCGATCAATCAGATGAGGAAGAATGTGTAAACGAATTTTAAAAAAATATATGATACATTCATAAATGTGGGAAATCACCGTCTTTTCCCTCTTTAGAACTACTGCTTTGTGTTTTTGTTTGACTCATGGCTGATTAATTAATGATAATATTCTCCTCCTCAGTGATTAATCGGCTCTTCAGTGCTCTCTTTGTGATTCATTCCGCAGCTCTTCCCTCCAATCACGCGTTATTATTTTGAAAGATTTCGCTGGAAGTCATTCTCATACAACTCGACTGTCTTCACAGCGGCGAGCGCGAGCCCCGGGCGTCCAAATAAGGAATGGGGCTGTTGCTGCGCGCGGACACACAGACAGACACGGACGCTCCAGAGCCGCGAGCTGCATGGGCACGGCGGATCCCGAGACGCGCGCAAAAAAAAAGGAAAGAGAGAGAGAGCCCTCCTCAGTGATTTACCGCTCCGCTAAATCTTCACCTGGAAGAGGACTGTGTCACCTGGAGACCAGGAGGATTTTATTTCACGGAGAGTAACTTTTTTCAAACAGATCCCAGAATTTATGGAATAACAAACGCAACATCGTCAAAAAAGGATTTCCAGCTGTGTTGATTAAAGAGGAGCAGTGGACGTTTCGTTTGGCACAATGTGAGAGAATACAGTGGTGTCCGTGAATACATTCGGGATTTTCTGGACCGTTTTTACGCACAGGGAGCGCAGACGGAGCTGACGGGCAGGCAGGACTCTTCTCTGAGTTTCCCTCCTTTTATCTCTGTCACTGTTTGATAGCACTAATAAATACAGAAATGCGGGTTGTGGACTTATCCTAGGACTTGTTTTCCCCGGGGTTTTGGATTTTGGTGATTGGCCAGTGAACGCACCGCGCCGTGAGCGCTGACAGCATGCATCTTAAGGACTATTAACTTACTCAAGGTAAATCTTCTTTTATTTCCATTTTTCAGCCATGGACGAGTCACGCACAAACATTTACTCAGATTGAAGTTTGCTGTGCAGACGTCATTTTCGCAGCTTGCTATGTGTTGAATCTGTGTTTTGTTTTGTTCAGCTGCGCGCGAATTGTGTGGCCAAATTAAACGTTTCGGATGTAAATGTAGAGAAAAGGGGAGCGCTGAAAGTTCGTGGGTTTCAGTGAGACTTCCTCGGGGTGTCACATTACTCTTAAGATACTGTGTGATTGTGGTTCTGGTGCGGAGCTGCTCTGCGTTTTCAGGTCTCACACACCCAGACGGTTAGAGCTCGGGGAGTCGCACCGCTGGTGGACAGTCGCCGTCTGGATGCTCTGGATGACAGTCCGCGGAGAGAGGAGATGCGTCCTCCAGGGACACAGAGCTCTCTGACTTTATTATAAAAAAATAACTGTACTTTGTGAGTTGTTTTGCTCTTTTGGACAAGGTAGACGCACGATTGTTAGGGCAATTTAAGACATTTTCAGAATAAATGAGGGAAATTCTCGATTTGGCACCGTTAAAGAACACATCACTTCCCCTAGTTCTGCTCCCAAAAGACACATTCTCCCGGTCATATTAACGGCCCCTTTACTATTTTAAGGAAATACCGACCGACATTGAAGGATGAATTTTGATAACTGTGAGAAACGTCCGTAGGTAAAGCTGCATTGCAATTTAGTAATTTGGAATTTGGGCTCCCCATCCAGGGGTGCGCACAGCTATATCTGGGCAAACCTTGGAAACCTGGACTTTGGAGTTTCTTTCATTCATGGTCACTTAAATCTTTATTGTACTGTTGAGACAGAAAGAGAGACAAGTGAAAGAGAGAGCTTGGGTAAAAAAAAAAAAAATGAGAGGAAAAAAAAATGTCTTTGTGTTTTTTATAATATTTTCTCTCTCCCTGTTGAAAGTTTGAACCTTTGGATAATGTTTTTCATACTTAAAAGTGTCATAACTCAGAAGCTCTACACCCTCTCTTTACACTGGGCACAATAATGTGCTTCTATCTCATCTTGGAGACCCACGATGAACCAAAGGGTGGGATTCCTGCCCAGCGAGTCTTTGGGGAGGCTCGAGAGGCACCGAGCTGATCCCTTTGCAGTGGAGTAGGCAGATGAACGCTCTGAGGCTGTGGCGCACTTTCAGTCAGCTTGGTATCACTCGCTGATGGCCAGCAGTCTTGTTTGCTCAAAATGGGTTGTCATTCAGTGTCCCCTTCTGGTGCAAGGAGCCTCCCTCATCTCTCCTCATGCTGCAGCAGAGCTCACAAAGTCCGAGCTGTGGCACTCTGCTGCATGTGCAGACAGGGAGGCTGTGGAAGACTCTCAAACATTTGTATTTATTGGCATGTCCTCTTGTTTGAGTGAAAGTAAAGGGAGACAATGAGTCTCCTGCATGGTTGACTTTATGAAAATATCACTTCAGAGAGTCTTGTTACATGATCACACTATGGGGGGCGCTACAAAAACACATATGCTGCTCTCTTGTATACGTCGGGCGTAATTTCCATTAGCTTATGCCCTGATCACATTGGATTTAAAGCTGCACAGTGTATCTTTTTGCACCAGGAGACAGAGCTGAAAATGCACCGTCATTCTGTATATTTTCTTGAAAAAGTGCAAGTCTCAACAGGTGAGGGCACGGCTCGTATTGTTGGCTAAAAAGCAAACCGTTCCATTCTAGATTAGTGTCTAGGGATACTGCAGCCCCTAACCATATTGATACTATTATTTGTAAGGTTGTTCTGATACAAAAGTGCTTTTTGTATTTGGATTTTGAGAAACTAAGGCATGAAAAACCACAGAACATGATAAGTATGAACTATTACCAGTACCTAAATGACAACCAAGTGTCTAAAATACATGTGCACAGACAGAGCATGGGTGTAATTGATGTGTTAATAAACAACTAGAGGATTTTTAGAGGTGCGAACGATGAGAATAATGAGTCTGATAACTGGGAATCTGACACATTCATGCACACCTCACTGACATTAAAATATCAATATCAGTAATATCAATAATGTCAATAATATCGTTACCATAACAGTATCAGTAGTTGGACGTTTTATAGTCTTTTGTGATGCATGACATAACCAGCTTTTTCTTCCATAAATCTATAGATTCCTTGTTTTTCATCAGGCAGATCCATCTTGCAAAGCATTGAGCTAAACGTTTGTTTCTAGTTAGGGACCAGTGTTAATTTAGCCAACACTTTTAGTCTTAGTTTTAGCCTTTTGCCTTAAATTTTCCTTAGTTTTAATCATAATTTAGTCTTCTAAATTGTTTTAATTTTAGTCTAGTTTTAGTTGATGAAATTTCGCATTTTAGTCGATGAAATCTACTGTGAATTTATTCAACTAAAATATGAAGTGTAAAGTGTAAGGCATTTTTAAGGTTTCCTTGAATTTCTGAAGTCATGTTTTACACTTGGATAAAATTAAACATATAATTACCCTTTACTGAATGCAAGTAAAGTTTGAATGTATAAATGAACATAAACAAATTGAACTTCTGTGTGAAATGCAGTCACCTTTATTTAGGCTACCTGGCAGAGCATCTCAGTTACAATACCAGAACTGACAACAAACAGTGAACCTGCTCTACGTGAATATATCAATTCATAAAGAGAGGAGCTCTGATTGGATCGCTCCACAACTTATCCCACCACCACCAAGCTAAGGCAGTTGTGATTGGATGTCCCTCTTAACTCATCCAACCTTTCCACACAACCACAGTAGCTGTGATTGGATATATTCCTAACTTGTCTCTACTTTCTACATGATGAAATTAGATCTGATTGGATTAAGTCTCTGTCAAACATTTTCATCTAGTTTTTATTTGTTGATGAAAATGTCAGTTCATTTAGTTTTAGATTTTGTCCATGTGCGCTTGTTTTTATTAGTCACTGTCTAATTTTCATCAGGGGAAAAAAGGTTGTTGATGAAAACTATGATGAAAATATTTAGTCAACAAAATTAACACTGTACTTAAGTCTCTTGCCTTTTTCATGCAGCCCTTTCAAGGCATAATATTTACCCCTCTGTGATGTTTTTCTTCCACTGTGAATGTCGTGGAGACAGAATGGGGTGGTTGAGTTTACCCCCTCTTCGTTCCGTCTCCAGAGGTAGTAACAGAGATGGATACTGGAGAGAAGGAGGAGCACAGACTGAGTGTGAACTGAAGCCAGTATTGCGGCCTGTGCTCACAGTGGCTTCATGTTGGGTTTGGATGTATGTGTATGTGCATATGTGTATTTTATATATGCACTGAAGAGTTTGTCTTCAGCCAGCTCTATTGTAAAGCGTCTTGAGATAACAGTTGCTATGAATTGGCGCAATACAAATAAAGATTGAGTGATTGATTGTTGCCTGCTGCAGAGGTCAGTCTACATGATAAATGTGTAGCCTGGCATGACAGTTGAAAGGTTTTGATCTGATACATCATCATACTGAACAAGTAAAAATTCTTCTCTGCCTCAAGGCAGAGACAAGCATGCTTGATTTTTGCCCTGCCTCTTGCAATTTGCTCTGTCACATTAGAGATGTTCCGGAGACTCAGAAAACATAAAACTCATAAAAGGCCCACAATGAGAGTAAAGAGAAAAATGTTGGAGAGAAATAGCAGAGGCAGGCTAACGATTGAGCAATGGTGAGTACTGCATGAAATTAGCATCAAGCTAACTAATCAGTCAACATAACATTTTGAGTCAAATGAAAGTTTAGTCTTGTAAATACAGTGTGTTTGTTTGACGCTTTTGGTGTCACTTCTCCCAACGTCATTATGATGATCATATGATGACTGAATGATCAACTAATCCAACAAAGTGACCATCAACAGATAAAAAATATGAAGTCCAAGAGATAACGGATAAGGCAGTGCCCCATGTTGTTGAGCACGTGATCTAAGGCTGCCTCCAAACTCTCATGATGTATCTTCCATTCTCCTGAGGTTGCGCTGCTGTGTATGGCGTCACATCTGAGTTGACTGCGTTCCAGTTATGAGCACATATACTTTGGGTTACTGAAGATTTCTGCCTCAGGAGGGTGACATATCTAACTGGCAAATCGAATTATCAGATTTCAGAGTCAAAACAGAAACTGCTGATGGATGTTTTCTGCTTCTTCCTCTTCTGTCTTCTTCCTCATCTGATTTCACTTGGCTCGGGTACATATTATCACATTATGCTACCTGCAGGACTGTTTGAGTAATCAGGTAACTCGTGAAGTTCTTTATCCAACCTTACCTTGAAACAAATGGATATTGTTTCTGACTCTCATATCCCATAGATGTAATTTGCCCAATTAGTGCTGCTTTAATAACTGACACCATCAAAGCCTTCCCTCTTAATCTCCTCTGGTAATTTTCATTCACTGATGCTGATAGAAGGATGTTTATGTCAGCATTAGTGAAGAAAAGCACAGTAAAGACACCACAGTACATTATACAAACCTAAACATTAAAAGCAGACATCAGTGTTTGCAGATCTCTATCTTTAAATGTATTAATTTCTGTGTTTGCGCTTCAGAGTGAGAGATTAAACTTTAAAAAGCAATTAATGCTCCTCTGTAACATGCATTAATGAAATTCTTTTGGGTTGGCAGCAGCTGATTCCAGCAAATTAAATCAGAGAATATGTCAGACATTTAAAGGTCGAAATACATTAAAAATACCCTTGATGTTCAGTGTCCTTTGCTGCTTTTTCTGCTGTTTTTTAATAAACCCAGCTCTTCTCTGCCACCACTGACTCATCCTCCTCTTATATGTGTGCTTATTTAGGCGTCTGAGTTGTGTTGGAAAAAAGGAAAAGATGTCACTGTGTGGCCTGTTCATGGTCAACCGTCTTTTATTCTAACAAGCTCATATACTGACACTACCTACATGTTACAAATGGTGCCTGGTCCATCCATCCATCCATCCATCCATCCATCCCAGGTCCAGGTCAGGGGGGCAGGAGGCCAAGCAGGTCAGCCCAGCCTTCCTTCTCCTCTTCCACAATTCCCAGTCCCTCCTGGGGGTTTCCAAGGTATTCCCAGACCCGGATGTATAATCCCTCCAGCTGGTCCTCAGTCTACCCGTGGTCTCCTCCCAGTTGGGCTTGCCTGGAAACCTCCACAGTGGAACATATGAGCACAACTCAGTTTAATGTTCTGAAACAAATGTATTTGATACCAAAAGACAATTTAATATTTTGGACCATTCATTTTTTTTAACTACCCACCAACATGGCTGGTGAGAGAGAAAGTTGATTTTGGACCCTGCCCACCAGCAGTCATGTGATCGCCAAAGCTGCAATTTTTTGGCAGCTCTCCTGACTGACCCAGGATCTGTTGTGTCAACTGTTTCACACATGCTATTCTACAAGTTTGTGGGCAATTAGCATTTAGGGAAGTGCTGTTAAGCAGGTCAACAACACAGAGCCTCTGTTTAGGAGTAGAAGTTGGAGTATCCCTTAAATAATGAAAACAGATTATTTATCATCAATATTAAATGATGAATAATGTGTTATGTGATCATTGATTTCCTTACTGTTGTCTACACTGTAAACATAGTGAATATTGCACTGAAGTTTGATATGAAGAAAGTTGTGAATTGAATTAAAATCTGCCAGAAAAATTGCAATTACTTCTTTTCCTAAAATCGTTCAGCCCTACTGCCCACAGTACTTTATCAGCAGCATGTTGAAAGGGGCGGCTTGGATTTATTCTCCTAAGCTGGTTTTAGGGAGCTTTCACACTTTACACCAGAGATGTCCAAACTTTTTACATCGAGGGCCTTGCGCTCATGCTACCCACACATATAAAGAGGAATACATGGATGACTGAGTCACATGCCGCACTTAACTTTTGGTGTATTTTGAGTTAAAGTTTTAGGGTTTAGGGGTGGGCCGTTAATTGTCAAGGGGCCCTTGTAAGCCCAGGCTCACTGGATTCACCCCTAGTCAGAGTGAGAATGACCTTCTGAGCAGCAGAGATGGGAGACACTGACCCCTTATCTTCACCGTCAGACACAAAACGAGTAAACTGCAAAAAAAAGTTAGGGAGGATGTTGGTGCTTGAAGATGAATATTGCAATATGCTTTGTAGATAGGACCTTGTGACAAAGCAAATGTGGCAGAAAATGTGAATGATTGATGGTGTTTGCTGCTGTAATCTAAATGTCTTTAGTCAGCTGTTTCAGGGCAAATTTAAAATGGACTGCAGGCCGCACTTAGCCCCATAGCTTGGAATCCCTGCTTTACATATTTGATTCAGACCAAGCAAATTCTGGTTTGTTTTTTTGGAAAGTTTGATTTATTTGGAGTGGTGTGACAGATCAAACAGTGACCAAATAACTCTGGCTCGCCTGAAGACAGTGGGTGTAGGTGTGGGAGCCATCTGAGCCAAACAAGGACCAAACAAGGCAATGAACCAAGAAGCACTGAATTGTGGCTTGAATTTGACTGAATGTTACAACTAAAGCAGCGTTCACTGACAACATCAAACAGAGTGTGGCTAACAGGTGAACGTGTTGGAGTGTGATATCACTCCAGTCAATTCACCAGTGCCACCCAGTGCAGCCTAAATGCAGCTTTGTCTTCATTTTGTGGCACCTCCAAACTGCTTTAAGCTGAACGATGTTTTTACTTGAAGCCAGTTATGTATTGGTCATGGTGCAGCCATGGTCCAGATGGCAGGAACAAAGACTGCAGCTAGGGCCCAAATGAGTGGCATGTCCACTTTTGGACTCCGGGTCTTTATGTGGGAGGCATCGAAGAGCTTAATTCATGCTTTGAAGACAGCACACGTATCAGTAGGGCAGTGCCAGGTTCACAGTCTGAGGACGCCCCCTCACCCCCAAGGTACAGATATTAGCAGTCAACTGTTTTATCCAGAAGAAAGAGGGCAGATAACAGAAATAGACCGAACAGTGTAGCCCTGACAGGCACGGCTGGCTCCCAGTCACAGGGATGAGACAACCCAGCATCACAACACAGGCCTTTCAGAGGCATTCATGCATGTTTTTTTAACCTAGATGTCCTCCTTTGTTTCTGCATCTTACATTCCCCCGCCGCCTCGGAAAATCCCTGCTCCGCCGCCTCCCTCCGCTCCCCTCCATCTTCTCATCCTCTGATCACTCCCCTTCCAAACAAGGCCCCAGTGTCCGAGGCTGTGGGTGCTATCAGAGGAGCTCATATCTGAATTTGTGACATCAGAGGGAGGAAGAGCAGACAGTGAGGTGGGGAAACAGAGGGAGTCATTGAAAGGGTTGGAGATGAATAGATGGGTGAAGAGCAGACAATCAGCGGGACGATAGAAGATGGATTAAAAGGAAGATAGAGAGGGACTGTGGGCATGACTCGGGCTGACATAGACAGACAGTACCACCTCTTAGCACCACACATTGCTTTGTGTGTGACACCGACCATGCTTCGGACTAAATACTCAATCAGTCAGCGCAGACAGGAGAGTCAGACACTTCAAAACAACACACTTTGAAGGTGACACATGCAAAACATCCCCCCGGGCCTCCTGATGGAGAATATAGTCTCTCGGAGCTACTTGGAGGTTGACCAGATTCTGTAACACCGTTGGCTCCTCTAATTAGGGCCTAAACAAGGAGCTAGGGAAGGATGCTTAATGAGGCTTGGCCAATGCGTGGAGTGAGACAGGAACTTAGGCTGACAACCATAAAACAGCCACAGAGCTTCACCAAGAAGTGCCTCAATGGTTACATTCACGTCTCAGCCCTCATGCTCGATTCATAATGGCAGTTAGGGCCTACAGTCTGGGTGGATGGATGGGTCAATAAAGCGGGCGACTTTGTCCCAAAGATGGTGTTGGTTTCCTGCCAACACTCAGTATGATGGTATTAAAGTTAATTAGGAAGATTTGGAGCCTTTTGCGGGATTAATTTCATACTTAAAAACAACACTGTCCTCAACTTTAGTATATCTAACGACTAGAACAAAAGGAAATATCAAGTACAAAATGTCAGCTCGTAATGGTTTGAACTAGTAACAGAAAAGGTTGAGATAAAATGGTTCTTAAAAGACTAAATAAAATAAAGCAGACACAAATAACACTGATAGAGCCAGGTCTGAATGCAGTGAATGTGAAGTCTCTCTTATTTTTCTAATTAATTGCAAGAAACGTTCATGGTTATGGGAAATATGGCACCAGACTGCCAAAGGCTTACCTCCCACAATCTGGCAGGTATAAAATAATGAATATCCAACTCATGGATGGCATGGTGGCACAGCAGGTAGTGCATGAGTCTCATAGTAAGTAGGTCGGCAGTTTGATCCCTGAGCCAGGCAGGGCCCTTCTGTGTGAAATTTGCTTGTTCTTCCTGTGCATGCATGGGTTCTGTCTGGGTCATCCAGCTTCCTCCCACAGACCAAAAACATGCTCATTAGGTTGATTGGTGGCCCCCTTAGGTAGGTATGAGTGTGAGTGTGAGTGGTTGTCTGTCTTTCTATGTGACCTTGAGATTGGTTGACGACTGGTTCAGGGTGTACTCTGCCTCTCATCCAGTGTCAGCTGGGATAGGCTAGGATACAAAGATAAGCTGTATAGATAATAGATGGATGGATGGATGGATGGATAGATGGATGGAATATCCATCCTTTGGGTCATCCTCCATAATGTGTAACATTTGCAAAAAATTGGAGAGCTGCAAGAACTGAACAAATGTCAATTCTAAAGGCTAGAGCTACTTTGGATTGCTTAATACACCATAAAATTTAGTTTTCAGTATGTTATTATTGTAAAGCTATTGTTACTCGTCATGTGAATTCAAACAATATTTTTCTAACAAAACAATCCAAAGCCAATAATTATTAATTAAAAACAAACATCATGCTTTATTAATAAATACATGAAAGCAGCCAGCCAACTTTTAGCCAGTTTCCAGCCAAGTACCAGCCAACTTCCAAGTGCCTAGATTCCTCTGACAACATGCTGACTCATGCATTTGGAGGGTGTCTCCTTGTGATGGTGCTTTGCCTTAGCTTCAGCCTTTTCCTTGGTTATTACAGTAGCTGCCAAATCAACAGAGAGGCATCATGACCTTTCAGGGTGGGCAGACCCCATCAAGGACCTGCCATGGACCAGCCAAGATCCTATCAGGTAAAGTGGGGGAGTTTCAAGTGGCTGCATCTGCACTGTATGTGCTGAAGTGTTTGGCCAGGGGTGGGGGGCTTGAAAACATTCAAAACTGTTAAAGCAGGAGTCTGGCAGAAAACATTTAGGAACAACCAAATGGTCAATATGACACTGCGTCTTCTTCCATCCCTCCATTACCCCAGCACAGTTGTAACACTGGCGTATTCTTATTTATAAATGTATTCTTGGTCTGCTCCCATCCTACCTTCTGACCTTCATCAGTCAGAAGAGCACAGCATCTTATCATCTGCGGTCCCAGGATATTTTCCCATTTTCTGTTCCAAAAGTAAGAACTGAGTTGGGAAAAAAGGCATTCAGGTTTGCAGCTCCACATGCTTGGAATGATCTACAAAAAGACCTGAAACTAAAAGATCTGGTGTCACTGGACACTTTTAAGACAATGTTGAGTGACTTGGAGTCCAACACATCTGGCTGCAGATATTTTAACTGATGCACTTTATCTTTCTCATGTGGATAACCCAAGCAAAATTGGCTGTTTGAAATTGTGACTTTTTCGTTCTTAATGTCTTGAATTCTTGTTTTATGTGTTTGATGACTGCATGTGTCTGTGTTAAACTGTTGAATGTGCTGCTGTCTTGGCCAGGACACTCTTGCAAATGAGATTTTTAATCTCAATGAGGTTTTCCTGGTTAAATAAAGGTTAAATAAAAATTTAAAAAAATAATAAAAAAAACACAAGAAACTGTGAGCAGTGTCACACTTATAGGCTGGAGCCTATCCCAGCAGGGCCACATAGAGAGACAGATAACCATTCACGCTCACACTCTTACCTAAGGGCAATTTGGAGTCACCAACCAACCTAATCAACGTGTTTTTGGACTGTAGGAGGAAGCCGGAGTGCCCAGAGAGAACCCACACATGCATGGGAAGAACATGCGAACTCGTGATCAACCCAGGGATCGAACCGGTGACCTTCTTGCTGAGGCACGTGGCCTAAAGATTCAGCCACTTGAATCTTTTCCACTTCTTGGCTGGTCCATGGCAGGCTCATGACAGGGCCTACCCACCCTGACTTTATGCCATGCTTGTGTGAATTTACGATATTAAGATTGTACTCTGCTGATTTGGCAGCTACTCTATGAACCAGGGAGAAGAAACTGGGCTACAGAAAGACCGCAAGAGAGATGGGTGTGATTACAAGTGGCTGGAAGTTTACAGGCAGCTGACTAGGAACAGAAAATGAAGTGGCTGGATCTGAACCTGCTGTGCCACTGTGTTGCCCCCTTCCTGCTTCCTGATGGTGATAAATTAAATTTGATCCACTTAATTAAGTTGAAGCATGCAGCTCAAGGCCTTAAAATGGTGAAAATGTTTCCATGTGGATATGGACATTCTGATTAGAGGGTATTAATGAAAGTTATGGTGAGATATCAAGTTTGGTCTACCAAGTAGTTTTATGGTGAAATGTCATCAAAGTACTATCCTAGTAGATTTTAGCAGTCATATCCTTTTGTTGTAGAAGGATCAGCTTAAAAAACACAACAGTGGCTTTAAAATGAGAGAGATGAAACATAAAGTTTATGGGCACCAAGAAGTCAGAGAATCCCTTAAACATAATCAGTGTCTTGTCTTCTTTGCACAGTTGGAGCATTTTTTTTCTGTTGATGATGCTGTTGATTGTTATGAACTGTGATTGGATGTTGCCACGGTGACACCAGACACTTGTCAGGAAGTGAGAAAACCATAACTTCAAACAAATCTGATAAATTATATATTTGATCTCTCTTTATTCCTCTGCTCATTCATGAATGAAATGACAGCGGTCTGCAGAGAAAAGGGTCTGAAAGCAGCAGTGTGATCACTTAATAATTCTTCTTGTACAGGTGTATAAAGGCTGGGAAAGTGCTGCATGGAGCCTTTTCTCTGGAGTCAACCGAGCAGAGAGCAGTCGAGCATAAAGTGAAGTACACTCTGGCAGCTTGACAAAGGTATTTATACGCATTAGAAAACAAAGCATGTGTAGTTTAAACACTACAGATAAGTCTGTAACCTCAAACATCAGAGCTCCCTCATCTTAAACCTCGTGTAGAAATTAACCATAGATGCTCCTCTCAGGAGGCACACTGATGAAAGTAGTTCTGCCAGAGCCACAACAGCTTCCATGTGAGAGTGGAGGTAAGATGGTTTATCAATCAATCAATCAATCTTTATTTTTAAAGTGCCAGTTCTTAAGAGGTGTTATCTCGAGGCTCTTCATTTTATAGATACACATAAACTCATGTATACAAACACATATAATAAATACATTTGTATCTACACATACATCCATCCAGCAATTTATCCATCCAGGCAGAGACAAAGGGAATTAAAAATAAGAATTTATAATAGCAGCAAACCCATGGACACCCAAACCATAAATCTGCCCTCATCATATTTGTCTCCACTGAATATAGATTTAATCAATCAATATTTATCTGTTTAGCGCCATATTTGTCTTTGTTGAATATAAATTTATTAAAGGTAAGCCCTTAGAGATGTGGCGTCTCATTTTCAAGAGGGTCCTCATGTCTATATGACTGTTAATGTTGTATTAATCAATACAACCATGGATAGAGAGATCAATCTAACATTACAATTAATGCTGATCATAAACTGGAGAGGAATGATGTTTATTAATATAGCAGCATGTAGTTGAACTGCCATTAAAATGGGTGTAATTGTTCTAAAAGCATGAATTTTTGTTAAATGATGTCATTTCTGTTGATGGTTGAAGCAGGATAGAGCACAGGGAGTGGAGCAGGTCCACAGCAGCAGGTCATCCATGATTGTTTGTCAAGGTCATACTAATATATGTGTGCTGTTTGTTGGAACTACCATGAACTACCACATTCTTTGGTGGACCAGAGTTCGGTTGTTTGGTCCACACCAGAGTTCCTGTGAGCTTTCACATCAGCTTAAGAAAACAAACTTTCCAAAAAAGCAACCCAAAGTTTGTTTGGTCAGAACCAAACAAGTCAGGTGTGAAAGCTCCTTCAGTCTTGGCTCATCTTGCTAAGAAACTTGCTAGAAGTGACGCAAATACTGGGAAAAGTACTTTGTACATTGGAACATAGTTGACTTAAGCCCATACTGCATGGTGGAAAAGCCCCATATAAAGCCACCTGCTTTTTAAGGATTCAAACAAAGACATCTGCAAAATAATTAGTTGTTGCTTAGCAGGGGCTGCTTCAAAAGGTAATGCATCCATCCATCCATCCATTATCTGTAACACTTATCCTGTTTGGAGTTGTCGGGGGCTGGAGCCTATCCCACCTGACATTAGTCCATCTGGGCAACAGCCCATAGAAAGTGTTTTGGGGGTACAAAACCTTTCAGAAGCATATCCTGCAGGAGATTTGATGATCTGCCTGATTACAGACATTAAATTATGGTCCAGCTGCTACGCAACATTAGGAAGCCGCAGTGCCAAGAGAGAACCCACGAAGAAAGGCCCTGACTGACAGGGAATTCAAACCAGCAACCTTCTTACCGTGAGGCACGTGCACTTGCTGCTGTGCCACCATGCCACCCAAGATTATACTGAAAAACAGAAAGCAATTTTGGGAGGGTTTTTTGCAGAAGAAAAGGCACAAAACTGTTATTATTCTCTCCATATTCAAGCAGCCCCTCTGGATCTGCCTTCTCTGTTTCCCCCTCGAGATCTCTGACAAATGATCGAGTTAAAAGAGCATCGGGGCAGTTTTCAAACTTTGTATTTAAGATGCAGGTACGTTTCTTCTCTGGTGGGTGTCTGCAAGCATCAGACACCTTTATATCACACAGCCCTCTGGGATTTTCAGCAGACACAAATTTACGACACTTGGCTGTGATTTGTATGCTGAGGTTGGATGGTCATCTCTTTATATGCAAAGATCAATTCACTGGATGACATTTATTTACAAGGCCATTCTGGGGTTGACTCCATCTTACTTAGAGATCTTTATGGCTTCAGTCGGGGCATCACTTTGGTTTAAGGTCATAAGACTTTTCCGTCTCCAAAGGTTCGAACTCAACTCTGTTTAAAAAGCACTCTGGGATGTTTTATCTGAAGACTGACTTCTAAAAGACCACTGTGACCCTGGATGAATTGAAGTTTAACACTCTCTCTGGACACTGAAAAATCAACTTGATGCCCTTCAACTCAATTTTGTCTCATTTCTTTCAAAGTTTTTGTGTGTTGCTGTTTACTTCGGCTCCCCACCCGGTCCAACATTGGCTTTACTTTTGTTGGATTTCTGCAGAAAGTCTTGCCTTTATTTGAGGTCAGTGGTTTAAACCTTTATGCTCTGTGAGGATTTTATAAGTTCTGAAAATAAAATTGTGTTGCTCATAGTATCTCTGTCCAAGTTTTCTGCATCTGATGCCAACATTGGTAAGAGCCGTGCGTAGTATCAGCTAAAATATGTTCAGATCTGAGCCGCTTAGCTGTGAGTCAAGGACTTCAATTAGCAGGATTCTCTTGCCTGTTTGCTATTTTTAACTTCATGTTAGTGAGTGTGTGAGAGAAGCAGAGGGAACACCTTCACACCTCACTGTACTCTTCTGGAAAGCCTCCAATCAGAAGGGGAATGTGAAGAAGCAGATGGTTTTCTCCATGATAGCCAAAATGTTTCTGTCAGAATGCTGTCAAACATGCACATTGCCATCAATATGGAAGGACAAACAGAACACCAACAGATTTGTCTGTTAATTGTTTGATTTTTTAATTATGATTTGTGTGTTCATTAATTAGTGCAGAAAAGCTCTCAGTCTGCTTTGTGCATTTGAAGAAAGGCATCTATAACCATGCAGGTTAGCAAAAAGAAACATCAAGGAGCAGGTTTTGATGGTGTGAAGCGCGTTGTCTAAAGTCTGTGATGCACAGCGGTCTATGTGTTGCTCTTTCGAGGACATATGTTGTCCATGCAAAGCCAGGTGCAGGGCACAAAGTGGATGGATTATGCTGCTTGATCATACATGGGTGTATATGTGCGTGTGTGTGTGTATTTGTTGGGCGGGATGTATGAAAATTTCATATCACAGTTATCATTATTATCGCGGTATTATTGCAGTGTGCTCAAAATGATCAAAAAGTACTTTTACACTTGAAATCATTTAACCCCTTTAATATTATAATTATTACTGGTCTTTTTGTCTTTTTTGTCAATAAATGTGTCAGGAAGTGTCCTTTGAGTACATTTTTTTCACCCTTTTTTTCAAGAGAAATAAAAGTAAACAATTCTGGCAAGTATTTGTCATTATTATGTTATAAATGTTTAAACAGTGTGTAATTACAAGAAAAGAAAAAAACGGATCTGAACAGGATTCTCTTCATATACAATTGTTAATGAACATGTTCAAAGTTTTAAGCTGACCAAAAATAAACTTACCCTACTTTACATACACTGACAAAGTATTGTTTGCCTACAGCATTAGTGTCCATGTTACAGCTTGTTATATTAGACCATGTCCAGACTTTACTGATGATCCCTGAGGCAGTTTGCCCCCTTCATGACTCTCCTCTGGTCTCCCCTCTCCCTGACAGATCTCCTCCACATTTCCTCCTCCAATATTTCCAAATTACGATTGATGAAATCCATAAAACATGAACTATGATGGAAAACGATGATCAATGACAAAATATGGCAAAACACGGCGAATAAACTGCAAAAGAACGGCAAGAACACTCTCCTGAATGATACTAATGATATTATTTACAACATTTATTCATTATTTACCCAGAAAATACTGATAAAGCACCTATAATTCACTCAGGTATGGCACACTGAATCTTCTCACTCTCTGGCTCGGTCAGCTCACTTACTCGAGGAGCTACAGCAGTTTTAATCACGCACGTCTCTTTCTTTCATCGGCAACAGCAGCATGTTTTAGACGGTGACCGTCTACAAACAGTTTCCCCTCAGCATCTTTGTAAAATCCAAATTTGACCAGACTTCAGACTTTGTCCGTTTCAGGGGGAAAAATCTTTGGTAAAGTGTCTGTACGGGCACCAACCACCGCGCTCAAACTTTCACTTCCAGAGGCCAAACATCGTAAACTGTGCATACGCGCCTCCGTCTGTGAGGGACCGCGGCTGCTTTACCGAGGAGTAGAGACATAGTTCTGGCTTTTTCAGGCATGAGCAGCATCTCTGTGAGTTATTGACACAGTGTGGTAATCAAACACAGTTTACAGGTAATTAAAACACTAAACCGTAATACTAACTGTCGGAAATTTTACTGGGGTTTATCATTTTACCGGTAACCGTTACATCCCTAGTTGTGGGTGTAAGAAAGAATTTCAACCGGATTATTTTCCTAATCTTCTTTTATTGTGTGAACAAAATGTGTTAATATATGAAATATGTTAATGCACAGATTCTTTTTTTTATTTTTATTGAAGCATCCAGAGCATAAGAAATGGTCCAAAAGACACACTGGAAAGCCCTTATGTTATCTGTGAGCATAATGATCGGTTAGATACATTAGTATGTTTACAAATACTAGAAATGGAGCTCCATGTTTTTGAGAGAATCTTAAATCCTGAGAGTGTTTGTTCCTGTTTCAGGGAGTATAACGCGCACAGAGCACAGTTGCACTGAGGAGCGTTGTACAAGAGGCACACAGTCTCTCTGCTCTCTGTCCTGGTGTGAATTTTAACTACATTTTTTGACAAATGCTCTGAAATTTAACAGTAGAGGTGTTCTGCTGTGCATCCGATGTGTGTGAAACAAGCCAAGCAAAGCGTGTTTTGATTTCAGGGATGTGTGTCAATCTCTCTAATGTGTCCCCAAAATAGCAGAAACACTGTGTCACGGCCTTCAGATGTTGGACCAGGTGTAAGGAGGTTAAAAGCAGAGTCAAATATTGCTTGCTCAAGTTTGGAACATGCCAGCGTAGCGCCTGACATCTCCTCATTTTCACAAAAACACAACCCTGGAGCGCAAACAGGAGCAAGAATGAGCGCACAGCATATAAATGACTTCTGCATCAGACAGAAATTGGAGAACACCTGCACTTCATGCTAAAACACTTATATTTTTACCTATCATTTTTGCAGTGAGAAACATGACATGTTTATCCTCGCCATGAAGAGTATACATGAAAGACGGGTTTATAAAGTCATAGGAGCGACTACGGGAAGCTTTTTTCTATGCCGCTTCCTGGTGATGAACCAGGAATATTTTTTGCCTCAGGGGAACTTTTCCACCATGAGCCTTTGAGACAGGACGTGAGATTTAACAGAGGAAATTTTGTTGCCATACAAGCTGAAGACCATTTACCATTTTACATTTAAAGTTGTTAAAAGGAAAGAGAGCCCCCTTTTCTTTCCAGTTTCTATGTTTCTACTTGTACCTGTAGTAGACTCACCTTCACTCATTCACAAATTAACTTCAAGACATTATCAAAAAGTCACAACTTAATTTTGAAATGCAAACATTTGGCAAGAACACATTTCAAAGTCTTAATTTAGAGCAACAGATCTCAAGCAGTCTTTTTTATTCTGACTATGTACATTTTTTCCTGCTGAACTGAGGCCTGTATGTTAATGCAGTGCCCTAGTGCAACTCTGATGAAATCAAATAAAACTTCAATTAGCAATCAGCTGTTCACAGGCTGATTGGTACCAACGATGTGGTAAATAAAATGGGGTTAATTACGTATTTTGTATAAAGATAAATTGTGAAGGGAGCAGCTTAAACTAATCTTTATTCATCTTGTTGCTCTTCTGTAACAGTAGTGTATTTTTGCACATGCTATCCTCACCACAAAATCAAAAACTTTACTACACTTCATATTTTTTTGCATATTGAACAAGTCAAAGGTTATGATACCCTCTGGTACTTTCAGATAATTTCATTGTTAACCATACCAGTCAAATGTTCATTACCCAAAATTAGGCCTTCAAAAACTCACTGATACAGATTCCTGTATTTTTCTTTCTTTTTATTTTGTATTATCACAGAAGGTAAAGCCTGTACCAATGCAAGTTTCCTCAAGATTCTGCCCGATTATACCCTGAATATCCTTTAAACAGTGGTTTTTACGGAGTCCATCCTCAAGACCCATCTTCAGCCTTCAACTTAGAATTGAGACCGAATTAAAGAATAGCCTAAAATAATCAACAGTTGATCAAAAAGCATAAAACCTGAGGTAGAACTGTGCATGTATGGCAGGAGACCTAAAAAGGCCACTGTAAGAAACCCTGGAGGGGCATTTAAATGGGTGGTTATTTAAAAATTCTTGAGAGATTAAAGCATTTTATCAGGAACAAAACAACTTTGTTAACCAGTAAAAATGGATGAATGGTTAATTTTTGAGGAAAACAACCATTTTTACTGTTTACAAGTCAAAACAGTGAATTAAAACTGTGTCTGTATGTCCTTTAGGGGCACATATTTGCATCCCGCGTCTTGATCCACTAGATGGGAACAAATGCATTAAAATATAGATGGGTTAATCCATATCCAAATTGATTTAAAAATACATCCTCTTGGTCTGATTTCGCAGATACAGCTATCACTCTGTTGAAAGTATTCTTTCTCTTTTAGCCTTATTGCTCTAATTATTCAGAATCTGATGTGAAACTCAGAACTGCAGCATCTTCATTACTCACACGAAGGAGTTAAAGTTAATACACAAGCTTCTGTTTGTTCTAAGAGAAAATAGAAGACTTTGGGAACAGATGATGACAACAAATACCGTCTGCTGCTTTTTTTTAGTATCATCACACATTACACATTACAGTAATAAGAATCTCACTACTGCTGTTGATGAAATATGGCGGAGCATCAGTCCTGGAAATGTTTGAATTATCCTCATTTCCTGCCTTAGCGCAGGTGACAGCCGAGGCCAGAGGCTTTTTTGTTTTTAGGTTACCCTATTTCTTTCAAAAAGAACAAATCAAACACCACTTTGAGGAATTTTCTTAAGACTTTGCATTAATAACCTCTCTTACTCACGGACAGGCTGATTTTGATCATAAAGATCAAAGGTCATGAAGCCTTAAAGTCATCCTAAGCATGTGAATGCAACCTTTTGGCCACAACAGTATTAGTGCAGTAAAGTTTTTTTTTTTTTTTTTTCTTTTGTGAAATTTGTACAAAATTACAGCCAGATTTAAGGATTAAGCGGTCAGATTCTCAAGGATAAAGTTCTTTTTTTCTGCAAACTTTTATTAAAAAAAACATTCTGTTACAAGGATAGGCTAGTAGGTCATGGGTCAAAATTATTTGGCCCCCTCCTAGAAAACACAAAAGTCAAAATCCACAGAGACTGCAAAATGTATCATTTTAGCTAGGGGTGTCCTGATCCGATATTGATATCAGATATCGTTCTGATATCAGCAAAAAAACAAATATGAGATTACATCGGCCTGCATCTAAAATCTCCGATATAAGCACTCTGATACAAGCAGTCCATTCTTATTTGTTTTTTTATTTATTTAATTCAGTTGTAGAATATGCTGATGTTTAAGTTTAACACAGTGGTTATTTTGCAATTTAAAAATACATGTTTTTTGTTTTTATTGGATTTACTTAGGTTACTTTTCAGGGTCCACTAATTTATTTTTTTTTAAATTTTATTTGATTGTATGGGTCAGGTTTTCTCATACCTACTATTGCTGACTACTGCTCTCTGTTTGAGTATTCTCACTTGATCAGGCCTTTTCTTACAGTCCATACTACAAAATAAGTAATAAAAACATGTATGATTCCTGCTGATATCATATCGGATCGATATCGGTATCAGCCGATGCTCGAGGCTGCAACATCGTTATTGTATCGGAGGTGAAAAAGTTGTATCGGGACACCCCTAGTTTTAGCTCCTGATCCTCAGAACTTTTTGCTCTTATCATATGTGAGTACAAAGACTTCCATAGTCCAGCAGCATGAGTGCCAGCTGCTCCTGCCTTGCTACTTTTCATATGACAGGACACAAGAAGAGGACAGAAGTAGACAGACAGACTCAGTAAAAAAAGACAGAGAGACGTCTGTGCAGAGACATAAACCAAACTTCAGAATAGAACAACATTCCTATAAAGAAACCGTCATCATTTAATATGTCAATCCAGGCCAGGGAAGGCAGAGACTGAAACAAAGTCTGAAGCTGTCCATGCTGCTGTGACACACTCTACATAAATCAGCTGATAATAAAACGTGATTATCACTCTACTGTCAGTAATCATTGAGAAAACACAGACATGTTTGTTCTAACATTATTAAAAGTCACATCAGCAGATAAATATGAACTTTCTGCTACATTTTATTCCCATTAATGCTATTAGTAGTATTATAATAATTTATTATTATACATATTATGAATTATTATTTCACAATCAGTGACAGCAGTTTTAACTTAGCCAGAACACAAACACAACACACATTGTGTTCTCAAGTATGTGTCATAAATCCACGTTATCCAAATGAACTTGTACGTAGACATTTATTTAATGCAGAAGACGAGCAGATGTGTGGACACTTCTGTGGGTGACGCACCAGAGCTGTTTGGACATGATAACGTCAGTCTGTTTACAGACACAACAGTCAACAGTTAGTTTACACATTTTACTGATAATCTGACTGATGTCTGAACAGATGTTTGTTTCACTCTGATGCTGTGAGTAAAGGAGGTTATGTTGTGCATAGAAGTTTGTCAGCTACTATCTATTGGGCTCTTAAGATCTCTATATCTATTTGTATCTATATCTATATCGATATCGATATCTATATCTATATCTATACATTACTAGAGAGCACCCGCAGAGTGCAAACCTCTACCAAGGTAGCTCACATATTGCTGTTACATCTATAAGCAATAGTTCCATGATAAAGTTACCATCATAATATGATTCATTAACCCTGAAAACCCACACAAAGCACTCAGAATCATGTTGATATCATTATTAGTTAGACAGTTATTGAGCAAAACTGATTGTTTGCGATTGTCAGTTATCCGGATCACCACCAAAATCTAATCAATTTTAAGTTGGTCCATTCTCAACATCTCCTGAAAATTTAAGCAAAATCTGTCCAGTAGTTTTTGCGTTATCTTGCAAACAAACAAACAAACAAACATACGCCAGCAAAAACATAACCTCCTTGGTGGAGGCGAAAATAGGGTGGCATGGTGGTGCAGCAGGTAGTGCATTTGCCTCATAGCAGGAAGGTCGCAGGTTCGATCCCCAGGTCAGTCTGGGCCTTTCTGTGTGGAGTTTGCATGTTCTCCCTGTGCATGTGTGGGCTCTCTGCAGGCACTCCAGCTTCCTCCCACAGACCAAGAACATGATCATTAAGTTATTAGGTGACTCCAAATTACCCCTAGGTATGAGAGTAAGTGTAAATGTTGTCTGTCTCTCTATGCTGCCCTGTGATTGGCTGGCAACCAGTTCAGGATGTACCCCACCTGTTGTCCAATGTCAGCAGTGACCCTGAAAGGGAAAAGGGAAATAGATTATTGATGGATGGATGATTATATAATAATTCTGATATACATAACTTTGAGAAACAGCTGTTCACTGGGCCTCAAGTGTCTGCTGTGTTTTCAAAAGTAATTTATTTATTCATCATTCATTTAACTCTAAATTTAATGTCAGGATATGTGGTTCTGTCTGTTTGTTCTTGGACAGTAAACCTGAATTATAACTGATGGCAGTTGGGGCATGCAAGGCAGTGGAGTAAAATATATTTGTTTGCATACGTATTTGACTTTTGAAGGTGTTTGGTAGGTTCAGGAGTTTCAGGAGTGCAGCTTGTGAATCAAACATTAAATGACAATCACTGCAGGTGAAACACATGAAGGGACAGGAGGGAGGAGGGAATTGAGCAGATTTAGTAAACACGTCTGAGTGGCGTTAAATTACACAGGCAAACAGAGCCTCCCAATTTTAAGACATTTCCTGTTAAATGTTACACTCCTTATTTTTTTCTTAATTTCCACTTGTTGTTTTTCATAATTTCTTAGATTGAAATGCTTGTAGCTTTCAGTCTTAAGTATCTGTTTGATCCTGTTAGAGGAAAAACCCACACTGGAAGAAAAAAAAACTTGCTGCAGGCGAGAAGCTCCAGGTCCTCCCCCTGAAGCCAAGAGATAAGCTATGTTCAAAGGACTCACTACAAGTTTACTCTGTTTCTGAGTGATGACTAACATCTCAACGAAAATCCAACTTCCCACAACCACGCCAGCTTGTTTTTTATTTATTTTTTCTCACTGATGTGCGGGGAAAGAAGGCCACAGGAATTAGTCACACGCATGTAGGCATGTATATGGCATCCCCCCCACGCACGTCCTGAGCATGGACACGTAGCTGGAGCCGCACAGATGGTTCACTCCACTTCCTCCACAGCTTTCTCGGCAGTGTTGTGACCCACTCTCTGGCTGTGGATTCAACTTCTTATCAACGCATTTTGCAGTAAATTTTGTGCGTCTTAAACTTGGCACTTCATTCACTAGGTCATTTTTTTAATCATAGCTCAGAGCAGACCCTCGCAGAGCGTTTTTAGATCAGCTGTGTCGTTGAGTTGGTGCGGTTGTGTATACATTGATGAGCATATGTGCCTCAGTCTGCACACACACAGACGTGGAGCTTCTGTTGGAGGGTACGCAGCCCGCTGCTCTTTTCAGAGTGCCTCAATAAAGCAGACGCAGGTAGCTTCACGGTGCAGGGTGAACTGATCTTTTCTTTATCCTCGGTGATGAGGCCCGGGGAAATCTTTGATCTGGAGAGGCTAGATAATCATCCGTAGCTGAGCCCTGATTTCCATCTCTATTCAAGTCTCCCCTAGAAGCTCCATGAGCAGCCATCAAAACTGGAACTAATCAGGGTTATTACTACTCTCCCCCATGAACGGCACACTTCTCCAGATGAGGGACCGGCCTCGGCCCTGCTGTTGTTTTTCGTGTCGATGTATTGATTTATTTCTGTTTGCATCAGGCAGGTATTGAAGAGGAGGCACCGTGATGTCTACTTCTAACACTTGAGAGCGAGTGACAAAACAGATCATTTTAGCACACACTACACCTGATTGGCCTTTTCAACAATCAGGCATGACCCTGTTTGAGTAGAGGGATGGAAAGATTATGAATAATGGGGCCACAATTACAGCAAAAACTAAATAGATAAATAAAAAAAGACAATAAATGATTTTTAGGGAATATCACTGAGTGCCTGTCTTTGCCTTGTTTGTAATATAAAGTGTTGATATTTGTTTTTAAAGGAAAATTAGGAAAATTGATAAATTTTTTAATCAAAAGTAATGATTTTAAAATACTGTGATTTCTCGTTTATAGCACTCATTTTCTTGCTCTTAAACAAGGTCTAATTTTCAGGTGCGTACTATACACAAGCAAAGGCAAAATATTTAAAATATTTCATCTCCCAACATCGCGATTACAACACATCTGATACAAAAAGCCAAAATATTCTCTCTCTCTGCAAAACATTACATAAACTTGCATAATTCTTATTAAACTGACTGTTAAACTGCCCTAATCCAGTATTTTGGGTCTTACCTTTGTGTAATGATCATGTAAATCTCAAGTGTTACGGTACCACTCACTTGCAAACAAAGAGCGCTGCCATTTTGTGAGCAAGGGGACGCAAACTAGCTGCGCTGTGATTGGTCGAAGACGTCGGCATGTTGGTAGCTGCTCTCTGATTGGTCTGATTGGTTGGCAGAAATCGAGTAACTGTGCATACGTGAAGCATGTTTCCGCATCCGGCTGAGAAAGAAAATTGTGTACAGTGAAAATACTGAAATTTCATTGATTAAAACTTTGAATGAAGGTCATTTTTGAGTTGTCTGAGAGAGTAAGGTTTGGACAAAATGTGGGTGTGTGTTAGATTTGAATACAGCACTTTTCCTGGAAAAAAGCATGAAAACATGGGGTGCATGTTATAAACAAGGGTGTGTTATAATGAAGAAATTACAATAACACCTCTGCATTAAATACTATGCCACGCTGTAGATTTTTTTAATAAGTTGAATATTGCAGACTTTGACAGATATTACAGCATTATAAAAGGATTCAATGCAAAGTAATGAAGAGATTACCAAGATTACTGATGTGATTTTTTTTTTTCATTTTTTAAGACAATATCTTTCTAATAATCAAAGAAAAAGCAATATAGCTGACAGAGCAAATCTCACATCATTTGACATCATCAGTTGTTTGTATGTCTATAAATAGTGTGGCATCAAAAACAAACAAACTAAGCAAAAAACAAAACAAAACAAGCATTACAGAAAAAAACGTCATACTAACAAATAGAACAGTCAAGGAAATGCAGATAGATATACAGTAACCCCCATGATATCACGGTTCAGTTTTCACGGTCCTGGTGTTTCGAGTTTTGTTCTGTAAGACATATTAATTTTGATATTGTATACATTTTCGCCATTTCGGGCATTCTGCTGCATTGTTCACGAGTTTAAATC
This sequence comes from Cetoscarus ocellatus, assembly GCA_037902135.1. Lineage (NCBI taxonomy): Eukaryota > Metazoa > Chordata > Actinopteri > Labriformes > Labridae > Cetoscarus > Cetoscarus ocellatus. The sequence goes on along the minus strand of JBAMNC010000632.1, from coordinate 466,043 downwards.
TCACGCATCACAATTTAATGCCCATACGTACCGATTCAGCCAATCAGGTTGTGGTGATATATTTTTCTCAGCCGCTGATTGGCTGTTGTGTATCACATGGCTTCGCATCTCACAGAGGGGGGAAATGCTTGCTTTGTTCTCTCTCAGTTCGTCCTTCTCTACAGTGATCACTGTTCCGCATAACTATAGTATTTTGTGCATTGATTTTGTGTCTTTGTTGCTCTCTCAATATCTTTTATGTGTAAATCTATTTCTATTTTTTTAAAAATGTGTTTAAAGACCTTAAAATTATTTTTAAAGTACTGTAAAAGTTATAATAACAAGCCTAGGGTATATATGAATAGGGTATTACTATTCACGGTGGACACGAAAACGACTGAAAACGATGTAGCGTGCATGCCAGTCCAGTAGATGGCGATGTAGGCTTGCAGAGAAACAGCGCGGTTACAACACACTTATGAAGAAGAAATAATTTCCATAAACAACAATGGCGAGTGGATGCACGAAGACGCAGGAGTCTCTTGTCTGGACAACAAATCTGTCTGCATAGTTTTGTCTGGATAACAAACCGAGCACGGGAAGCAGCACACATGTTACTCGGGAGACGGCCGAAGCCGTTGTTGTTCCTGGTATGCGCGCGCAGCCTTCATGTAAAAGAGTACTGCGCATGTGGTGACGTCAGCATTTCCCCCTGAAACGCTGAATCGTGTTTACATGAGACCGGGTGGCAGAGTGTTTGAAAACTCTCCACCTTGGACCCTGGTTTCAAAAGTTTGCGGATTCAGGCGCTCCAGGCACCGTTCTCATGTAAACGGGAGGCTAAAACGCAATGAAAACTCTTCGGGTCTGGCCTTAAACGGATTCATGTAAACACCACCTTAAGCGTGTCTGTGTGAACAGTTCTTTGTCACGAGCATCAGCTCTGTAATTGGCTGGCGTCACATCCAGAGTGTGCACTGCCTTTCACCCAAAGCCGGCTGGGATAGGCTCCAGCCCCCTGTGACCTCAAAAAGGATGAGCAGTATAGATAATGGATGGACAGATGAACAAGACAAGTAAAGCTGAAGATCTAAAAACTACAATGAGAAAGAGGATGATGAAATGAATAAGAAAATAATACTAAAATAAACATAACTTGTTACAATGAAAAATAAAAAATTAACAAAAAATGTTGAAACAAATACAGAAAATCTGTACGAGTTTGATTTTGCAGGGCAGTTCCTGGAGCTTAAAGTACCTTGGAACCCTGGGAAGAGCTCATATATAGAGTCAGTCATGCTCAATAACTCAGCACTAATGAGAATGTTGGTGGGCTGTGACAGGAGGATAGATTTTATCAGAAAAAAAGAAAAGCATACAGGGAAAACATCCAAACTCCAAACACTAGGACCCTGGTCAACAGGGATTTGTTCCAGGAACCTTTTTGCTCTGTAACAACAATGCCAACCACTGATCCATCCCAACAAAACAGCGTGTCAAATTAAATATTAAACTTTAAAGTTTTCAGACAGAGTTGTTTCTACGTTTCTGATTTCCTCAATAAAGAACCACAGGAAAGATGTGGTTGCTTTTTTGGCATCAAACATCACATTCAGGCGGAACAGAAGGCAGCAGGGTTCAGCACATTTCTGAGATATAGTGACTCAAATAAAGTGGATCAAGAGTCTGAGCTGGATGTTAAAAGATCGTCATTATCAGTTGTTAGCTTAGAGAAATTAGGTTGAATTTCAGCAGCAGTACAGCCAGTCTCACCCTGCAATTAGGAGTCCCCAACCCTCCTCCAGACTTTTATTAAAGCAGAGAGCAAAGAACAAGCTGCTGACATTTCCCTGAAGGGCAAGAAGTCACCAAATTAAATTAAAAACAAACCCAATAAATCACTTGTTCCCGGCCGTCTTGCGAATGAAGACTCCTTTTCATGTTCATTCGTGTAAAGGTTTGTGACTTTCAGTGATCACTTCCATCCAGATGCAAACTCTGACCTGTTTGCTTTTGTTTAGACTGCAGTAGATTTTGGGCTGTTAGGCCAAGTCCAGTTTCAGGGGACATCCACATGGAGACAAATTCAGTCATATCTGTAAACGTTTTCAATCGTACAGGCATTTCTTTGACACAGAGAATGTTTTCAATACAAAACCATTTCCCTTTTCTTGTGGACAGGGCCTCAGCCTCTGGGTTGTCAAAGTAAATCTTAAGTCGAGTTCAAGTTGCTCAGATGAAATAAAGTTTTAAATCTGTCAAGAAAATCAAGACTGACAGTTTATTGGAAACATTCACTGCTGAGTTCGACCCTCTGCTTGGAGGGATGATGACATTTATGAAGATTTAAATGGCTAAAGGCGGCACTGAAACAAAAGGCAGTCACTTTCAGGAAAACAGCTTCTGTATCTGACTATGTTTGTCTTTTTTTGATTTGATATCATGCATCTTCTCCCTGATGTTTATTTAAAGAGGGCATATTTTGCCATAAACTGCTTCATATATTTATTTTTTAGGACTGCCATGTATTGCTAAAAGATTTACAGTATCGTTTTCTGATTGATATCAATGCAATCATGTGATCGCCAAAGCTACAATTTTATGCAGTGCTCCTGACTGACCAAGGATCTGTTGTCTCAACTATTTTACACATACTATTTTACTTATTTGCAGGCAATTTGCATTTACGGACGGAAGTGCTAGTGAGCAGGTCAACAATACAAAGCCTCTGTATAGGAGTAGAAGTTAAAGTAGAGTAGAGTAGAGTAGAGTTAGAGTAGAAGAAAACAGATTATTTATCATCAATATTAGATGATGAATCATTTGTTTTGAGCTTTTGATCATTGATGTCGTTACTGTTGTCTATACTGTAAACATATTGAATGTTGCACTGAAGCTTGATGTGAAGAAAATTGTGAATCCAATTGAAACTATAATATCTGCCAGAGAAATTACAAATAGATCTTTTCCCAACATTGTTCAGACCTACTGCCAGGGTATGTTAACAATCACTATGTTCAAAAAGCTTCTAGTTTTAATATACAGTGCAAAGTACTTCTGACTGTACTGTATCCTCTTTCTGTCTCTGGTCAAACTCCTGCCCCTTTAAGGCTCCCTTCTCCATGTGGGCCCAGTCCTCTCTGATTGGTTTACAGGTCTTTGTGATAATTGGTCAGTTCACTTCTGCTTGGCACCATATTGTCAACAAACCTGCGATCATTCTAATGTCTGCTCTAAACTCATGCTAGCATGAACCAGTGGACTTCAACTGCCAATAAAACAATGGCATGACATCACATGGTAGGCCTATTCTGGGAGGCCAAGGGAACAAGACATTTCAAGCAGCTCCTAGCACCATAAATATGGGAAGAGAGAGAAATCCTGATGCCACAGACTTTTCCTCTTGTGCACTGAAGTGCTCTGCCATACCATTTAAACTCACTTAAGTGTTTCTATCTCAAAAAGCTGAATATGGGCCCTTTATAAAGTGTTTTAACTTTAAGACTTTTAACACCACAAATCAGTGTTATCTAGCAACAATTGTCGAGCTAGTCATTATAACTATTTATTACAGTGAGCATCAACAAGGTGGCCAGGAGGCACATCAGGCACCCCATAGCTTCCCATGTGGCCCCCAGAGTACTACTAAATTCTGAAAACATAGTGGGGGAAAACCTGTTGTGGTTGTAAGGGTATCGATTGACGTTTATATTTCATATTAGTGTTTATACAAACCCAACAACAAAATGGACCATGTTTGTTTTGAACATCAGCCAAAACTTTACCAAGACTTGAAGTGTTTGAGAGTCAGACAGCCCCAAAATCCAGAGGCCAAGTTACCCCCATTGGCCTAATGTGGCTTGAAGCTATATGGGTGATAGGGACTGATCTCACTTATAAAGGCTAAGAAACATTCAATTACACCATCAAATTACACCAAAATATTTGAATTAGTTTGATTTATTTTAAAGTGCAACCCTGAGACCCACATCAAGAAAACAACTGGCCCTGGTACAAATGAAGTTTATGATCCTTGATTTATTACATATTACCTAACTATCTAAATAACTAGAGGTGCCCGTCCCATGAGCACAAACCTCTGCCAAAGCTATTCTGACATTGTTAGCTGAGTTATCGTCACAAATGTGGAAAAACTGCCCTCTTATACAGTGTTCAGAAACCCTGTTTAAAAATCCATGGACCTGCGTCTGGATTTAGATCATCACCACAATCTAACAACTGTGTGTTTTGGCCATGGCCAACATTCCCTCAAAATGTCATCAAAATCCATTAATATTTAATAATATTTAAGTTATCTTGCTCACATCGGGTCAGACAGACATACAAATGGACAAACGCTGACAAAAACTTGACCTCCTTGACATTAGTATTATAAATAACACAGAAATGAGTGGTGTTAGTTTATTTCCCCAAATGGGGTCTTCAGTGAAGTCAGTCTACAGGAGTGCTCTCATTCTAACCTCAACTAAAACCATGCCTGCAAACTGAACCTTGACAATTGTGTTTGACATCTGCAATGAAAATTCTTAAAATAATATTACATGGTCTGTTACATTGACTCTGGAGCACATGGCTGTGTTGTCAGTCTGTGACCTGAGTAGTAAAGTTACAGTATTTACGCTCAACCAAGCAGTCTGGTCGGTTTGGCTCAGTACAGTATGTGGTTACTGGTGTCTCCACAGTCGAATGAGGAGAAAAGGTACCCAAACAACAAACCTATCCTACTTGTTGTACCAAGCCAACCCTAAGGGGTGGACCTAAAAGCTCTGCAGTCTGTTGATTGGTCACAAAAATCATCAGCTCCCATGCCACAGCTAACCTTGCCGTGCACATTTAGCCGCCTGATTCAATGTCTGTAATCAGGCAGATCCATCTTGCCAACATCCAATCTACAATGATTTTGAGCAGCCCAAAGCGGGACGGCCAAATCAGCGTCCTCTAGAGCAGGAAGAGGTGGAGCTAATGACAGCAGGCAGTGACTGCTGGTACAGAGATTAGCATAGATGCTAACAGCTTCAGTAGCAATTTTATCATGTCTTGACCACATTCCTTTATTAAATGGAAACAAATAACAACACTATAAACTTCTCTATAGAAAGGATATTTTTGCTCCACTTCTGATGTGTTTTGCAGAGAGTCTGCTCTGTGAATTAGCTGATGCTTTGTCCTTTACACTGCCGCAGTCGCACCTGCCTACTACATTATCTGACTGGCCAGTAATTGATTGAAGGAATGATTTTCCAATCACCTGCAGGACATGTTTTGAAAGGTTCTGCCTCTCCAAACACTTTAAATGGGCTGTTGCCTAGATTGACTAGTGCCACAGCAGCTAAAAGAAAAATACATATGTCACCATGTTAAAATAAGCCGTGGATTTAGAGTGGTTTGTTCACTGCTGTTGCTTTGAAGAGTGTCACCATGAAACATTGCTCAATAGAGAAGTGGCATGCTGGAGGTCCTCCATTTTTGGTCTTTGCTTACAACCCACTGTACTTTAGAGCGCTTCACTGTGTCATGCTGCTGTGATGTCCATGTATATATATATAAATGTATTTTTTTTTTTTTAATAAAAAACCTCAGAAAGTTTGATTGAATGGTGTTTTATCTGATGTCCTTTTGTTTTCCACTGGCTCCCAAAGCAAAGTGTCCTCTCCTGCTTTTATTTGTTTCACATACAAGTGGATGTCATTATGAGGGCAGATACATCCTCATCCTGTCTCCTTGCTTGGATATGAAGAGTCAGTAGAGTGCTTTTAATGAATGGTGTAAAATATCCTTTTTAGAAATAAACGTGTCCAAACAAAAGAAATGATCACTGATTTTAAGAAAAGCAAATGGACTATAATCTGACTTTTGAAACCAGGCTGATGTTCCGTGTGCAGAAGCACACCCGTGTATAAATATTTATAACAAACTGAGGAGTTTTAATGTCAACACTGTTTTCATGGTTTTATTGAGTCTATATTAAGCTCTTCTTTTATCTGCTGGTTTCAATATCTTTCATTAAAAACTTCTGGAGTTCACTGTGAAAATTTACTGCAAAGTTACTGGCACTAGTTTGAATGAACTTTCCATTTCATGTAGAGCCATAGCAGCAAAAAAAAAAAAAAAAAAAAAAAAAGCACAAGCAATTCCCTGTCTGACCACAGTCACCCTCTCCACGCAGAGAACAAAGCTGCTGCCATCTGGTCACACATACTCTGCCCAGGTGTAGGACAAATAGATCTAAGGACTCGTTTGTCTCAGGCTCTATTGGCTTCCTGTAACATCATGTGACCTGATGTCTCTGAAAGTGTGTCGACTAAACGTGCTTCAGTGTGTATGAGACTCGGGGCTTGATTTTGACATCATGGAGCGTGGCCTGAAGCATCACAGTGGTTCGGGGTTTGTTGGTCTATATTTTGATATTTTTAGGATGCATGTTCTCCCAGGGTGCATAAAAAATGGATTATATGCCTTGAATATATAGGGGTTTGTTTTGCACGTAATATAAATCATACTTATAAGATAAGATATTCCTTTATTAGTCCCACAGGGGGAATTTCCAGAATTATCAGAGTGTCAGCACTCATTCCCTTTAAACCAGTTTCCACTGGGCATCTGGCATGTCACTATTTACACAATGGTCAAGCTGTTTGGTCAGAATTTTGGAGAGATGATGTAAGGCCACTGTACTGGAAGATCTGTTAATGCTCAGATTAAAGTGCTTTTGTTCACTGAAGCATTCAGAGCAACAAGTCAAAAAAAGTCAGAAAATTCTGCATGAAGAAAACTATAGTTATTAAAGTCTCAGTTAAACAGACAGGATAAATCTTCTCAGTGTTTATGGCAGATGTGTTTACTGTACATCAAGTAGCTGTGGGCTATAATCAATTTACTTGCTCATTTTCCTGCAGGAAGCCTTGGCTCTATCCTCTGTTGTGAATGCTTTTACGCATGCTGAGGAGTGCTGGTAAAAAAAAAAAGCCACACTGTCTCTCAACCCTCCCTACCATTATGTACTTAAAAATTAATTTTCCAACAAATGCTCTGATATTCAATGGTCTAGGTGTGCTGTTGTGCATCCAATGTGAGTGAATCAAGCTCAGAGAAGTTTATGTTTTGATCTTAAGGATGTAGACCAGGTTTTAGGAGGTTTAAAGCACAGACAATTTCTGTGCCCTCAATTAAGGAACATGCCATTTTGCAACCAACCACTCTTTTTCAGACAAACGCACCCCTGGGCACAGACAGGACTCATTTGCTATGTGAACTGCGTGGGCTCATGGCGTATAAAGGACACGTGTTTGGGGTAAATTAAGGATAATGGTTAATGGACTTCAGTTTATGAAGTACTTTCGTAGTCCCTTTGACAACTCGAAGAAGCGTCACACCGCAGGTCACATCTACACATTCACACCTATTCACTCAGTCACTGATGGTTGGAGTTTCTACATCTGTTCATCAGTATCAGCTAACACTTTCATGCCCTTTCATGCCCATTTACACTCCACTGACAAAGCAGTGGGAGAAGCTTGAGGGTGAGTGTCTTTCCCAAGGACACATCGCCATGTGCCAGCTGGGCTCAAACCTGCAACCTTCTGATTACTGACCAAGCACATTAGCAGCCTGCCCCACAGAAGATGGCCTGCTTTGTGCGCTTAAACACTGTGCCAGTTATAAAACACTGTCTTATCTGATTTAAACAAGATGCCCTTTAGGAAATGAAAAGTTTACCTTGACCTTCACACAGGGGGTCAGTCAGTTATCTCCATGAAAGCTCTGCCCCTGTGCAACAGAGTAATTGTTGATTATCATGTGTAACTAATCAGTGGAAGTTTTAAGTATCGTGGCTCAGTCTGATGGTGCCCTCGCTCAGTAATCAGGAGGTTGCAGATTGAAGCCCAGCTCCGGCTGTCACATGGTAGTGTGTCCTTGGGCAAGACACTTAACCCTCAGTTGTTCCCAGTGCTGCATCAGTGGTGTGTAAATGGGTTTGAAAGGGCAAGACTGAGTTCGCTTATACCTATGGGTAACATACAGTATATAGAGACTCTGAAACCACCAGAGAGTGAATGTGTAGATGTGACCTGTGGTGTGAAAAGCAGGATGTAAGCTTAAGTCCATTCAATCACCTGGCAGATCAGTCTTTAAGAAAGCTCCCACCAAAGTCTTACCTTAATATGTGTAGATGCAGGGGAGTTTCTAGACACCCTAGAGGCCCCAGGCAAGAGGGACCATGGAGGCCCCCCCAGCCGCACAACACCAGTACAATGATTTAATCCAGAAATCTTTTATTTTAAATTACATTAGTACTTTTTAATGTCAGATATATGTTGAAACTTAACACTTTCTCATTTTCTTTTTTCTTCATCTTCTTTTTTTGCCCTGTTTGCATGCCCTGTGGGACATGTTCACTTCATTTTTGCTTTGGTTTGAAGCAGAAAGCCTGCTAGTAGTTGGTCCTTAGGGAGATTCCCGATGTGTAGTTGCTGTGTCTATGGGGGTTTCAGTTTGTTATCGATATAGATCAATATCCATTTCAGTGGTGCCCCTCAATATTAGCCGCTAGTGAGCAACAGCCAGTAAGGGGCCCTGTGCGGGGGGTTCCCAGTGTATCGACGTTGCAGTGTTTAAAGCAGTTCCATCATTTTGTCATTGACCAATGTGGACCAATGTCAGCTGTCGCTCGGGGCCCTAGGCAATTACCTGACTTGCCTGCCCCGTTGCAGCGTCTCTGTCGATGTAAGCTTCATACGTTCAGATGGTTGTTGCTGGTGATCTACTGTCGTTTCTAACACAAATTGGCTTTGTTGTGCTTCCAGTGGGTCTCTGCCAAAGCAGATGTTTATGGCGGCGTAGCTGTCACTGTTACTGTCACAGAAATTAGACTAATCTCCCCACGGAGGTCCATCTTTCCAGAACACATCTGCTGGCAATTTATCTTCTTTTAGGTAAACGCCTCCGTAAACTTTTCGTCTCCCAAAAAAGTGAAAACATGTGGCTGTAAAGTGCTGACTTTCAGATGTGCCGCCGTCAGCTGTGTGGTGCGGTGGCTCTGCTGAAGTGAAGCGATTATTTTTGACCCCCCCTCCATGTTCCACCTCATTACATCTACAATGTTGTTTTCTCCACTTAGAGGACATTACAGCTGGATACTGAGCTTGGCATATTCCCTCTACTTGAGCACTTGTTAATTTGCTGTTATGCTCTTTCATGTGGAGCTAATGGTCGGTAAAGAAAGACATATACAAAACAAGCAAGTGCACACTGTGTTTGGTTTTTGTCTCCTCTCTGAGCTGACCACAGTTTTTCATTTATTCTTTGTTCTTAGATTTATTCTCTCCATGCTGGCTCCTACTACCACACGTTTCCCCTTAAAATCTCATCTTCCCTCCTCTTGTCTCCTGTCCTCTTAAATCTCAGCCCTCCTTTGTCTTTCTTCTCCTCGATCCTGCTTCTTTGCTCTCTTGTGCTAGATTCAGCCCTCCCTTTCTTTCATCATCTCACTGCTTGTTCTCTCAGACAATCTCTAAAATTTCACCTCCAGCCCTCTTTTCTTTCAAGCGTCAGGGGCTAAACTTCACCTTACTGTCCCTTCCAGACATTCATATCCTCGCCTCAGACCCCTTTTTCCTTCTCTCCTTCTCTCATTTGTGCCATTTTCTCCTTTTCTTTGCCTTTCCTAAAGATTATGTTGGTCTGCCATTTCCTTTGTCTACTTTCCTGTCCTTTGCCTTCCTTTATATTGCTTTCTTTTATGTATTTTGTTTCCTTCCCTTTCATCCATTTTCATTCCTTTCCTTCCTTCCTCCCTTTCCTTTTATTCCTTTCAATTCTTTCTGTTCAAGTCATTATCTGTTCTTGTTTTTTTAATTACCTTCTTTTTTCTTTTTTTTCCCCTTTCCTTCCCTTCAATTTTGTTTCTTTGCCTTCCTTACTCTTCTTTACTCTTCATTGCTTTCTTTGATTTGCTTCTCTTTTCTATCTATTTTCCTTTGCTATCCTCCCTTTGCTTGCTTTATTTTTCCACAGCTCTCTTTAATTTCCTTTGCCTTTCTTTCCTTACCTTTCCTTTCAGTTGCTTCTCTTTCCTTTCATTGTTTTCTCTTTCCTTTCCTGTGCCTACATTCCCTTTCCTTACATTTAATTTAATTTTATTCCTTTTATCTTTTCTTTTCTTTTCATTTCCTTTTCCTTTCTTCTGTTTTGTTTTGTTTCTTTTCCTTTCTGTTTCCTTTCTTTCCTTTGTGTTGCTTTTATTTCCTTCCCCATTCTTTCTTTTATTTCATTTGCTTCCATTTCCTTCCCTTTGCCTACATTTCCTTTTTTAATTGCCTTACCTTGCTGTTCCCTTATTTTCCTTTCCTTTCCTTTACTTTGTTGTTTCCTTTCCTTTGCTCTCCTTTTCATTATTTTTACATTCCTTCATTTTCATTGCCTTCTGTTGCTTTCCTTTCTTTTCATTTCCTTTCTTACCTTTACTTGTCTTGCCTTGCTATTTTTCCGACATTTCTTTCCTTTCCTTTCTTTTGCTTTCCTCTTCCTTTATGCCTCCTTTGTTCCTTTTATCCCTTATCTCTCTCTCCTGTCTGTTACTTGTCTTCGTCCTTTTTCTTCTCTCCTTTCCTTTTGAGCTCTTTCTTTCCTTGTCCCTTTGTTGTCTAGCATTTACATTATCTTTTCCTATCATACTCTTTTCCATTCTTTTTATGTGTTTGTTATTTTAATTTTGTCTGTTCTGTTATGATCTTACCTTTCATTTCCTCTCTGCTGTCACCCTCCTTACCTTCCTGTGTTTCCTTTCCCTTCTTCCCCTTGCATTCTCCTTTCTTTGTCTTCTTTATCCTCTCCTACTCCTTTCCTTTTCTTTCTTTTTCCCTGTTCTCATGCATTCCTATCTGGTCCTTAACATTTCCATTACTTTGCGTTTCATTCCATCTGTTTACTTCCTTTTTCCTTTCCTTTCCTACATCTCTTTTCCTTTTATTTCATTTCACCCTGGCTGCCATTCCATGTATCTTTGTTCTTCCTTTTCCTTTCCTTGGACTTTTATTTCTTCAGTTCTTTTTACTTGTTTCTTCGTCTATATTTTAACTTCTCAATGGTCATGATTTTCCTTTCCTCCTATTGACTCTCCCCCTTCCTCACTGGTAGGGGTGCATTTGAAAAGTCAAGAAAAGTCCTCTCCTATCCACTTTACCTTAACCCTGATGTAAAACATAACAGGGTCAAGGAAAGGAGGAAAATAAAAGGAAAGAAAGAGAACTGTGGTAAATGACAAATTTGACTGCACGTTCACTTTGGAGTCATATTTATGCTACAATGGTTTCTTGTGACGTAGGTAAGCCATGATGAGCTACAATGTTCTGAAAATGAACTACAAGAAGTGTCTTTGTCATCTGCTTTACCTCACAGCATTGTTTTGTGTCGGCTTCACCTGTTAACATGAACAATCCATGATCAGAGGATTTACCTGTGACAGGTGTTTGACCTTTGGTCATGCAGTGTGTGCTTTCTGCTCACAGCAGTGAGGTTAGGTGAGAGCATCTGTAAATGTTGACATCTTTGACAGGACACCTGGAGTCTGCTAATACATGTTTCAGAAGCACTCTTCTCTCTGTTTCATTCACACGTCATTGTGAATATTGTTTAAATTTGTCATAAAATTTGAAGTGTTGCCTACTTTATCCTTTTATTGATTTTTAATAAACATTATTAGAGACCCCATTGTTCTGTCTTATTATTGGCATGATTTACTTCATAAATTAAGATAGATGGAAATGTGGTAATTAATATATAATATTAATATAGGAAACAAGTACAACAAATGTAGCCTATGTTTAATATTCATCAACATTGTGGGCGGTTATGGAGAAAGAGAACTGCTTTAAAGTGCTTTATCAAATGAACTATAACATGTAATTGTTTATCTGTCCACCAGTTTAGAAATGATTAAAAAAGAAATGAACTAACATTTATTTTTTTGAAAAAGCTGACTTTGAAGCATATCTCTTTCTCTATACCTGCCAAAAACGTTCACTCAGTATTACAGACAGCATTTCACGGTCCTACAAAACTCATCCTTTCTCCTTCGTAAGTTTAGGTAAATGTTCGGCGGGTGCCGTTTTAATATACGTCTCCTGCTGCAAGGCATTATGGGGCGCTCCTTTCTCCTTTCCTTTCCTAAAGGATGGTCCAGTGTTTCCTAGCCTAAAGGAGACAATAAAGGAAGCAACGAACCTCCTTTCCTTAACTTTTTGAGAAGAGGATTGAAACAGCTCTTATCATGGCTGACACTGAAATGCTTCCGGGTCATTTCTTCAGTTAGGAAGGTTCCTATCCAAAAAGGACTTTTCGAACGCACCCGAGGTCACTCTTATGGTGAGGGGACCATGGTGGTTAGAGCAGGATGTCAGAATCATCTGGTGTTCATTTCTTTGACACAGAAACATCCATTGTTTTTGTCATCTGGATATTAATTATCAAAAATCTGAACACTAAAAAAGGCTGAAAGCTCTCCTGAGCTGTAAGGAACTTGAAAGTGATGCTTCGGTTTTTTTGATTTTATATCCAACTGTCCCCTCTATGCTTGTCACTGCTTTGACTTCCCTTTGCACAAGTTGAAACCTGGCTGCTTTTTAGCATGCCTAATGGTTGTCATCCTGTTACAATCCCTGCATGGCAGCTGCTGAAGGCCAAATCTGAATTTCACATTTCCAGGTGAAAGGAGTGAGCAGTCAAAGAAGTCCCCTCTCCCTCTTAGAGGTAAAAGTTTCAAATCTCTTATTGGCAGGATGTCAGCGCACTGTTAATCTGGACTAACATCAGGTCTGGGGGCTTCACAGGCAGCTGACCAACAAAGGTTCAGAGGCTCTGACTCTCTGTGGAGAAGAGAAGATCCATCTGCCAACAGAGAGGCTGTCTGAAACAGAGCCATTGTTTTTTATTTGGCTGTGGGTCAAAGAAAGAGCAGAGGACAAAAACTAACAACAGGCAAAAAATAAATTAAAGTCTGTTATCCCCCGCCCCTCTCTCTGGTGTCTAATAAAGAAGCTAAACGTGTTGGAAGTGATTTTTGTTCTTTCAATCAGTCTCTCCACCATCTGCCCTCTCTGGATCTTCTGAATCCTCTCTCTTGTGCCGGGAGAGCAGATTACATTTTTGGTTGATGAAGTCGCAGTTTCGGCAGCTGGCACTGTTTTCACTGTCTGCTCAGGCACCGCTCATGTAAACTACCCAAAATCTTATTTTTCTGCCAAAGTAATGGGAAACACAACATGCTTCACTGGCTGTGCAATCAGTGGTTTCTTTGTGAAGACCTCAAATGTTCAAATGTTCTGTTCTCGGAAAAATCTAATGTTAAAACTTTCATGGAGGGGCTAAACTTTCATTCTCAGCAGCACCAAAACAGACATTAATTCAAATGAAAGCGCCATAGTCCATTACTCCAGCGTGGGGTTACACAGTGGAAACAAAATGTAGATAAATGAAAAATATCTTTTGTCAGAACATTTGGCTGAAGCTGATTGTAGAAACATTATGACTAAAGGATGGAGCAGGTAGCTGCTGTGGGCTCGCTGTAAAGTGATGAAGCAGGTTGTCAATGTGTGTAATCAGCCGTATACACACTGCGGCCATCCACCAGGGACACACACTTATTCTGTCACACACATTAAGCCCCACATTTATCACTCAATATCCAGTAATACACAAGGAGTTTAGTGCTCTGATGTGCATCCGGCTGTGTGAGAGTCTGCAAAGATCCCAGCACACCAGCACGCCATCAGGACTGAAACCGGATCCTGACTGTAACCATTACGGAGGACTCAGTTTTTGAGTCTTGAGTGAACATCCACTTCCTGTTTTACTTTGTTTTTTGTATTGTCTTCGTAGTTTAATGGCTGAGTTTGTTGGTTGTTGTTTTAAAGTGTTAATTGTATCTTTTTATGTGTCTAAAGTCTGTCATGTGCTGCAGAGTTCTCATACTGTCCCTATACATCCATCCATCCATCCATCCATCCATCCATTATCTATACAGCTTATCCCTTTCGGGGGTCATGTGAGGGCTGGAAACTATCACAGCTGACATGGGCGAGAGGCTGGGTACACCGCAAGCCAATTGCAGGGCCACATAGAGAGGAAGACAACCATCCAGTCTTACACTCATACTTAAGGGCAATTTGGAGTCACCAGTCAACCAAATTAGCATGTTTTTGATCTGTTGGAGGAAGCCCGAGTGTCCAAAAAGAACTGACATGTGGACAGGGAAGAACATACAAACTGGGGATCAAACTGGCAACCATCTTGCTGTGAGGCATGTGCACTATCCGCTAAGCCACTGAGCCGACTTGTGTCTATACAAACTAGAAAAGCACTCAAAGAGTGCAGACCTCTGCCAAGCAGCCCAGTTCCAGCAGTGGCTTTTCCACAACCCCTGTAAAAGATACAATTCTGAATCACCAGATCCAGAGTAGTGCCAGGATCTGGACCAAACTCAGCACATACATGAAGGTTGTTATCCTGTATGAACATAACAAATTTTGGGAGCATCACTTAATATTTGGATTTAATATGAATTATTGACCTCTCGTCTAATGACAGCTGGGATAGGCTCCAGCCCCCCGCAACCCCGAAAGGGATAGTCGGTATAGAAAATGAATGAATGAATGAATGAGTTATTGAATGTCGTCAATGGGATTTCCCATTATAAAGTTCAAGGTTTTTTTGTCTGGATCAGATCCAGATGCAATTTACCTTGATGACAGAAACATGGACCCCATATTATCCTGTAAAATTGGTAGCTAATCCATTTAGAAATGGCAGAGATATGAATTTTTTTATTATTATTATTATTATTATGTTTTGTTCTTCTTTTTTTATTCTGCCCAATGTTAACCCACGGGATTTTTTTTTAATTTCGACTTTTTTTTTTTTTTTTTTTTTTTTTTTTTTTTTTGCATCCAGACCAATATCCATTTCACCACCAACATCTTCCTTAGACCAAATCACACTTCTGATCCAATTTTCAAGTAAATCTTTCCAGTAGTTTCTTTTTAATCCAGGCATTGGAACGTTTTGCGGCTCAGTGCCAAGCAGTTGGGACAAGGGTCAGCACCTTCAGGTCTGAGGCCATTGTTCTCTACTGGTGGACTGCTCCCTCCAGGTGGGTTGCGAGTCCTCACCCCTAGTGAAAGAGTTTAACTATATCGGGGTCTTGTTCAGGAATGAGGGTAAAGTGTTGCCGCATGTATTTGTTCCAACCCTCACTATGGTCATGAGTTCTGATTAATGACCGAAAGAATGAGATCAAGGACACAAGCAGCCAAAACGATAGAGTCAAAAGCATTTATGTTCAATGACAGCATGTGCTGCGTGTTTTAAAATCAGTGATTAATCGTGTTTTATAATCATGACCTCAATTTCCATAACAATATGGGTAATGATGATTTTTGCCATAATCAAGCATCCATTGTTGAAACATATGACAACACCGTTAAAGCAACTTATAAAAAACAAGAACAACTGAAGTCTATGACCTCCATAATCACATAAGGGTCCTTGGCAAAGTCAAATATGAAGCCCTAAACAATATTTTATTCAGCATTTATTTAACTATTGATACACCTCTTTATAGTCATAAGTCAAAAAACTACATAGCTAACAGTCTAAACTAATAAGAAGAAAAACTGCCCACTCATAATCTCATGTTTTATTTACAAATAAAGAAATATAAACAAATGATGAAGCTTCTGTTCATTATCAGAGCCCTTGTCTGTGGAACAGTCTACCTGAGGACCTGAGGGCAGCACTGACGGTTCATAACTGTAAAAGCAAAACTACCTTGTTAGCAGAGATTTTAACTGATTCTTACTTAATTTGCTTTAGTTGTTGGAGTCATTGTTTTGAGTTTTAATATTTATTGTTTTCATTTAATTTTTGGTTTATAACTTTCTTAGAAGTAGTTCATTTTACCAATATTTACTTTTAGCTTCTTATCAAAACATGCCATACCTGATCTCAAATTTTATCTTTATTTTTATTCCGTGTTTTTTTGGGGGGTTATTTTTAATCATTATTGTCTTTAACGGTTTAGTCTCAGCTACTGTGCTTCTTCATTTTTAATTTGAGATTTCCTCAGCCCTTTATGCCTGTTTTTGTGTGTGAGTCTGACCACAAAGTTTGTTTGATTTAGCTTGTGTGAAAGCTCACACCGACTCTCATGAACACCAAAAAATCAAAAGCATGTCCTCTTGAAAACTGGGGTCTTATTTCACTTTATTGCAAACCAGAGGTCAGCTTTCAGTGGTTATGAAAGCCACCTGAACATAAAAAGAACTGAACAAGTCAAACAAACAAAAAAAAAAACAGTGAATTTCAGCTTGAATTTGGTCAGATATCACAAGAAAAGCAGCTTGTGAGCTTTTTCTCTAACTGGAAACGGCAAGGTACTGACGCTAGCTGCTATACAGCAGTCAATGGTGCCACAGAAAGCATTATCATTAACATCAATAACACCTTTAGGTTAAAACTACACACCACTTAACACTGGCTTATTTGAAGCCTTTGTTATCGGGGCACAATAGCACTCCGTCATGCAGGGGGGAAATGTAAACACACTGAAAAGCAAACTCACATAAACTAGAAAAAGCATAAATTAACCACTTAAAGGAATTTGATAAATTGTTATGTAATGATTCTTTTGCTAGTTCTGGTTCCCCCAATACAAGGAGAGAATAATTAAGCTCTAGAGAAAGCAAAATAAACAAATATAATTGAAATGAAAGGGGAAAAAAAGCAGTGTATGCCCAGGCTACCATGTTGTATTTTCAAAGCAAATAGTCACAATCTCCTGAAAATAATTCAATGATCCATATATTATTAAAATAGTCATGATATATGGAGATAGCAAATGACTTTTTTCAGTAATGTTACTCTACACTTCTTAACATAACAGGACAAAAGATGTTGAGATGTTCGATATTGTTCAGATATTGGTTAAAATTGTTTGAAGTTTAATCACTTGATGGCTGTTTGTATTTGGTAAATTGTTGCCTTGATGGGTTGGTTGTAATTTTATGATCCTTAGCTACAGATATGAGGTATGTGCCACACTTTGAAGGTCATTTTTATTATCAGGATTTTTGTTTGGGGTTTATTCTTTGATTTATTTTTATCAGCGATAAATTACATTCCCAGGAATTTATCAGCACCACAGCATATTTATTGATATAACATATCAGGAGCATGGATCATCTCTGCAGACAAGGGAAATCATTGATCTGTCAATACAGAGGAAAGTAATCATAAAAGAAATCCTTGAATGCAGCCCTGCTTGTACAGAGATGTAAATCTGTGAGCTTGGCCCTGTGTAGAAAATTCACATTAGCTTCAGGCCAGGTTTGGTGGAGGAGAGTTATGAACGTATGGCTCCAGTGAAGTGAAATGCTCTCAGGATGTGTATGACTTGTTTATGTATATGTTGCTGACGGCTCCATATGGAGAGGGGGGATATCATAAATCCATTACTCAGGGGAGCAGGGCGCTGCTGTGTGGGATCCTCGCCTCCTTCCCTCTGGGGGCGATCGTACGGGAGCCGTGGTAATAGTGGCTGGCATTGGGTAATTGTGCCCTAAAGGGACGTCATGTTTTTTCACTTCTGCACCCAGGAATCACACCAATACCCCACAGGCGTTTAAACCGAGTGTGACATGGACGGATAATGCAGGGAGACGGAGAGAGGAAGAAGAGAAGGAGGTGACAAAGAGATAAAGGAAAGGTAGTGAAAACTTTTGTCAGATTTACAGTCAAACTGCCACCTGAGAGAAGCATTCATCTCAGCCTCCTAGTGGTAATTACAGGTAGGACACACGGGGATTGTGGAGCTCTGATATCTGCCTTTTGGCTCTCTGATCTCAGGAAACAGTCAAAGGTGTAATTTCCCCTGAGAAAAGAAGAATGTTGTTCCCCTTCACTCTTCAAAATCACAGTTTTATACTCATGCACTTTTAAAGTTTGCAGAGAGTGTCATCCCGCTGTCTGCGTTTATTGATGTTGCTGTTCTTCAATACAGAACTAACTGTGGAGAAAGCAGAATGTGTTGAAGGTGTTCAGGCCACTTACAGTTGTGTCACTTTAACAGCATTTGAGAGCAGTATTTTGAAAACTGGACCATTTATGGCCCATTTCTTCCAATCACTAACCTGCATGGATGGACCGTTCAATGTAATTCACTAATCCATCTGGGAAAGAGCCCATAGAAGGGGGCAGAACCTTTTAGAAGTGAGACTGGACGATGGTTTTGTCACTTACATTTATTACAGGCCGATCAGATAATGTCATAAGTGTAAGCTAATGTGCAACAGAACATGTGTAACAACATGTCGGAAGTGGAGTGAACATATCTTTACCGAGAAGTTTGTAGCATTGTTATTTGTTCTTTATTCAGTAGAGAAATGCAGTCCATGTCTGTTAAAACTACAACTGAAGCTGTTAGCATATATGCTAATCCATGCACGAGCAGTCACATCCTTGTATCTCCCACCTTTTCCTGATATAAAGGATGCTGATTGGACCTTGCCACTTTGGGATGTTCATGATTGTTGTAGATTGGAGCTTGGCAAGATTGATCCACCTGATTACAGACATTCAATCAGGCTTTTAAGGTTATGCCTCAACTGTCCTCCATTTAAACACATTGTGCAGGGTCAAATGTTTTTTACAGCTATGTCCAGTGCACAGGTGAAAGAGAGCATGAGCACAAGGTTTAACCATGAGTTCATCTTAGACACTGAATCATGCAGGTCCAGCTACTGTGTAATGTTATCCTGTCACTGGGAGTATAAAAAGACCAGACATAGAAATAACGTACAAAATCAAACTGTCAGTGTGCATGGATATATGTTTGTTGCATGTGTGTTGGTTATAGGGTCTGTCTTTGGGGTACGATCGTGTCATGTGCTTCTCCTGCTGTCCCCTGTGTCATAAACTTGACTTTTTTCCACCACAGAGCTTAGTTTTGAAAAATTTTCCAGCCCCACATGGTAACCCACAGGCTTTTTGTCAGTGGGATAGACAGGGTGCTGATTCTCCACAAACAATATGTCATCCCTGCTGTCCTCATTACATGTGTGCCTCTGTTGTTTGTAAGATGAAGCACAAGATAAAAGAAAGAGAAGCACTCAAACATGCAGCACAAATCCATGCACGTCATTTATTCTTTTGTGTGTAGGAGCTGCTCACAATCTCCAGTCCACAGGTGCCTGCTGTAAATTCCCCTCATTGATTTGTAGTATATATTGATTTTCTTCCCCACCTTAAAGCCCCTGACTAAAATAAGCTTTGTTTGGCAGCTCACGCTCTTGTAAATCTCCCTGTGACATTTTGATAGTGGCTGACACACTGAAGGGAGAGCAAATATCATTAGAATGGGACAGGATTAAAATCTGTCACTCAGAGAGTCTATTATCGACAGAACCGCTGTAGACGCCTCAAACCACTGCTGATGGGAGCTCAGATGAGGGAGGGGGTGGGGTGGGGGGTTAAAGTTTTAGATGAAGAGAAGGGGCCACTCTGAGGGGAGGGGTGGGCCTGTCAGTCAGGACCGCCCCGGTAAACAGAGTGGTAAATATTTCAGCCGTCACGGCCGAGTGTAGGCAGCTGGTCCCCTCTGCATGGCAATGAGAGTAAAAGAGGAGAGCCCGTCTCAATGGAGCCCTTCAACCCTGGGAAACCTCCACACACACGCTCACACACACACCAGCTGAGTGAGGACCAAAGGACAGTGCAGGTCTGTGCTGCTTTGCCGGATTCTGTCTTTATTCCCAGGGTCAGACACGACTGCAGTTTCACATCAGACCTCCAAAACCACAGCCATGTTTCACTTCAGATGGAAAAATTGCTTGGAAACATGGCGCTGCATTTTAGGGAGGCAGTTCTCGTTGTACTTTGAGAAGTTCAAACACTGTTTTCCTTTTAATGAACAATAAAAAAACAACTGCATGCCCATGTGTGTGAGACCCTTTTATAAGGTTGTCTCTTTGTTTTGCCTTAAGTGATGAGAGAGGCCACAGGCTGAAATTAAAACAAGGTTGCCTGCACTAAAAGATTAAATCAGGATTTTAAAGTAGGAGGTATGAAGTACATGGCATATGTCTAAACATTATCCACGGTGACAGACATCCGCTCTGCATCTGTACAGAAAGAGCTGGTACAGAAGCTACTGCCATATTCTTTTGTCCCTCAGGTCATCAGACTGTACAACTCCTCATTAGGGGGGAGGAGGAGTAACGGGAAGACAGAGGACGGGGAGGAGCAGTTGCCAGCTTGTAGCCATATTTTTTATTTTTTAATTATATTGATATTTTTGTTTCTATCTATCTTTGAATATCTTTTTTTCAGAGGGATTAATAAAGTTCTATCTAATCTAATATGATGCTGCAGATGTGACCACCAGCTCTGCACGATTTAAAGAGTTTTAGGTGAAAACAAACCACAAAAACAGCATCATGGTATATTCAACACATTTAGAATGACTCACTTTTCCACATGAAAGCTGCTGTGTTTTGGTACTACTTCAGAAATGAGGCACAGCCAGCATGTGCCAGTAATGTTGATAAAGAGCTCAGTTTATCTCAACAACAAAACCACAGTGTGCTTTCATCAATAAAATGTATCTATAAAACCATAGCCTCTGTTTTTACAAAATAAACACTTAGCATAGGCTGAATACTTTGAGATAAACTCTCATTCAAATCCACTGTTTTTTTCTTTGAGTTTGTAAAACTTTGAAATGGTTAACGTTCATTGGTGGGAGGCTGTGCATGATGAGAGCTGCAGACTGCAGAGGCTCATATAAAAGCTGCTGGTATCCTCTGACTGGCAGACATCCTGAAGTGATTTCTCATAGTCACATAGTCAGTTTTCATTGAGTTTGAAAACATGAGCTCTCCAGTCCTTCAGTTTCCTTCATTTTCCTTCAGACTAGTTGACTCTCCATCTAGTTTTTTTCCTGCGTGAACTCCACTGCGTACCAGTATCCCCAACTATCCAATTTAAGTTGTTGCTGTGAAAAAACTCCATTTTGTCTTGTTTAGTTGTTGTTGTTTCATCTTGTATAGAGACTGTAGTTGGACGGCATGCTGCTGATGTGGGGACACGTAGACTGTACCCAGTTCCTGAGAACATTTTCAAAATGAAAATGTTTTCATCAAGAGATAAAAAAAAAAAAAAGATTTGAGCGATAAAAATAACATCAGCTCAAAGCCAGACCAAAAAGGAAGGTATTGAGTTTGCTTTGAAAGAAGAAAAAAACATGAACATTAAAATTAACTGTTTCAAATAATGTTATATGTTAATACTTGCAGCTATATCTTTACGTTAACCTTTTCTTTCTCTTAGATGAATTCAACATTATGACATGTAAAATGAATTTTAGGAAATGAAAGAAAGTGATCACTAAATTACACAAAAAAGAAATGTTAAAGGTCCTTTTATTCTGCAGCATCAAATAAGGCTTGAAGTTTTGCATAATTATTGTTCTTTGTCATGTGTCAGACTCAACATTTCCAACTATTAAACCACTGCCAATTCAAAAAATTTTGGTTTCCATACACAATTATAAGCTTTCTGTCACTGCATGGGGCTTTTTTAGAGACAATTCAAACTGCCACCACCTCAGTAGGACCTCGAGTGAAAGGTAATTAGACCCAGGCAGAGTTATGTGACAGAACAGAGGAATTTGTCAATAATATGGGCTTTTGAAAATTGGATCCATTTATCCTCAGTCGGGCTGAAACAACAATGAAGTGTCTGAAGAAAAAATGATATTTAGTGGGGAAGAGAGTCTGCAGAGTAATGAATCAGCTGACAATAAGCATTAAGTGATGAACAATGACAGTGAACAGTGACGGTGTAAAGCCGTGCACTGCTCAGTTTAAAGTTGAACTGACCCTTTGTCAAGCCACTCTCTCCTTGGCTGCTGTTACGAAGAAGACGTCCCAAACTCCACGGTTACATACACATGGACTAAGGCATTTTCACAGTAAGTGCACAAGTCCATGATTCCATTCCAGTGTGTAATCCTGAGGTCTGTGAGCGCACTTTTTATGAACAAACCCTGCACCTTCTGTGAGTATATCTGTGGACTTGACAAATGAAGGCTGCAAAAATGGTGAAGGGTGCTCCATGTCAAATGCTTGATTGAAGTATTAGTCTTCCATCTATCCATCCATTCATTATCTATACTGTTTGTCCCTTTAGGGGTCACTGGGGCTGCAGTCTATCCTAGCTGACATTGGGCGAGAGACCATTCACACACATCAAAGAGTAATTTAGAGTCACCAATTAACTCCACAAGCAAATTTTTAGGCCTGTGGGAGGAAGCTGGAGTGCCCAGAGAGAATCCATACATGCAGAGAACATGCTAACTCCACACAGAGAGACCAGCACAGGGTTTGATCATCTTGCTGTTAGGCACACGCACAACCTGCTACCACTGTGCCACCAAGCAATAGCCCTGTGATTGCAGAATATATTATAAAAGTGCAAGCATGGACTCAAAAGGAAGAGGTCATACTCTGCCTTTTTTAGTTCTAAGCCCTTTAGTGTGTTTTACATGTTTGCTCTGGCTGATCAAGTAAGCCTATGCACAAATCAACAGAGTCAAAGTCATCTGGTCTTCTGCCTTCACCCCAGTTTACAGCAACAGTAGCTGCCTGAAATTGCAACCCTGTGAACAGACTTACCAGTGTGACTTCCTACCACTGTTTTGTCAGTGTAGCTGAAAAGCCAAGTGCATATTGTTTTAGAGTTCGCAGATCAGACATTCTCTAGCAGTCAAATCAAGTTTAACCTCTAAGTTACGGCAAAATATGACCTCTTCAAGTTGATTATCAGCAT
Source organism: Cetoscarus ocellatus (assembly GCA_037902135.1). NCBI lineage: Eukaryota > Metazoa > Chordata > Actinopteri > Labriformes > Labridae > Cetoscarus > Cetoscarus ocellatus. Next base: position 443,165 of record JBAMNC010000632.1, on the reverse strand, counting down.
ATAAATGCAGGACCAGAGTGGGACTCTTTTTCAGCCCTGGAGTTTCAAGTTCAGACCAGTCCACTAATTCATTCAAATCTTTATTTATTCTCAAAAAGACATTGAGGTCTTCCTCATTTTTAATGTCGTCGAGATCACAGACATTATATGAACAATAAACAAACACAATCAATCAATCAATCAATCACAACAGCAAAGGAATCAATTAAAACAGTTACAAACAGAGGAAAAGTGGGCAGTAATCAAGGTCTGAAACTCTGTAGGAGAGGGAAAGGCTGTTATCTTCAGAGTTTGTTGGAGGAAATTCCATGAGTGAGGGGCATCGAAGGAAAATGCCAATTTACCAAGTTCAGTGCAGACTCGAGGAACTTTCAGAGTGAGTGAACCGGAAGAACATAGGAGCAATCATAAAATTTTAACAGGCTTGTGAGGCAGGATGGTAGCTTGTTAGTAAGACTTTAAAAATATACAAAAAACAATGTTTGTTCCTTCTCTGATCAAGAGATCGCCAACTAACCTTTTCATAGGGGATGCAATGATGAGTGTTGTACCTGATGCTGAGCCCACTATTAAGTGTTTGATTGGCTATAATACCTGAATGGAATGCATAATATATTTTTATGTGCTTTACTTGACAGAAAAGCTTATGCTTACATTTTGGGCATTGGTGGCTTAGGCAGGTGGTACGCTGTACCATGAATCGCAAGGTCAAGGGTCTGAGCACAGCTCTAGTCATCACATGTTGATGTGTTCTTGTGCACAGCACTTATCCCTGAGTTGCTGTCACAGCTGCGTCAGTGACATGTAAACATGCAAAAGCCTAGATGTGTTAGCGAGGTATGCTGACTTCAGGGCAAGGTTACAGATACTAAAAACTACCAGAGCATCACAGATTCTCAGTTTTACTTCACTTAACCTTTGGGGGTTCGTTTGTCAGTCTGGTCTTCCTCACTGTTAAATCCAGTGAAGACATTTTTAACAATCAAACTGTTATTTAGGTAATGCTCTCACAGACAGACTAACACAGTTTAACCATGCTGAAGTCACAATTATACTTAAACACACTAAAAATAAGCAACTTGGCCTGGATGAAAGTCGTGCTGACAATGACTGCTGAGAGGGAGCTCTCTGATTGATGGGTCATTGGGCCAATCAGCAAGAACAAACAGCAAAATGCGCCTGTTCTCACAATTTGGTAACCGTTTCTGTTTTGTTTAAAGCAAATGTCATGTGTTAGCTTTAACTTGAATACGAGTCTTTTATTTCCTGCTCCGCAGTCTTCCTCTAACCTGAAGCAGCAGGCTTTGTCAGAGCATTGAAAGTCTCTGCAGCACACCACAGATGATCAATGGAGCTCTCTTCTAAAGCTCCACGACACACACTCCCTGTTTGTTTGGTTTTCTGTGTTTGGTCTTACAGTAATAGCCTGGATTCACAGTCCTTATCGCTGTGCAAGGAGAACAGGGAAATGCTGTTGATCTCTGACTCCCCTCTTATACACACATACGCACGTACACACATCCAGATGTGGCAATGTACTCACTGAAGATCTGTTGAACATGAAAATGAAACTTCCATGACAGGAAATCCTCTGGAGGCTGGTGAGCATTTTTTGGGCTTTTACTCTTAACTTCCTTCTTTTTCCTTTTATTTATTCAAATGTATGAATAAAAAAGGTACACATCATACAAAGCAGAGACAGTATTTGAAAGATAACACATAAGAGCTTGACAGGATACTGTAGTAAGATATTTGTGTTAGCAAGCATTATGTTACAGATGTTAATATCACAAACTTTATATCTAGTACAACAGATAGGTATGACCATTATCACCTACGCTGAGGAGGTCACAGATAGAGCCACATAAAACTTGCCCACTTTCCCTGATAGGATCTTGGCTGGTCCATGATGGGGCCTGTCCACTTAACCTTGCAGTGCAGATGGACCTGCCCGTTTCATTGTCTGAAATCACCCAGATCCATCTTGCCAAGCTCCAAGCTCCAAGCTCCTACGTCTTCACGGCCAAAAGCTGGATGGCCCAGTCAGGGAAGAGAGGTGGAAACTGAAGACATGACAACAGCAGGACTGCATGTTTGAAAACAATGGCGGCTTCTGAAGCGGTCTCCGTGGATGCTGCAATATCTGCGGTTTTATCAGACATGGACTTAATTTCTTCTTTAAAAGAGGAGCAAAAAACATCACTTAAAGCTTTTCTTCCGGGAAATCTTGATTTTGCTCTTCTCCCGCGGATCACTGCTGGGAAACTGGGAGAGAACACAGAAATCCTCTGCGGACGTGCCGGTTAGTCTATGGTAGCCTGGAGTCATGGTTACTCAACGATACCTGGCGAAATATGCTCTCCTCAGAGGTTTACTGGGAGAACTTAATGGGATTGTCATTGATGAGGTTCATGTCACATATAAGTGGTAAATGATACATCTGTGTGGTATAATTTAATGTAAGACGATAGTCTAAGGACTGAAATATAGTTTAAGCTAAAGGCTAACAACAAGGCCTAGCTGCTAAGTCATACTGTGGCTTGATATGATCAGTCTGTGATGATTGTGACTGTCAGAACGATCATCCAGTCATCAGCTGCAGTTGTCTTTGAAAGTTCTGCCTCTGAAAACATTTTCTATAGGCTCTTCTCCAGATGGACTACTGAAGTATTTCCATGGCAGATATATGGAACTGTCCGTCTGGCGTGTCAGGTTACTGCCCATTCTAAAAGTTTTAAATTGTATGTTTTAGGTCATGTTTGTGTTAAGTTGTGGTGTAAGGGTTCCTCTCTGTTTATTTTACAGTTACTCTAATAACCAAGGGAAAGGCTAAAGCTTCAGGGAAGCACCATCAAAAAAAAAATAATACTCCAATAGGTTTTTGTATTGCAATACTGTATTAATATTTTATGTCGATATGATTTCTGCTCTTTTTTTGTACTGTAGTTCAGCCTCTGGCCACTATTCTGCAGCAGGCTTTCAGACTATTAACTTGATGATACCTACTATCATGTCTGTCACTGGGGGAGACAGTTAAGTTCATACACAATGCAGGGACAAAGTTTATTGTGAAAAAACAAAAAAACAAAGAAAAAAACAGCTTAATTTGTTATGCATATATAAGACTGTCAGTTCACAAAGCCACAACACAACTCTTTTTTTTTTCAAAGAAGACTGTTTATTTAAAAAAAAAACAAAAAAAAAAAAACATGATGTACCACCCTGCTGTTGAAATTTTGAGGTATTTTGAATTATTGTGACATATCAAATTGCTATGGTATAGCTATATCTTGTCAGTACACACCCCTTATACGTGCAAAGAACCTTTGATCAAACACATAAAAACTTTTTATACTTTCTACCATTTTAACAACATGCTTTTTCAATGTGAAGTTTTTGTCTGATGTTAGACATCAGACAAAAACACAAGGTTTCTTTAATTGGTGAAGTCAAAAAAGTTTTGCCAAGGTTGTTTTTTTTTTTTTTACCTAACATCAGACAGTAACATTTTTTTGTCTGATGTTAGCTAGCTATCAACAAACCAACCAAACAAACAAACAAACAAAGCCTTGACAAAACATTTTTTTCTTTACCAATAAAAGAGCTACGCTAGCAATCTAGTTAAGGCTCAGCAAAATTGATTTAGTGCGTCATCACTCTTACTGCAATATTACAGCATACGGTACCATCAAAATTATATTAACACTGTATTCCTGTTGTAGATGATGTCAAGAAAGCTGTGACAGCCATGTTGATCAAATGAAAACTGCAGCATAATTTTACGTGTCCGCCTATCTCCAGTCAAATGAAGGTTATAAATCAACTGATGATTGCCATATAACTCACAAGTCTGTACTGTTTGTTTGTAATTACAACTAATTTGTTAATATAATTAAAATGTACCCTCCCAATTACCAAAACTTAATGACATGGCTTGCTTTCTGCACTTTCTGTAGCCACTGTATCACTGCAGTTGAACAAAGGTAAAGTGCAGTAGAACCTAAAAACTCCCAACACTAGCCTGTATGTTAAACAACACTAAATGTTTTATATTTACATCACTGTAATCTAATAAATCATACACTTGGTAGTTAAATATCTTTTGATGCTTAAGTTTTCTTAAAGAAAAACATCACGTTTTTGTTTTTTTTTCTCAGTTTGGCTGCACTTTGGCTTTGTCGGGCAGAGCAGCCTGAAGGGAAAATGTTTTCTGTTAATCTGAGGATGTTATTTTAAGTTTATGAGATGAGGCCTTTGGTAATGAGGTTAAACTGAGGTTAAACCATAATGTTGTTAGTCACACATTTGTGAGGACTTGTGTGTATAAATACTTAAGTGCGTACGTGTGTGTGTTTATCAGTGTGTTTGTATCCACGGCTGGCATGGTACGAGCACACTCACAAAAGCCGATTCGCGGCCTGTTTAGGAGCTGATTGTGTGTGACAGGCTTCCTCCACCGTCTATCAGTGAATTACAGTGATTCATCCCCCGACCCGAAATAGAAAGGAGTGTTCGAAAACCCCAGGAACACAACCTGTGAAATCTGATTTGTGTGTCTGAAATAGTCGGCGGAAGAACGGAGCCTATGTGTGTGTGTGTCTGCTCGCTCAGCACACAGTTTTGTTCTCACAGGCTCTTTCATACCGCTGTGAGCATTTTGACGCGTAATGGTGTGAAGGCACATTTTTTGAATCTCACAGTCTCACAAACGCACACAGGCACACAAACAGTCTGCTGATTCCACTCCAAGGTTTTCTCACACTGTCACTGACTTCTTTTTTGTTGCTTTTTATGTCACAGACATGCAGTAAACAGGGTTATGGAGGCACGATCTGATTCACTTTATTTTGGAATGGAGGTATAACAGCGATTCAACATGTGTCTCAAAACACTGATACCTTCTCTGTCAGTGTGACTGGATTAAGTTTGTTTTTCTGTAAATTACCTTAAAAAACAACCCATATCGTAGAGCTTCAAATATATGAATGACTTTAAAATGTGGTTTTCCCAACTGCTGATCTGGTGTAGCATTTACATCTTGGTTGGATGAATCTTCGTGACTTATTGCATGCATTTTTATTTACATTAACCTTTGCAGTACCAAGCCATTTGTTTTTTGCTGTTTGCAGCCTGCCTGGGTTTTCATGATAATTATGTATGTATAACCTGAACCCTCCAAGGAGAACCAAGTTAAAGACTGTTTTTTTTAAGGACAACCTGTGCTATCAGAATATTAATGCTGTATTGATGTCAGATTGATGCTTTAAAAGTTCTTTGAGACAAAACAACATATCAGAACAAAAAGAAATGACAATGAAATCTCGCATAACTTAATACAAATCACACACAGCTCAATGAGCAAGACCTTTCACATTAATTCTGATTCTTTGATTTAATTCTGACAGACTTTTGCTTTAGTATGACATAAATAAATCATGCAAAGAAATTTGCTGCCGAAATAAAATTGCATAATTATTCCTACATACATTGTTGCTCCATTTAGTCATTTTGTCACTTTTATAATCAGTTCTAAAATGCTATAACAGGTAATATAACACTTCATTTTTCATTATTTGGGGAATTATAGATAACTATCTTGTCTCTTATTGACCTTTGGCTGTATTTGATTGGACACTCCTGTCAAGAGAAGAAGACATTCACTTGTTTGACTGTTTTTTTTTTTTTTTTGTCTCGCTCCCATTTCTTCTTTTTGCATTTTGAAGCTCTACTTAGAGCCTTCTTAAGATCCAAAAGTGCAAAACGTAAACTCTTGCAATTTTTCAACTGGTCTTAAAATTTTGATCATAAGTGTATATGTATAAGGGAGATTAAAAGGTGTATGTCTAAATGTTGCCACATATGGCCGATCATAATGGTATCTCTGCTGATGGTATTTTGTCAAGCAACTTTTAAATTAAGGGACATTTGGACACAACGTGTAAAGATTACAGAGTAACTGAGATCCAGTTGTGTGATGCTGGTTTTACTTAGTCTTACCAGGTGAGCTCATGCAAATGTGTAATGTTGGCACATATATATAAATATATATGTATGTCATACATAGATTTTAGCGGTCTCTTGGTTAGTGATGTGTCTGTTGTGACCATCCAAGTCAAAGTGTTGGCTGGCTTCAATTTAAGAGCCATTTTCCCCTCTTAATGACAGGTGATTCCAAATCAGAGTCTTAATATTTGTGCGATTATGATAATGATATTGTTGCTGATTATGTCAAAGCTTTTTGTTATAACTTTCAATAATAGTCTCAGTTATTTATCTGCTTATGCTCATGTGTTGATCACTGATGTTGGGACGTCTCATCTGAAGACATATTGGCTTCATTTTTGGCCACCATCTTACGAAAGACTTTCCTCTGGTTGTATAAAGTAAATAAAGGGTCACATGGACCATCCATCATTCATGTCTTGATCAGACAGCTCCTCACACAGCGCTGATGTACGGCTGACCGCTGAGGTGTTGTTGAGGTGTCAGGGGGCTGATTGAGGCATCTGTGATGCTCTTTATCGGACTGTGAGCTCATGTGAGGATGATGTGTGGTCACCCTCTGAGGTCCCTCTCACAAATGCCTATTACACTGAGTCATTGCTGCCCTTTGCGTCAGCGTGTGAGAACGTGTGTGTGTCCATAAAAACGGGAGATATAATCGTCCTCCTTAATACACATTTTGTTTCGGATGTGTATGAATGGCTGCACACAGAAACGAGCGTATGTTTGCATTAAGAGGTGATTAATGACATGCATTAGTCACAAACACACTCATCATGTATTCTCCCTCCATACATCGTTAATAACGGGATAATTGATAGAATCATTTCAGAGCCGCTCCTCCACTCAACAGCATTTAACCTGCAGATGATCGGGACCCGTCTCTGCGTTGATGTAGAGGCGTCCCCCTGAAAAAGACGCATTACCTGTGATGATGTACACACTGGTAGTAAATCTGCACCGCTTTTCATATGAATCAATCCGGAGATGAATGGAAACAGCAAATGTAGCAAAAAAGTCTTTAAAAGCACAGAAAGGGTTTGAGCTGAAGTGGAGGATCTTTTATTCTCTCAAAGACATTATCACATTCAAACAGCTAAAGTGTAGCTGCCAGGGTCAAAACAGAAAGAAAAACTCCATCCTTACAATCGATATACTCTTAGCTTCATAATTGTACTTGATTCAGACGTGAAGATGTGAAATATTGTCTCTTTCACAGTCAAAAATCGCTTCAGCAGAAGTCAAAGAAACACTTTGTCTCAGAATTGGAATCACTTGGTTACTTAATATTTTACACCTGTTCAACTGCTTTTGTAACCCGTGTGTGTGTGTGTCCTCTGCATTGTGTTCTGGGTTAATATAGACCACTCAGGAGGCGGAATGTGGGTTGTGGCTCTTTACTTTGGCCATTCTTAGATCATGCTTCAACCTGCTTTTTCTTTATTCATAAACAAGAAATACAAAAATCCACGGCTGAGTGCAGTGTTTCTCGTCTGCAGCACACACCTCCCTCTGATCATGCCTCAAATGGCTCTCTTATATGACAAAAAATACGTAACAATAAATAAACATATACATATTTTAGTCATAGTATCAATAAAGACACCAAATTATTTACAATTTGAAGCCAAAACCCTTTTTGCACTTTTCTTAAACACAGAAATATAATAATAGAAATAACACTTTAACACATGAATTTATACATTGAAGCTCATTTTAACATCTCAGAATAATAAACATTGTAAAGTGCAGCTGCCTCAACATTAAACTCATTATCTTAACAGCTTATTATTTAAACACAGAAGAAATGTCTCCATATCTGTATTCATAGACAAAAAATACAAAAATCCACGACTCAGTGCAGTGTTTCTCGTCTGCAGCACACACCTCCCTGATAAAGAACACACACGTGCCTTAGAACCTGAGACCTAGCATAAAAGCTGCTGCAACCCGTTAGCATTAGCTCCTACTTTCCGAACGAAACCCATTAAAACTTCACTTTAGAGACCTCATAAAGTTACAAAACTGGTGCAGAATAAATCAAACATTATATGAAACTTAAAGGATAAGTTCGTTTTTTTGACACCTGGACCTTATTTCTAGGATTAAATATGCTCGTAGACTCACCCAGACAATTTTGGCGGAGCTCTGAGCTGTTTTCAAGCAATTTAGATCCATTCGACTGCGTTTTTCTCTCATGCCATAGTAGCAGACGGGGCCAGAAATCGAAGCCCCTAAATCAGACATTATCTGCTGTGAAACTCACTCCTCCTCTGTTGCCATTGCCGTGCAATGTCCACAACAACACCACCAGTTAGCCCCCATTCGTGGACGTGCAGTGGTTGCTTGTTCTCTGGCCAGCTGTTCGGCTCTTTCCCTCTGCATCCTCCTTTCAAATAGCTCCTCGTCAGTATATTCTGGCTCAAAACAATACGGGCATCCATTATACTCAAAGTCGTCATCAGACACTTCTACATCGGATAAATATTCCGCCATGTTGCACAAAAATAGCCGTGTAGCCGTGTAACCTGCTATTATGGCATGAGAGAAAAACGCAGTCGAATGGATCTAAATTGCTTGAAAACAGCTCAGAGCTCCGCCAAAATTGTCTGGGTGAGTCTACGAGCGTATTTAATCCTAAAAATAAGGTCCAGGTGTCAAAAAACTGAACTTATCCTTTAACACAGCAGTTGAAAGGCGTCTAAATCTCAAATAACGTATTTTCGAAGCGTTTATCAGCAGAGCATTGCTGAACATTACCTACCTCTGATCATGCCTTAAACAGCTCTGATCAGAGCGCACAGCGTGCATGCATGTAACACGCACACACTAACGTCACACACACTGAGTCTCTACAGGTAGGAGAGAAGGCAGATAACTTGAAAAGGGCAAAATAGGGCCAGAAATAAGTGTTTTGGTGAAATTCACAAATTGCAACCTCATCATCTGCTACACTTTTCACTTAATCAGCCAATCACATGGCAGTTACTCAATGCAATTAGCCATGGTCAAGACCACTGGCTGAAGTTGAAACCAAGCATTATGACGGGGAAGACAGATAAATCACCCTTCAAGTGACTTTGAATGTGGCATGGTTGTTGGTGCCAAACAGGCTGGTCTGATTACTTAGAAACTGATGATGTAGACCCGGGTCAGCAAATAGGCCCCCACGCCAAACCTGGCCCACCAGTAATAATTTCTTGCCCTCGCCATGATCTGTGTAATGACCTTCATGTATGTATTTATTCATTTTTCTCGACAAACAAAACTTTGACGATCAGGAAGAGATGAACGTAAGGGTCTCCGGCACAGCATCTCTGCAGACGGCTGATGCCTCCTCCTGCTGCAGACACTCAGTGCAGCCTCCACACCAGAGAGACGTCCCCGAGAGAGAGGGATTTTCACACACAGCCACCTCTAGTGTTTACAAAGAATGGTCTGAAAAAGAGAAAAAAAAATCATTAAAGTTTGATTTCTATCGCAACAATTGTATTAATCACAGTACAAAAGGGAGTTTTAAAGGAACAACTACAAAATACTGTTTTTATTATATATTTTCCAAGGTTTCTTTCATGTATGTGTATTATTTGACATTTTAAATTGAAAGCCAGGCCCACTTAAGGGGGTAGAAGTGATGTATGTGGCCCCCAGGCCACCGGTTGGCTGCACTAGCTTTCCAGTATGATAGATTTACAGCTATGCCACATGATGTGTATTAATAATTTATTATAGATTCATGTACAATATAACACAGTTTGAGAATATCAATTTTGTTATTTTTTCTGAAAAAACAAAACAGCTCAGGGTTATGTGATTGAGTCTGTATCTTCTTATAAATAACTCGGGTTTGTGATGATTCTCTGTCTTTAAGCTTCATATTGAGTGACTTGTAAAGAAGCTAAGGCTGCGGCTGGGCTTTCACTCCAGAAAGAAGTCTTGTTTTTCTTGCGCTGCAAAAAAGCATCTTGTTTCTGCTACTTTCATGTCTCTGATTAATTATGGTGATGTTTTTACATATGCATGTTTCTTCTCAGTGTCTTCAATCTTGGGTGCTGTTTGTCATGGAGCTTTAAGGTTAATAACAAATCTTAAGGCTCTAAGTCATCATTGTTCTCTGCATGAGCGAGTTGGGTGACCCTCTCTGACCATCCAAAGACTGAATCATTGACATCCTGATTTATAAGGCTATACTTGTCCTTCTTCCGTCATACTTAAGTAACTGTATTAATGTGAGCAGTTCTGGAAGCTTCGGTTTTTGTTCTAAGACCGAGTCACAACATCTACTTTTGCTCTCAGTCCTCAAAGTTCCCTTGAAATGGGCAAAAGAGTTTCAGATCTGCTGCTCCTGCAGACTGGAAAAACTGTGTCTTGCTGTTCTCTCTACACCTTAATAAAAGCAGATTAAAGTCTTTGGAGGAAGATGAAGCAGGCAGTAGATGCTTCAACTGACAATTTTCTGCTTTGTGACTCTGACTTGATTGGTTGATTTTTATGTATCTGTGTCTGTAATTATTTCATGTTTGTAACTTTCTAAATGTGCTGCTTCCTGCTTTGGTCAGGGAGCTCTTGCAAATGATATTTTTAATCTCAATGAGGTTTTTCTGGTTAAAAGAAGTTCATCATCACATGTCATTGTAAACAGTGGCATTATGATATTTTTATTACTGTCATAAATCGGTATAAATGCTCACCAATGCTTATTAGTATGATTATACAGCATTGTAAATGCATTATCACGCTTAAGAACATATTAATAGTGTCTGTTAAAGACGTTATAAAGTGGGCTTCAGAGAAGAGCTGAGCATTTTGCTTCTTGTTTTGTCACTAAAAAAATAAATCCACTGGTGTGCTGAGAGCTGGCACTAAATGCAACCAGCTTTGACAGGCATTACATAACAAACTTTTGGAGCGGTGTTGTTAAAAAAACACATCTGTGCAGAGCATTAATACAAATCAATCCGAACAAGTACTTCAAATACCATTCCAGCATTCACTGTGAGCTATAAAGGCACTGTCTGTGCTCCAGCAGGTGCAGGCATTCAAGGTTTCCCCTCATTTGGACCCAAAATGTATTTTACAGCTGGATGGCACTGAACGACATTTAGAATCAGCCAGTTGCATATGATGTCCTCTTTCAGTTTTAATCCCCCTCCTTTTGTGCAAACACATAGCTTTTTTGATTAACTCATTTTCATCTGGATGTGATCTGGCCTGATTTGATTTGCTTTCCAAAGCAATTGCCTTTCATATTAATGCGATTACGTCGTAGAACAAAGCGGCCATTATACAGAGACTTATGGCTCTGCGGGAAAAAGGACCATCACATCGCCATCAGTTACATCCCTACTGAGAGATATGGGCATTAGGAGGGAGAGATAACACACACACATGTATGCTCTGAGGCCCATGCATCAGAACGCTAATCTTGCGTTGCTTATTCCCGTGCATGGCTGCAGGCGGAGCACTGCTGTAGCTGCAGCTAAAAGCATGTGAAGTGACAATCGGAGAAAAGCGAGGACGTGTTATTATCAGCCCATTAATGTGTTTGTCAAACCACTTGTGCTGTTTGCTCCGCATGTGGCAGGACTGTAATCTGGGGTTACACATGTCATAAATTCCCATCGTGGTGGGATCCAATTAAAGCAGTATTTAACTCCAGATCCACTTCAGGCCAGCCGCCGCCTGTTGTTGATGGAATAATTGCTCCTTGTGTTTCTTGTTTCATTTCACTCTCAGGTTTGGAGCACGTGCAGCTGGAGCCACTCAGCGTCAGCAGCTCACTGTCTGTACAGTAAACCTAATAACAGACATGTTCAATTACACTCATGGTGCTTTCGCGGCTGGAGTGTTATAGTGCTGTAAACAATGCTGACGTGTGCTTGCTGTCTGCAGCCCAGGCTGTGAGCTCTGACTGATACAGACTGACTGCAGCTTTTCTTTCTGCTCCACTGGCAGCCGGCAGGACGATGACTGTGTCTGTTTGTGTCTGTCCATATTTAATCTGCAGAAAGACGACATGACAACACACCACTGACATGACTTCCTCTGAATAATTCTGCCCTTTCTGAATCTCAGGGATCACCAATGTACACTTTTGAACTGGTCCTGGAGCAGATTGATGCCAGTATTCAGGAACATATGGAAGAGTTTTAGGGTGAGTCAGTTGTTCTCAGTTTCTTTTTGTCACTGCATCTACATCAAGTCCTTTATGTGGACCCTACCCCACCTGTCTAACGCAAACAAAGTCACTAAAAAGGTGAATTGAGTTTTTTTTGGTTTATTTTTAATAGAATAGGGTATGTGAATTCTGCAAATCAGATACATTTATTGGCCCTTTACACAGGGTGACCACATGTTCTCTTTTGTCCAGATATGTCCTCCTTTTTGGTCATAAAATTATGTCCAGGGGGAATTTATAAAGTTCCCTAAAATGTCTGGGCGTTGCTAAACTTGTTCTACACACGAAGCTGTTGCCGGTGACAAAAAAAGACATGAATGACTCAAACTACCTTAACTCCTCGAGTTTCTTTGCTATCCAAATAATTCTAATGGATTCTGACAGCTGAGAATTGGAGCTTTCCACTGATATATGGTACATTACGGTAAAGGCTGGATTGCCTGAGGGGGAGGGATGGGAAGTGAGCTGACTGATCCGGAGAGCAGAGAGAGGATTCAGAGACAAACGTGTAACTTATCTGTGATGTATCGTTATTTTCTGTGTAAATAAAGTTAACATTTTGTAAATTAGTATTATTCTAGAGTGTTTTCTTGCCGTTCTTTTGCCACATTTTCGCCTTGTTTTGCCTTTTTTTTTTTTTTTTTTTTGCTTAGTTCATCTTTTTTTGATGTCTTTTTCATCATAGTTCATGATGTTTTGGGATTTCATAAACAGTTAAAAAATATAAAATACAATAATAATGAATAATATAAAATAGATTGAGTTTCGGTTTTGTCTTCTCAGAAATGTTGTAGTGTTGTATTACACACTGTTTTAAGCATTTACAACTTTATAATGACACATACCTGCTAAAAAGGTTTTATTTTTACCTGAAAAAAGGTGCAAAATAATTTACTCAAAGGGCATTTCCTGACACATTTATTGACAAAAAAGGCAAAAACGACCAGGCGGCCATTTATATTCATAGTAGTAAAAGAGTTGATACTCATAATAAAGTGCTGCACTGGACCACTGGAATTATTCCAGTGTACCTACCTGTCAAGATGTTGAGCAACATGGTGCGACACATGCTTCTGAGGGTCCTCTTTTTGGGTTTTCAGAATATGGTCACTCTACCTTTATACAGTAAGCCCACATGTTATATCTACTTCAAAACATGAATTGTGATATAATTGTCCAGTAGGGTCGGTGTTTGGGATTAAAACAACAAAAGGGCAACCCATAAAGAAGAATGGAAGTTTGGAGTTGTGATTTTCCATATCAAAACCTAAATAAAAGCAAATTAATACATAATTAAAACCCAAAACAGATTGTTTGTACACAGTCTATATTGATTTTATACAAATCCTAACTCTGATTTTACCATTTGAGATAAGAAGACCTCTTTTACAAGAGAGTCCAGGCCATGACAGCAGCTTAAAAGTTTCCCACGAATAACGACATTAAATTATAACACACAAAGATTTCATCAAACATCAAATCAGTATTCAGGCATAAAACAAGTGCACACACTGGTCAGGTGATCCTTCATTCTAAATTAACTCTGCTGTAGCTTAAGGTGACTCTGCAAGTCAGACCAAGATGATGGAGCCAAAACACTAACCCCAAATTTCCACCAGAAGAGCCACACCACACCACGGCAGCTATCCGGGGGCTTTTACAAAAACCTACCAGTACCATTTTAGAGGGTCACACCAGGCTTTCGTCAAGAGATCCCAAGATCACAGGAGATTTGGGAATTCAAGCAAGAGATCACACAATAAAAATCATGAAAACGTCCCACAACGTACAGAGAAGACCCACCACGCCTGACGAATGGTCATGGTGCTGCGATTTCATCTTGGAATTATTTAATCTTGGAATGCAGACGAGTGACGATGTGTCAAACAGAATCTTGTTTTCCCAGAGAAATAACTCATCATCCATGGTGAAAAAAACTGTTTCTGCAACCTCTCGTCAGACTTGAGGACTTACGCAACTGGTATTGACGTCTTCGCAGAAAACATAAACACAGTTTTATATTGAAGAGAGCGGATGTGGCTGACTTCCTACTGGTGCCATTGAAAATAGACTCACCATGTATATTAATGTGGCACAGCTGAGGAAAATATGACCATTGACTAAAAGAAATTCTATTTAAAACGGCAGGTGCCATGTATATTTTAGGCTGCTTACACTGTCAGGCGATCTGTTATTATGTGCCAGAAGATGACATGGCGTCCACATTTTTGTGCAGATTTTGTCTTTTAAAGGCTGAGGTCTTAAACTTTTGATCAGCTGATGAACAGCCTGTTTCAGTGTTACTGAAAATTGTTTTGTGTCTCGCTCCCATTTCTTCTTTTTGCAAAATTATTGCAATTTTTCATCTGGCCTTAATATTTTGATAAGAACTGTAATTTAAACTTCATACTCAATAAAAGTATTAGCTCAAGTCCATTTAGCATTTTAATGAGAGGTGGTCATGCAGTCTGATGCAGTTTAGAAGTTGTTAGAATGAAGAGTTTATTAACAGTCACAGTTTTATCATAAACATCAAATCAATTAACCATGAATGATTAAAGGAGAACAAGACGCTACTACTGCTAAGAGAAATCTGTATGGAACAGAATCGTTATTGGGGGGTCAGAGCAGGAGGAATATTGGAAATCAGAACAGGCCGATGGAAGAGTGATCGACCTTCTGTGGAAGTTAAAGAGAGACTTGAAAAGCACCAAACAAGCTCAAGTCCATTTGTCACCAGATATCATTACTAGCACAGTATAGCAGTTCAGTCATGGTACTTTGGCTTCACTTTAAAATAATGGAAGGGCAAGACAATGTCAAGATGTCCATTTTGACATTCAGCCACAGGTCTTCAACCGGTTACCATGCTTTTGTCTGGAGAGCATACACATACTGCATCAAAAACCAAACCTTATTGCAGCACTGGGCAGATATCCCTTTGGTTTATGTGTGAGGGTTTTTAAAATTCACTCATTAACATTTTTATGTCCTTGCTATAAAACACTTGGCAGCTCCAGGGGGCATTTTGGCAAGTGATGTCCTGAACATAGAGCTGCTATTCACTGCAATGACTATAAAGAAAATAAGTAAATTCTTCAATTTGACAGTGTTTAGTATTTTATCCAACAGTCATGACAGTAAAAGGCCTGTGAAGCAGCATGTAAACCGTCCTTGGATGGTTTGAAGCCAGCTGAATGTTGTTTCAGTTGGGATATTTCCTCCTTAATGCAAGGCGAGACAGGTTGCATCGCAGATTTTTGGACCGTAAAGTAAATTCCTCCCACACAATGGTGGCATTATATCTGTCTAACAAACACATACACACTCATACATGACTGCAAATCCGTCCACGCTTTCCAAAAACAAGCCTGAGAAGGAGATTTATGGGAACAAACTTCTTCTTTGACATTAAACAGAATGCGCTCTGTGACTTTCTCCTTTTAATCCACTAAATAATTTTTACTCCAAGTCACTTCTCATCAATTAAACATTCCCCACTTTCATTGTCAGACTTCCAGTTGAGCTCTTTGGGAGCTGTAATGAAATGTGTATTTGAATAATGGAGAGCGAGTTTGTGTGTGTATACGCGTGTGTGTGTGATGTCTTCCCTCTGCTTATTAGAAAGGCTTTGACATTTAGCACAGTAAACACATTCATCAGCACAGACAGATGATTATCTGTTTAATTTAGGAGCCTTGCAAGATGTCGCAGGTTCTGTTTGCAGCCATCAGAGTGCAGCTGTACAGAAACAGCAGCAGCAGTTTGTCGAGTGAAAACCCTGCTGTGTTTCCTCCAGCTAGTTTCTCTTTTAACCTCCATGTTAAATCAACCCGGGACACCATTCATGTATTTCAAAGGAGAAAGAAATGTTTGGTACGGAATGAGTATAAGAGAAAGGACTCAAAGAAGAGCCAGACTTGATTTGTATCTTTGAATATCCTCTTAAAGGGGCTGCACGGGGGTGAATAAGGTGGTGTTTGTGCCTCACAGCTACAGGATTACTGTTTAAACCCCCCAGGTTGGTTTGGGCTTTTCTATGTGCATGTTCTCACTGGGCATAAATGGGCTTTCCCATGATTGTTGGTTAAAAACAATCTAACAGTGTTCATTCATTCGGCTTGTAAGATAAGATGTACGTTCCCAGAAGTGACCATGTTCTAGTGCAATTACCACATCAGGACAAGGTTTTGATCCCTTTCCTTGAGAGGGCACACACATCTAATTGGGCCAACTCTCGGCTTGGATCCCTGCTTCTGATAGTCAAAAATCAGCAAAGGCCCAATTATCTAGAGGTCCTGAAGATGATCTTACCTGATCATCCTGTGGTGTGAGGTGTGTTAAGAGTCTTTCAATCCTCTTGAAGAGGAGCAGGGCCAACACGACTTGAAATTGTAAATATTCACCATGTTCAATATTAAGACTAGAATTCCTGATGTGTGTGGAGAGCACCGAGATCAGTCGAACACGTCCTCTGTGTTTTGTCACATGGACCAGAGCAAAGCCAATCAGGGAGCAAGCTGGCCAAAGCAGAGGTCAAAATGGAGGTCCAACTTGTTGATTTGTTTAAAAAACATGAGCATCTAAACAGTGTAACCTGTAAATTATGTATAACAAAACCGATGAAGAGAAGAGCTTGATGGAAATCAAAACCAACAATGGAAACTATAGGAAGCTAACCGCTTGCCGTATTTTGCCTCCTGATGTTGTCCGCCATTTTTGCATAAATTGAAGTTGCATGTGTTTACAAGCCGTGAGAGCAGAGGCGCTACCTTCTTGGTAAACAAACTTGGTATACTTCAGAGTAACAAAACTAATAAATCTAACATTATCTGTCTTTATGTGTGATGCAGTTAAGGTATTGAAAGTCTTTATGTATCTATCATACCATACTGACATTATATCATATAGAGGTCCCAAACTTTTTTGTACCATGGCCCTAATTTCATGGACCAGCTTTATCCAACTTTATTTTTTTTATCCATCAGTCTGAGCAGATGTGATGAATCAATTGATTATTGATGGGTATTTCGTTAGTTCTTACCTGTGAACTGATCCTTCTACATCAGCCAGATGAGCATTCTCATGTGATCTCCATCTGGGAAACAACCCATAGAAAGTGTTTGAGGAGGGTTAAACCTTTCAGAAGCATATCCAGCTGCTGATTGGACAATTGTGTCCTCAGTCACACTCACTACAGGCCAATCAGATAATGTAGTAGGCGGAGCTACTGCACTACACAATGTGAGCCACATTTTAAAGCAAACTCTCATCAAAATATGTCAGAAGTGGAGTGAAAATATCCTTACTATAGAGAAGTTTGATGTGTTGTTGTTTGTTATTCATTTAATAAAGAAATGTGGTCACAATCTGATAAAACTGCTATTGAAGCTGTTAGCATCTATGCTAATCTCTGTACGAGCAGGTTCTGCATCACCTGCATCTGTTTTTAGTGTTTATATCCTAAATTTTGCTTTCATCACTCAGGCTTTTGTGAGCACACCAAATATCCATGGTTTATTTCCAACTCCACAAACTGCTGCAACTCACGATCCTGCCTTTTTAAGCAGAAAAAATGAGAGAATGTAATACCTCAGGGAGCAATTATACAATTTGTAGTTGAAAGCAGAGGGCCTCCGTCTGTCTGCTGCCCTGTGGCTCTTTGCCTTGTAGATGGTCCGCCGGCGTGTGGCTGCAGGTCCCTGCTAATCAGCCTGTAATCCCTGTGCAGCTGATGTGAGAAGTGATGCTCCATGAGACTCTATCATTTTCTCATCAGCGCTCTCTTTGTCTCTGTCTCCACGTCTCTGTCTGAGGGACTGTAGCTCCTCTCTGATTGGTCCATTGTTCTGACTCGCTCCCACAGAGAGCCTGTTGGGCTTGTTTACATGGATTCATGCTTCTAGGCTGCTGGCTAATGCAGCACCTTTGTTCTTTTAATTGCTTGCTGTTCGAGCCACAGGCTAAAAGTAATGAATAATTCCACAGCTACAGAAGACTCATATTTTCACCCAGAGACGAACTTCCTCAGTCTGAGGATGAATATGCAAAAGTTCGTTATATGTACAGAAGAAACACTCATGAAATACCAATGGAAACATGTTAAATCACTTGTGCTTTTAGAATTAGGGCTGGGAAATGTGACATTTTTTAGATGTACTGTTACAAATTCCTTGTTCATTGCAAGAAGGTGGCTGGTTTGATCCCCAAGTCGGTCTGGGCCTCTGTGTGGAGTTTGCATGTTCTCCCAGTGCATATGTGGGTTCTCTCCAGGCACTCTGGCTTCCTCCCACTAATTAAAAACATGCTCATTAGGTTGAATGGTGAAACAAAATTGCCCTTTTGTATGAGTGTAAGTATGAGTGGTTGTCTGTCTCTTTATGTGGCCCTGTGATTGGCTGGCAATCTATCCAGGGTGTACCCAGTGTCAGCTGGGATTGGATCCAGCCCCCCGCAACCCTGAAAGGAATAAGCAATATAGAGGATGGATGATGATTTCCAATCAAGCCAAATTGGGGATATTCTGTTTGTTTGTTTGTCTGTCTGTTTGTTTGTTAGCAAGATTGCACAAAAACTACTGGACAGATTTCGCTGAAATTTTCAGGAGATGTTGGTAATGGCCCAGCTTAAGAATGATTAGATTTAAGTGGTGATTCAGATAACTGCCATTACTGAGCAATAATTTTTGCTCAATAACTGTCTGACTAATAATGATATCAACATGATTCTGAGTGCTAGGTGTGGGTTTTCAGAGTCAAGGAATAATATTATGATGGTAACTTTATCATGGAACTGTTGCTTATAGATGTAACAGCAATATGTGAGCTACCTTGGCAGAGGTCTGTGCTCTCTAAGTGCTTTTGAGGTTTTTTTTAGTAATTTAGTCCATGTGAATTCACATTTTGTGAACAAAGTCAGGTCCAATGCTGAGTAAAGAATCTAGTTAGACTGTAAACTGTGAGGACCATTGGTAGATATGTACTTAAGGACTAAGAAGATAATACAGTGGTCAGTAATGCTCACTTTTACTGTCGGATGCATTTTCTTTTTAAAGTTAAAATCATATAATGACAGCATGATAAATGTGATGTAAGCTGATATGTGATGCAAAAAATACCTTAGTATCCAATTTGGAGTGATTTAAAAATATATATATATACATATATTTTAATTATTGTAAACTAGAGTCCTGCAAACTGTCTCAATTGCTCACTATCTAGCCACTTTATTAGGTACACCTGGTGGCCACCATGTTGGACCCCCTTTTGCTGTCAAAACCGCTCTACCATAAACAAGGTGCTGGAAGCATTTTTGGGGGATTTGGTCCATGTTGGCATGTTTTTGTCACATAGAGATTTGTTGGTGGCATGATTTGAATTTCCTGTTCCACCTTATCCGAAAGATGCTCTATTGGATTGAGATCTGGTGACTGGAGACCACGGGAGTCCAGTGAGCAGCGTCATGTTTAAGAACAAGTTTGAGATTATTTGAGCTTCGTCACGTGAAGCAGAAGATGGGCACACTGTGGGAATGAGAGGATGGACATGGCCAAAAACAACACCCAGGTAGGCTTTGGCATATAAACCATGCTTGGTACAAACAGGTCAAAGTGAGCTAAGAAAATATCCCTCACACCATTACGCCACTATCAAATGCCTGAACCATTCGTGTGTGGCAGGATGGATCCATGCTTTAATGATGTTTACACCAATCTGACCCAACCACCCTGACATCACAGCAGATATCCAGACTCATCAGATCAGGCAACAGTTTTCCAATCTTTTATTGTCCAGTTTTTGTGAGTGTGTGTGAATTGCAGTTTCAGTTTCCTGTTCTTAGCAAACTGGACTGGCACCTGGTGTGGAAGCTAATCCGCTTCAAGATTTGATCTGTTGTCCACACACAAATGGTCTTCAAACCTAATATCAAGTGCCCATTTGGGTTACTGTTGTCTATCTAATTATTCTCCCCTGACTTCTAGTATCAATAAGACATTTTTTTTTGTGTTTTGCTGGGGATGTGCTCCTTTTGAGACCATATTCTGTAAACCCTTAAGATGACATATGACTAAGTATGTTAACACAGTGATTTCAAAGACAGGAGAAAGATGAAAAGTCAGAAATTAAACAAAATAACCATCCTTTTTAATTAAGCAAATATCATACAGGGCTAAAAATAGACATATGGTAATACCTTGTGACTATTTATCCTTACAGCTGCTGTGACTGTACTCATACAAGCAGCACAGTAGAGGGACTTCTCTACAGTGACGCATGATGAAAACATTCACACACACAGCGTTCATCTCATGTACAGTGTGTGTGTGTTTACTGTGTGTTTTCTCCTCTGTAAGTTCAATGCCTGTTAACAATAACATTTTATAGCACGTTCACTCTGCCAAAAGTCATTCTGTATCTAAAAGCCTTGACACAGACCATTTGCTGGAATATATTAATACAGATCATCTCGATTCAAGGCTGTAGACATTATGTATCTGTTTTAACCCCTGTATCAAAAGCTTAGATGTGAGTTTTGACTGATGAGTCAGTTGTTTAAGTTTGAATAATTACAAAGAAGCTGCTACAAACGCTACACATCCACAAACTCACCGCTAAACTTTAGGATAGCAAAGTTCTGTCCAAGGTGACAGAGGCATCAGGAAACATTTTCACAATAAAAAGTCTTGATATGTAATAATAGGCAAATGCTTTTATTTTGAAAGCATGGGAACTACCAAAACAGGAAATTTTGTGGTTTTTTTGTAATTTTTTTGCACAGGCACAAGTTTGTGAAATATGTGGCTGATTTCCTGGGTAAGAAGGGGCTTTGGAGATGGAAAAATACATTTTAAAAAGACAATCTCTTTCAGCTTTGCAATAATGTCATTGCTGCACAGACAAAGTCAAAATAAATGAATAACTGAATAGATAAAAAACACCCTGTGACATTTAGTTCATATTACACCACGCTATCATTTAATTGACTGTTTCCATTATTATTTAGTTGTTATTATTGTTTTTTTTGTTACTGTTGTTATTGTAGAAATGTGTAATCCACCTCCCTATGCACCATTTTAGGAGAACTTTGCCAAGGCAGAGACAAAAGAGAAGCTAAAATTACATTAATTCAATATATTCTATCAATATCGTGATAATATCGATATTTTTTGCCCATGACAATCATCAGGGGAAAAAACAATTCCAAGACAGCCCTATTCTGAATCATTATTTTATCCTTTGACATTGTATAAGGGGACTGGATTTTTTATTTTCTATCAGTTCTGCAAGTAAATGAAAATTATTCTTATTTTTTCATCTCAGCAAACAAGAACATGCTCTCAGCTCCACCCTTGCTGTTTTGGAAAATCCTTGAAATCACCATGTTCTGTGCTTTTCTGTGGACTGTGAAATCAGCCCCCCTCTGTGCCTTTCAAGAACTCTAATACAGCGTGTAACGGCTGAGGCTCTCAGAGCCGCATTGATTAATTGACGAGGAACATCAAGTTTAATCTTGGGTCAGATTTCATTCAGCAGGCTGCCACTGCGTCGCTCGGCCTCAAATCTCTCCTCTCACCGTCGCATCCCATTCTCCTCGCCACAGAGCAGATAAAAGTGTGTTAATAGCTGCTCTCTCCATCCGCCGGCTTCTCATAGGCGATAGATCGATACGGGATGGGGGGCGACTGTGTGTGTGAGTCTTTCAGATTGGAAGTAGGCAGGTGGGGGGCAGTGGTTGGTGTCAGTGATGATGGGAGGCTTGACATGAACAGGAAGTTGGGATAGAGTGCTGCATGTTGGGTGATCAGGCTCCCTGGCGGCAGGTTAGCAGGAGGTGGTGTTGGTAGGGGGCTTGGAGATAAATGAGGCGGAGCTGTCAATAAAGAGCAGCTCTTTATCCTCTGTTAAAGCTCCATTCATTTCATTACTGTCAAGACCGTCTGCTCTGTGAAGAACAGGTAGTTTTCCCAGGATGCAGTTTGCTTCGGGGGGAACTTAGGGCTGCCAGGCCAAGGCGAGGTGAAATAAGACGAGGAAGAGTGAGACACGAGGCAAGCTTAGATAAAATGAGACAAGATCAATCACAGTGCCAACAGAAAGGCCTATTCTGGTAAGTGATATTACATACTGAGATGTGCCATAGCTCAGGGTTGTGACAAATGACAGGTCTGGATTGATCCAGGGTTATTTTAGCCTCACAAAAGGAAAGGGGAGCTCTATTGATGTAGGGAACAATTTTCTCCAGCACTCTATGGATTTATTTAATGGGACATGGCTGCCTTCAGAAGCAGGTGATTGTAGCCGTAAATATTACTTTTAAAAACAGATGCAGTCTTTCTCTGACCAGAGAATGTCTCATTCAGTTTTGTCCCTCAACATTATAAGTTGTTCATGCATTTCTCAATATATTTTACAACATTATTAAAATCTGCAGAAATCCATGCTTGGAAGGAAGTGGAAATATAGTTCTGTGGCTGCAGGTTGTTTCACATTAGATGGTTGTGTGTCAGCTGTGGGGCGAGTGATTTTCATTTTGGTGACCATGTCATTCAAGTTAGAACTTTCACCAATCCATTATTTCTATTGCCTTATCTCCTCTGGGGTTGGGTTGGGCTGGAGCCTATCCCAGCTAGCACTGGACGAGAAGCAGGGTACACCGGTCAACAGCCAATCACAGGGACACATAGAGAGACAGACAACCATTCACACACTCACACCTAAGGGCAATTTAGGGTTACCAGCAAACCTAACAAGCATGTTTTTTGGTATGTGGGAGGAAACAGGAATGCCCAAAGAGAACTCTTGCATGCACAGGGAGAATCTGCAAATTCCTCACAGAAATTCTCTGCCTGATTGGAGAGTCAAACTATTAACCTTGCTGCAGTGAACACCGAGGAATTCATGCTGTACAACCAGGAACTCCTGCAATCTTTTTTTTTCACATTTCTGTCATATTCAAATATTGATATCTATCTATCTATCTATCTATCTATCTATCTATCTATCTATCTATCTATCTATCTATCTATCTATCGCTGTAGCCCTCTGCCATAGACCTACACAGCCTACACTGATACCTCCATCAAGTTATTGCCTGCATTTGTGTTTTGGATTGTTTGATTGCTCAAACAGTTCTCAACAGATTAAATGCAATTTTCAGGGATTGTTGGTCATAGCAAAAGGAAGTGACCGGATCTGGATCCACATTCAGGAATTTTATGAAGGATTCGTCAAGAATGGACAGTTTTCCACATTTTCAGGGCTAACTTTCTGATTTCAGAAAAGCCTTTGCGGAGGTTTATGCTCTCTGAGCACTTCTAGTTTAGCTTATTGGACTATAAAAGCAGCTTTGTGAGAACATTTACATCATTGCATTGATGGAAAGTACTGACTGTGACACCTTAAACTCCCTGGCATTAAGTGTTATTGTTACTCTGGTCAATGGCAAGCCTCAGTGTTGGTCCAATGAATAGTTTGCTTTTCATTCCTCATAATCTGCCTCTCATTTTCAAGTAGCATAACTGTTATCCAGAAAAAACAGAGAAAAATATAAACAGTTGGCTAAAAAAGCAATAGTCTTATAACATACCATATCATACATTATATGACATTGTCAACATTCTAACACTTACTGTCAAAACTTATTTATGTTCTCTGCCAAGGAGGTTGTGGTTTGCTTGCATTTGTGCATTTGTTTATTGAGATGATCAGATTTTGGTGATGATCTGAAGGTGGATGTGCCTCCAGATTTTCTCTGACAACTCTAGAAACTTTTTGGCAAAGTTTGTCATGGCAAAATAGGAAAGCAGTTTTATTTTGGTTGTGATGGTAATCCAGGAATATTTTCAAAGATGTGTTAACATTGTAAGATAGGGCCATCAATAACTACGCCAATATTGTCATTAATAATATGAAAAAAATCCAGGGATGAGACTCATATTGGTCAATGAAAAACTGCACTCAAAGTTATGAACCGGATCAAATGTGAAAAATAAAAATATAAAAAGATCTGTTACTTTTTACACCTTTTCCTGCAATCCTTTTTGATCATATTCCTCTCTGACGTGGCTCTTTTACCAAAGTTGTATTTTTTAATGGCACATCAATTGTGGAAGATGTTAATGACAAAACAGCAGGAACTGGATTGAAGCATTAAAACTTTTATGACATTGACAAATACCACACAACTCCATGTTATATGATTATGAATATGAAGTGTAGTTCATGGCCCACGAATCAACTTACAATGATGATCCAGATCCAAATTATTACTACGAAAAATTCAGAGTACATGTCCTTGACCATATCCACAATTGTCTGGGGATCTGGTCTTATCTGAATAAAGCAGATATTCTAAAATGTGTTCCTAAGTAATAAAATACAATGTTGGCCCCCCCTTTGCAGCCATAACAGCTTCAACTCTTCTGGGAAGTCTTTCCACAAGATTTAGGAGTGTTTATGGGAATTTTTCACCATTCTTCCAGAAGCCCATTTGTGAGGTCACACACAGATGTTGGACAAGAAGGCCTAGCTCACAGTCTCTGCTCTAATTCATCCCAAAAGTTTTCTAGCTGGTTGAGGTCAGGACTCTGTGCAGGCCAGTCAAGTTCTTCCTCACCAAACTCCCTCATCCATGTCTTTATGGACCTTGCTTTGTGCACTGGTGTGCAGTCATGTTGGGAGAGGAAGGGACCATCCCTACACTGTTCCCACAAAGTTGGAGCATGAAATTGTCCAAAATGTCTTGATGTGTTGAAACATTAACCCTTTAACTACCAGCTCAACTGTTTAGCAAAGGTCATCAATAAATTCAGGGATATTTTTTTTTTTTTTTTTTTTAAATAGAACAAATCAAATTATTGTTTGATTCCTTTTACATTTCAGGGAACAGAGAGACTACAAGTAAGTCAAAAAACAGATATTTTCTTGGTGTGGGATTTAAAGGTTTAAAAATCTTACAGTTGTTTACGTGATGACATAAAAATGCACAAATATTTGGGACAAAATCAATTAGACAAAACAAAAACATTTTCAAATTAAATAGCAATCAAAAATAACTTAAAATTGATGATACTGCGTTTGACACTGTTATTTTGATGAATAACAGATTTTACATATATATGTGTGTAAAATCTGTTATATATATATATATATATATATATATATATATATAAATATACATATATATATCATCATATCAGTAAATGGTTAAGTATTTAAAATAATGGGGTAATAACCGCTTCTAGCTTTTTACCCTTTAAATCCCACAAAAAGAAAATTTCAGTTCTTTTGATTTGTTTGCAGTTTTTTCTGTATCCTTAAACACTGACAGAAACAAACAATAAAGAGTTATGTTTGTTTTTAACACATTATATATTTCTGAATTTCTTGACCTCTGCCAAACAACTGAGCTGAAAGTTAAAGGGTTGAGAGTCCTTTCCGTTCCCATTGCTTGAAGCTCTCCACACACTGTTCTTGAGCTAATCTGAAGGCCACATAAAGTTTGGAGGTCTGTAGCTATTGGCTGTGAAGAACATTGGCGACCTCTGTGCACTATGACCCTCAGCATCCGCTGACCCCGCTCTGTCAGTTTACGTGGCCTACCACATCTTGGCTGAGTTGCTGTTGCTCCCGATCACTTCCACTTTGTTATAACACCACTGACAGTTGACAGTGGAATATTTAGTAGTGAGGATATTTCATGACTGAACTTATTGCTCAGGTTTCCTCCTATCACGGTACCACATTGGAGTTCACTGAGCTCCTGAGAGCGACCCGTTCTCTCACAAATGTCTGTAGAAGCAGTCTGACTGCTGAGGTGATGATTTTATACACCTGTGGCCATGGAAGTGATTTGAACTCCTGAATTCACTGATTTGGATGGGTGAGTGAATACTTTTGGCAATAATATGTATTTTCACTTAATTTGATGTCTAAGGTGCCTGGATTTCAGCAGGGTCTTAGTCTGGATTCAAGGTTGACCAGTAATCAGTTGAGCAGTGAGTGACCATAAAAGCCTCGGCAGAGGTTTGTGCTCTCTGATCATCTTTTGCTTTTGTCTCTCATTTCTAATAATTGAGGTTCTTGAGCAGTTTGGAGTGGCTCCTTGAATGAACTTGTTATCAGTAAGGAAAAATAAATCCTCTCGTAGTGAAGGCCAGATGCAAAGCTTGATTAAAGTTTGTTTAATTAAGTTTGTTTGGAGAAGGGCTTCACTGTGTGGAGACTACACAGTTGCTCTCTTTCCCCTGAAGGCCTGTTTCAGATGGATTTTCTGTTTGGACTGAATCTCATCGTTTCTGTCGGATTATCTTTCTTGGTTTATGATAAGATATCGTAACACCATCTCACTCTCATGCCTCAACATAAACACTTATTCACAGGACGACTGACAGATCCGTGATATGTTCGTCCAAGGTTTCACTGAGCTTGTTACCTTGACAATGCAATTTTTAATAAATCGACTTAAAAAGAAATCTATAAAGGCTCAAAAAGCAGTTTTAAAACTTTAACAATGTGTGCCAAGCTCCTCAGATAACCAATATATTTTTCTCTCTTTGGACAGTCACTCTATAACTTAAATAAACCATATCATTTCAGTGTTACGAAAGTGACTTTTACTCCTGTAAAAAAGTAAACATTCTCCTTTTCAAACCACAATATCAAAAGTTATGAATACTTGGGAAAAGATTGCTAACTTCTTAACAAATATCAGAGGTAAAAGCAGTGAGAAAACGTGAAAACGTTTATTATAGATAATGGATAGATGAATGTATGTATGTATAGATAGATATAAAATCCAGTTTGATGAAGCTTGTTAAAAATAAATCATCAATAGTGTTTCTTGGACCATAAAATGGAGCTGCAACATGACAAAAACTTGGCAGTTTCAGGGTTAGAAATGTTAAAAATTTAATAATCCTTGACTTGTTTGATTAGAACTGATGCTGGTTTATAAAGATCAGGAAAAATATTAGGAAAAATATACACTTTGTAAAATTATTGTAGCTTGATTTTGTATGAGCACATTTTAGTGCAAATGGACATTAACATAACCATTTGAAGGTGCATCAGAGGGTTAAGGGCGTGTGAAACTCAAAAAAAAAAAAAAAAAAAGCAGAGTATTGGCCTCTTTGATAAGATTATTATTAATGTTGAACATGACTTAATCCATCTTCAACTCCTTGTCTGTCCTATATTGTTTTTAAATTAAATGCATCTCAGATGTCCTTTATGCATACACCCATTATTAATACAGGTAACACCCCCATGTCAAAATTCTCCGAGCTGCATAAAAGAGCTAATGTTTTTAACACTTTTAAAAATTTGACATCAAATTTATAACACAGTGTTAAGTAAGGAGCCCCTGCTATCATAAAAGAAGCTAAAACAGATCTGTAAAAAAATCAGGTACTGTAGTCATCCTTGAACCTGTACTCAAAGGCAGAGAAACACCGAGCTGTTTTGGGTTGGATTAGTGGAAACAAAGACAGCTATTCATCAAGGCACTCTTGTCTGAGTCTCATCCTTGAAGTGCTGTAATGAATGACTGCAGGTATTGCCTTTTTTGTAATTAATAGTTCTTTAATTGGACAAATTAATGAGCTGACAGATGAAATATGGAAGCAGACACGTGAGGAAAGCAGTTTGTCTCCCAGGAAAAGACCGTTGTGAACTCGGATAATGAAAGAAACCTTAACTAAACCATTGGCCCCTTCCTTCCTCCGTCCTGTTTTTGTTCTCCTGGGCCTCGAGTCGGTGCAGTCACTCTCAGTTTACCGTAATCAGTAAACAGTAGCTGATAGAGATTTCTCATTTTGGAGATAAATAGAATCTGTGTAATCCCATTCAGCTGTCTGATAAGATATAAAGTCTAATTCATATCTCGTCTCTTCAATTTCACAGGTTCGTGTGAATCTCGGGGTCGACTGATGCAGCCATGGGCCGATTGCTGGATCTTTGAGAGCGACCTTCCTCCCCCTCCTACACCACATCCTTCCCCTCTCCCTCCGCCTCCTCCTGTCTCGTCTTCCTCTGCCCTGCAAGGCTAGAAGCTGAGCCCTCGGATATAAGAAACCAGCTATCAGCCCATGAAACCGTCTCCTCCTCTTCGAATCATGATTGGTGTAGACTGGATTACAGGCCTAACAAGATGGCCGCTCCCGGTGCTACTTCTGTATATCATCCCGCTGTTGCTGGTGAAGGGTCCCTGCCACGCAGCTCCCTCAGGTCCAGAGTCCGACTCCTGCTCCACCTTAGTCCAGAGCCGCTTCTTTGGCTTCTTCCTGGCGTCATCGGTGTTCCCTTCCACGCCTTGCTCTTGGACTTTACAGAACCCTGATCCCCGGCGCTACACCATCTTCATCAAGGTGACCAAGCCCACCGAGGACTGCATACCATCGCAGCTTCGCACCTTCCAATACGACTCCTTCCTGGAGACTACACGCACATACCTGGGCATGGAGAGCTTTAACGAGGTGGTGCGGCTGTGCGATACCTCCGCCCCCGTGGCCTTCTTGGAAGCCGGGAAACAGTTCCTCCAAATGAGGAAGGGGCTTCCTCGGGCAGGGATGCCCGCCACAGAGGGCAACGGGGACTTTAAAACAGAGTTCTTAGTGGTGGGGAAGCGTAACCCAAGCATGGCGGCCTGTCAGATGCTCTGTCAGTGGCTGGAGGACTGTCTGGCCTCCAGCACGTCGAACAGGCCCTGTGGCATCATGCAGACTCCGTGTTTGTGCTGGGAGCCCCCGCCGCAGCTCAGTGAGGGAGATAGCTGTTATCACAATGGAGTTTTCCTGGAAAACTGTTTACCCAGTGTGAAAACAAATGGAAAAGATGCTGGGATTAATGGTGAGTAAGCTCTTTTGTTGTTCAGCTGAAAAGAGGGTGTTTGGATTCTTGGCTGGAAATAAGTTTCAGTCGGAGGTGCAGAGAGAAACGTCTCTGTGGTGATGTCGTCATCTGTGCTATAAAAAAAAAAAAAAAAAATTCAAAGCAACTCACAATACTGATGAGATAATACTGATGATTAGCAGTACTGCCAGAAAAAAAAGATTTAGTTAACTCTGGAAATGATGAAACATTTTTCAGGAAACACACAGTTTACTTTAGGTGCTCACGGGTCTAAACTGGTCAGAGGAAGTTATTTTTCATCTTGGTCCATATGGGGTCAAGTGCCATGCCATCTTTGTTTTTGGGGTTATTGATTTATTCATTTTACTGCATCATGTGTAAAATTAAACATTTCAGTCAATAGGGCGGCAAGGCGGTGGTGCAAGTGCCTCACATCCCTGTTACAGTCAGGGCCTTTCTGTGTGGAGTTTGCAAGTTCTCTCAGTGCATGTGTGAGTATTCTCCAGGCAATCCAGCTTCCTCCCACAGACCAAAAACATGCTTATTAGGTTGATTGGTGACTCCAAATTGCCCTCAAGTATGAATGTGAGTGTGAATGGTTGTCTGTCTCTCGATGTGGCCCTGTAATTGGCTGGCAACCTGTTCAGGGTGTACCTGCCTCTCCCCAGTGTCAGCTGGGATAGGCTCCAGCCTTTGCAACCCTGAGAGGGATTAGTGATATAGATAATATATGTATGTATGGCTATGTAAGCCAGTTTGAACAAAGTTTGCTAAAAATAAATCATTAAAAGTAAATTTTGGACCATAAAATGGAGCTGCATCATGACAAAAACCTGGTAGTTTAATGGTTTGAAATGTTAAAAATTCAGAAACATTGAATTTGTATGATTAGGAGTGATGATGGTTTATAAAGGATAAGGGAAAACAAGTTTGAAAAATGCATAATTTGTCTCATTTTTATAGCTTGATTTTGCATGAGCACATTTTTGTGCAAATGGACAATAACATAACTATGTGAAGGTGCATCAGAGGGTTCAGAGAATATTTAAGTATACACATAAAATTCAATAATTTACTTGTAAAGGCACATTTATGTGCTAAGGGACCTTAATGAGCTTCTGACATTGAGCGAAGAATGATAATGTATTTATATAAATGCTGCTGCAAATCTCTCACATATACCAGAGTGCCAAAATCGAGTTATAAATCCGTATTGGTGGCACAGTGGTGCAGCGGGAAATGCACATGCCTCACAGCAAGAAGGTTGTTGGTTTGATCCCCATGTCAGTCAGGGCAGAGTTTGCTGTTGATGCGTGGGTAGGTATGAGTGTGAGTGTTAATGGTTGTTTGTCTCTTTATGTGGCCTAGTGATTGGCTGGCGACCAGTTCAGGGTGCACCACGCCTCTCACACAACGTCAGCTGGGATAGCCTCCAGCTCCCCCTGTTCCCATAGGGGATCAGTGGTATAGATGATGGATGGGTGAATGATTGCACTGACAGGAATAGTACTTTACTGGCTGTTTCTTAAGTTGGTCTATTTATCATTGAAATGTATGTTTTAAAGTTATTGAATTCTATTAATGAAACATGACATTTGGTTTTTTTCAATAAATAAAAATGAAAATTGAGAGCTTTGTTTTGCCTGAAATTGCTCCATGTTTAAAAACAACAGCAGGTTTTGTATTTGTCAGAAAGCCTAACTAACAAATAAGCATGATTATTAAAATGTATTTCCTCACTCTCCAATTTAAATGATCTAGCATCACATCGTGCCAGATCAATTTTGTGTCTATTATTCAAGGAACATGTTCCTATATGAGTGGTCAAAATGACCTTCATTGTAGTTTTAGTAAATGTAGAATTCTGGAAGTTTGAGTGTTACGGCTGCTCTGAAGGCAAATGGAGTTTCAACCCAGATGTCCCTAATAAAGTGGTGGATGGGTGTATATATGAACAGAGTAGGCCTAGTAAAGTATTCTGGGAGCTGAACATTGGAAAAAGGCCTTTCTTTGAAGGGACATTCTGAAAATACTTTTTTTCTGTTTTTCTGACCTTAAAAGGTTACCCTCAGAGGTTCAGTTGCACTCAGCAAAATGACAGAGAAATTGCATCTTCAGTAGCCATCAGACCGGCGAAAATGTGTATGATTTGTGAAAAGTGAGGATAATTGTGTGACATTGGCTCAAAAAGCAAGTGGAGTGCTTTGGCTGAAGTGGGAAAAGGAGAAAGAAAGACTGAAAGAGGCAAATGGCTGGTTTAGGGTTTCGTTTGATGGAAGCGAGCTCTGTGACCTTGCGAGGTCAACACTGAATCTTGTCCCTCTGCAGCCTGTGAGGGGACACTCGATCGGCCTCCGGGAAGCCTGTGAAAACAGAGAGGGATCGAGTGCTGACATGGGATAGCTCTGGGGATGCTCAGAAGAGGGGTGGGGTGGGACGATGTAAAGACAGACAAAAGAGGAAAGGAAGAGGAGAGAGGCAGAATGTGATTGGATAAGGAGCTGTGGCTTGAAGTCTAATTGCCTGCTGCTTGATCCCGGCTCCCTTCCCTTCCCTCGGCAGACGGGATGTGGTCTGACATCTCTATCCTGGCATCGTCAGGACTATGGCCAGAGGGATGGAACATTTCTCGGCTCCCCTTTCTCCCCCTAACCTTTCCACCATCTATCTCCCCCTCCTTCTCCTGCCTCTCTCTGTCGCTTCCCCTAATCAGCCCGTGGTCTTACTTTGTCCTCCTCCTCCTCCTCCTCCTCCTCGTCCTCTGAGCCACCATGCCTCCCCCATCCTTCCCTCCGCGGGCTGATAGTGGGCTGACACTGAGCCAGTCGTGGGAAGCCAACCAAGCAGAGCTGATGTTGCGGTGGGTATCTCCTGCCTTATCCTCCTCCAGTCTCCGGAGCGGCTAATATCCCCTCGCCGCCCCGGCCTCCTCTCCGCTAGTTATCGCACTTATGTAATCCCGCTTATGGTGCTCGACAGCGGGGTGTGGGCTGTTTGTGCCTGAAGGTGTGAAAAATAAAAAGAAATATACCATCCACCGTTGCCTCCTTAAGAGATAGAAGAGGAAAAGACGCATTATAGCTTTTCTTCTCTCGCTGTGCGCTGCAACCCACACGGGTGGATGATAATCCGCAGATTCGGAGTCAATGACGGGCTGTGGAGCCCTGCGATGAGCTCAAATGGAGGGTGCATGCAGTCTGTGAATATTTGGCTGGGTGGGTGACTTGTTGAATTGAATTTTGGGATGAAAACAAAAAGGAGGGTGGGGAGACTTAATGGATTCTTTCTGGGAATAGATGGGAAGCCAAGCTGCTATGGCACGCTGTGCAGTGAAGAGGTGAATAGAGGGGTGGAGGATGACAGAGAGAAAGACATTAGGTACAGAGATGAGGGAGAATGAAGTGATCGAGGCAGCCAAATCACTAGGGTTTTTGAAATCATAACCGATTTGTGAAAGCAAGAACAGACATAAGACGCCCTATTTTAACAGGGTGAAGTGTACAACCAAAACAGGGCAAGGGACAGCAGTTTCAGGCACCTCTGTCTACATTTAACTATCTAGATCAGGGTCTCCAACCTTTTTGAGCCTTAGAGATACCCAAAATATAGCAACCATGATGGAGGGCTACTTAATGTTTCTGAGTAACGGAAATTTGTGTAGTTTGACTTAAATAATTATGGACTTCACATGACACTGTTTGTTTACTTATTACTAATGTTTAATGCATTTCATAAGACCGTCATACTTACATGCATCTTTAATATTTTTTTATCTGTTAAACGTTGTTGAAACAGGTAGAACTGTGTGATTATTTCTGTACAAATGTGACCTTAAGGGTTCTGGCTGGCACCAGTGGTTGGAGAAGTTTGGTGTAAGCACATTAGTGTAAACTTTGACCCCACACAGCCAAAAGTTTAAAAGAAAATAGGCACAGATGTTACATTAGTTGTCTTATTTATTTGAAAAACATAAAAATTTAGATAAAAATGGTATTCATTTTAAGCTCTATGGTGATAACTTATGCCAGTCCTAGACTGTCCCTGGACATCCTGTTGACTCCCCCTGATCTAGATGATGCACCACCCCAGCAGACAGTAAGCACAAAGCACAACAGACTGGATTATGAGTCTCAGTTAAACATAGATACAGTGGGAATAGAGCAGTGCAGGGATGACATATTTGTGTAGGCAGTTAGTTCCCTTGAGCTGACAGAAAGCTTAAGGGAATTTTTTATTGTGATCTCCGGTCATTGCAAAAAGTAAGATTTGTGGAGAAAGTGCATAAAACTGTCCTGTTTGTTCATAAGCACATGTTTCTCAGTATTTTGATTGATATAACTGGTTTATTAAGCTATTAACGAGCTACAACATTGGCTTCCTCTATCTTTTAGATTTGATTTAAATCTTTGTTTTTTTTTTGTTTTTTTTAGCTCCTTCTTATTTATCTGATTTGTTTTTACCATATGAACCAAGTGGAGCCCTCAGGTATTCAGGTTGTGGTCTTTATTGGTACCCAAAGTTAGAACTTAAGCACACGGTGAAGCTTCTCTTCAATATTATGTCCCTCGTCTGTGGAACAGTCTACCTGAAGACCTGAGGGCAGCACCTACTGTTCATGTTTAAAAGCAAAGTCAAGACCTACCTTTTTAGTCTGGCTTTTAGCTGACTATATTTATTGTTACTATTTATTCTTATTCATTCATTCATTCATTCATTTATTAATTTGTTAATATTTTCTTTCTCCATTTCAGTTTAGATTTATTGTTCAGAATTTTATTTTATTATTAAGTATTTATTTTTGTCTTTATTTTAGTATTATTATTTCATTTCTTATCATTGTTTTGATCATTTTAGTCTTAGCTTCTGTGTTTCCTAATTTTTTTAATTCAAGATAACATTTCCTTAGTCCTCTTGTTCTGTGTTCTGTTAGAATCTCTTAATTGTTTTTTTAACAAACACAGTGAGACTTTACAGTCTAAATCAGAGCAATATCAAATGCATTTTCTGTTAAACATGAATATGCTGACATGACATATTCAGAACTTCTACACATTTGCTCATCATGGACCTTATTTCAGGTATTCATTCAGAAATCTGTTCTCAAATCCAGTCGACTTTGGGATGTAGAAAATAGAAGTGTTAAAATGCTCTTCTGTGTTTAGGACTCATTCCTTCACCACTCCTTTGGTTAATACACTGCCCAGCCAAAAAAGAAGTTTCCACTTGGATTTAACCAAGCAAATAGGTATGAGCCTCCTTTTGGATAATTACTGCATGGGCGATTATCTTTCAGCTGGCAACAAGTTATTTAACCCCAGCTGATGCAATGAGGAGCTTCTCATTTCTTAAACAACCATGTGGAAAGACACATCCTGTGGTCATGGAAAAGATGTTAGTCTGTTTAAGAAGGGTCAAATCATTGGCATGCATCAAGCAGAGAAAACATCTAAGGAGACTGCAGAAATGACTAAAATTGGGTTAAGAACTGTCCAACGCATTATTAAAAACTGGGAGGATAGTGGGGAACCATCGTCTTTGAGGAAGGATGTGGTCAGAAAAAATCCTTAATGATCGGGATCGGTGATCACTTAAATGTTTGACCAAATCAAATAGAAGAAAAACAACAGTAGAACTGTGGGGTATGTTTAATAGTGAAAGTAAGAGCATTTCCACACACACGATGTGAAGGGAACCCAAGGGACTGGGACTGAACAGCTGTGTAGCCTTAAGAAAACCACTAATCAGTAAAGCTAACTGGAAAAAAAAGGCTTCAGTTTGCTAGGAAGCATAAAGATTGGACTCTGGAGGACTGGAAGAAGGTCATGTGGTCTGATGAGTCCAGATTTACCCTGTTCCAGAGTGATGGGAGCATCAGGGTAAGAAGAGAGGCAGGTGAAGTGATGCACCCATCATGCCTTGTGCCTACTGTACAAGCCTGTGGGGGCAGTGCTATGATCTGGGGCTGCTGCAGTTGGTCAGGTCTAGGTTCAACAACATTATGAGCCCAAAGAATGAGGTCAGCTGACTACCTGAATATACTGAATGACCAGTTTATTCCATCAATGGATTTTTTTCTTCCCTAATGGCACGGGCATATTCCAAGATGACAATGCCAGGATTCATCGGGCTTAAATTGTGAAAGAGTGGTTCAGGGAGCATGAGACATCATTTTCACACATGGATTGGCCTCCACAGAGTCCAGACCTTAACCCCATTGAGAATCTTTGGGATGTGCTGGAGAAGGATGCATAGTGGTCAGACTCTCCCATCATCAATGCAAGATCTTAGTGAAAAATTAATGCAGCACTGGATGGAAATAAATCTTGTGACATTGCAGAAATGTATCGAAACAATGCCACAGCGAATGTGTGCTGTAATCAAAGCAAAAGGCGGTCCAACAAAATATTAGAGTGAGTGACCTTTTTTTTTTTTGGGTGGCCAGGCAGTGTAGTTTGGTGCAGCTGGTATCAGCATTGGGGAAACAATACTTCCTCTCAAACCTGCTATCTTTGGAAAGCATAGATTTTAACCAAAAACATGCTATTTGGTGACTCTAAAGTGCCCTTAGGGATGAGCGTGAATGGTAATCTGTTTCTCTCTGTGACTCTGCAATGAGCTGGCAACTGGGTGTACCCCGCCTCTGGCCCAATTTCAGGCTCCAGCCCTCTGTAAACAGGAAAGGGATAAGTGATTATTACCTCTGCCAAGGAGGTTATGTTTTCGCCGGCGTTTATCTGTCTGTCTGTCTGTTTGTTTGTGTTCAAAATAACTTGAAAAGTTCTGAACGGATTTAGATGAAATTTTCAGGAATTGTTGGAAATGGGATATGGAAGAACTGATTAAATTTTGGGGGTGGTCCAGATCACCGTCTGGATCCAGGAATTTTTTAAAGGATTCTTTAACATTGCCAGATAGGACCATTTTTGCTAAAGTGGACCAAAGCTGCTTGGCGGAGGTCTGCGCTCTCTGAGTGCTTTTCTAGTTTATAATGGATGGATGGGTAGATGTTTGTTCTGAACCTCGCCTGGAACATTTAATTTTACTCAATTTGTTGTGTCACTTAACCCACAAAAAAGGAGAATGTATAATAGATGTTGATACCCATATTAAAGTTAAATTTCACTGAAGCATTCCCAAAACATCTGAAACAATCAAATTGATGCACTTGTACATTTTATTTATTTATCTACTTTATTTATTAAATTGTCAATACACATTGTCAGAGACAGACAGGATCTGTTTGCTTTATACGTTATGACCTCAGAATCAAACAGAGTTCAGCTGCACACATTCATTTGCTCTGCCTATGTCCTCTAATGGATGTGTTAATTACCCAGTGGCACTTAAACCTTGAGCATACACAATAAGAGAACTACAAATGCCCTCTGTCAGCAGTGTGTGTTATTGATGGTTGAATGGTGGTCTTGACAGCAGCCCTCTTGACTGGTATAGTGGTTGCAATGGGGGTGTAGGGGAAAGCCTACTACCTTAATGAAATAAACAGGCATTAAAACTGCATAGGTATCAAATACATCTTAATTTTAGTGTGAAGTGAATCTGCAGCCTAGAGTCATTTTGAAATTTTATCTGCGCCAGAGCGTTTCATCCTGTTTTGGTCAAACGAGATGCGGCTGGACCTGTTTGGTTTCAGATGTTCATACATTACAGTTTGTCTCCCAGCCTCGATCACTCCCTCTCTGCAGTGGGACAGAAGGTGCCGCCCAGCAGCAGATGGAGGGTGAGACCTGCTGTCAGCACTTTCACTCTGCTCATGTCCACTGCACAGGGCGAGACAAGTGGTTTGGCTCTGTTCGTGCTCTGTGTTTGTGTGTGTGTGTGTGTGTGTGTGTGTGTGTGTGCAGAGACTGTCCTCGAAAAGACAAATATTTTCTTCTTCTTCAACCACATTGTGAAGAATTAAGGAGCTACAACATCATAAGTTTACCACAGTTGGGTCTTGTTCAGGGTTTTTCTCCTTTTCTAAAATATGAGCACTTGGTGGTTGAATACTTGGGACACCAGAGCACAAAAAGGAATACATGTCCAAAAAATCAATGCTGTTGGAAAGGGCTGTCTTTCTGCAAACACAGAGAATCAGAAGAACAAGCACCTACCCATGGCCTTCAGAGTGCCTCTACACTTGATCGCTTAATTTTAAAGTCCTTGGAAGTTATCTGGATGAGCACACTTTAAAAAAAATACTAAAGAGTTCTGGCAGAGGTGGTTTACAGTATAAAACTATAAAACGTACAGGGAATTTGTAAAACACATTGCAGTGAAGGTGCAGTAAAAATAAATTAACAGATAAATAATATACATGTGTTTTTCAGTGTAAACTGGTTCAAATCAAATTCACAAATAATAATAATAATAATGATAATAATAATTATCTCGCAGCTGTGGATGCAAGTTTAATACTGTGAAATGAACAGGAAATAATGCTAATGGTTATAATAATAAAATAATAATAGTTATTATAATAATACTTTAATAGTAATAATAATAATATGTAAACAGAAGCAGAGGGAGAAGTCCTGACACTGCAGACTTTTTGTCTTGTGCTTAGAAGTATTGCACCACCAAGAATAGACATGCAAGACGTAAACAAGCAAAAACTTGAAAACTATAATATGGGCTCTTTAAGACCCCTTGCCATTTTGTTAAAGCCCTCACAGACAGATCCACTGTCTTGATTTTGTTATTTGTTTGTTTGTTTTGATAAAAGCAGAGTTGTAATCATAGGAAGTAGCTCACTGTGACTGTCCTTATTTTGTTTTTGAGACATATAGGACTTTTTTTTAGGACTTTATGTCCAAATTCTCCATGCATGGTCTTGTGAAGAATAAAAGTTCATAGAAGTACAACTTTGGAAAAGCATTTATTTCCAACCCAGCAGTAAAGGGACAGAAAAAAGTTTGATTCTTTGAAATCAAACTTCACGTTAAGGCCACTACCTGTGCAGAATATGAGAGTCTTTCTCTGGTGCCCTTAAAAGCTGCTCAATAACAGATTGAATTGCCATTTTCTTTCATTCAGCCTGACATCTTGTTCATTTAAGACAAGTCTTTCAGCCCAGTATCACAGCATGTACATCCACATTTACCGATCTGAACATTACAATTTACCTCCGGTGCCAATGTTCTGCACTGCTGCAGGAAGTAGAGTGCTCTTTAGGAAGCCAGCGGGAGGAAAGGGAGGAAAGTTTGGAATGTCCATGGAGTCTAACTGACTGTTCTTAAGTTCACAGTCTATGCAGTCTATTTTATTCATCTATTTTCCTTTTACATGCCCTTATGTAGGTCAGCTTAGCAGAAAACAAAACATTTTCTGAGCAAAAGATGTGCATTTGAAGGGACAAAGGATTGGTAATTGAACCAGCCTAGATAGTTATCAAAGGTAGGTTTTTTGTAACCTTGCAGTGCAGCTTAATCTGCCTGATTTAATGGCTGTAGTCAGACGGCTTATTAAGCTCCAATCTACAACGATAGTGAGCTGCTCAAAGCGGAACGGCATAATCAGCGTCTTTTAGAGCAGGAATATGTGGGCACATCGAGGGAGATGACAACAAGAAGTGAGGTCTACTCAGTGTTAGTTTTGTCGAATGATAATTTTGGTCATAATATTTGTCAACAACCTTTTTTCCCCTGAAGAAAACAATACAGTAACTAATAAAAACAAGGGCACAAGGACAAAAACGAAAATTAACTGACATTTTCCTCAATAAAGAAAAATTAGACTAAAATGTTTGACAGAGACTTAATCCAATCAGAGCTAATTTGGTCATGTAGAAAGGAGGGACAAGTTAGGAATATATCCAATCACAGCTACTTTGGTTGTGTGGAAAGGT
This sequence comes from Cetoscarus ocellatus, assembly GCA_037902135.1. Classification (NCBI taxonomy): domain Eukaryota; kingdom Metazoa; phylum Chordata; class Actinopteri; order Labriformes; family Labridae; genus Cetoscarus; species Cetoscarus ocellatus. The sequence continues at coordinate 404,287 of JBAMNC010000632.1, read as the reverse complement.
TGGATGAGTTAAGAGGGTCATCCAATCACAACTGCCTTAGCTTCTTGGTGGTGGGATAATTTGCCTATAGCGATCCAATCAGAGCTCCTCTCTTTATGAATTGATATATTCATGTAGAGCAGGTTCACTGTTTGTTGTCAGTTCTGGTATTGTAACTGAGACGCTCTGCCAGGTAGCCTAAATAAAGGTGACTGCATTTTACACAAAAGTTAAATTTGTTTCTGTTCATTTATACATTCAAACTTTACTATCATTCAATAAATATTATGTTATTAGATGTTTCGTTTTATCCAAGTGTAAAACATGACTTCAGAAATTCAAAGAACAAGAAAAATGCCTTACACTTTACACTTCATATTTTAGTTGACTGAATTTACAGGAGATTTCGTCGACTAAAACTAGACTAAAATTTAAACAATTTAGATGACTAAATTATGACATAAACTAAAATATATTTATGGAAAAAACTATAACTGAACTAAATGAAAAACTGCTGTCAAAATTAACACTGCTTCTACTACTGCATAGATGCTAACAGCTTCAGTAGCAGTTTTATCAGATCTTGATCTCATTTCTTTATTAAATAAAAACAAATAGCAACACTGCAAGTATCTCTTTTGAAAGGATGTTTTCCGACATGTTTTGCTAAGGCATTTTTTTTTTGATATTGGCTTCTACTATATCTGATTGGCCGGTCATGGATGTGATTGAGGGAACAATCATCCAATCTTTTGCTTTATATGTTTCTAAAAGGGTCAGCCCTCTCCAAACACTTACTATAAGCTCTTTCACAGATGGACTATTAAAACATATCGAACAGCTGGTCTTGTGTGTCAAGTTAGTGTTTTTGTTCCTCATAACCCAAATCCAGTGAAAGATTTAGACCCACTGGCCCTCATTTATCAGTCTGGTCTAGAAAGCTGTGCAGATTTAGCCACAGAAATCATCTTACACCAGCTCCCAGGTGTGATTTATGAAACCTGCGCATTTGGCCAATCCAACACAGCACAAACAGCCAGCTGCTGATAAATGCTGAATCAGAAAACAATCATTTGAACAACAAACTGCAAAAGTACAGCATTTATTACCATAGTGGGTGTATTGCAGTAAGAAAGTGGACATTTCTTTGAGCTGGAGACTGACAATGTCTCAAAAAAGGAGTAAATAATCAAATATTGTTGTTTGGCAGTATGAAAAGTGAGATAAATGAGAATCAGAGACTTCACATCTGCAGAGAGACGCCAGAAATCAGTTTGAGTGTGGGGATAAATATTTTCAAATAAGAAAACCATGCTTGTTGTGTCCTGAATTGTATTAACTGTTTGAAGCATAAAGCACATTTCTACTTTCATCACTTCACAATACCAACACTATGTTTACCCTGTTAGTAAAATATCAAGATATACACTTTCTGGCCTCTTCATTTGGTATGCCCTGCTAGTGCTAGGTTGAAACACCTTGTGTCTTCAGTACTTGGTTATTTCTTTCTAGCATGGATTCAACAAGGTGCTGGAAACATTTCCCTGACATTTTGGTCCACAGTTGCTGCAGATTTGTTGGCTACACGTCCAATTATGCAAATATCCCATCCCTCCACATTCAAAACATGCTCCTTTAGATTGAGATCTGCTGACATCATTTGGCTTTGGTTTTTATGTATCTTTTTTTAATCATTTTTAATGTATGTAGGGTAAAGTTTTATTTGCATTTGGATCGAACACTCACTTCCAAATACTTGCAGGAAGGGGCGACACTTATAACTATCTTTGTTTCAGCAGAAAATTGCTTCAGAAGTAAATCAATCAAGATTCTGCAGATTTTTTCTCCTGATTATATGACCAAATACACTGACTGGTCACTTTATTAGGCACACCTTGCTACCCACATATTTGTCCTCCTTTTGCCTATGAATGTTTTGATCCATATTATTATGATAGCATCACAGAATTGTTGGCTGCACATCAGTGTTGCGTATCCCCTGCTTCATCACATCCCAAAGGTACTTTATCGGATTGAAATGTGTGATTGTGGAGACCACAGGAGTACAGTTAACTCAGTCATGTCCAAGAAACCATGAGCCATATGGTTATAAATGGATGGACATGGTCTGCAACAATACTCAGGTAGGCTGAAGCATGAACATGATGCTCAGTTATGTAAAAATATCTCCCACAGCATGGCACCACCACAACCTATTGATACAAGGTAAGATGGATGCATGCTTTCATCATCTAAATGTGGCACCAGAAATCCAGCCTCAACAGACCAGGCAACATTTTCCAATCTCCAGAATGGTGCAGAGGTGAGCTATGAAGCTGGAGATGTACTTACTGGTCATGTGGATGGGACATGATGTGTCCCCCTTGTGTAGATTCAGCATGTCTGCTGTGCTTGTCGTCCAAGCCGCAGTCTTCACGCCACCAGTAGAATCACTGGCAGGCATAGAGGAGGTGACAGGTTGATCACAGCAGCAGAAACAATGATAGAAAGTTGAAAGACGAACTGAAAAGTCAAGACCATTATTATCAACTTTTGAACAATTTGGTAGACTCCACAGACACCAACATGATCGTTCATCTGGCTAATAAGTTCTCCTTTAGAAATCGGGCAACAAGAAATCAAGTTCAGTGTAGTCATTCAACTGGTGACCGTGTACATTAGTGACTTGGAGTTGACACTGTGGTTGACTTTGACTGCGGATGTGTTTTTCTTAGCTTGGTTTCCTTGGCTGTATTTTCTCACATATAAACTAAGAAATCATTTGATACAATGATTAATGGAAGTAAAGCGCTGAAGAGTACAAACTCTGCTTTTTCTGAAGCTTTGACTACGACATCTATCAATGCAGTCAGCCGCAAGTCATCAGTTAACACAATAACTTATTACTCTGAAACAGTTCTGACAGTGCAAGGAGAAAAATGTTGTGGAAAAAGAGTTCACTGGTCATCAGTTGCCAAGAAATATTTAAAGATTATATTGATTATTGATGTTTATTTTGTCACTTTTACTCTCAGAATTACCACCATGTTTGTAGTTTACTTCTGTCACAACAGATATTTACATGCAGCCTGAGGTCTTTTGTGCCCTCTAGTAGGGTCCTCCAGTAAGTATATTAACAAAAACACTCTGGACACCTTTGCTAACACAGGGACCGACTGCAAGTTTATCTCCAACATTGCTGTTGGCCCACTTGGAAGTTATGGATACACTGGTTCTCTGGTTTGAAGACCTATGGGATTTTTTTGTGTTTTCTGATTATGTTTGTGGCAAACAAAAATGAATAAAATTTACACCAGCACCATCATGATATTTTCAAGACCAAAGAAAAACTTATAAGATTTATTAAGCTTTGAGAGCTAATGTCAAGATATGATGGAAGTACAACATGGCAGTGCGAATAATAAGCAGTATTTTAAACCTATGAGTTCACGTTGTAGCCTCTGAACTGATGAAGCTGGTGCCTTGAGATGCCTCGGACGCTCACACAGCGGTTCTTAGTCACTCTGATTGATGAGCTTGAAAGGAATTGGAGAGTTTATGATGGTTTATTATGGTATTTTTGAATGTACAGCAATTTGTGCCACATTTTTGGTATGAAACGTGATTTATGAATAGTTTGATTGATTGATAGGATGTCACCAGTTTTATGTACGAATATGAAATGATAGCAGATCAACAAGCTCTGCCTGCCAGCACAGGTTTTAGAAATTTCACAGTGTTGTAGAGCAGGTTAGAGCTGCACAATCTACTAAGCACTTTAAAACACTGCTAAAAACACATCTTTTTTCTTCAGACTTCAGTCTCAACTAGACGAGTAACCTTGGCTTTTATCCTTAATCTTTTATTCCCTATCCTCTCTTTTACACTGTTTTTGCTTTTATTCTTATTTCGTTTCTATGTTATACATTCATTTTTAATAGTGTGTTTATTTTTTATTACATTACTGATTTTATTAGTATCAAGTGTATGCATGATTATTTTGTAAAGCTGTACAGCTCTTTGGTCAACCAAGGTTGTTTTTAAAATAAACTTTGAATTGACTTTGACTGTCTGTCAAACAAACTCAACCACACCCCAAACATCCTGAGGTGAGGTCTAATCAAGGGCTTCTTCAATAACATCTGCGTGAATGTCCAGGCATCTAACTTTGTCTATGGCATATATATTCTTGTTCATTAAAAAAATGATTGAAGATAATTGCATCAGGATCCCTGCCCATTTATGTAGCCCCCTTGTGAGCAATTTATCTGCAATCATCTGTAAAAAAACACTTTAATATTCTACAGCAGGGCAACGTCAGATGCATTTAATGTTGCAAAAAAATGTTGAAATCTTGTGCGCATGTTTCAGGTATTTGTCTTAAAGCTAATCTAAATTCCCATAGACTTCTGGTCTTGGGGACCCTTAAATGCCAAAATGCTAACTCACTTCTGCTTTCGGAAGTCATTCCTGCACCACTCTGTGGTCCAATTTCGGAGAGCCTGTGTGAAATATATCCTCTATTTCCTGTTCTTAGTTGACAGGAGTGGCACCGGGTGTAGTCTTCTGCAGGTTTAGCCCAGAAGTGATGCTCTGTACAGCTTGGTGGAATTTAAATAACTGTTGCCTGTCTATCATCTCAACCCACTTTTTTCTGACCATTCTCTGTAAACCCTTGAAATGGTTTAAGTCTTTAAGGCTAAAAAAAACATCTTCATAGGAAACAAAACACCTCGGGGTGACCTTGTGGGGTGAATGGTTAGATCAATATATCGACTTTTAGGTTGATAGAGTCATTGTGTCCCTGTTATTAATAATACAATACCAGCTGTCACCAAATAAGTGTGGTTGACCTCTGCTATGACAGATAGGGCACAGCTTGATTATCTGTTTTACCGTGTCAATAAAATCATCAATAGGAACAGCTTAATCCGTATTGATCCTGATGTGACCTTTGATCAAATGTAAAGGATGAAAGGATTGATTTTGTTTCCTTTTTTCATCACCATCACTGTTTTCAATTATGAATCTCAGTGTCCCTGAAAAGCAGGGGAGGCAAATAGCCGAGGAAATTAATTTCATCACTAAATATTTGCAATGAGACGCTTGAGATATAAAAATGTCATTAAGAAATTATAATCATGGCTTAATACGTTAATTCCAGCTAATGATCATTGGCCCATATTTCACAGAGCCGTGTCTGAGTGTATGAACAGAGCTCCTGTGCTGTGTGAGAAATCTTTAACCTTTAAGATGAGAGGACGCCTGATTTTTTTAGGGCTATTTTTAGAGCCTTCTGACATTCAGATGGTCAGAGTAAAAGGTTTTGGGACCAAATGTTGTCAGGCGGCGAGTCGGCGTGGAAATATCTTGTGTGAAAATCCATTTTGGTGATCCTCCAACTTGTGTGGATGCGGCGTGGTGTCATGTCACGAAACGTGGTGTGGCACGGAGCAAAGAAAGGATTCATTTGTTGCCCTCGGTTGACAGCAGTGGAGGCAGTGAGTGATTAAAGGATGGATGAGGGAGATGTGAGGAGATGAGAAAGCACATGACTCACTCTGAACAGAACAGACACCATGGTGATAGTCTTTAGAAAGCAACAAAGTGAAGGTGAATGAGGAGAGAGGCAAACTACCCAGAACACCTTTGGACTGAATACTGTGGGACCTCGGCCGTCCTGGTCATGGGCATTTATTGAAATTCAGCATCTCAGCCATTTTCATGTGTGAAATGTTTAATAAGAAGAAAAAATAACCGAGCAAGGACACAGCGTCCTGGACTGAAAACACTAAGACAGAGAGAAGGTATGCAGTGTCGCATCTCTGCAACAGACAGAAACAAACAACAACTAAATGAAGCATCGTCAGTTCTTTACAAAGATGACTGACTAAAAAATCATCAGAATGAATCATATCAAAAATTTTCAAGAGCCCATATGGTGCTTCTTTTCAGTTGCTCTTTAGTGTTTTCCACCTCAACGAACAAGACAAAAACTCTGCACTTGAATGAATGCTGAGTTATTGACAACATAGCCCTGAGTAGCCCTAAACTGAAGAAGAATGGGTACACATGGGGAAGGGAGCCTTATAGAGCCAGGAGCATCTCAACCAGACTGAGAATACAGCTGGATCAGGGGTTCTCTGTATGTCAGGGGTGGGCAACTGGCAGCCCATGGTCCACATGTGGCCCTCCTACTCCTTTAACGCGGCCCATCAGTCAATTAAAATGATTAAAACAAGAGAGATTAAAGAAGATTTATTCAAAATCTACCATGAAAACTGATCCCCTGAGACACTGTTAGCCGAGTTTTTCGGTAAAAACTTAAAAAAACTGCCCTATCATGCAACATAAAAGAATATATAAAAAAACTTCCTTGTTCTGCATCCAGATTCAGATGACCACCAGAATCTATTTTCCATTGACTCCTCCCCAGTGCCATGACCAACATTCTCTGATAAGTGTTATCTAAATCTGTTTGATTTTACGTTCACTTTCTCGCAGAAATCTGGAAAACTGCCCTGTCTCAAAATGTTAACAAATCCTTTTAAAATCCAGGATCCACACCTGGATTCTGATCACCAAGATGTAATCACTCGTTTTTTCTGGGTCATGACCAACATTCCCTGAACATGTCTTTAAAATATGGTATAGAACTTTTTGAGTTGTCTTACTCACAGACAAACAAACCAACCAACAAACCAACAAACTAACAAACCCCAGCAAAAACATTTTCCTCCTTGGGGGAGGTTAAAAGGACTATTTCAAATAAAACAGAGTTATTAGTTAAAATAAAAACTCAAGTCTCAGTTAAATACTTTAATAACCAGTTTAGCAAGTTTTGTGGATATAAGTGATTGTAAATATACCCTAGCAGCCATCAAAAGTTAAATATATGAACCTGCAAAATATGAGCTCTAAAGATTGAATATTTAAATTGCCTACCATGATGGAGACCAGAGGTACATTAGAAAAGGCATGGAGATAATGTGTATATATAGATAGATATATGCAGAATATAGGTTTAGATATGGATATAGACATAGATATAGAGATGTACCCATTCAGGCAGAGACAAAGGGACTTTAAATTACTTAAATATGAATTTATCTGTGGTTAGCCCCTTGAGATGTGGCATTTCATTTTCGGGTCTTCATGTCCAAATGGTTTTAAAAGTATTTATTATGGAGGCATAATCAATATCAACCACAGACGGAGGGGTCATCCTTATAATAACAGCTATAATGATTATAAACTGGAGAGGACTAATGTTGACTAATTTAGCAGCAGCCAGTTGAACTGCCAATTATATATATATATATATATATATATATATATATATATATATATATATATATATATATATGTATATATATATACATATATACTCTTTAATTAAAAGAGTAGGATGACCTATAATCAAACCTCTATTGGCAACCAGTTGGCTTTTAAGAAAATAACTACAATAGGAATGTTTATATGATCATTTTAATCACATTTTTGGTACATTTAATTCAGTTTTTAAGGAAATGGCATTCAGGGCTTGGTCACCCCAACCAGAAAGGTTAGGCTCACCCCTGCTTGTTCAACTAACGTCCTTGCAGGCTTGTTGGTTTTCTTTGAAGCAGCTGCAGAACACAGAAGGTTTACTGACGGACATGGGAGTCGTGTTTAACTGAGGTATGACAGCTGATTCTTCCTGCATCAGTCTTATCCACAGAGACTGGCACTGCTGCTGAGAGTCACACACACACACATCTGTAAAGCCATATCATAACTCTGTGATCACCATACTTGGTCGCACACTCTACCCCTTGCACACGTGCCAGCACACACATGCAGCAGTGATCCACTGGACGCGTTTTACGGTGTCAACATCTAAATCATGCAAACAGTGATTCCCTTTGAGGAGGTAAGACCGCAGGTAGCTGTTTTTCACAGACTTTAGCAGTGATTTCAGCAGTTAACTGTTGCTGACAGTGATGTTCATCATCATTCTCTGTTTTTCTCCATGCATCGTCCTTCTTTGCAGCTTGTTTGCAGTGGTTACTGGTGTTTAAACAAACAGATTCCCAGCCTGGCTCTGACAAAAGCTACCAAATCCTCCAAATGGCCTCATTTCTTTGTCAATGACTGTGTTGGAAAAACACCCACATGTAACACCTGATACCATTTCACCACCTTTTGTATTTAAGTGCCTCTTTCGTGGTTACAAGTTTTCTCTGTGATTTTATTTATTACTTTCAAATCCTTTTTCAGGCCAGTGACAGTGACTCAGCTGTCAACAAGCTCTGAGTCGTAGGCGTGAGTGTGTGTGAGCTGTAAAGGTCCCTGTCATGGGGAGTGTGTGTCAGATCCACACGGAAATTACTGACAAATACCAACATGTGTGCTGTTTGTTGTTGATTCATTACTAACACAAGTGAGCTTTGGTCAACACACAGCCTCAACTACATCCAAAGGTACATAAAATATTGTGTTTACTAATTCACCGGCCAGAAAGACTCTCATATAAAGCTTGGTAATGGAAATGGTCCACTGTGCCTGTTTTATTTTTACTCATTGTGTTATTTTCTCTTGGAGACGTTTCAAATGATGAATATCTTTGAAATTGGCACAACCAAGAAAAAAACAGTCAACTGACAAACACATTTTTAATTAAAATGTTTGAATAGTGTCTTGAATGATAAAATTTGGACACATTTGGTCACCAGATTTGCAAAGTTAACACACAACAAATTAGCTGCAGTGCAGTAAAGTGGTCAAAGCGGTCACCTCACAGCAACAACATCATCTTTGGGTTTCCTGGAGCTCAGTAACAGAGTGCAACAGTGGAGCAGTGGTAGGTTTGGTCTTCTGTTAACTAGAGGGGAGGGGTCTTAATCCCAGCTCCTGAAGTCACATTTCTATGTACTTGGCAACAGTGTTAATCTTGAAGCATTTTTTAATTTAGTTTTAGTCATTAAGAGGGGTAGCTCATGTCCAAAATTGGGCTGAATTGTTTAACTTGCCTAAATGGACCTCTAGATTGTTTCCAACTAACAGCTTGTAGTGCAGCTGCATCTGTCTGATTCAGTGTCTGTATTTAGGCAGATCCATCTCCAAAGCTAAAGTGCTGATCTGCAAAGGCACTGCCCAATCACCATTGAGCATCAAGAGGCAACTGCAGCCATGTCAGCATTTCTCAAAAGATACGTTCGGTCAACCTCTGACAGGTTTATTGAGAGTTTGGTGTACGATCAGGCTTTCACAATGAACTTAAGTTCTTGGCAGCAATGCCCGTCTGATGCTGTATCTGATTGGCCCATGTTAAATGTGACTTACAGGTCAATTGTCCTATCAATCAATCAATTTTTATTTGTATAACACCAGTTCATGATTGGTGTTATCTCAAGACACTTTACAATAGAACAGGCTGAAGAAGAACTCTTCATTTTATAGATACACATATGGTATATGGAAATATCAAAAATCTGTCCTCATCACATTTGTCTCTGCTGAATATAGATTCAATCAATAAATCTTAATTTATCAGTCTTAATTTGTGTAGCATCATATGTGGTGTAAAAATAGTTACTATGGATGTTTAATCAATACAACCATGGATAGAGAAATCAATCTAATACTGACATTAAAATCTGTAATGAATATGGTATAGAGAGGAATGATGTTGAAGAATTTAGCAGGTCTAAAATGTCTATCACCTTCCAGATATGTCTCTGAAAGCTTCAGCATTCCCTAATCCCTTCCTGTGGGCTGTTGCCCGCATGGACTAGTGCAGGGGCGTCTAGACTGTGGTCCTGGGGGCCATATGAGGCACAGGGCTCATTTTCAGACAGCCATTAGCAAACTCCAAAAGTTGCAATTGATTATGGCTGGGATTTGTACATGAAGCTTCCGTCTGACTGATAGATAAAAACAAATGTTTAACATCCCTGGCCAATAAAATAGAGTTAGATTCAGGTGGATCATGGCAGCAAATGTCATCAACCATGTTCATCTTTGGTGCTCTCTGCTAGAGAGTGTTGATGTATCTTTCTAGGCCAACGTGGTTCTGTTGACTTAAACTTATGTGTTTTTTTACCGTGTTCCTGGATGATAAGATCTGTTGCAAACAAAGGCTCACAAAACTTCATGATAATCTTCACAAGCAATCCAAGCGATTTAACTAACCTTGCATAGCAGCTGGACGTATCTGATTCAGTGTGCGTAATCAGGCAGATCCATCCTGCCAAGCTCCAATCTACAATGATTGTGAACAGCCCAAAGCTAAAGGGCCCAATCAGAGTTCTTTAGAGCAGGAAGAGGTGGGAGCAAGAAGTGAGAGGAAGGTAGGAAGTGGCTGCTTGTATGGAGATTAGCATTGATGCTAACAGCTGCAGTTTTATCAGATCTGGACCACATTTCTTTATTAAATGAAAAACAAATAACACTACAAACTTCTCCACAGTAAGGATAGTTTTGTTTATGTTTGGACTAGTCTTTGTTAAACTTAAGGGCTCACATTCTGTAGTGCAGTAGCAACCACCTACTACATCATTTAATTCTTCTGTTAAGAATGTGATTGCCAGAACGATCATCCAATCACCTGCTGGATTTGCTTCTGAACGGTTCTGCCCTCTCCAAACACTTTCTAAGGGCTCTTTCCTAGAAAGACTCTTGATATATATTGAACGGTCCCTCTGGTGTGCCATGTTACTCCCAAATTCCACATAAAGCGAACACGCCGCTAACCGGCCACAAATTGTACTGCAGAGCACTTCGCTATCTCTCTATTCTATGACAGCAATTCCACTGCCTGCGCTCCGGCGTGGCAGCGATGCGTCGCTGAAGCGGCTGTGCGGTCCGCTTCGCTCGAGATACGCTGCAGGTCTATTTTCAGCGTGGCTGCTTCCAAACCTTGTAAATTCACTGTCATGCAGAAAGCACAAGAAAGGGAAGTCAGGTGTGGAGTATCCGGTACTGTCAAAATAAAACACAATAGGTTGTCATTACATCACAACCGGAGACACGAGCATCAGGTCAACAGTTGGTCAGAGGGTCCCAGAGGCAAAACGACACCATGGACACCATCGTGGAGGTACAGAAATATATAACATTATATGTGACACCAAACATCCTTTCTTCAAGGATATAGAAGTGATACAAATCACGAAGCTGTATGGTTGGGACCAGTAAAGCGACCTTTGAGAGTGAAGTGATGTGTTGTTTGTTTCTTTTCTCTGGTTAAAACATGTTTTGTTATCTTGTGATATCGCAATTCACACGAGAGCTTGTGGTGCCCCCCCCCGTTTCAGCTGCACAGGGCTGCACAGCATGGGACTTCTAGTGGGTGTTGTATCCAGCCTTTCGGTCAGAGCATGCAACAGCGTGTTCGCTCTATGTGGAATTTGGGGGATTGGATTTAACATAATCGGCAAGAGTAAAAGCTATGGCGGTTTAACTCAGCTCTTGATCTAATGAACTTATCAAGTTGATGCCCTTGGCCTCGCAAAATTAAACATTTGAATCTTGTATGTGCGTTCTCAGCAGACCTTATGTCAGGCATTTATCCGAACAGCTGTTCTCATCTACTCTCATCTACCCTCGGCCGTGCTAAAATGCTGACTCACTTCCATGTTTTTGTTGTTTTCATTCCTGCACCGCTCTGTTATGGTAAGGTTTAAAAAGCATCTTGAGCAAAATATTTTTAGCCTCTCGAAGCACCAACACCTCAATAAATGTTTTCAGCTTTGAGCAGTTTGTTTCAGTTTTGGGTCCACATATGGATGAACAGACTACTGTCTCTGCTGCATGAAGCATCGTCCTTATCCTGACTAGGTGACCATGTGGCAGCAATGGCTGACCAGGGCCCTCTGAAATCTAATTAGCCTTTGCAATGTCATTAACTTTGATGCACTAAAGGTGAGGTACAGCAAAGTGTCCCTGTCATTCATGTATTTTTCCGTGTGTGGCCCTTGATTAAAGAAGTTTGGACACCTCTGGACCTGTGAACTATGTTTATCCTGTCTAGTGTGTATTGAACCGTTTATATGGTGTGTCAACATATCAGTATTTAATGCATTTTTGCTGGGAAATATTGCACTGTAATACCTGCCTACATTATTACTGGTAAATGGGAACCTGCATAGTCTTGGCCACCCTTAACTTGAGGGGATATTTTCTCAACTCGCTAACAGAAAGCACAAGAATCTCACTAAAAGCACCAAAATCCTAAAATCAAATTGTGCCTAGTTTAATTTGTGTCTGTTGTAAATATTGTTGGTAGACTATAGAGGTGAGAATCAGCAGTGGCTCCATGTTGTGATATTATCCCAATACTGTAGTCACAGTTTGATTTTATTTAACAATATGCCAAGTATTGTGACACTTAACCTTGCAATATATTGTGATATATTGCAAGATTATGCAAAAACTACCAGATGGATTTACACGAAAATTTTACCAGAGGTGTGGTTTGGTCCAAGACATAACCTATTACATTTTGGTGGTGATCCACACATTTGTCTGTATGCAAAAAAATTCCCAAAATTAAAAAATAAAAACAAATCACATCTCTGACATCACTTGATGGATTTGCTTCAAAATTTAAATGATTATATATATATATATATATATATATATATATATATATATATATATATATATATATATATATATATATATATATATATATATATAATATAACTCTGTCATCATGGTCAATCTCATCTGAATCTGCATTGACGTCACAAAAAAACATTGAAGTTTATAATTGCAAATCCCATTCATTTCTCCTCGGCTGCTCTGAGGGTTCTGCACCCTTTACGTCATTATCGGAATTGTAGTTTATTTGCCAACTCACGTCAATGATTTTCAAGCTTATGTCACTACATTACCCAGCTTCCCTTGCAATGCCAACGCAGGACTTCTCCACATGGACAGATATGAGCGGAGACTCAGCCGTCATATTGGAGCACATGGTGATCCAGAATTGTATATTGGCGAAGGTCTCCGCTCTCCGAGTGCTTTTCTAGTTTTTTAAAGATTATTTTTGAGGCATTTTTGGCCTTTATTGACAGGAGAGAGAGAGACAGTGGATAGGCCTGTGAAAGGGGGTGAGAGAGTAGGGGAAGACACTCTACAAACAGGGCACAGGCTGGATTTGAACCCGGACTGGCAGAAGCATATGGGGGGTCGTGCCTGGTTGCTTACCACTCTGCAAAACCAGCACCCCAAACACACAATGAGTTTAAATGCTGACACTGCGTTTCTTTCATCCCTCTCTCCTGTGCAGCCATGGTTGTTTACTCTCTCGCACAACAAGCGTAACTCATTCAACCTGGCTCAACTGCACTATTGTGAGGACTTAGCAAGTGATTGAATTTATTTCTTCTGAGCTAAAAACCTTATTGGAAACAAAAACAAAGGCCTACAAATTATTGATACATGTCAGCAGTGAATCTATATGTTGCCATCACACCAAATATTGTGATACCATCATTATCGACCCTCTCTCCTCCTCTAGATAAGGCCCTAAAAGTCTGTTGTCTATGTTAAAACAGCTTGACAGCTTAAGCTGGGCACATACTGACAGCAGGAGATAGTCGACTTTCGTTTCCCTTCACCGCACTGTCTCAGCTCGGCCAGTCAGCTCTGGAGAAGCCTCAGCAGTGTTGAGATCCATGATTTCTCAGTTTGATCACACTCTAATCACTGCTGTCATACAGATGTGATGGAGGGTTAAGAAACTATAAAAGACCAGAGCAGTCTAAAAAAGTGACAGTGTAAGGAGAGAAGAAGAAGGAAAATACTCATAAAACCCTCCTGACTTGCACTTTTTCTCTCCAGTAGCTGGCAGCCAGCTGCAGCTGAGGAAGATGGATGTTAGCGCTGCGTCTCTCCCTGCGAGCCTCCGCCCGACTCCACCACAATGTTGCTAAACTAAGGGATTTCAACCTGCCTCCAGAAGGAGCACGGAGGAATCCTAAAGCCAGGCTGATGCATTGGCTCTTCACACAATCATATGCATGGACACAAGCACCTGCACACACACACACACCCACACACACCAACACACAGTTTCGTGAAACACACCAACACACACACAAACTGTCGCAGCAGAGAGTGGCACACGCACCAGTGTGACCACGCTCCCTCGTGACAGAGTGTGGGTGGCTGACTGAGGTGGAGCTGATTCTGTGTGTGTGTTTGTGTGTGAGCATGTGTAGGGAGTGAGGTGGGGTGTTAACCACAGGGGGCGCCGTGTGGGCAGGAATAAACCGGAGGGAGATGGCAGTGAGACGCTCCATGCTGGTGTAGAGGTCACTCTGCCTGCAGGGGGCATCACAGCCTGTTTGGAAAGTTTTCATTTGAAGCAGTGGGACGGGGCTCAAGAAATAATTATCAAATGAGCATGCCTTCATTGTTGTTCACCCTTTTAATAATTATCATAATTATCAGACACTTTTGGATGGTACAAGCGTCGCAATTATTCAGTTAATTTGGTAACATTTCTGCTGGTTTGGATGATTTTTAAATAGCTTTATTTTTTAATATTTTGTTGTTTATTCAGTTAAAACCAAATTTAGTGGTAATCACAGCCTTAAATTATAACAAGCAATTGCTTTCAATCATGTAATTGGAAGAAAGGTTATGGGGCAAACACCTATACGTGTGGATCTGCAGCACAACTTTTGTTTTCTCCTTCTCTCAGAGAATAAAAAAAGCTAAATTTTAAAAAGGCAAAAAAGTGTACTTAAATAATGATATTTAAATGTAAAAAAATACATTTTCTGCACCTCAGCCGAGACAATATTCATATTAAATCTCATTGTCCAGCACTTGATATCAGTGATGTTTACATTACATGTCTTTTGGTGGAGGATCCTTCCCCTTACACTGCCACAAGTTCAAAAGTCGGCCAAAATACCAACAGCGATATATTTTTAGGGTGTGGATCAACAATGCTGCTGATTGGAAAGTGAAGAGCAGGAAATTTTACATGATTAAAAATAGGGTGAGTGCTAAGCTTACATTAGGCCACTGAGATTATTATCTCCACCTGGTGGGGTTTGGTCCAAGGAAGAAGCCATTACATTTTGGTGGTGATCAAACATATTTGTCTGGATGCAAAAAATGTCCAAAGTTTTCTGAAAATCCCATAACTTTACATTGGGCTGTAAAAAAATCATATCTCTGACATCCCTTGATGGATTTGCTTCAAAATTTACAGGATGATATGTATAATATACCTCTATCATCACACAAAAACATTGAAGTTTATAATGACAAATCTCATTCATTTCTCCTCGGCTGCTGTGAAGGTTTTGTCCCCTTTACGTCATTATGGGAACTGTAGTTTATTTGAAAACTGGGGTCAATATTTTTCAAGCCTAACTCACTACATTTCCCAGCTTCCCTTGCAATGCCAGCGGAGGACTTCTCCACATGGACACCATGAGCAGAGACTCGGCCGTTGAAGCGCATGGTGATGCAGAATTATATCTTTTACAGGGGGTGTGGAAAAAGCCACTGCCGTAACTGAGCCGCTTGGCAGAGGTCTGCACTCTCTGAGTGCTTTTCTAGTTTTATGATAGCATCATTTCAGTTAATGATTTCCACTGTGATTTTACTTACAAGTTTACACAATATTTTAAGGCAGGATTAAATTTTAATGTATTTGAAAGATATCAACTGACATGTTTGTTTGTTTATGAGCAGCATAACTCAAAAAGTTCTCAAGTGGTTAATGAATTTAGGTCATCGTTCAAGGAAAAAGTTATTCGATTTTGGTGGTGATTCAAACACATATGCAGACCCAGGAATTTTGAAATGATTTTTTGACATTGAATGTTATTTTTCTGAGGCAGTGTTTCACATTTACTATAACAAGTTTGCTCAAGGCTGTTAGAAATTACTTGACTTTGCTTGTCTTCTTGAAGCTCTTCTAGATTTGCTGTTTTTCCAGTGACACCCAGAGGGCACGAAAGACTTCAGTTTGCTTTAGGCTATGGATATTTTGACTGTCTGTGTTCACCAAGAGCTGAGAGCCCCCCTATCAACAGAATTTATAGAGTGTAACTTTAAAAGCATTGCACTGTTTGTCTTGTTTTAGTTCATTATTTTAAGTTAAGACTCCCCACATGCCAGCTTACGGCATTTTAGAGTCCTCTACATATTCCCAAGCTGACAACAGCTGAGACGTGTAGTGAGTAAACCTGTATATAAAAGTAATGAAGATCAAGCGGTGGCAGCCTGGGGTAAAGGTCACTCTATTAGCTCGGGCACTGACACTCTTGCCGCCACAGAAATGAACAACTTAGCATTTAAAAAAAGTTCAAGGCAGCGACCTCCCAGCTCATTAAGTTTGTGGCCTTTGCCAACTTCCACCTGTTCTCTGTCAAAGTACTCACTTGAACTTAAAGTCAGTGAGGAGCGAGTTGAGCGATCGTCTGTCTCCTTCCTCCAGGGTCCCCATCAATGGGCGGCTGGTGTCCCGAGTCCCTCTACACGCAGCCCGAGGGTTTATTAAACATTCATGCTTTAATTAAGCAATTTTACCGCTGCTGCTTACAGGCTGATGATAAAAGCACTGCTGCGGGATGAGCATGGCCAGCTGACAAATGTATAGGTGTGTGAGTGTGTGTGAGAGTGTCCGACGTCAGGGACCATTAATTTCACATCATAAAAAAGAAATGTGAGGATTCCTGAAAAGACAAGCTGAACTTTATTTTTAAGAAAGGGTGTAACGTACTTGTTTTTCTCAAACTGCAGTTCATGCCGTCATACGACTGAATGGAGAAGACAACTAATTAAACATGAACTTTTCTACGTCAGTAATAGACAATAATCATCCTCAAAATGTGACCTTGTGTAGTTTTTAGGTGATCCTGCTCAAACCCTTAGCCAATCAACAGAGTGATTTGTGACTTGACTTAATAAGCCAGTTGACCAAAATGACTGGGAGTAACTAAAGCATAGTGGAGGAGCTGTTTGAACTCATGATTTGCTCTTTTTAAGCCCAGGATCATTAAAAGTAGCATGCCGCGGCTGTGACTCATGATTAAATGAGCTGCTGTAAAACTGTGACCTCTGCAAATAAGAGACATTTGTTGCGCAGCTGAAGCTCTTTTAATTTGATAATGAGCTCATTTAATTTTAAACAAGTCCCTCAACCTTTAAGTATCGAGTAATTATGTTGCTTCCCTTTATTTTGAAACAGCTATATCAGGAAAAGGACTATTTTAGGGAGTCCAGGTCAGAAATGAAACTGTACAGCATGCAGATTAAGTCCAAGAGAGCAACTTTCCATACACAACGTGCGGAGTATGACTCACTATAATACAGGATCAGAGGCAGCCATGGGTTTGTTCCTAAACCCAATTAAAGAGACCTACATGATCTGATGTGTCTTTTTAAGCGTTTCATTTGAATAGAGACAGCTGATAGGCATGTGAAAAGGGGTGAGGGAGTCAGGAAGGTCAAATTCCAAATGGGCTGAAGTGGGAGTCAAACCTTGAAACAGGACCCCATGATGTTCCTATTTGTTATTGGTGGGTATTTATTTTGTATCTCTAAATTGAATCCTTACACAACAAGACCTGCCAGGGACCAGCCAAGACCCTATGAGGGGATAGTGGGAAAGTTTTGAGTGGCTGCATCTGTACTATTTGTTGCAGCGTGCATTCATTGTCAAATGTAGTTGTGTTTGTGAAAGAATAAGTATGTGTGAGAAACAGTGTTAATTTTGACAGCACTTTTTAATTCAGTTTTAGCTATAGTCTTTTGCCTAAAATATCTTTTAGTTTTAGTCATAATGTAGCCATCTAAATTCTTTGATTTTTGTCTAGTTTTATTTGCTGAAATTTCACAACATTTTAGAAATCGGATTTTAAATTTGGTCGACTAAAATGTGAAGGGTAAAGTGTAAGGCATTTTGTATGTTTCCTTGAACTTCTGAAGTCATGTTTTACACTTGGATAAAATGAGACATCTAACCACCTTTTACTGAATGCTAGTAAAGTTTAAATGTATAAATTAACAGAAACAAATTGAACTTTTGTGTGAAATGCAGTCACATTTATTTAGGCTACCTGGCAGAGCATCTCAGTTATAATACCAGAACTGACAACAAACAGTGAACCTGCTCTACATGAATATATCAATTCATAAGGAGAGCAGCTATGATTGGATCGCTCCACAACTTATCCCACCACCACGAAGCTAAGGCAGTTGTGATTGGATGTCCCTCTTAACTCATCCAACCTTTCCACACAACCAAAGTAGCTGTGATTGGATATATTCCTAACTTGTCCCTACTTTCTACATGACCAAATTAGGTCTGATTGTATTAAGTCTCTGTCAAACATTTTAGTCTAGTTTTTATCTGTTGATAAAAATATCAGTTAATTCAGTTTTAGTTTTTGTCCATGTGCTCTTGTTTTTATTAGTTACTGTCTAGTTTTCATCAGGGGAAAAAGGTTGTTGATGAAAACTATGATGAAAATAATTAGTCGACAAAATTAACCCTAGTGTGAAAGAGGGGGATGGGAAGAGAAATAGTGCGGCTATGTCTGTACAGTTGAGTCATATGAGGATGTCAGTGAATGTCAGTATTGCCCTCAGTGAAGCAAATGATCGTGTGGCCATTGTGTGCATTTATTGGTTGTATGCGAGGTCACAGGTCAAACGTATGAGGGTCAGGTTGTGTGCGGATTTGACATTGGGAGATTTGAAGGTTGTGGGACAGGTTGCGGTTCTAAGACGTGAAGGTAGGAGGAGGCGCTGGTTGGAAAAATTGGACTCTGTTAAAGGGTACAGGTATGTATGCAGCTATGGAGGAGAACTACAAACCTGTGCTTCTGTGGGTTAGAAATGAATGAGAGACATGTCCATCCTGGGCCTTTGTTTCTTTTTTTGACTGAACTGAACTTAAATCTCTGAATTAAATCCTGACCTCCATGAATTATCACACCCCTAATCATCTGCCACATTTCTGTGCAGGACAATGATCAAGACATGATGTCAGGCGGAGATAGAGCCCCCTCAATTTTCTGACGGACAGCTTGTTCTGTTCACTTTCTTCTCTCCATCTCTATTTTGCACTTCATCACTCTTCTTTTTGGACAGACCAGGTAGATACTGGGAGACTTGAAGCCATTTTTCCGCCTTCAGAAAAGTGCTCTATTATTGAGAGACTGTGTCATGCCTTCCAAGGGTGAAAATGTGTGTGTGAGAGTGAGACAATGGAGAACTAGAGTGTGTTCACGTCCCTGCTCTCCTTGGCTGCGAGGACATTTTAAGCTATAGTCCAACTGTCGTTCTTTAGATGTGATGACTCGGACAATGAAGACAAACGACTCGGAGCAGACCGAAACGTACAAGTTTACTGCTGCTGCTGCGAGGCGGAGCAGGGTGGAAAAACTGCCTCTTTGTGTTAGTGTGTGTTTGTGGGTGTGTGCTGGTGCGTTCACTGCCTGTATGTGTCCTTGTTAAGACCAGGCGGTGGCTCTGCAGGACGGCTGCAAGGCTGCTCTCCTTGGCGGTATCCTGGAATGACACCCAGAGGTGACACACTGTCACAGCTCTCACCCACACTAGACATTGGACACGCACACACGGATGCACACAACCTGCCAGGTCCTGGAAAAGAGCTCATTAGTGCGGACACATTTCACTGGCTCTTCTGACGCTATACATCGGCGACATTTTAAAGACACACGCCACAGTCAAAGCATGTATTTACCCGTAAGCTTACACAATCATGTAACACCTTTGACACTTTCCACAGCATGAAGTGTAAGGGGAAAAATCTGCTTTAAAACGTTTCAGCCGTTTCATTTAGATTTTCTCTTCTCGGCAATTGTCCATGAGAGTTTCCACAGTGAATGTGGTGACTCAGCACTTCTCTATCGGTGCCTTTACACTACAAAATGTCGGCCTTGTCTTTCCATTCGATGTTAGAAGTCATGGACAAAAAGCTTTGCAGCAGAGGCAGCTCCTAATAAATACAGCAGCTGTGTGTTAAACTGTAAAGATGAAGTTTGAAGGACATAAAGATGCTTTTAAGACATCAAGGAGATATTTTGCAGGGGAAACATCTAGATTGGCCTGGTCTCTGAAGGCATTGACAATCTTTAATTGTTTGTTAAATGGTGGATGCCTCCTGGGAAAAGATGCTGATCTTTTTGGAAAACCACCAAGGGTAAGGGTTAAACTTAAACCATCTCTAGGAAGAACTTTCTTTTCTCTGCTGCAGAAATGTTTGCTTTTCTTGGTTCATAACTTCCTAGCGTGGTGTGACCTGCCTGATTTAATGTCTAATCAGGCAGGTCCATCCATTTAAACAGTTGGGGTTTGGTGTTTTCAATTCAATTCAAACCTTTATTTATTCTCGAAAAGACATTGAGGTTTCCCTCATTTTCAATGTCGTCGAGATCACAGACATTATATGAACAAGAAAAAAAGCAATCAATTGCAACAGCAACGAAATCAATAAAAACAGTTACAAACAGAGGTACAGTGGTCAGTAATCAAGGTCTTAAACTCTGTAAGAGAGGGAAAGGCTGTTAATTTTAGGGTTTGTTGGAGGAAATTCCATGAGTGAGGGGCATCAAAGGAAAATGCCAATTTACCAAGTTCAGTGTAGACTCGAGGAACTTTCAGAGTGAGTGACCTGGAGGAACGAGTCATATAGGAGCAATCATAAAACGTCAACAAACTTGTGAGGTAGGGTGGTAGTCTGTTAGTAAGGGCTTTGAAAATATACAAAAACCAATGTTTGTTCCTTCTCTGCTCAAGTGATGGCCAACCAACCTTCTCATAGAGGATGCAATGATGAGTGTTGTACCTGTCACCAGTTATGAATCGGAGAGCAGAGTGGTATACCGAGTCCAGGGGCTCGAGAGTTGAAATTTGGTTTTACCCAAGAAAGACATGTTACAGCTGGAGATATAGTCTACAACACTTCTGAGCACCCCCCAGTGGTGTCGGTGTCAGTGGCTTACTCTGGTAGTGTGCTACCAACATCAGAAGGTTGAGGGTTTGAGCCCAACTCCAGCTGTCACATGTCTTCCTTGGGCAAGACACTTAACTCCAAGTTGCTCCCCTTCTGTAAATCGATGGATCTGCCTTATTAGACATGCTCCAGTTTAAGACACTTGCGACCGGCCCACTGAGGCACGGCCCAATCAGTGTCTAGGAAGAGGTGGGAACTACGAGCAAGACGACAACAGAAGTGACTCCTTGTACTGAGATTAGCATAGATGCTAACAGCTTCAGTTGCATTTTATCAGATCTAGACTGCATTTCTTTATAAAACGAAAACAAACACTACAAATTTCTCCTTGAAAGGATATTTTTGCCCTCTTACTAAATTATCTGATTGGCCTGTAATGAATGTGATTAATAGAATGATCGTCCAATCACCTGCTGGATATGCTATTGAAAGGCTCTGCCCATTCCTTAACACTCTCTATGGGCTCTGTCTTAGATGGACAAGTGAAATGTATTAAACAGTCCATCTGGTGTGCCAGGTTCCTTCAGCTCAGCATTACAAAGCTTTCTATGGAAAGAAGTACTTTATTGTAAATCCTGAGGTCACAGAAAATGAAGGGAATGCCTTTTCAGCATATATGGAAGATTAAAGCTGTTAGCAGAATGCTTTGAGGAGTGCATCAGATCCAACAAAACAATCACAATATTTTCTTAAAGTCAACATGAGAAAGTCAAATTAAAATGGTTAACATCCATCCATTGTGCTCTGTTTCTCAGTGTCAACAGTCAGTGTCTTTCACCAGCTTGAACAGAGAGGTATTTAGGCCTACATTCAGTTATTTTATTGTTTTTAACACAAAAAAGGGCCCTGTGTTGAAGGCATGAAGTGCATTATGTGCCTTAAACATGGATGTGTTTAGGCATTACTTGAATCAAACCATTAAGACCTCTAATTCTGTTCAAAAGCATTAAGCATTAGCCAGATGGCAGATTTTAGTCTCTTGGTTCATGCTGTGCCATTTGTCATTTGCTGCATCGTTAAGGTTGGAAAGTGCCATCTTTGTGTCTGACATCGCCTCATTTTAAGACATTATACACTGTGGGTTGCAAACAGGAGTTAATGTTTATTTGCTGTTCAAACAAAATGGGGGCGATGCATAAGTTTGACAAGTGTTTCAGGTCGAAGATAGGAGTGAAGTGGATGGTGCACGCCAATGCTTTGGGCATATAATAGTGCCGTTTGTGTTTAAGAGTTTTGTTACTGAAATATTCTTTTAAATAAGTTGTTCAGTACTATGAACAGTACAAAATGTTACCAAAGACATCTCTTTAGACTAATGAAGACCCATTCTGTGCTTAATAATCCAGATAATTCAAATAATCCAGTACAGCAGACACAGTGTGAGAAAAATTGGCAAAAGTGTCTTAAACTTTCTTTGACTTAGAGTGTCAGGCTAACACAAGAATCCATTTTGCCATAGATCATACCCACATTGGGGATCTTTACTGATGCAAAAGTGTGTTTTTGATAGAGGAAGTGTTGGTGTCGGAGGCTCAGTCTGCTAGTGCTCTACCACAAATCAGAAGGTTGAGGGTTCAAGCCCAACTCCAGCTGTCACATGTCTTCCTTGGGCAAGACACTTAACCCCAAGTTGCTCCCCTGCTGTGTGAGTGGTGTGTAAATCAGTACGACAGAGCAACAATGTGCTAGCTAAGTGAGTACCAGCTTTTATCAATTGGCCCCGTAATGCAATGTAGTCGTGGACCAGCTCTCGCAGGGTTGGAGGGGTAGCGGGTCAATACATAGGCATTCAACCCAAACAAAACAAACATAACCTGTTTTTGTTTTGTTTTTTTGTCTTTAGTCAGAGCTGGGCCACCCCAACCAGAAAGGTTAGGTTCATCCCTGCTTAGTTTTCTGTCAGCAGCAGCAACACAAACAGTCTCTCTGTTTCCTGTTCTTACTCACTCACTTGATTGCTATGGTCTTAGTTTTTACCTCTGAATTGAATCTCTCCTCATCTGAAAGTTGAGTGCTCTCATGTGCCTGGATTGCCCTCCACTGACGCACATCCTGCAGAGTCAAATATACTTACAGCTATGTTCAGAGCGCTGATGGAAGCTGAACTTTTTGTACATTACTACAGTAACGGAGTCGGATTGCCTTGTCTGTTATGTTCATGCAGTACTGCCACACAGGTGGAATTCTTTCAAAATAAAACACCCTTCAATCTCTGTTGTTCTACAAACGGTATTACGATGAATTAATTGATCTCTCTTTGGCCTGGTACCAAATGATCCATGACTCTGTGGTTGAGGACCTCTGTGTTAGCTGATACTGATGGACAACTTAAACAGAAATTAAGTACCATCAGTGAGTAAATGTGAGAATAAATGAGTATGAATGGGTAGATGTGACCTGTGGTGTCAAAGCACTTTGAGCAGTCTGTAAAACTAGAAAAGTGCCATATTAGTGTGGCATCAGTACCTCAGCTCTTCTAACCATATTCACTGTTTGAAGAAAATATTTAGTCCAGAACTCTAGAACATTAAAGGGATAGTTCATTGTTTCAACAGTCAGTGAAGGGGCTGAAAGGGCTCCAGGAGCGCTGCACCTGTAAGGAGAACAAACTGAGGCAACCAGTAAGATGCACTGTTGTTATAACAGTTATTTTTTGTAATTGTTTGAGGTTTACAAGCAATAGACCTCTGTTGGGTTGGATGTATGACTGGATGAAAAATTTCACAGTCATTTATTTTTCTCTTTGTTTGGCTCTATATTATGATGCAGCAGATGGCTGTGTCCTTCAGCCTGTGCACATTAGACAGCAGCTAGCTCTGTATGATTCAGAGATAACAACAGGAAGGTTTGTGGGCTTGCAGTTTGCACACATAGACCACCAGGTAACTCCAGATCTCTGCTCCCCCTTAGTTTCCACAGAAGTTAGTCTCCTCTCTCTTTCGGCCTGAACCTCGTTTTGAAGGATTTCTTCTGAAGACTGTGGTTCATAAAGTTAACCCTGTGCATCCACAGTAAAAAGAACGTCATCATCACTTATCACTCATGTTTGGTTCAGCATTAGTTTCCTCTGCTGTTGTTCTATCTTCTTATGTCCACAGAGTGAAACAGCAGATTGGCAGAATCGATGTGCGCAGGCGGAAAAACACATAGCCAATTGCTGCATTGTTAAATAGAGCCAAACAAATAGACTTCCCGGAGGAAAAATACAGTGCTCAGAACTTTTTCACCCAATTGTACCTTTAATCCAATGTAGCTTCATGGCTCATTTTTACATAAAACTTACACAGTTATGCAAAATAACTGTTCCCATTAACAGCAGTGGACCTTCCTGGAGGTCTTGGCTTGTTCTTCTTAAAGGTACAGTGCTGCTGGAGCCCTTTCAGCTACTTCACTGACTGTTGTCAAGCATCTGATACAACCCAACTTCAAAAATACTGAACTATCCCTTTAAGTTATGTTTCATTGTTTCTACAGTCCATGTGTTTTGTGACGTCCCTTTCATGATCAAGGTGACAAACAGGACCATCATTATAAGTACCATTCGTGTTTCTTATTCTTTCTGTGTTCAATGCAATGACTTTATAATCACTCCTTGGAGTTGCTTCACTTTTCCTCGTCGTTTAGATTGATTTATTTACTCTCATTTATTTCTCATCAAAGCATCACAACATGATTTGGCTGCCATTTCACACTTTCTCATTTGCCCACTTCAGAGACTTCTTATCTTTTCATTGCTTTCACATCAGCCGCAGATTATACTGCTCAGTCCAATCTCAAACAAAAATTACAATCAATTAATTTCAGGCTTTCCAAATAAAACAATCTTTTATTCCAGCTCAAAGCCCAGAGGCTCCACAGAGAGAGAAAATCTGTTCAGATGCTTCAGCTAAATTAAATTGTTTCTCCCCTCCAGATTTGAGCTCCCCTCTTCTGTCTGCATAATGTGGAACAAAAAGATTACGAATGAATTATCTTAATCTGTTCTCATTTTGTTTAAATGCATTAAAACCAGTAAAAAACATGTGAGTAAAGAATATTAAAACCCTTTTGATGCTGTAACAGGTTTGTCCTTCAGTCCAGTCACATTGAGCATTTACTGACTGTGGAGTTCACAAAGTTACTTCTAAGTGACATAAAGAGGATGCTTAAAACACAAAAGATTCAACAGCTGGCTGTCTCACAGAAATTGTTCTTTAAAGATCAATAACGAAAGTCAATAACAATAATGCAAGTATGAGACTGAATGATGAGTTCAACCGTTGTATTAGAAAGACTGCTGTTAGGTGCAAAATCCCAATTCTTCTAATTAATCGAGGGTGTTCCTATAATTTTATACTTTTGGACAGGTTTTTCTACACATATGAGTGTTTCTTCTTTGGCTTGGTAAACATAGTAATCCAACCCTGTTACAGTACAAAACAACCATGCTATGATCACTTTAAAGAGGTGGTCTCAGTAAGCCTGATCTGCCTTGCACCCTGAAGCTCCGTCCTTTTTCACAAGGGTCGGGTAACGCTTTGAGAGGCTTTGACAAATGATCTTCTGTATACTCACAGCCCTCTGCTTGGCACATCTTCCCATTGGATTGTTGTGGTGCAGGGATGACGTATTTTTGTAGGACAACCGGGAAGAAAGCATTGTGCTGTTATTATGTCTATTTACTGACGATGTATTGCACTTTTCACTGTGTTCTTGAGTAACTGTTCACAACAAATACTGGTGCGAACAGCAAATAATGAAATTTACGTTTTTTTTATTATGATAGTCATTATGAACTTATCCAACACTAATGCTTTTAGGCTTATACTTCAACAGTAAGAGTAAAACGCCACTATTAAGTGATTATTGAGCTACAAAATGGCAGTTGTACCACTCTTCTGACTAAAAACATCACATGAAATCACCTTGTTTAATAATTTCCTCTGATCAAATGACCAAATTGGTGCCCATGAATGTGGCTTTCATATATTTTTCATCATTTATTAAGATTTAAAAAGCCGGAAAACACAAGATGCATTTTATATTGCAAAATCAATCCTGCATGCATATGTTCACCATGGACCTTATTTCAGACTTAATTTGAAAAGCCAAATAAAATCCCTTGGGAACAGGTGGTGATAAAATGCTAACTCACTTCTTCCTGTTTGGACTCATTCCCTCACCACTACATTTGTAGATATTAATATACTGCAGGGACAATATTCGTAAATGTACAAAAACACCAGAGGTGTGGCTGTACTATAGTATGAATGCCTGTCACATCTATGATAATGAAATCAATATTTTAATTTACGCTACCAGGGGAATCCCTGCTTTAAAACATGGGAAGTTCTTACACTTGGATGTTTGTTTGCCGAAAGTAACCATTTCTTCATCTTTAGTATGAACAAATATGTTTTGGTTGTGGAATTCTGAATGGATTTTTATTTTGACTTTGAGGCTTTCCATACAAAAGACTGTTTGTGTTGTTTTGAAAATTCAGTTGAATGACAGAATCTTCAGCGTTTATTTCCTTCCAAAGTGACAGAGAGTGCCAGTGCTTACTTTCCTTTTTTGTTTTTGTCGCCATGTTTCCGCCACAGGGATTTTTTTTTCGGTCTTAAGGAAACCATAACACAAACACTCAAAATGTCATCTGAGACATGTTCAGTCATCTGAGACACTGACGTTGTATTCATTACTTTTTAGACTTAAGCTCGCAGCCTCTTCCTTCAGAGCACTGTGTGTTTAATCTAAAGGAACAGGCGCATTTAAAAAGCCTCCTATCAGGCCAGCCTTGTTTTAGAGGAAGAACTTTACTTCCATCATGTGTGGTGGGTCTCTGTGTGGCTCTAGTGTTTCCATATATATCTCTACACATCTCTGATTTGCAACAGGTCATTCTGTTTTATTCATAGCACTGTTGAAACTCATTTTCATTAAATACAGGCTTGTGTTCAGTACCATCGCAGATCTACTGCACTGAATCTGGCAGCAGACTTGTTGTAGATATTTAAATCCCTTGCCAGTGAAAGAAAATGTTCTGCATACTGAAGAAACAAAGCTTTGCATAAGTTTTTACAGTCAGAAGTGTGAAGTCTCGCCAGCATTTTCACAGCCAGCCTCCAGTTATGACTGGAAACATTTATATATTCTCACATATATAGGCTTGTGTTTACAGCTTTCTGTTTGTCCCACTTTGAAGGCAGCCTGTTTCTGTTATCTTTACTAAACACTGGTGTAAAGAAACAGCTTTAAGCTCATTCACACCTAATGACGATGATTTGCTAAGAGTTTTTTTAGCTAAACATTTGTACGTTAGTGGGTATTTATGGCATTAAGACCCTGGTCATTGCAGATATTTTTTTTCAGCCATTTTAAGAACCAATGAAAGAACCAGGCAGCAGCATTCTGATTCTTTTCAGACATGAGTGTTAGGCCCTGTCCTAATGAAAGGAGACAAAAACATACTCTGTAAAGATGGCATCGCTTCAGTAAATGTGTCAATCCACACATAAACACTGAAAGAGATGCAAAGACGTCCTTTTTCAGAGCTCAGCAAGCTTTTCATCTGTCTCGTAGCTCTCAGGGCATCAACTTTGGTTTGTTTACATCCATGATCACCACACATGCCGAACTCCCAGTGCTCTCATTGGTCAATGTCTCTGATGTGGAGGAACAAATCGTGGGAGGCAGGACAAATCAAACATACTAGAGTTTTTGTTGCGGGGTCGTGTGGCTTCTCAGGCTTCTCTTGATCTGTTGGTTTTGGTCATCTGACGCAGGACATGAGAGGGAACAACCGATTTCCATGGCTGACAGGTCTCGAACCCTGAAGACTGTTGGATTGGGCTATAATCAAGCATAAGGGGTGTACTCTTACCCGGACATAAGTGTGTCACCCAGGTCATGATGATCAAACACCAATCAGTTTTAACCAGTATTTCTTAAAAGTATGTGATTGGTACACCCTGAACCAGTCGCCAGTCGATCACACCTAATGAGCATGTTTTTGGTCTGTGTGAGGAAGCGGGAGTGCCCGCAGAGAACCCACGCATGCACGGGAAGATATATATATATATATATACATATGTATTAGGGCCCAACGATATGGATTTTTTGAAGCCGATGCCGATACCGACATTTGGCAGAAAAAAAATACAGATTACAGATTAATTGGCCGATTAATTAAAAAAAATATATACATAAAATGTTTTTTTTTTAAATGGTCCCAAAACACTTACAACAATGAATATATGAATTACAGGCAGAACATTTTACCATTTTACAATACTTTGTCACTAAGTATTTGTTTAACTTTACAACAGAGGGGAATTTTCAAGTACAAAAACATGCAGAAAAGTATTAAACCTCTGGGAAATTAATTATAAAACCTTTAAAAGAGTCACTCTTTATCTTGTACTTCTTGTTGATGAAAATAATAAGAAGGTAGGTTATAGTTCAGGTAGAACAACTTTTAAAAAGTTGTAAACAGGTCATTGTGAGAGGAAAGCGACAACGTGCTTTTCATAAGCCTCTTTTATTTTTCTACTCTGCAACTTTCAAGAGCAAAGAACTTTCAAATACAAAATAAAATAGTGGGAAAAACTGCAGTCAATTCCTGCAAAATGAAATAAATAACCTAATTTAAAATGTAAATATATAGATGAATTATGAACTCTTGTCCTGTCACATCTGCCTTTCAGTCCCAGAGTCCTCATTAGTGCATCAGAAGCAGGTTTTAGTGCAGGTAGAACCACTTTTTTATTGTAAGCATGAGGTAATATGTGTGAGGAAATCAAAATATTTTGTGGGACACTGCACATATTGCACAAACTTCTTCAAACAGGCCTGATTAAAGTTCCCAGCTATGACGAAGGCTCCCCCCGATGACGTCGTAGAGCTTCCAGGGAGCTGTGCTAACGCTAGCATAATTAGCTAGCTGGCTAGTTAGCTCAGCTGCAGCGTCGTGGACAAGCGGGTGGCGCCAGATTTCCGTAATAATCATCACAGAACAGTCACAAATAAACCGATCCCCTGCCATCAGAAGGTCCAATTCGTCAGTTTTGTAAATGACAGATCTGGTATTGGTCAGCTCATCATTGCGGTCTGTGAGGCTGCTTCTGTGGCTGAGCAGAGAGCCCGGTGCTCTCACTATGTCCAGCGGTATACTGTGCGAGCGCTAAAAGTCGGTCATTATGTTGGACTTGCAGGCAAAAACAACATTCAGCAACTGTGTGTGACTGTAGGTGAGTTTCGCCCCATACACTCCAACATCCATACATACAGCATCAGCAGAGCTCAGAGCTGCTGCAACAACGTGTGCCGCCATCTTTCGCAACGTCATCATTCAGCGCAGTTTGGATGCCGAACAGCATTTTATATATACATATATATATATATATATATATATATATATATATATATGTATATATACAGAGAGAGAGAGAGAGATAAAGATATAGATATATAGATATATATATTCAGAAAATTACACAAATTAACTGTACCCACCAACAGCAGTGGACCTTCCTGGAGGGCTCAGCTTGTTCTCCTGAAAAGTGTGGAGCTGCCAGGAGCCCTTTCGGTTATTTAATAATTGTTGTCTTGTATCTCGTACAACAAAACCTCAAAAATACCAAAATGTCCCTTAAAGGGGCTGTTTTTTGTACTTTCACATGACAGCCACAGCTATACAGATAGACTTGCATATTGACTTACTTTGGCAATCAGCTTCAAGTGGTGGCTCGTGGTATTGCAGTTTGTAATTTGTAATGTTTTGTCTTTGTTGTACTGCTTTGAGTTTACTCATTTTTACCAGTGGTCTCGTTGTTTTTCTCTGAGTGAGGACATCATTTTGACTCTATTGAAATTTACATATGAGTCAAAAAACATTCAGTCCAATAAAAAGAGGATCAAAAAGATGATGATGTCTGACTCAAGGTCTCCCATCAGTATGTTTTTTTTTTTCTTATAGTCAAATGCTGTTGGATTAGTTGCAGCATCAGTGACTCATCTCTGTCTTTCTCACATTACCTTGACCAAGTCAAGATGTTTTCTATTAGAACATAAACTGTTAGATCATTGTCTTATTCTCTCATGGTGATACATCTTATAGTAAATGGGCTTTTTTTTGTTATGACACTGTTTGATGCTCAAACTCTTAATTTTCCTGTTTTTTATTAACATTATTTTGAATTAATTTTGCCCACAAATCAGCTGAAGTGATATCTTTCATGTTGCCAGTTTGTCAGCATCAATCGTGCTGATGATTAATATCAGAGATGTGCTTCCAGTCATGGACAGGTGGTATTTATCAAACTAAAATGAACAATAGAAAATTTTTGCAGTTACTCAAATCTGGTGAGTCAGGCTTTGATAAGACTTCAAAGTTAATAGAACAAAAACTAAGTTTGGATTAATGAGCTTGTGTGTCCCATTGAAGGAGTGGAATTTGATTTTTATTACAAAGTAACTTGGGTCTGACCTTACACAGCAGCTGGATCAGCCTAATTTGATGTCTGTAATCAGTCAGATCCATCTTCCTAAGCACTAAGCTACAACAATTGTTAGCATCCCAAGGAGGCATCACCTAATTAGTGTCCTTTGGAGCAGGAGGAGGAACAAGCTGCGAGCTATGGGCGACAGCAGGAAGTGACTACTTGTAAGGAGATTAGCATTGATGCTAACAGCTCCAGTAACTTTTTTATCAGATCTGGAGGATATTCAATGAATGAAGCACAACTTCTCTGTAGTAAGGATATTTTTGCTCCACTTCAGAACTGTTTTGACAAAAGTTTGTTTTTCAAACTGGCTCACGCTCTGTAGTGCAGTTGCACTGCAGCACCTCTGACAGGTTCAGCCCTCCTCAAACACTTTCTATGGACTCCTTCCCAGTTGGACTCAGACAGAGTCCTGAGGAGATGCTACATTCAAATTCATGCTAGTTTTCTGTGGTTGCCAACCCTGCCTTTAAATTCCGATTATGTTTTCCAGAAACTTAGGTTGCTGTCACACCCGGTCCTGACCAAACAAACTCTGTTCTGTTTTGTTTTTCTGGAAAGCTCGGTTGATGTGGGGTTTGTGTGAACCTCACGCCAACTCTGACAACTATTAAAAGTATGAAAGATTTTTTTTTTTTTACATAATTCAGATTTTGTACAGTCCTGTTTGGATTTAGGTTTAAAATATGGAAGGATGTTGGTATTTCTTAAATACAAAATCTCTTTTCTGGTGGGACTACTTTTCCTAACCTAGAAATTAATTTAATGTCCCTCAAACACATTTCTTTTCACTATCTTCAGTTTAGGAGGTTATATCAATCAATACAAATATATACAAGCAGTCTGAGTATTAATCAGCTGGAAATTACTTTATTAAAATTTTCAACATTAAAAAGAAAATCCTGAGTTTTGACTACGATCAGATGTTTATTAACATTCCACCTTTTAGCAGCAAAAACTCATGAGCTGAAGATTTTGGGTCCAATCTTGATAATGGGATGTAAAAAAGTCCCCTATGATCGAGTTTAAGATTATTCACAGACTGCATGCAATTTCAGTTATGGCACATATGATCATCTCATGTGGTTGTCTCCCAAAATCACAGGTTTTTGGATATCTGTTAATAGTGAAGGTGGCACGTGCAGTAGGTAGTACACGTGCTTCACAGCAAGGAGGCTGCTGGTTCAATCACCGTGTTGGACAAGGCCTGTGTGGATGGCTGTTTGTCTCTCTATGTGGCCCTGGGAACAGCTGGCAACAGGGTACAGGGTGTACCCTCCTCTCGCCCAATGTCCCACCGGGGGATGTAGTTGCAGTGTTAGAGCCTGCCATCTGACTCATCGACATATTATGGCACATTATATAAAATATGCAACCGGTATCAAGTAATAACATTGTTCAGCATGAGGCAGAAAGTATTCTCTGCCATAAAATAAAGATGACGCTGCATTTAGGCAGCTTTGGATGGCAGTTGCATATTGACTGGAGCAATATATAAACATATTGCGTTTGGATTTGTAGACATCAACCTGTTGACCCGAGGCTAGCAATGCTATCGTTAGCCGCGCTCTGTGTTAGCTTTTTTGCTGTGATATTCGTCCAAATCCAAGCCACAATTCTCTCCTTTTTTCGTTCCCTTGCATTGTTGGTCCTTGTTTGGTTCAGATAGCTTTGACACCCACCCCAAACTGAACTCTGGTACACTTGAAATTGAACCGGGACCCCCGTTTTTGATGGACCAGAATTTGGTTCTTTGGTCTGCACTAGAGTTCGTGTGAGTTTTCACGCAGCCCAAACGAACCAAGTTTTTTGACGAAAGTGAACCTGATTCCGGACCAAATGTGGTAGATGTGAAAGCACCCTAAGAAAATATTTTGCCATGATATTCCTCCATTTTATTCTAGGACTGCATTCTAATTGTGACCATAGGTTTAGTTAGATTCTTAGAGTTGCTTTATATGCTGCATGCCTTACAAAATTTCAAAAATGGATAGACCAAGAGCCTCCTGAAATGTCAATGTGGTATGAAAAACTGATGTCAATCCTGCAACTTGAAAGACTGTCACATATATTCAGAGACAGAAGAACTGTGGTTTTTGTCAGGGAATGGACTCCATCGGCAAATTTTCTAATAAGGAATGGCAAATTATAACATGAGAATTTATGTTGTAATTTCTGCTGGTAATATGTACTTTGTTTTTGTTTTGTATGTTCTGTTTTAATTTTCCTGTGTTTATCTCTGAATCTGTACGTATTTGTTGCCATTGTGTCTAACAATAACAATAATAAAAAAGAAAAGGAAGAAAATCAAAGCAAGTAAAAAATTAAAACAATTTTTTAATTTCATCCCTGAACTAGTCTGCCAAACTTGAGCTGTGAAAAGGACCGAATTCAGTCAGTTTGGGTTGCCAAAAGCTGCCAAGTGGTTCTTTCATGATGACGCCTTTTCGTGATTATTTTTTGGACCCTAATACTGACAATGATGTGAAGTTTTATGCTTAAGAAAAAGTTAAAACATCATTGACAATTAAAGACAGACAACTGTGTGTCCACCAAAGTAAAGTTTGAAGCTGTCATTGCCAACAGCATCCTGTAGGGTTCTTCCCCCACAGCCCTCCAGGATGAGGCCCCCAGCAGCCCCCTGCCACCACCTCCTCATCCACTCCTCACTCTGTTTCTCCCTCTCTCTCTCTCTCCCCATGTCTTTGTCTCTGAGTCACAATGCAGTCACCATCCCACACTGTGTGGGGAGACAAGGGCTTCTGATGTATGAGAGTGTTAGAAAGCGTGGGAAGACTAAACCGCATTGCTCAGAGATCTGTGTGAGTGTGTGAGCACGCTTGCATCTGTTTGTATGTGTGCCAGTGGATCAGAGGCTCACAGGTTAGCGATCCCTGAACGCCTCTGAATATATTTCATATACTGTGGGATGCCGTATGGCTTTTAAATGGAGCAGTTAAGTGCGCACAGAAAGTTACTTTGAGAAACAGCGAGGAGAAAAACAATGACGCATGCATCATCATCTGTGCAGTGAATGGAGGAACGGCAGAGAGCTGAGGACACACCGGTGCACAGCGGAGGCGAATTTTCAGTCTTGATAGTCATATGGGGGAGGACTGAGGGGGTGGGGGATTCACTCGTGCCCACAGAGGAATAAGCACGGAGACAGTTCCCATAGGAACACTTTATCCTGATACCAGAGCACCAGGGTACAGAGAGGAAAACAACCTGTAAACAACATCCTGCTAGGGAAAGAACATTTGATTATTTATTTAACATTTATTTAAGGAGGTACTCCCTCAGGATAAAGTTCTTGTTTTTTTATTGGAAACCAAGTCAAGACAATACACCAGGTACTCTTAGAGAAGGGCATAGATTCAACAGCCTCTATGTAGAAACATGGCAGAAAAAATTGTTTTGTCTGTAGCTAAGCATCTGCAAAAAAAACCTGATCAGAAATGCTGAGGGTTGAAAAAAGTACTCAAAATATCCCAAACAAGTTTTCACGCTTGAATGAAAAAGCAAAGTTAGTGTTTCATTGTTTCATTAAAGGGAACTTATTAATTGAGGAGACATAATAAGAAATAATTCCAAGAAGGTGACTAAAGACTGAACTCATTGTTTCTTGGTTAACACACTTAAGTACAAACCCAGGGGCGTTTCTAGAGCTCTTACAAATGCACAAGTGGCAGCAATGTAGCTCAGTCCATGAGGGCTTTGCATGGGGACAGAATGGCCGCTTCAAGTCCCAATTGAACCATGCTTGGTTTGGTTGCTGGGGAGGTACAAACTGACTTCCTGGGGCACTGCTGCCATTTACATGCAGGTGGTAACACAGCAGAAGGAATTGTTTTCCCTTTGCACCCTCGCACCCCTAAATTTCTTTAAACACCTATTTTGCTGGTGGTGCAGATGAGTCATCAGGACCAATGAATGGCGAAGAGCTGACCCGGCCTTTGATCCCAAACCTGACCTGACCTACAGGAGCACGGAGCTAAAGGGTCCAAGATCACAGTGCAACACTGTGTTAAGCTTTCTTCATCTGTTGGTAGCCTGGCCCCTCTTGAATTTCTGATTTTCTGCCTGGGTGTGTGGGGTTGTGTGCCTGGGCGTGCAGGCTGCTTCTGCGGGTGTTTGTGGGGTGTTGGTCCCCCCTTGGGGGCTCGGTAGGCTCCAGCCCCCCAGTGACCCCAAAAAAAGGAAAAGCAGCACAGATGATGGATGATGGATGTTTAAAGTGAAATCAAGAAAATATTTGACTGTGATGCCCCTACTGGACACTGGGCATGGAGATGCTGACAGTGTGTCTTTCATCCTTTGTTTATCAGAATGAGCTGATCTAAAGTTTTATTAATTATTGATAGGTATTTGACTAGGTCTGACCTCTGAATTAAGTTACATCAGAAAGTTAAGCGCCTTTATGTACCTGGAGATTAAGCAGAGTCAAATAATTTTACAACTACGTCAAGAGCTCAAGGTAAAGCTGCGAGTTTATCTCTGGTTGTATTTTTTCATTCATCACAGCTGAGACAAGGACAGAGAGCCTGATATGCAAATGTGTGGTCATTCTTTTCAAACTAAAATACCCTCCGGCCACAGCTATAATAATAAATAATAGGTTAATAAAATTGATTATTTGATTTCTCCAAGGCCGGTACCAAAGGGTTCCAGTACCAGTCCATGACCCTGTGGCTGGTGACAGAGAATAAGAGGCTTGACTTCTCAGCAGTCACTGTGGAAATTTACCAAGATGCTAAAATACTTTACTGGATTCTGGCTGCAGAGACTTCCAGAGTAATTGCACTGAGTTGTTTGACAAGCACGTGAAGTCATGGCGTCTGAGCGGGCATGCTCTATCAGGCGCCGTCCCCGCCAAAGATGGATGTGTAATAAGAAGGATAAAACCCAGTAAAAAGCCCCATTTCTGTGAGCTGTCAGTCAGGCTGCAGGAAAAGTAAGAAAAGCATCTGATCCCTGCGGTGAAAGACCTTTTGAGCCTTTTCTTATCGTTCTCTTTGAAACAGGGCATCCATCTTCGGAATTGAAATGTCTGGTTGGCTGACCCTCACCTGAAACCAAAGAGCGGTCTACATGATATGTATTTAGAGACAATGGATTTGGGCGGGGACGTTCGGGCTGCTTGGAAAGGCGAGGGGTGGAACAGTTTGAGCTCCTCGGCTGATGCGGTCAAAAAGACGGTGCAGCAGGACGCTGAGTCAACATCTGCTGCTGAGTGTTGGATTATTATTCTGATTGGTTTGTGGAGTGGATTACAATCAGAATCCCTGAGCTTCAATATTTTATTTTTCTTCTGTGTATTTAATTTTCAAAGCTTAATTTTTACTGACGGGTTAAAAATGAAGGCCTTCTGATAAACACTGCAGGAAAAAAATGAAGTGTTTGTTGCAGTCTGAATGTTGGTCAATTAAAAAAAACTAGTAACATCAGTCTGAATGGTTTTACTTTTGAATAAATGAGTCAACACCTAGAGCTAATTTCTTTAAACATACATAACTTCTAACTATGTATGAGACATAATTATCAACATGCACCCTGTTTTTGAAGAGTATTCAGGATCATTCACAAACTAGAAATGCTAGACCAGAACCAGATGCATTTCCAGCATTGTTGGGCAGGTTACTGTCAAATATGTGGAAAACTGCCCAATCTCACACTGTTAACAAATGTTAGAAGACTTGAATCACCACCAGAATCGAATCATTCCTCTCTTGTGCCATGGCCAACATTTCCTGAAAATATCATTAAAATCTGTCCATAGTATTCGAGTTGCAAACAGACAAACAGAAAAAAAACCAAAAACCAAAAAAACATCAATAATAATAAATATGGGAACATAATGCCTATGGTCTTATCTATAGAGATGACCTTTAGGGTCTTGCCCAAGGACTCATTGACATGTAATAACCTGAGCTACAGAACAGATCATCAATAATAAACATGAATCGTAATGATAATGGTCTTATCTATACAGATGAGGGGAAATGTCTTGCCCAAGGATACATAACTGGAGCAACAAACAATATCAATGATAACAAATATGGACCATAATAAGAACAGTCTTCTATATCAAGATGAGATTAAGTATCATGCCCAAGGACATAGCCACATGTGATAACTACAGCTACAAACCAGATCAACAATCATTAAAATGGATCATAATGATAATTGACATAACAGTAAAGATGCAGTTAAGTAGTTGCCCAAGACACATTGACATGTGATAGCTTTGGCTACAAACCAGATCAACAAACCAGATCAACAATAATAAATATGGATTATAATAATAGTGGTCTTGTCATTGAGGGTGAGGTGAAGTATCTTCCCAAGGACTTATTGACATGTAATAGTCTGAGCTACAAACCAGATCAGCACTGATAAATACGGATCAGGTTTATAATGATCTTATATAGTGTAAAGATGAGGTGAGTGTCTTGCTCAATGACACATCGACACTTGATAACTGGAGCTACAGACCAGATCAACAAACCAGATCAAAAGAAAATAAATATGGATTGTAATGATAACAGTCTTATCGGTGGAGATGAGGTGAGGGATCTTGCCTAAGGACACATTAGCATGTGATAACTGGAGCTACAAATAAATCAACAAACCAGATCAACTATAATAAATATGGACTTAAATGATGATGGACCAGAGCTGAGCTCAACCCTCTGACTTCATATTGATGGTAAAGTAGCTTCACTGAAACGTTTCATTTTTCCCTCAAATGTGTCTTTGTCTTTCAAATTGCATTAAATATCATGAACGACAAATACAAATAAATTCACAGGCTGGCTCAAAATAAATTCAACCTTTAAGCTTCTTCTTTAAGCTGAAATGATAATATAAATATATATATCTATAGAATATGAATATAGCACATTACGCTGCATTTTGCTTTAGAGCTTTAATGAAGTGTTGCTGAGTCATAGCTGTAAATAGTTTTAATTTGTGTATTCAGCCTGTCTAATAAAGCATTGTGACACATTTGAGTTTAAAAATATCAATGCCATAATGATAAGTTGCATTAAAAGCTGTATATCTGTTAAAAAGTAAGGAAATATGATATTTTTATACAGTTTGTAATCATTTGTTCCTCTGCAAGTGCGTGAACAGTACATGTATCATGGATTTATTTATCACATTTATAAGGTAATGACATTATTATCGACCGACTTCTCATTTTTATTTTTTATTTTTTGTCATATTAAATAAGACACATTAATCAAAAAATAATCAATAAAGCGCTGATTAAATCGGGAAAATATCTTGTTTAAGGTACTCAAAGAGAAACAGAGAGTGCTCGGTAAGGCCCTGATCTGTTGGTGACTGTTGTTTTAATTTCGCCGTTGACCGTCAGGGTGTCAGCTGATTGGGAGCTGGGTGCTCAGTGTCAGGTTCACGCACAGGTTAAGCCTCCCACTCCACAAAAGGGGGGATTGATGCAGGTGATGGGACGCAGTTTATTGTCCCTGTTTTTGTTCAGCCTTTTATTTGTTCAGGATAATCATAGAGATGATTTTGAATAAAAAGGCATTCATGTATCTTTGGGGTTGACATGGATTATTGAAGATGAAATTCACTCACACATTCACTCTGAGATTGTTGAAGGGAGTGACTTGGGGTTAAGTGCCTTGCCCAAGGGCACATAAATCTGTGACAGTCAGAGCTGGGTTTGAACCATAGACCTTCCAATTGGCAATAGAGAAAGCTATCATGCTAGGCCACCAAGGTGGAATCAGATGACACTCCTGTATGTGGTGACCACATGCTGAAATGCATGGGCAGGGCCAAATAATAATAATAATAACAATAATAATAATAACAACTATTATTATGATAATATTATAATAATTATAATTATACAATGATGGTTATAATTAATTATTGTTGTTGTTGTTATGATTATTATATTATTATTGTTATTATTATCATTATAGTAGCAGTAATAGTATTAGTATTAGAATTATGATTAGTATTATTTTATTAGTTGTAGTATATTTTTTAGTAATAGTATTAGTTTCCCATTAGTGATTGGTGAATGAGGTCCTAAAAAAGATGATGTGTAAAAGATGCGTTCACTTACCATAATCTCAGGAGCTACCTTTTTGTAAAATATTTTCTATATCATTTTTTGCCAGTCAGAGAATCTGTTGAATCCAGTGTTTTGTTTGCGTTTTAATCACAGAGGAATATGAGAAGTGAATGTCACCTCTCCCTGCAGAAAAAAGCGTAAATGAAGAATGAAATGACAAAAACATGACTGCGTCTTTCTGAGAACACTCACACGTGAGCATTTCTATGCCCGTCCACTTCTGTTCTCTCTGACATAAGCTGACTGCTCTTTTCATTTCCACCTCTCCTCTTATCTGTCCCAACATTTTTTCCTCCTTTCTGCTCCTGTCTCCCTTCGTCTCCCTCTCTCTCTCCTCCCTCCCCCCTAGCGCTCGCTCCTTTCACCGCCTGTTATCTCCTCCGTGCAGTTGACTGCTTCTGTCCTCTGGGTGTCAGCACTCGCCTTATCCTTCATTCAGCCGTACAGCTCTGTGTGAACCAATCGGCCCCTTTCTGCCTGCATTTCATGTTTCCGTGATTATTCTCCCTCCGTCCTCTTGTCTCCGTCTTTATTACACTCTTCCTCGCCCTCCTCACTTCCCTTTGCAGCTCCCGGCTCGTTGTCACAGCGGCTGACATCTTCAACATCATATTTCCCTCTATCCTCCTCTCTCCCATCACTGCACACTTCTCAATCAATAAATCCACAGAAACCCTAACCCTCCAGCTCTGAGTGTGAGTGTGTGAGAGTTTTAGGTGGGGGTGTTAGGTGGGGGTTCAGTATTGATGGTTTCAAAGCTGCAGAAACTGGAGCTGAAACAGGAGATGTGCGTCCAGTCATCCTAGGGCTGGGAAA
The DNA here is from genome assembly GCA_037902135.1 of Cetoscarus ocellatus. Taxonomy (NCBI): domain Eukaryota; kingdom Metazoa; phylum Chordata; class Actinopteri; order Labriformes; family Labridae; genus Cetoscarus; species Cetoscarus ocellatus. The sequence continues at coordinate 364,896 of JBAMNC010000632.1, read as the reverse complement.
TACAGCAGGTTTTCAAGATATATCAGTAAAGTTTTTGTGAGATTTGGGCAACATTGTTTTTGTCTGTTAAGCTTATTGACCACAAGATAACCCATTTGATATGTTTTGTCTTACTAGATAAGTACAATTTCTCTGTTCACTACCTAATTGACAAAAATGATCTGATAGGACTAAACTGGCAGCGGTTAAAAACACGAAACAAATTGGACATATGTGTTCTCAGCAGAGACATGCCTCACATCCTGCACTGCTGATTCCAGGGAAAGCTGTGAAGGAAATCTGTCAGAAAATTATTTGGTGTGGAGCCAGACTAACCTTGCAGTGCAGCTGGATCCACCTGATTCATTTTCTGTAGATCAGGCAGAGTCATCTTGCAAAGCTCCAATCTTGAATCTCACAGAGGAATGAAACTCCTACAAAGGACACTGACCAGTCAGTGTCCTTTGTAGGAGAAGAGGCAGAAGCTACGAACATGATCTTACATATGTAAACAATGGCTGCTCGTGCACGGCTTATGGCGTGTTCCACTTAAGCTCGACTTTAAATTAAATATGTCACTTGGAACAACCTAACCTGACACACCAGATGGACCGTAAAATATATTTCACTAGTCCATCTGGAAAAGAGCCAATAGAGCCAACAGAAAGTGTTTAGGGAGAGCAGAACCTTTCAGGAAGAAGTGATTGGACGATCGTTTTGTCAGTCACATTTATTAAAGTCCAGTCAGAAAACGCAGTAGGGGAGCCCTACTGCACTACAGAATGTAAGCCACTTCGGAAAACTCTCACCAAAATATGTCAGAAGTGGAGCAAAACCATCCTTACTTATAGAGAAGTTTGTAGTGTTATTTATTTTGTTCTGATAAAGCAGCTAGTGAAGCTGTTAGCATCTATGCTAATATCAGCACTAGCTCCCACCTCTTCTTGCTCTAAAGGACTCTGATTGGACCGTGCTCGTTCAGCCGCTCACAGTTGTTGTAGATTGGAGCTTGTCAAGATGATCAGCTGCAGCGCAAGGTTAGGAACACCCTCTTTGGTCAGAATCTTTGCCTGAGGAGCTGGTTGATCTTCAGATACCCTGAGGTAACAAGCTTGAACACGTTAAGCAGGGATGTGACATTATTCCCAATTCCAACGTCCAAGATCCAAGAAAACAGCGCACCGTTAGCATGGATGCTAACAGCTTCAATGGCAGTTTCATCAGAACAGTAACACTAAAACTATTTAATGATGGAAAATGTATTTTCTCCCCTCTTCTAAGATGTTTTGGCAAGAGTTTACTTTGGAATTGGCTCATGCTTTGTCTGTTAAGTGGTAGCAATAGTGCCTGCATACAACAAGCTCCAATTGATCTGTAATGAACGTGGTTGACAGAATGATTGTCCAGTCACCTTCTGAAGATGTTTCTGAAAGTTTCTGCTCTCCCAAAACACTTTTTATATGGATTAAAGAAATATAAATTCTGTATTCTGTATATTGGACTGCCTATCTGGTGTTTCAGTTTACAGTTAACAAAAATGCCTAATTATGGACTTTAATTTCTGTTGCTGTGGTATCATAGAGGTGTCCATGTTTCTATTCTTTTTGCTCAGTTATATCAAAGTCTATTTTGTGTTTTACTGTTTAGACAGACTGGTCCATGATGGAAACATGCTGGGACCTGCCCACTGCCATGACTGTAGTGAGATCCCTCGCAATAACATGACAGAAACCAAGAGACAGGTTAACGCTAACACCACTCCAATAAGGTCAGGCCCATTGGATGTGGTCTTTGGAGGGAAGCACCATGAAATGGGCATGTTTATGGTGGAATTTGGGCACTCCTATTGGCTGGATGTTGGCTGGTACTTGGCTTGAACAGGCACTGAGCTGGAGGGAGAAAACTGAAGTGGCTGCAGTTGAACAAGGTGCCAGCCTGCAGTTTCAAAATTTCTAGAAAAAAAAATAGTCTATTTGGTCCACATTGCCCAGCCCTAACTCATCTCACCTCTTCCAACAGAAGGTAAAGGTGACTTTCACCAAAAAGCACAAAGATGCACCTGCTGAACTGTAAATCCATTCAGTGCAGACATGGAATAATTAAAGAGGAATGAAAGTGTTTGGAAACGCTGAGAGGTCAAAGCAGAGACAGGATTTTTGGAGGTGAAGGAGGAAGACGAGTTGAAGGATTATCGAGGTGACTTGGACTCAGCAGCAGCTTCCTGCCACCAGGGGACAAAAGACCCCCTCTGAATTATTGAGAACATAATGAAATGCCCTTCAGAGGAGAAAGACAACACTGCATCACTCTCAGCCCGTTTCCCTCCCTCCTGGAGTCAGACTGTTGGGCAGGAAGAGAAAAAAAGTTCAGCCTTGTCATATTGTCTCTTTTTTCTCACAGAGGAATGAATCTTATCTGTAAATGGACCCCACCCCCCTCTTTTTCTCTCGCCTTGCCGAAGTCATCATTTGACAGAAGGAGCTTCTGTCCTTTGCTCTAAACTGCAGTTAATCTTCCTCTGTATTCATAAAGCATATTTGTTCACAATAAACTGGAGGATGATTGAGGAGAGCAGCTGAAGGTTATTCTGCCGCGTCAGGCGCACTTTTGTCCCCAAATTTACTCCTTTTATTCTCACAGAGGGTGAGCCGTGATAGTTTGAGTGGAGGGTAAATACAAAGCTTTATTCTCTATTGTCAGTCTGTATTACACTGTTTTTGTGATTGTTTTTTTTTTTTTTTTTAAATAAGATATATTTAATAGTTGAACCTGTCAGATGTTTAAGTATTTTGAATTGTAAGCTCCAACAGTGTTCTCCAGCAATACATCTTAAGACGTGTTTAAAGGTGCATAGTTCCAAACAAAGCTTGGCGGGCCATTTCAATGAACTGCAGAGCTGCGGTTTCTGGTAATTATTAACCAATATTTTCAGTTTTTTTACATTCATACATTGATTTAGGCAAATTCCAACATGGTACATATTCTATGCGCTTGTGTAGGAACAGTATTATCGCGGTAATGCTTTTAAAATTGCTGAAATTTCCTCTGAAAAGGAAGAATATGGACAGCAAACTAGCTTTACTTTATGTTCTTGACTAGCAAACATTACTTGATACTGTAACGTCATTTTATTTCCTTGTTTTTAACATCAGTGTTGGTGATTTGGATAATTACTGACTTATTTTGTAGTAACATTTCAGACAAAGAAGGAAGAAACCTGTGATTTTCCTAAGTAGGAAAACATGTTCAGATGTTTCAAGGACATTGCCTATGCTGTAACTTAGCTTTATTAAATTAAAACATGTAAAAACCTGTCTTGTAAAGTATAAAATATCTTATCTAATGTATGGTATTTATCTACTGTACACACACACACACACACACACATATATGTATATATATATATATATATATATATATATATATATATATATATATATATATATATATATATATATATATATATATATACAGTGGGGAAAAAAAGTATTTAGTCAGCCACCAATTGTGCAAGTTCTCCCACTTAAAAAGATGAGAGAAGCCTGTAATTTTCATCATAGATACACTTCAACTATGAGAGACAAAATGAGAAAAAAAAATCTAGAAAATCACATTGTAGGATTTTTAATGAATTAATTGGTAAATTCCTCGGTAAAATAAGTATTTGGTCACCTACAAACAAGCAAGATTTCTGGCTCTCACAGACCTGTAACTTCTTCTTTAAGAGGCTCCTCTGTCCTCCACTCGTTACCTGTATTAATGGCACCTGTTTGAACTCGTTATCAGTATAAAAGACACCTGTCCACAACCTCAAACAGTCACACTCCAAACTCCACTATGGCCAAGAGCAAAGAGCTGTCAAAGGACACCAGAAACAAAATTGTAGACCTGCACCAAGCTGGGAAGACTGAATCTGCAATAGGTAAGCAGCTTGGTGTGAAGAAATCAACTGTGGGAGCAATTATTAGAAAATGGAAGACATACAAGACCACTGATAATCTCCCTCGATCTGGGGCTCCACGCAAGATCTCACCCCGTGGGGTCAAAATGATCACAAGAACGGTGAGCAAAAATCCCAGAACCACACGGGGGGACCTAGTGAATGACCTGCAGAGAGCTGGGACCAAAGTAACAAAGGCTACCATCAGTAACACACTCCGCCGCCAGGGACTTAAATCCTGCAGTGCCAGACGCGTCCCCCTGCTTAAGCCAGTACATGTCCAGGCCTGTCTGAAGTTTGCTAGAGAGCATTTGGATGATCCAGAAGAGGATTGGGAGAATGTCATATGGTCAGATGAAACCAAAATAGAACCTTTTGGTAAAAGCTCAACTTGTCGTGTTTGGAGAAGAAAGAATGCTGAGTTGCATCCAAAGAACACCATACCTACTGTGAAGCATGGAGGTGGGAACATCATGCTTTGGGGCTGTTTTTCTGCAAAGGGACCAGGACGACTGATCCGTGTAAAGGAAAGAATGAATGGGGCCATGTATCGTGAAACTTTGAGTGAAAACCTCCTTCCATCAGCAAGGGCATTGAAGATGAAACGTGGCTGGGTCTTTCAGCATGACAATGATCCAAAACACACCGCCCGGGCAACGAAGGAGTGGCTTCGTAAGAAGCATTTCAAGGTCCTGGAGTGGCCTAGCCAGTCTCCAGATCTCAACCCCATAGAAAATCTTTGGAGGGAGTTGAAAGTCCGTGTTGCCCAGCGAAAGCCCCAAAACGTCACTGCTCTAGAGGAGATCTGCATGGAGGAATGGGCCAAAATACCAGCAACAGTATGTGAAAACCTTGTGAAGACTTACAGAAAACGTTTGACCTCTGTCATTGCCAACAAAGGGTATATAACAAAGTATTGAGATGAACTTTTGTTATTGACCAAATACTTATTTTCCACCATACTTTGCAAATAAATTCTTTTAAAATCAGACAATGTGATTTTCTGGATTTTTTTTTCTCATTTTGTCTCTCATAGTTGAAGTGTACCTATGATGAAAATTACAGGCTTCTCTCATCTTTTTAAGTGGGAGAACTTGCACAATTGGTGGCTGACTAAATACTTTTTTTCCCCACTGTATATATATATATATCTATATATATAACCAACCACAGTGTGTTGTTTTTTACTGGTTCACTACTTATCCATACTTTCTCATATTAAATGAAAATTAATCAATAAAACAATGGCTTACACAATTTCTTTATTCAATCCTGTTTTCAGATTAACCACACCAGCCTAATGCAAAAGAGTTTTCATCAAGGATGTAAGATACAACAAGAAGTAGACCAGTGAGCACATTAAAATCAATATTTCGTTTAAAACATGCGATCGTGCTTTTAATTACATTGTTAATTTGATTCAAATGTGCTTGTAAAATGACCATCATTAAAATATCAACTGTAGCTTCCTACCTGTCAATAGACCAGTCGATAAATGCGAGAAACATACATTCCCCATAGGAATCCTTTTGCCTCGGTCGCATTGTTTGGAACTATCGAGGGCTCCCATGATCCGCCATTGCTGTCAAATAACTGGTCCATTGGCGTCTGTGGAGATGAGGCCACTCTCTCTTTCAGCCGCTCTGGCCACGCTCTGTTAGCTTTTCTGTGGTGATATTCAGATCCATTCAAATCCAAACCACAATTTTCTCCCTTTTGGTTTGTTTGCCTTTTTGGTCCTTGTTTAGTTCAGATGGCTTTCACACCCACCCTGAACCGAACTCTGGTCCTATTGGAAGAAAACAGAGACCCCTTTTGTTGTGGATCAGAGTTTGGTTCTTTGGCCTGCACCAGAGTTCATGTGAGCTATCACACCAGGTCTGGACAAAACGTGATGAGTGGGAAAGCATCCTAAATTTTACTGCTGTGATGTGAACCAGCGGAAAACAGCGTAGGTGTCAAAGTCAGTTAGCAGCATAAGCTCGTGATATCTGGAGATACGTCCATGTTTCACTGAATTGTTTCCAGATTAGATTAGACGGATAAGATAGAACTTTATACATTTTTTTAATTTTATTTTTCCATGTCAGCATTTATGAAACGTCATCACAGATGTACAGGCTGCTGCTGAGTTTTTTTTTTTGTTTTTTTTTTGCCCTTTGTTGCACTTGTTGCAATGACAAATAAAGTTCTATTCTATTCTATTCTATTCACAATTTACGATGCTACAAACCTGCTCCCCCTCAAGATGTGGTGTTACATGCATGAGAGCAGAGACAGATGCCTGTTATAAGTCACCCTGTGTAAAGCTCATCTGCCCAGAGGAACATGTTATTTTTTTTATAAAACACTGTTTGTAAAGATCTCTTCAGCCCTTACCAGAGTCAGTGACAAGCCGTGTCTTTCCAATCCTCCCCGATCACAAGTTCAGACTGTTGTGTTAAGTTGCTGCTGCTGTATCATGTAAGGCTGTTTCATCTTAGAAGCCTTCTGACAAATTAAGACTTTATTTGTAATGAATGTACAGAAAACAGATGCATATGTCTAACTTGACTTCACTTTAGCAGAAACCACTTTAATACCACAATAAGACACAGAGTGTTTTCTCTTACATGTAGAAAAAAAAGACTTAACTTCCTCTCAGACTGAAATCTGTGAAACAGACACCAACAGAACGTTGACCCCTCTTATCAACAAGTACACTGAGATGTAAGAATGTTAAGATGGTGTAAATATGAAACAAAAACTTTGCTTATTTAACAGAAGTTAACAGACAATGTATCAACTCACTGAGAGGAAAAAGTAGGAAACATTCAGATTATTTGTCTTTCACTTGGTAAAAGCTACCTAAATTTGAACTGGAACTTGTGTTTGGTAGATATTGACTGGTTTGGCATTGTGTTGAAATAATAATAGATTTGATGCCTGTCCCTGTCTGTGTTTTATTCACACTCACCTGCTGGAACACCAATACGAACAGATAAACAGTCAATCACATGGCAGCAGCTCAATGCATTTAGGCATGTGTCCATAGTCAGACAATCTGTTGAAGTTTAAACTGAGAATGAAGCTGATTTGAGTGACTTTGACTGTGGCTTGAATGCTGGTGCCAGACGAACTGGTCTGAGGATTTTGGAAACTGCTGATCTACTGGGTTGTCACAAATATCCATCTGTTGAGTTTACAGCAAATGGTCTAAAAAGGAAAAATTTCCAGTGAGCACCAGTTCTCTGGGCAAAAATGCCTTGTTGGCCAAAGTGGTTCAAGATGAATGAGAGGCAACAATAACTTTAAAATACACTTATCCCAACCAAGGCATGTAGAGGACCATGATGTATCTTGAAGCAGATTGGCTACAGCAGATAACTGGGCCACACCGAGTGCCACTCCTGTCAGCTAAGAGCAGGACACTGAAGCTACAATTAGCACAGAGTCACCAAGTCTAGACAATAAATGTTTGGAAAAATATGTCTTGGTTTGATGAGTCTTGATTTCTGCTGCCACATTTAGATGGTAGGGTCAGAATCAGACTTACATAACATGAAAGCATGGATCCTTCCACCTTGATCAGTGGTTCAGGCTGGAAGTGGTCGTGTAATGAGGTGGGGGATCTTTTCTGAACACTCCAAACTGCAAAAGAACATTGTCTTAATGCCACAGCCTACCTGAGTATTATCGCTAACCATGCCCATCCCTTTATGACCCCACTGTACCCACACTGTACACTGTACTCCAGCAGCCTCCACAGTCACCAGATCTCATTCCAATTGAGCAGCTCTGAAATCTGAACAGGAGATTCTCATCATGGATGTTCAGCTGTTAAATCTGCAGTAACTGAGTGATGCCATCATGCCAACATGGACAGACATCTGAGGTTTTCAGCTCTTTGTTGGATCAAAGGTTAAAGGGGTCCAATCTGGCACTAGCAAGGGGTACCTAATAAAGTGGCCACAACATTTATTCTCTACATTGTACTTCAACAATAGTTTCAATCTTTTGACTTCATGCTTGACATTTCAGCTTATTTTGTCGTTTTTACATTTTGACTTTTAAACTGCATTTTAACTTTATTTTCAGTATTTTGACATTAATTTTGACATTTCAATGTTTCTTATGACGTTTTGTCTTATTTCTTGACCCTGAAAGTTTTCTACAGATTTCTTCTCTTCTGAGTCATTAGCTTTATTCTCTCACTCAGCATCAATCTTTCTTTGTGAACCTTATGTGACGCCCTCACTGCAACTGACTTGAACACATAGAAGTTTAAAAAGAGAGGTTGAGTCAGAGTTAAGTGTACTGTAAGTCCATTCATGTTTGATGACATTCTCTGCTGTTCTTTTAAAAGAACACTTGAAAACATCATGCTGTTTCAGTCATTAGAGCTAAATGTTGCTTTTCACTGAATGAGGCAGTCTGTTGTCATGGTAACCACACTGATGCTTCTGGTTACTGGACTGACGTAAATGCACTCAAGGAAGATTTCCTCTCATAGTCCATGTGACATGTCAGGAGTCCATCCATCCGATATCTATAAGACTTCCCACTTTTGGGATCATGAGGGACTAGAGCCTGTCCCAGCTGAAGAACGGGGTGCACCTTGTGCTTGGCAGTAGCTAATCCCAAGGCCGACAAAGAGAGGGAGACGCACAGCCTTTCTATGGTGTAGTACCCTAACAGCAAAGAGCTACTGAGGCTAAGGCTCATTTCACACTGCATTGCGAGACAGCAGCAGAGTTTCCTGTTTTCATTTCAGCTTGCAGTTTTCAGACTGGAAGTGTGAGCAATGCATCTCAGAGGAATCTCCCAGGCAGAAAATCTCAAGAACAGCCGCCAAAACAGACAGAAAATGACCAAATTCTTAAACCAGCTGATGTGGTTCGTCCGCAGCAGTAGAACGTGTCACAGAAAAGATATAAACCATACACACATGAGATGACTTTGGATCGGATCTCCTCTTCCACTCAAACCTGGCAAAAGCTTGATTATGTGGAGGTCCTAAAGATGGTCTTACATGATCATCCTGTGGTCTGAGGTGCATTAAAGTCATTTTATCCTCTCAGAAGAAGATCGGGGCTGCCCAACTTGAAATCATAAATTCTAAACATGTTCATTATTTATGACCAAAATTCCTGATGAGAGCACTGAGGACAGCCCAGCAAAGCCAATCAGGGAGCAAGCTGGCTGAAGCTGGAAGCAAGTGTAGCCATGGCGATGAGGGTAAGGGTGAAGCAAATAGTTAGATGGACATCAAAATGGAGGTCCAACTCGATGATTTGTTTAAAAAACACAAGCGTGTTTTTCCTCTCAATAGAAGAGGAGCTGGACGGAAATCACAACCACCAAGGATGTAACTGAAGCTAACTGCTAGCCACACGTAGCCTCCTAATGTTGTCCGCCATGTTTGTTTACATTAAAATTGTATGTGATCACGCAAGATCACAAGCTGTGAGAGCAAAGGTGCTACCTTCTTTGTAAATGTATCAGATGGTTTGTGGCGTCCTGTGTCTCTGTGACTCACCACGCACTACAGGAAGAAACCGAATAAATCTGACATTCTCTGTCTTCATGTGTGGCTCTCTCACTGTTTCAACATCAGTTAAGATTTTAAAAATCTCTATATTTGCACTCCTCTTATCTGTGCCTCTCAAAGTTAAAATTCAGGTTGCCCTCTTTGTGGAGAAACTCGTCAGAGTGCTTTCCTTCAGCAGGTTCCCTGGTCACCTATGCAATGAATCAGGTTTTCTGTGCGGAGATTTAAAGCGGTTCTTCCTTAACTTTCAATAGATGCTCATTATTGAGGTCATATAGGGATATAGAGCTTTGGCAGCAGGAAGATGTGCCGAGGCCCCAGGACATTTCCACTTGCTTGGTGCGAAAGCTGTGGCAGCAAATGTAAGGCTATTGCACACTAGTGTGAGGACGTGAGTCACATTACCTAAAGTGTGTTGGTTTAGTTGTTTAATCAGAATTTCAGCTGGTTTATTCATATCCTCCCCTTTCATTGTATCACTACACTCAAAGAACACTGTATGAAATATGTTAATGCTCAGATTGAAGTGCCTTTTCAAGCATTTCAAAGAATAAGGATCCATCCAAAAGACAAGCCATATGCCTTTGCTTGAGCAAAAACAAAACCCACACATACACACCTTTTTTTTATTATTATTATTTTATGGCAATGGCAATGTGTACATAGTTTATATGTGTGTTTATCCTTAAAAAAAATAATAATAAGTTGATCACAGAAGAATCTATTGTAATGAAGCCAAGGCACAGGGAGCCATCTTTGTGAAATACAGTCTCTAGGATCCACTTTATCCGCCTGTAGTTGAGTTTATAAGTCATTCAGTGGTTTCACATGTAACTTGAATCTCCACAGGAAAATGCACAGAGAGACGACCACAAAGCCTGATGTGTTTTTGTGCTCTCAAAGAGTCCGGATATTGATCAGCGGAGAGATTGATGTATTCATTTAACAGCTTAATGTTTGCACTGATGGTTAAAATAACTGTGTTAGCACTCCAATCAGGGCCGGTTTGTTAGCCTGTTTTGTTGCTGGCTGCTCTTCCAGTGGATAATATGGTCAATGTCTGTTGATGTGCTGATTGAGTGTGGCCTCAGAAACATGAGCAAATCCAATTTCACAGCCATAAGTAAACACTGCGGCCACACTCGGGCTGTCCGCTGTCAACAAACTGGTATTGACTGTGATCACTGGTGCCTGCTAATTTCATTTCTGGAGGGAGAGGACTTTGTTTACACACAGGAAGTTTTTTTTTCATTTTTTTTCTACAAATTTGGATCAGTCTCTTTCAATCCAAAAACCCTGACTCATCACAATGACATGGTGATGTGACACACAGCTGTGGGGGCCTCCAGAGACAGATAGGGGCCCATCCTCATGGCAAGAATCAGTCATGGTAGGGTTGGGAAATGTGGCAAAACAAATCAGTCACAATATTGTTCCCTCTGTTGATGCCATTTCAAGGAGTATCTTAAATTACTTATCACATTAAATAATGTTATAACAATATTTAGTGCTAAATGTTTTAGTGACTCATTTACATTAAATAATCTGAAAGAGAGCAACAGTGATATCCACAGGCAAAGAAAATAAAAATCTGTATTGATTACATGTAAAGTCATCAAAATAAACAAGTGTGAACACAGTGGTTTTTTAAGACAGCTTTTTTTTTCATTTACTTTGTTAAACCAAACAGTTACAACCTAAAGCTACTGTAATACTACATATTAGAAATAAATAAACCTGGTACATCATAAACTTCTTGAAAACAATACCATAAAGATCCATACCAGGGTGCTGGTTTGGTAAGCAACCAGACAGGACTCATACAGTATCTCACAAAAGTGAGTACACCCCTCACATTTCTGCAGATATTTTATTACATCTTTTAATGAGACAGCACTGAAGAAATGACACTTTGATACAATATAAAGTAGTGAGTGTACAGCTTGTTTATCAGTGTAAATTTACTGTCCCCTCAAAATAACTCAACACACAGCCATTAATGTCTAAACTGCTGGCAACAAAAGTGAGTACACCCCTAAGTGAAAGTGTCCAAACTGGGCCCAAAGTGTCAATATTTTGTGTGGTCACCATTATGTTTCAGCACTGCCTTAACTCTCTTGGGCATGGAGTTCACCAGAGCTTCACAGGTTGCCACTGGAATCCTTTTCCTCTCCTCAATGACCACATCACGGAGCTGGTGGATGTTAGAGACGTTGCGCTTCTCCACCTTCCATTTGAGGACGCCCCACAGATGCTCAATAGGGTTTAGGTCTGAAGACAAGCTTGGCCAGTCCATCACCTTTACCCTCAGCTTCTGTAGGAAGGCAGTGGTCCTCTCTCTCTCTCTGTCCTATCAATAAAGGCATAAAAAAATCTAGAAAAAAAAGACCTTCACCAGACCTTGCAATGTAACAGGAACTGCCTGATTCTTTGTCTGTTGTCAGACATCTTGCAAAGCTCTAAGTCAAAATGACAGAGCTCTGTCTGCAGACGTGCGGCCCCCTATCAGAATCCTTCAAAGCAGGACGAGGTGGGAGCTACAAGCCTGATGACAGGAGGGTGTCATTGTGCATACAGAGATTAGCATAGATGCTAACGGCTTCAGTAGCAGTTTTGTCAGACCTGGACTGAATTTCTATATGGAATGAAAAACAGATAACAATACTGAAAACCCTGAAACCCTGCCTACTGCTTCATCTGATTGGACCGTAGCAAATGTGATTGACAGTTGACTGCCTAGTCACCTGCCAGATAGATAGCCCATCCATCCATCCATCCATCATCGATATCACTTATCCATTTTGGGGTCATGGGGAGGGGGGGACTGGAGTCAATCCCAGCTGAAATTGAGCGAGAGGTGGGAACACTCTGAACCGGTTGACAGCCAATTACAGGGCTACGTAGAACGCCAGACAACCATTCATGCTCACTGTCATACTTAAGGGCAATTTGGAGTCACTAATGAACCTGAAGAGCATGTTTTTTGGTCTGTGGGAGGAGGTTGGAGTTCCCGGAGAGAACCCATGCATGCAAGGGGAGAACATTCAAACTCTACACAGGAAGGCCCTGAACCGACATGGGGATCAAACCAGCAGTCACATGTAGCCCTCCTCCTAACCAAATCAGGTCTGCCAGTCAATCTTTATTTGATTGATTGATTTGACTTTATTTGCAAAAATAATGTTGGTGTCTTGAATTCTGATGGAGACTACATACATGTGCTGTTTGCCAAACCTTCCATCTCATTTTCAGCGTATTTATTTATGTTTCAAGGGAAAAAAAATGTATTGTTTTAGTGAGTCATTGTTGCTTCATTATTTGGTTTGGAGAAGCCCAGTCACAGCCAGGAAAGGTGAGCAAGAACAATGATTTATGAATGACATATAAATAATGTATAAAGGAGATATGAACAACACTGACAATAGATTTTCTTTTGTAATGTTATCATTATGAGTGGCATGGTGGAGCAACAGGTTAGTGTTTGTGCCTCTCAGCAAGAAGGTTACTGGTTCGACGCCTGGTGTCTCTGGGGGTCATTCTGTTTGGAGTCTGCATGGTCTCCCTTTGACTCCCACTTCCTCCTGTGGACCAAAAACAAGCTTGTTAGGTTAAACGGAATCACCTTTAGTTTTGAGTGTTAGCGTGAATGGTTGTCTGTCTCTCTACGTGGTCCTGTAATTGGCTGGCAACCAGTTCAGAGTGTACCCCCCCAACCTAATGACAACTGAGATAGGTTCCAGCCCCCGTTACCCTGAAAGGTGGTACAGATGATGGATGGATGTTATAGTTATTTTTGATATCTTATTAAAAGTATGCTTCAGTTTATGACATTTGACCCTCTGAATGTCAGAGTAGCATTAATGTGGCCCTCATGTTCACCAAAGTGACTCCTCCCTGATTTAGACAGTCTTCAGTCCATTCAAATAAATGTCTCAGTCCTCGAAATTATATGTAGACATATACAGAATATGTTATATTTGATGCTCAATTATAATGACTTTTTAGAACATGAAGCCTCGGGCAATTCCCCACCTTTGCCTTGAAAAAACTGTGTTTGTGTGTGTGTGTGTGTGTGTGTGTGTGTGTGTGTGTGTGTTTGTGTGCTCACATACCTGACTCCTCGGACTAAATTGAGTGCCCTCAATGGCGCCCTTCCTCATCATGGTCCTCACCCCAAAGGAAATTGACTTGCGAGTAATTAAAATGTTGTGTGTCTGGGTGCCAGCCAGCTTCATGTTCTATTCATGCAGATTAAAACATATTTGTCGTTGCCTGTGGGGGCTGAAAGGCATCTGTCTGTCCTATTAAACATTCATGAGCATGCACTACAGATAGAGAGAGAGAGAGGGAGTCATCAGGCTTTTACGCACTGACACTCGTATCAGCTCACATCTTAATGGAGCACGTTAAATCAAGACGGTCAAACAGGTAATCTGACAGTGACAACAGGATTCATCACACCTGCTTTGAAGGAAACATCTGCCCCCAGTCTACTCTCAGAAGGACAGACCAACAGCCTGTGGTAACTACACAAACTTAAATCTGAGCAAGAGCTTTAGTCCAATTCCTGTTTTAAAAATGCACTCACACCAACCCTATACCACAGTGTGAATATTATCTCAGAAAGTTTCTGAATCTCAATTCTAGAAATATAACAGGGATATTTAGCCTCTTTTTTCTTACCACAGAATATTCAGGCCTTATTTTTTACCCTCTTTTTGAAAGTAGACTTCATTTTGGACTTGTCTGGTTAAAGTGGGTTATAAAAATTGTAATGAGATATTTTTAAAACAAAATTAAAGAACAAAAACTAATAATATAATTTATGTTGTCCTCTGATGTAGATGCATTAAAATGTTTCATGTTCACGTTTGATTTGATAGATTTGATCTTATTTTTAAACATCGCTACTATAATCATTAAAACCTTACAGATGGTTGTGAGCATTTTTTACACTTTTCATTTTCATTTTTTGATCATTTTGGTTGGTGTTCTGTGCCATTGAAACCCACATTGTTAAAAGGTTGCAGTAAATTTTACAGTAACTTACTGGCAACAAGATACCAATAAGTTACTACAAATATATTTGTGGTAGTATTAATCTATTTTAATATGTGGCAAATTTATTACTGTATATGTCAATGATAGAGTAACTACTATATTAATTCAAAGTATCACCACTGCCGTTCAGTGTACAGAATAATCACTGCATTTCACGTGTCAAATTTTGTCCAATAAAATACATTTAATCAAATGTTTGTTTCATCCAAAATGTGAAACTTTCACCAAAAAATTCTTGCCTGCCATTCAGTTTTCCTCTGTCAAATGGAATAATGGTACTGGCTGAATATTTCCCCTCGATCCATCGCTGCTTACAGTAATTTACTGTGTAGACCTTTTACAGCAGATAACTGTAGATATAATGGTAAAATACTGTAACATTTACAAACATCAGTTACAGTGCAGTCAATATGCTTTTTTTATTTCACTTCCATTAAAGCATCAAACATGCTTTTTATCAAACAGACATCAGTGTTGCTGCTTTTAATTGACATATACCTAGGCTGTAATTACCCAACATAACAAAAATGTTCTTTGCACGTAGTGTATTGAAAATGATTCATTTTTTCTGTTTTTGTTTTTTAAATGTATTTATTTATTTTCTATCTGAAAACATGGTGGCATCATGGGAAAAAGCTGGCATTCAAAGGGTTAAAATCTTTCAAAAACAATTAGTGCATGATTAGATGCAAGAATTAGGCGAGATGTAGGTAAAAAAAAGAACAAATGCCTGATGAAAGCAGAATATATTATTAATGTATACTATTTTCTAAAGCTTGCTTTTGAGAAGCACTTTTTTTGTGCTGAGCAGTATGAGTGTTACTAATATCAGACCTGTCCCTAAGGGTTAAAGCATTAAATTCCACCATGAAAAGTTTCACATTTTTTCATTAATTTGTCAAATTTAGCATATTCAGTATAAAAATTAGACATAATTATAATGCTTGGCATATCTATTTATGAGGGTAGTGTATTAAAGCACTTATTTAACAGTGTCAAATGACATCGGCTTGTGCTTCAGCTGTTAGCTTAAACAACATCCATGTACATGGAAGCCTGAGGAGGGAGAATCAAAAATGACCTTTACTGTGTTAAAGTTTACAAAACGGTCCAGTTTCCATATTCATGTGTCCAGTATGCAAGTATTCTGAAAAATGTAATTTTCTGTGCATACACAGTTCAAGTACTTCTGTTTGTGCTGCAAATTCCTAGTCTGTAGGGTTTTGGCTCAGCTGGACTGGACTCTGCCCTAAAGGGTTATTGTGGTTTTCTAAAGGGTTGTACCTAGTACCAGGCACGGTTTCCTGCATCATCTCTTGCAATGTTCTAGGCAAGCAAAGAAAAGACTCAAATGCGCTGTGGAGTCATTGCTGACCACTTAATGGTCAGAGTATCGCCAATATGCTTCCTGTTCCCGGCTCTGTAATGCTGTATGACTTCCTAAACTCCCCTCTGCTATCAACAGTAAAGTGGTTTTGCTACTTGCAACTTTCTCTGCAACCGAACTCTTCTCCTTACTGTGACAAAAATCAACAGGCCGAGGGCCAGCTACACAATTGCCTCTATTTCCAGCTTTGTTGTTGTAAAGACGTCAAAAAAGTATCATGTAGCCAGGCTATGATGTCCTCCTCTGAATTGAAGTGGTGTTTAAAATCATATTAGTCAATCAGTCCCTCTTGTAAAGCACAAATTCACAAGTGTTATCTCAAGACACTTTACAGCAGGTCTAGGTTACACTCTTCATTTAGCGGATTCACATAAATGTAGATACAGAGGCAGCCACTTCCATTTTCCCCTCCCAGCGAAATGCCAGTCAAGTTTCATCCAGTTACCAGCCAAGAAACAAAATAAAACCCTTCTTCATACTCTCAGTAGCTGAAATTCAGTTAAATTCAATAAAGTGGTTGAATTGAATTGAATTAAATTGAATTGAATTCCAGTCACTGGAAGTATGAAGAAATATTTTATTTTGTTTGTTTAGGTTATCAATTTCTGTACATAGTAGCATTTCCATGCAAAGAATGTTTTAAATGTATATTTCCTATAAAAAATAACTGGTAAGAATGACCTGTTTATAATATAATTGCAGGGATCTCATAATAACCATCGATGTGGGCAGGTTAGAGCATTTTCCTGTCCTGGAGCAGCCAAAACTCTTCCAAGGAAATTGAGGAAAATTTAAGTGGTTCCATCTGAAAACATACAGTATCAACATTTATAAAATACACATATATACATATACATCCATCCAAACCCAACACGAATCCACCCTGAGTGCAGCACTGGACGAACATACAGTGCAGTGCCTCTGTGGTAGGCTCACAGTAACAGTGGTCAGAAAAAATACATATATTTATTTTCTTTTTCAGTGTAACAAGTCAGAAGTTTTTTCTGTTAATTTAGACGTCTGAATAGATTATTTTTTAACATTTTAAGCCATAAGTAACAGCCGAACTCTTGACCTTCAGTAGAAACAGAAGAGATAGCCTTGGCAGTGCCTTCAGAGAAGGAGGAGGGTTATTTTGTTCCTTTAACTCATTTCTGACCATGACTGCATGTCTCTGAATGTGCAGCTGCAGGCGTTTGGTGAGCTTTTCAGTTTCAGATATGTGGTGTTATTCCTTTGGGAGTTCACAGAGAGAATTGGGTTCAGAGGGAAAAAAAAACAACTCAGAGAATCAAAGATGCTGCTTTCACATCAACGACTAGAAATTGATTCCAATTTAAAATGTATAATCAAAACGATGTCCTCCACCCCACCAGTCTTTTTGCTCCTGTTCACCTTTGAAATATGATATTTTTTAAGAGCTTTATAAAGAACATTGTTAAATTTCTTTCTTTCTTTCTGTTGCACTTTGTAATTCTGTTTGTTCTCCATTGATGTCGATGTATAACACAACGTAATTAGAGACTTCCTGAACACAGATGTATTTCAGAGTGTAGTAACATTGCAGTGCAGCTGGATATTGCAAAGGAATAAGCTCCATTTTCTTTTATCACTGAGTTTACATTAGATTAATATCATCAGCCGCCTGACTGATCTTTACGCCCTGGGCATGACTCTCATCAGCTCATGGAGTTAATCCTTGCATGGCAATAAACACCAATAATACTGACACACAAGTTATATTAATTAAGCCAGGCCACAGTTTTCATCTGAGAAAAAAAAAATAATGAAAATCACTTGTTTTGCCCAAATTAAATGTGACTGACAGAATGATAATTTAGCCCCCTTCTGGATGTTTCTGAAAGGCTTTACCCTCCCCGAACACTTTTAATGGGCTTGTCAAGTGACAAGTGACACAGGCGATAGACATTTTAATATGAAGATATTAACCTTCTATCTGATGCATCAGTTTAAGAGTATGTGTCTTTGTAATGAGAATACCAACATAATCAGGAGCTCCAGCACATCCATCACAACCTTTCAACTTCAGCTGCACTGATCCTGTGTGTTTGGTGAAAAAAAGGGGGTTTAGATGAAACTGTATGAACACCAGCTGAACTCTGGCTGCTCTCCAAAACTAAAGACATCCTCACTGAGGAACAAACAGCAGACGATCCAACGCAGAGGGAAGCACAAAAACACTGATCCTGTTCATAATGCTGAAAAATAGACTTTTATTAAGAAAAAACAAAACTACCAAACCTTGAATAAAATGTTAAACCTTTTAAACCCTTTTAAGAATGAACTCTCTCCTGATCAAAATATCTTTTAATTTCATTTTAAGTCATCCTAAAATTGATACTCTAATGGTTAAAATTGTCCTTTGTGGATGAAGTCATTTGGAATACAACATGTACAACATGGGAAAAATATGCGTGCTTGTTACACTTAAAATATGTCCATTTCATATATATGTATATTTTTTACTGATGTTTGTTTGTGCATGAACTACAGTCATATGCAAGTTATACTGGGCTTTACACAACAAAAAGACTTCGAACAAACATAAAGTAAAGAAACATGAACAAAAGCAATCAAATCTACAGGAGTCTATTGTCATCATGTAAATATCCAGTGTCCTTACATGATGTCAGCCTGTCTTTCACATCAGCTTGTTGTGGGTAGGACATCAAGAGGTCATATTTTGCCAATGCACTGGCGTAATTCAACATGTGTGTCATGTCACTCTGCTGTGACAAGACTCAATTTGCCTGGAGTTTGCATTTTGAGCTGTTGGATCTTAAGAAGGTTGAGCTACAAAATACAAAAAGAAGAAATGAGAGTGAGAGACAAAAAAAAATTTGAGGAGGGAATTTTTTGAATACTGTAGCTGATGAAAAGTTTAACACCACAGCCTTTAAAAGCCAAAATCTACACAAAACTGTGGATTCATGACATTTTCTGTCAGGTATTCACACCGTCATGACCTCCTGATGGCAAAGGCAAAAAATGCTTGTTGTCTCTGAACAGGGTCAGATTGTTGAGCTGCATGAGCAAGGCCATCACTGCTGAGGTTGGACAGTCATTTTGGATTTCATCAAAAATCCTAAGGGTTATAGAACAAAAATGTCAAGTGGTAGACCCAAAAAAATTTCACAGGTGCTGAGCTGGAGGATCAGCTTGGCTGTCCATCAAGACACAGGTCAATTCTCAACCCAGATTAAGGCTGTTACTGGTGATGACTGCAGCCCAATAACCATCATGTAGCATCTGCGAGGGGAGACTTTAAAAAACAGAAACACCTCTTCAAAGCAAAGTCCACATCAGAAGTTAATCTGGCAGGTGAATGGACTAATGTTCTGTCAGTCACAGTACGGGCCAATCAGATGATGTTGTAGACAGGTGCTACTGAACTACAGAACATGAGCCTCTTCATGAAACATACTTTAAGTTTGCAGTGTTGATATTTGTTCTTCAATTAGTAAAGAAGAAGTCCAGATCTGATAAAACTGCCACTGAAGCTGTTAGCATCTATGCTAATTGCTGCACATTCAATCACTTCCTGCTGTCGTCTCACTCTTTGCTCCATCCTTTTCCTGCTCTAAAGGACTCTGATTGCCGCTTTGGGCTGCTCACCGTCATTGTAGGTTGGAGCTTGGGAGAATCACTGGTCCCAAAATTTCCCAATAAAATACCCCCCACACCACTACACCACCACTACCAGCCTGAACAGCTGGCGTAGGGCAGGATGGGTCCATGCTTCCTTGTTCTTCAAATCAAATTCTGATCCTACCAGCTGTATGAAGCAGAAAAAATAAAGACTCATTGGACTGGAAACATTTTCCAATCTTCCAGTTTCTGATTTTGGGGAGCCCCTGTGAAATGTAGCCTCAATTTTCTGTTCTTGGCTGACACACGTGGCACCTGGTGTGGCCTTCTGCTTTTTTTGTCCTTCAGCTTCAAGATTCAGCATTCAGAAATGTTTTTTTTGCATACCTTAGTTGTGATGAGTAGCCATTTGAGTAACCATTGTCTTTCTATCCTCATCGACCATTGCCCTCTGACCCCTGGCATCAACATGGGAATTTCCCACAGGTTTCTGAAGTACTCTGATAGGCCTGTCTGGCACCAGCAAACAACAATCCTCTTTCCTCCCCACTCTGATACTCTTTAAACTCTGATCTTGATTCTTGCCATGTGATTATCTGATTAACCTTTTCTGATAACAAGAAATTGAAGGGTGAAATGATCTAGCTCCCCCAAATATCAACAAAACCTGTTCCTCTTCGTCTTGGCTGAAAAGTCATTTGGGTGGCATATGCTTAGTCTGGCACTCTACTGATGATCAGAAAATTGTAGGTTCAAGTCCAGCTCCAGCTGTCACATGTTGATGTGTCCTTGGGCAAAATATTTAGCCCCAAGTTGCTCCTACAGCTGCATCAGTGGCGTGTACATGGGTATGAAAGGGTGACGATGTGTCAGCAAGTAATTCACTACATTCTACAAACCTGTTCTCAGTCCTCAGACAGGGCTCTGAAAAGGGACCACAACACACAGGGAGCAGGACTTTGAATATGAAACTAAAGGACTGTTTCTCTCTTTAAGTCCAGCGTTCCAGACTGTCATGTCTGACATTTTGCTTGCCACACTTTGTTATCTGTGAATGACCACTGCTGTTATTTTGTTTCCAGGTGGCTGGAGCGCATGGGGTCAATGGGCACTCTGCAGCAGCGAGTGCGGGGGTGGGATCCAGATCCGCACTCGGACCTGTCAGTCCCCTCCAGAGGACTCATACCTGTGCGAGGGGGTGGTGGAGGAGGGCCGACCCTGTAACTCTCAGCCCTGCTCGGGTGAGCTCCCCCTTTCTCTGTGTTTACTTCACATCCACGTCTGTCACTGAGTGCCCTTTCATGCTTCGTGGTTAAAGCGGAGTGTGTGCCGTGTGCAGAAGTGTGTGTTTGCTGCTGTGACATCCTGTTCATGTTGCTTGTGTGTCCGTCCTCTATAAGTCAGAGCTTTGACTTAAGGAGTGCATGTTGGAAAGGGGACTTTGATCGATGAAAAATAACGATGACATGGTTTTTAAGACCATGCATGAATAGTAGAATAGAATCATTACACTCAGAAACAGCTAAAAAGGCACAGAAAATCACGTTTGATATTTACAAGAAGTGTCAGATTGTTATTAGAGCTTTTTCTCTTTTGTTCCGCACTAACAGTGTGTCTCTTTCTCATAAATAGCCCAAACAACAGGTTGTCATCACTGTAGATGTGTTAATGTGTTTTTGCTGTTAGCCATGCCATCAGAGACATTCAAAAAGCCAAACAGACATTATCACACAACAACTGAAATATTAAATGAGCACCACACACAGTCACAGCACACTTAAACCAACAGCACAACAAAAGTCCCAAGTTTGGCTGATGCTGTTCTGGGTGACCAATCACGTCACGGTTGTGTCCCAAAATATAAGCCATTCAATGAAGGAGCTCTGGTTGCTAACTCCCCGCCCCCTCCTCCCCCCCGGCCTTGCCTCATCCCCCTCCTTTAGGCAAAGGCCGCCATCTCTCTCGCAGCCAATCGCTTCGTTCCGTGGACAGCCGCAAGCGTGATGACGTAGACAAGCCCCGCAGCGGACCGCAGAGCCCTCAGACAGGTAAGACAACGGGACGCAGAGGGATCCCATGCATCAGTCACTGTGGCAGCTTGGGTGTCCACCACACTTTTACAATACACACACACACTGATAGAAACACAGTAAAGAGGTCATACACACATCTATCAAAATCTCCCAAAGTAGTGCCTCATACGCAGTGGACTAATTCCAACATGGACCCTGACTGGACATAGTGCTACTGTACTTTCTGTGAGGTCATTACAGGACACTGTGCCCTGTCTGTAAAATACTTTACACAATGGAGTCTTCCCTTTTCTGTTAAAGTGATACTCCACCCAAAATCTAAAGGAACAACATCCACCTCTGTAGACTGAACGGAAGCTTATATCGTTGGAATCATGAAGTTTAATTTGTCTCCATCTGTAGGAATGTGATCCTACCCATCCTAGAAACTTAGCCAAGAGCAAAATTTTCCCGAGTATTTTGACAGGCTCAATCTTTCTTAAACCCAGTGTCACAGAAACCCAATCATGTCAATACTGTATTTCCCCCAAGGATGATAAAGCCAGGTATGATGGACATAAAATGAGGGTCATGTCTGTTGTTTTTTTTTAAGCAGGTTTATTATTATTAATATACAGAATGAACACATGGTGTCACAGTTAGTGTGAGTAAGTAGATTTCCAGCCACTGAGTGACAAAAGCACAGACTGGCATCAGCATTTTTTCTTTTTTTCAAATATAAACTTATTTATTTTCTGGCATTGTTCACTGCAGGCAGTCCAGATCCTCAATCAATTAAATCTTTATTCGTATGGTGCCAATTCACAACAGGTGTTATCTCAAGACACTTTACAATAGACCAAGCTGGAGCCATACTCTTCATTTAATAGGTAAACATATACACACAAATATACATGCATACATCCAAATCCAACATGAATCCACCGTGAGCACAGCAGTGGGCCAACCTACAGTGGAGTGCATTTATAGGAGGCTTTTGAAGCTGTGCAGGGGGTCTGGGCGAAGGATGGAAGGTGGGCATGGACCAACCATAATCTGTCATCATACTTGTCTCTGCTGAACATAAATTCATTCGAGGTTAGTCCCTTGAGATGTGGCATCATGTCTACATGGTTGTAAAGATATTTATTATGGAAGTATAATCAATAACAACCATGGATAGAGTGATTAATCTAGTATGCATTAACATCTACAATAGTTAAAAGGTAAAGTGGACTGATGTTGAATAAATCCACAGCATATAGCTGAACTGCAGAGACAAAAGGACTAAAAATAAGAATTTATGATAGTGACAAACTCATGGACACCCAGACAATAAATCGGTCCTCATCATATTTGTCTCAGATTAATTTAAAGTTATTAAACGTAGGCCCCTTGAGATGTGGCATCTCACTTTTAAGAGGGTCCTCATGCCTATATGGTTCTAAAGATATTTATTATGGAGGTATAATCAATGACAATCACGGATAGAGAAGTCATTCTTATATTAACATTAAACAGTGGATGTTAAATGAATATATAGAGCAGTATTTTTTAAGAAAGACAAAGTATGTCACTCATGCTGTAAATAATATTAATCCTGAGATGCTGCACAAACAGAAACATACTATAATATACTATAATATGGATGTTTTCAGGGCACACTGGTGTGCCTTGGAAACTTGTAAAACCAAGTGTTATCACTTAAACTTCAGTTTTTATTTTACTCCTCTTTATATGCTTTAATTTCTGTAAAACAATGTCAATTTTATAACTTTTCAATATCCATAAGAACTATCAGAGTTGTTTGCAGCAGTACCAAAAATCGTATCAACCACAAGGTCATACCCTCTGACTGTCAGCTTAAAAAAAAAAATTCTGATAACTTTCCAGCCTTTGTTTAAAAAAAAATGGTATCACTCAGCTCGTGGAACTGTACTCTCACACATACTGTGACATCAGTGCAGACCCACTTTGGTTATTTGACATAAACATGCATCAGCAGCATCATAAACAGACTCTTCGAGACTTCACCCCAAAGTTAACTTGACTTGTATAACCTGGAGATATTTCACTTTTACTTCAAAAAGCTCCCTCAGTTTAATTCAAAAGTGCAGGAACCTCCACCAAATCCAGATGTCTTTCAGTTTAAGCTCAGACTCACCATGACTGAGCCCCCTCCCTGTGAGGTGAGAGGATGGATGCATGGTTTTAGGCTGTAAGTGTGACAAGATAATGCATGCCGGAGGCTGTGTTTATAGCCATTTTGTTTCATATGACCTTCTTGTGAATGGGATACTGTATAGGATCAGGGTGATGGGATATCTTCAATATATATTTTTGTTTTGTACCAGCAGTCTTTGCAGCCTATTTAGATCCAAGGGTAATTTGACATTTTTGGGTGAAAAAGTCATGTATATCTTTTTGTCTTCCATTCTCCTGAATAGAAAAACTGATCTAAACTGGATCATCCAATATTTTCATCAGTTTAAGAAGGCGAGGCATGAACAATTCGTTTTTAATTACTCAATATGGTGATTTTTCATTGCAGACAAAATTTGAGTGCTGATCAAAATAAACTAGAGCTTAAAGAAACTGATGGAGAATCTCTCCTCTTACACTACCTGAGTTGTACTTGTTGTTCCTGCTCTCCAGAGAGGGACAAAGTTAATCCAATATAACATAGCAAAAGACAGAAAATTATAATGCAGTGTGTTAAAATATATACTTGCAGTGTATAAATGTATTTCACTTATGGTGAAATAAAACCAAAAAATGTTTGTATAGCTCATATTTGTATGAATTATTATCCAAACCAATTATTGTTTGCAGTCGCACAAAAGTTATTGATCCATTATCCACATTTTGGTTAAAAAAAATACAAGAATCCAGGGCACGTTATTTCTACATTTCTGAAGGTGAAGTTGGCAAGGCAAAAGACTCAAACTGTTGCTTTTATGAATTGAATACTGTATAACTAAAATAAAGAGAAGAGAAAAGATAAAAAATACAAACATTTTAAGTCTACAGAGGTGCAGATTTTATACAGTAAAGTCAGTTTTGTGTGAAGTATCACTTTAATTTGCTAATTGAATCCCCTACATCCTGTTTAGTTTTCTGCTCCCTGCTTCCCAAGCTGTGGCTGCTAAATTCCTCCTTTATTGGTCGACAGACCCTCCAATCAGCAGTCACAGCTGTGAAAACATGACTGACATATCCTCAGCCAGTGGCATTCACTTCCTTTGGAAGTCAATGCAAAGGATATGACGTCAGAGCCCTACAGATGAAGAACGACAAGCAAAACAGGAGCTGGAGTGAATTTCAGGGGCCGCCTCCTTTCATGGACCAGATAAAGGAAGTTTCATGAAAGAACAGGTTGGCCTGAATCTTGGTCAACAGAGGATTTGGGTTTTCCCTAAAGTGAATCATGCCTAACAATTCTAAACCAAGCCGTTAAACATGGACCACCTATTTCTTCAAAGCAGACGCTCTTGACTATGTGCATAATGGTTCTGATGATCCTCTGGTCGTGGATGACATCTGTCCACCTTCAAAGCAGCAGAACTTGCTGAGTTTCATGTCTTGTGTTCAGGTGGACATACAGTATCTTTCAAAGCTTACAACTAAATAATTGCTCCCATATAAAGCAATCAAATAGTGGTTTTGTTGTACCAAAGGGGAGAAACAACTGCAAAAACATGCCTAAAATTGTTCAAATTGCCTTCAGAGTAATTTATCTATTCATTTATTCACTCATTTGTTTATTTACAAGCACTGTCTTTGGGGCGTTACTCAAATGAACACGTGAAATGTAATCCATGGATTTGTAAAACAATGTGTGCATGTCTGATTACATTGCAATTGAAATTTCAGGAGTCTTCTTCAAGAAAAGCATAAAATAGACATAAATGGTTCCCACTGCATTCTTGATGCCTGGAAAGAGATCCGGGATCATCACATCAAGTTGAGCTTTCCATTTCAGCCACATAACTGCAAGGGTAAGAAAACATAACACCTAGGGACAGATCGATATTGCAACAAGACCGATGATGGACAATATCTTCTTGAAATTATTCAATAGCAAGAAGGCTGCTAAAGGTTGCACCCCAAGTTGGTCTGGGTCTATCTGTGTGGAGCTTACTTGGTCTTCCTGTGCATGTGTAAATTTTCTCTGGGCATTCTGGAAATACTCTGGAGAAAAATAAAGCTCATTTGGTTATTTGATGACTCCAAATTGCCTGTAGGTGTAAGTGTGAACATGATAAACTGATGACCAGTCAAGGTTGGGATAGGCTCCAGTCCCTCCAAATAGATAATGAATGGAGGGATGGAAAAAAACACTTGATAACTAGGAACTTGTTAACTTGTATACTTGATCAGCAACAAATTCCAGAAAACAAAAGATATTAGTTTGACAAACAAACTTAAATCATCTGCTTGATTGATTGATAAAGACAAACTGATTATACCTTTGAATAGCAGCACAAATTGTCCTCATTTGCTCAGCTGTCTTCTTCATATCACCGTCTGGTTTATAGAGAATATCATGCTGATCAGTTCTGAGTGCCGTCCCTCCTTTAGAGCTCCAGTGTTTTGAGTTTGAAAGCGAGGATGAGCTGTCAGCTCAGCTTGACACGAGGCATGCTCAGTGGTAGACCAGGGTCCCTTGGAATCTGATTGGCCACCCCAAAATCTCTTACAGTGATTGACTGTTTGCCTTGTTGAACCATCAATTAAAAGCTGTATTTCTTCAAGTACTTTCAACAATAAATCTGATTCAACCAACATGTATGCGGCTTTACCATCTTAACACCAAAAGTTGGTCTGGCAGTGGTTTGGTCAACCTTGCGTCTACTTTTTATGAGGCCCACTGTAAAAAAAAATAACATTGAAAGGCTCTGCTTTAGGCCCTTTGAAATCAAGGATTGCAGAAACTTTTAGGTGCAGGAACTTTCCTTCAAGAGCCTAAATGGCTCCTGTGGCTCATACTGAAGTTGTCTGCACTGCCACAAGGGCTGAAAGTCTAGGGAAGAAAATGTGCAAATCAGGCCAATGACATGTGGAGAGGCAGTTAAGGGGACTTTACCCAGATTTATTTACTGGGAGTTGTCTAAGTATTTTTTAATGCAAGCTAAGGACTCATTGTTCAAACTCTCTTATTCTCTTTATTCTTATTGTAAATTGTATTTTTACATTATTTCATTACCTCCCTCCTTGTAATAGTTTTGAAAGATGTTACCTTTTGTAGTCTTTTTCTGTTTTATCATCTGTCTCTCTGAATCTCTCTGGAGTCTTTTACTCACAAGAGAGCGGTGTTTAGCTCAGCTTAGGTGATTTAAGATGCATGTAAAGTACTACCTGGTTAATGAACCTTTTTGTGTGATCTTTAGTTAACAGTGAGCTCCAATGGCAGATCACCACTAGGTTCATAATGTCAATTAAAAGAGAATTAAAGCTGAAGGCACTCCAGTAATCACCAACTACTTGAAACCAACAACTGGAAAGTACTACTGACTGAGCAAGGATTTTCAAGGACTAAATCAGTGTCCCCATAATTAAATTTAGACTAAATTTAGTTCCTCAGAAAGTCCCTTGTTCTCTTGTTCCTGGTGAAAGTTTCTGTGTCCCCCCCCCCAAACACAAAACAAACAAACAAACAAAACAAACAAAAAAAACAAGATGAGAGTATATGCTGCCTACCCTGGGGCGGATAAACGATTATGTACAGCTTGCATCCCCTTGCACACTTTCCACAGGGGTCAAGGGAATGACATCAACAATGCTTTGAACATTGTTTTCATTTATTTTGGCCAGATCTTGGAGACATCTTATAAAATGTGACATTTTTACCACAATATGGACATTTTCTGCAAATTAAGTCACTGAGTGACCCCATCGTATGCCCATAGCCGTGAGCCATAGGTGTCTTTGAAAATTAGGAGTTGGTGTCGCCCTAGCTTGAGGACGCAGAAATTGGCCGTGCCTTAAACCTTCCTAAACCTGGTCTCAAGTCTAAAGTCTGTGGTGAAGAGTGTTTCTACTATTTTTAGGATGCACATATCGGGATCAAAACACACTTTAGTGAACATGTTTTCAATCACATGGGATGCACAGCAGCAGATCATCTATTAAATATCAGAGCACATGCTGAAAACTTTAGTTTAACATTCCTAACTGGACAGAGAGCTGAGAAACAGTGTGCTATTCCCATGTGCTCCAGCACAAGTAATACTCCCAGAAACAAGAAACAACACACACGATTGAACATTTTGTCAAAAAACACAGCTACATCTTTAATATTTGTAAACATACCAACAATCTCACCAATAAGTATGCTAACAGATAATAACCTCACTGTATAAATAGGAAAATGTCAGCCATCCAATGCATGCTGATTTAAAGGGAGCTGCTACTCTGATCCGTCTGATCTGTGAAGCTCAAAACACAACCATAATCAAGGCACATGATCACCCTCTTTGCGCCCTGTGCCTGACTTTGCGCTGAGAATATGTGTCCTAAATATCGCAAAATGAAGACGGACACACCCTAAATTGCCAAACTAGAGCCCGCTGTTTCTCAGAGCAGGCAGAGGTTTTATCACTACTATTATGCACATAGCCAATTTATCTGAACCCTATGAGAAAAGACTTGTAATTAGACCATTTTCACCAACAGCTTGGAGCTCCTGAAGGAGGCGTCCCCTGAAATGTTGCACAGCTAGAATCTACCCTCAATCACACCACAACCCTTCCTCTTTTGGCCTGAGAGGCTGCTTCCTGCATGATAATTAGTTATGGCCCTCTCCTTTCCTTTCCTTTTCCTCCTTTTTCTCCCTCTATCCCGCTTTCCTTTACCCACCCCTGCCCCCCCTCCTCAGTAGACTCAGCTTCAGGTGAGGAGTGGTCAGCGTGGAGTGTGTGTTCTGCCACGTGTGGGGAGGGCTGGCAGAGTCGCACTCGTTTCTGTGTGTCCTCCTCCTACAGCACCCAGTGCAGTGGGCCACTGAGAGAGCAGAGACCTTGCAACAACTCTGCTGTTTGTCCAGGTAAGCTGCTACGTCTCCCCGGGTCACCTTCCTGCGCTCGCCCAGCCCTCTCCTGGACCCTACCTCACCCATACAAGCCACACCTGACTCTCCTCCTTAGGCACTTAACAAGTCTATGGCCTATTGTAGAACCTGAACTTTCACTGTTACAGAGTTTGCCTGCACGTTAGAAAGATAGACCAGCAGAGGTTTGATGCTGTAATCAGGCAGGGAGACTCCTTCATTCAGAAATTCATTCTCAGACAAGAATGTGTAGCTAAAGTACTTTAAGCCCAACACTCGAGTAACCTTTCAGAGTTATCACAGCTCAATGTAAATGAAGGTATCATCTGTTTTGGGGTGTGAAGTGGGCTTGTGTTTGTCTGTCTATAAATCATACCCTAGCCGCTCTGATTGCAGTGCATGGCGCCTGGGACGAGTGGTCACCGTGGAGTTTGTGTTCATCGACCTGTGGCAGAGGTTACAGGTCCCGAACACGAACCTGCACCCCTCCTCAGTTTGGGGGAGATCCCTGTGATGGTCCTGAAAAACAAACCAAATTCTGCAACATCGCCGTCTGTCCAGGTAAGGAACACATACAAGACCAAAAGGCTATCATAACACGACGACGTCAGCTGTCTTTTGACTTGTCAATACTGTTTTGGGTACTGGAAATACACTGAGGGAGGATTCACACCTATCATTTGGGACAATTATTCAAGTGTTAGGCACAGTTCAGATACTGGATGTAAATACAGCAATCAGCTCTTTCTTCTTTATAAACACCCGCATGAAGCTCACCTGAAAGAGGTGATCTTGGCTCACTTCCAGTCAACTCTTGCAGGGGGACACAATCAATCCAGCAATCTCCACAAACAGGGTGGTAAAAATGGTAAATTGACTTGAGCTTCTTCAGTGCCTGTCCAAGTCTTCACCGCAGGTCACACCCACCCATTCAGACCCATTCACTCTCAAGTTCACTCGCTGGCCCTGTCCACACCAAGACAAAAATGTTCGTAATGAAAACATTCTCTGTAAAGACAGCATCATCTCAAGAAATGTGTCCATCCACATGAAAATGCTGAAAACACTGTATGCTATACTAGGCCTGTAAGAGGTGCTGTAACGCTCCTGCAGACATACACCAAAACCAGAGAAGAAGACATGGAGCATACACATACATCATGGGACGTGAACAAACACGTGCATGTTGTTCTCTGTGTCCTCTCGTGCTCACGGTGGTCGTAGAGGAGCAGAAGATTTTACTGTCAAAGCCAAAACAATCTCAGTGGCTTCTTCAGCACGAACATGACACCATATTCTGCCCTTTTTTCTGTTGTCGTCAGGGTTTGTGCATGCGGTGTAAGGGAGAGGTGGGGCTATGATGTCATCATTTCTGAAAATATTCATTTTCATTGTCCACATGGAAAAGCCAGGCCCTCATCCATGGGAACAAAACGCCTATATGGTTGAAAACATGTCTGGATACGCCTGAATTTGTCTCCTTGTGGATGGCCCCTTACACACCACTGCTAAGTGTCTTGCCCAAGGACACACCAACATGTGACAGCTGGAGCAGGCCTCAAACTCCTGACATTCTGATTTATTGCACTGCCAGACAGAGTCAGCGACATTGTGGTGGCAGAGTTGACTCATGACACTGCTGTAGAAACATAAGCAGCAGTAGCATTAATAATGATAACATTACAAATACTATTAAATAATGATACTTTGGATGCTGTAGCTATTTTCCATTTTCATTAGAATAGCAAGAGCCTTACAATTCTCACTGTTGCTACAGCAGAACATCACGGGACTTGCTGCTCTCTGCTTTTCCACACTGACAGTTTCCCTGTGGACACTCTTACAGGTGTTACAGTGTTATATGTTACCATGCTACCTGGTGTCCTCTGTGGTCAGGTGTAGACACAGATTATTGTGAAAAGTCCTCTCTTTGTGTGTTGGCTTTATTTACATCCTGAGGCGGGTTTCACTTAAAATATATGTGATGATAAGTAAGTTCATCAGTAAAATTCCTCAGAAGATATTTGACCTTCTCTATCAAATGACCATTTGTTTTGGTTAGCCTGCTAACTCCCCTCTCATAACACTGAGCACCACTGGTAGCCATAACAACACTGGCTGTGAGGTAAAGACTTAGGGCCAGCCCTGCCATTTTATGTGATTTGGCATGCTTCAAAATAATGCCTTGAGATCATGTAATAATTCAAAGGAAATATGCCGATTCATAGCACTTTTTTTTTTGACTGAATGTGGAAACAACCAAGCTGCAGGTGTGAAAACCTGAGTTTTGACGTCAGCTTGCATTTTCACATGGCCTGGCAGTACAAAGTTAATAGAGACAACATTACAGTCAGCTGAAATCAAGCACACAATGCATTTACATCACAGTATTTTTAAGCTGTTTTCAACAATATCTGCATCTGACAGCTTTTACACAAGTGTTATTCATTCATTCATTTTCTATACCGACTATCCCTTTCGGGGTTGCGGGGGGCTGGAGCCTATCCCAGCTGTCATTGGGCGAGAGGCGGGGTACACCCTGAACCGGTCGCCAGTCGATTGCAGGGCAACATGTAGAGACAGACAACCACTCACGCTCACACCCATACCTAAGGGCAATTTAGAGTGACCAATTAACCTAATGAGCATGTTTTTTGGTCTGTGTGAGGAAGCCGGAGTGCCCGGAGAGAACCCACGCATGCACGGGAAGAACATGCAAACTTCACACAGAAAGGCCCTGCCGGACCCGGGAATCGAACCGGGGACTTTCTTGCTGTGAGGCACGTGCACTACCTGCTGTGCCACCGTGCCGCCCTACACAAGTGTTATCTAAATGCAAAACATTTTTCAAAACAGATTGTATAACACATCAGTGCTTTTAGCTTGAACTTTTCTTCATGTTTCTGCCCAAAACTAAAGCAAAGATATTATGGCCTCATTGGCAACAGTGAGTAAAAGTCACTGTGCAGTCATTTCTACTCAAAGACTGCCAGTTATCAGGCTGAACCTGTATGTGTCCTGACTGAGGATGTAGGATATCGAATCCCACATCAGGTCTGAACTTGTATACCCAAATTTACAGCCAGTGTTGTCTTACGCTGCAACAAACAAAATCTGTATCTTTATGTCAGACTCACTATGACTTCATAGACTGACAAGTTCACAGATTTAAGCTTGGTAGTGTTTTTAGATTCATCATCTTAAAGTATTTTATGTTACATTCTATTTGTAATGAAATATGTTTTTGTTAAAGTGAGCATCACAAGCTTTCAGTCTTTTTGTTAATATTTGTTTTTTTCTCTATCAATTTATGTTTTTAAAAATTACTGACTTCTGTCAGTAATTATAAACAGTTCTTTCTGAACAGCAAAACCCCTGCAGGAAATATTGATGAATAAAAGTATGTAACTAGTTATTTGACAGAAAACTCGAACAGGAATTAAATTTTGTCGAGGCAATCTCTGCTTTGACCTGCAGAGCAGCTGGATCAGCCTGATTCGATGTCTGTAATCAGGCTGATCCATCTTGCCAACCAACAAATGACTGTGAGCGGCCCAAGTGGGACGGCCTAATTAGACCTTTAGAGCAGGAAGAGGAACGAGCTACAAGTGAGACGACAGCAGGAAGTGACTTCAAGTACAGAGATTAGCGTAGATGCTCACAGCTTCAGCAGCTGGTTTTATTAGATCTTTACCACATTGCTTTATGAAATGAAAGACAAATTTTAACACTCCACACTTCTGGAGGCGTTGGTGGCTCAGTCTGATAGTGTTAGCTTGGGTTAAGTGTCATTGAGCAAGACACTTAACCCAAGCTGCTCCGACTCCTTCATCAGTGGTGTGTAAATGGGTATGAAACAGAGCATGTGAGCGGAGTGGAGCGGTGAGATTTCCCGCTCCTCACTCACAGAGCTGTTCCTTGCTGCCTCCTCAGAGCGGATGCACGCCGCTCCACTCATTACCGCTCCGCTCATTACCGCTCCGCCGCTCACTCAAATATCTAACCGCTCCACTCAAATTACTCACTACTCACTCTACTAAAATACGGAAGCACATTGCATTTACTGGATAAAAAAAAAAATTGCAGGTGACCTGCACTAAGGTCTGAGAGCTTTTGCGCTGTCCGCGGTGCTGATCCGAGTTGTCAACATCCAGTTTCCGACAGAAAACAGTGTGGGTGGCTGAGCAATTAATTACACGCAGCTGCACTCTGTGTGAGACATGCTTCAGAGGCTTGGTGTGAGCGGTACCGGGGCGAAATTGGAGCAGGTTGGAGCGAAAGATAAGGTGCCGCTCCAGCTTTTAAAAAAGAAAAAAAAAAAAAACGCTTGGTGCTCTGGCCAAAGTCCTTCACCTCGCGCTCCCCGCTTGCTACCGCTCCACTCACATGCTCTGGTATGAAACGACACAAAAATGATTTTTGATACTGATGGACCACTGACAATGAAACTGCAACCATCAGAGAGTGAATGGGTGTGAATGGGTAAATATGACCTGAGGTGTGAAGCTGCTTTGTGTAGTCAAAGAAACTAGAAAACTGCTTTATGAGCTCAAGTCCATCTACCATTTACAGAAATGGAAAAAAACTCCATTACCATCAGAAAATCTGATGCTGCAAGTCTTCTTTATCATAAGGTAATTCATAAACAATCAATACAAATATAGAAACAAGTATTGCCTCAGGTATTAGTTATGCTCCAAAGGATTTTCTTCAAGCACTTGAAACCCTCCCACACCTTTGCACTTTTGTAGGAGGTTGTTGTGTCTTTCTGAAGCCAGTCATCACACAGAAACATCACTCCCGCTTTACACAGTAATTGGCTGAACGTGGGTCTGTGAGAGAGTGGGCATAAGTCAAGATTTTCATACTCTTAGTCAAGCGTGGATTTGACGTGCACAATGGGCCTGACCAATGCTAGAAAAAATGGCATTGTGATATATTGTTTTCTTTTTTTAACCATATGCATTACAATAAGACTAAAGGATGAATTTGTTTCCGTGCCCCCAGGGAGGTTGAATATGGAAATATTACAGAAAATAGCACAACTGACTTAAATTAACATTTTTATAATGTGATGTAAGAAACTGTTGGCAAGTATTGTAACAATAAAATAATAATAGAGTATCAGACACACAGTCTATCACACAGCCTTCATAATGTATCTAATCTATTTAATCTTTCTGTCCATCTGTCTGTCTGTTTCTGGTCACCGTGGTCGTGCTCAGTGGATGGAGTTTGGAACGAGTGGTCCAGCTGGAGCTCATGTTCGGCCTCCTGCTCTAACGGCACCATGCAGAGAACCAGAGAGTGTAACGGACCCTCGTATGGAGGCTCAGAGTGCAGAGGGGAGTGGCTGGAGACCGTGGACTGTTTCCTTGGAGAGTGTCCAGGTACGAGAGCAGCACACACACAGCAAGAGGAGATCATTTACATCAAGCATTTACAACCAAAATCTTCACAAAGTCTTGAATTGTGTTTGAATCAGTAGGTTAAGAAGGGATTATACAAGGCAGGTTGGTTAAGGTTTAGATCATGCACCCCCCTGCAGAGAGGCATCAATCATCAGATCCCATGGCCAGGGTTCGACTCCACTCCTTGCTTTTTCACACACACTTCACACCCTGAGCTTTGATTCCCCGCTCTGCCATATAATGACATTTACCTCTCAAAAGAAGGAATAAAGTCCTTTGTAATTTTCCCTGTGGAAACTATTTTGCAAAATTCAGCTTTTCAAAATCATTGTGAGTTAAGTCTGAAGGAACAATCAATCAAACAATCATGTTTATTTATAAGGATGTGTTCAGAACTTTTTCATTGGGGCAGGTTTTACTTTCATTTTAGGGAAGACCAAACACAACTTTTATATTCATTGGTTTTATTTATCACTTCAAACCATTATTCCAACACTGAGCTTCTCATAATCTGCTGAGGTGGGGAAAAGATCCAAAGAGAAGTAAAACAGACACCACTTACTTAATTACAAATCATAAAATGAACAATATACTGCAAAACAAAAGTAACTGTGCCAAGTATAACTCATAGTAGAAGACATATTTAAGACAGAGAAAGGATGCTGCACAATTTGAACAATTTAACACGACTCATATAGATAAAACATTAAGACACAGGACATCACAGTCGATGCAAACAACTGGAATTCCAGCCACTGAGTAGCAACAAGTCAGCAATCCGAGTGAAGGAAGCAATAAAATACTTCAATTTAACTGAAAAGATGAAGCTATTGGTCATTTGTTGTTATAATATTTACAGCACCAGCATGATCCTTGTCCCACTTTTGCCCTCTCAGTAACCTCATGAGGCTGCAAATGTGATGGTTGAACAAGCAGGAGTGAGTCCAGACTTTGTTTGAGGCCCAGGCCCTGACTGCAGGCTATGAAAAAAACGAGAGAGAGGGAGAGAGAGAGAGAGAGAGAGAGAATAAGTGATGTAAATAGTTATTGTTCTTGAGCATACATAGCGCTTTTCTGGTCTTTTGACTACTCAAAGCAGGTTTACACTGCAGGTCACATCTACAGATCCTTTAATTTCCCCTCCTAGCCAACTGCCTGCCAGTTACCAGCCAACTACAGGCAAACTTTCGAGTGCCTAAATTCATCTGAATCCATGCTAATTCGTGCACCTCCCTGGGATGGTACCATCACATCATTACATAGCCTCAACCTCTTCCTTAATTATTCCAGTAACTGCCAAATTAGCAGAGAGGAGACTTCACACCACAAATTCACACAAATGTGGTCTGAAGCTTACAACTTAAAACTTGCCCCATCATGGACCTGCCAAGACCCTATCAGGGAAAGTGGGGAAGTTTCAAGTGGCTGCATCTGTCCCCATTTACACCCATTCACTCTCACTCTCACTCCCATTTACTGATGGTTCAGTTTTCTTGGATGTAGCCAGTCAGCATTGGCTAATACATTCATGCACATTTATGCCCGTTTAACCTGCAACCTTCTCATTACCAACAGAGTGCACTATCAGACTGTGCCACTCTCAGGAGAACCAGGACCCATAATAGGAAAACCTTGAAGAAACTCTGATATCTGGTAGAAGTAAAGCATATTTAAAAAAAATTATAATAAAAACTAAAAAATATTTATATTTATAATCAGGTTTGGAGAGGATCCTTAAAACGCTTGAAAAAGTTACAATTAATTTTGAACATACCTACCAAAAAAAAATAATACTAAAAAAATGAAATCCTAAAGGGACTGGCTGATTTCCAGTATCAGATGTCAGTGCATACCCCTAATTATCAGCTTAACCTTAAAGAAGATCTGACAGTTGTAATATCTGTTAAAAGTTATAAAATATGTAGTGGGTGCTGCCCAGTACGCTGATTTTTGTACAGGCAGTGACTATGGCGACTATAGCAGAGATTAATAAACTAATTTTGCCAAAGGCACAAAATTTTCATATTCATGCAAAAAAGTTTCTGTTATATGTGTAATGGCATCTTATCAGTTCATTTGTTTAATTTCCAAATACTAATCAACACAATGGTTCAACATGATCGTATCAAAATAAATTTAAATCTAATTCATTAGCTGTTGTTTGATTTATTTAATAACACTTTTTTTCACAAATTGTCAAATCATGCCAGAACTTCTTTCAAAGCCTCACTGCGCCACTTGAGAAGCATCGTACTACATTAAAGGGATAGTTCAGTATTTTTGAAGTCGTGTTGTATCAGGTACTTTAGGCCAGTGAAGTGGCTGAAAGGGCTCCAGCAGCACTGCACCTTTAAGGAGATCAAGCTGAGACCTCTGGAGAGGTACACTGTTGTGGATGGGTACTGTTATTTTGCCTAATTGTGTGAGTTTAACATAAAAACAAGCCACAAAACTATTCTGGATCAAATGTACGATTGGGTGAAAAGATTTTGAGCACTTTGCTTTACCTCAGTATCAGTCAATATGAGTGATGATACTGTCGATGCACTGGCTGCCATTATCAGGCTTTACCTTTTACCTACAAGCCTGTACCCACAAACCTTCCTGATAAAGCACTCCAATTTTTTATTACCCAATCATACATTCTACCTAACATAGATCTGTTGCTTGTTTTTTCATTAAACTCACACAATTATGCAAAATAACTGTACCCATTAACAGCAGTGTATCCTACTGGTCAACTGAGCTCGTTCTCCTTAAAGGTGCAGCGCTGCTGGAGCCCTTTCAGCCACTTCACTGACTGTTGTCAAGTACCTGATACAGCCTAACTTCAGATTACTGAACTCTCCCTTTAATGCAGAGGAGATGCTTAACATTTATAAATACAAGAAGAAGCATTCAGTGACAAACAAGTAACTGACTGCTGGTTAAACAAGGAACAAATGAGAAATTAAACTCTAGTTAATCTCCATTAATGAGTGAGAGCAGCGTGACTGAAGGCCAGAAAGTCTAATTGAAATGACTCCCAGAGTCTCAGGTGGAAAATGTCAGCGCTGAGTCCTTGCTCAAATTCAAAACCATGCTGCAAACAAAATTAAACAAGAATTTATTCATCTTCACCAGTTTCATAATAAATGAAGGTCAAAAGCAACAATTTTCAAGTGCGACAAAGCAGCAGAAAGCTCATTTAATTTGAACAAGAATTGTCCAGAATCAACGAAGATGACGTCACGTTGTTTCTACATGTGCTTCATAAGCTGTACTTTAAAGACCTGCTACTTTATTTTCATATTTTATTCATTTATTTCATTTATCATAATGTGCTGTGTTGTTTCTGCAGTTTATGCTCACAGTCAAAGACATTTTCTCTTCAGGGCAACAATGCAGAGTCATTATTTAATCATTACAAAATAATTTGTCCCCTAACCTGTGTCTCCTGTTGAAGAGTAAAGCATTAAAATGAGTTGTTTCTCATTACTTTGCAATAAACCTGCAGTTTGTCACCAGTTTGTCCCCTGGTTAACCAACAGTCGTTAACTTACCAGTAGCTGTGGTGATTTTTATGTCCCTTATTATTTCTGCCAAGGTGCTCAAGTTTTTGTTTGTTTGTTAATTTGTTAGTTTGTTAACAAGATAACTCTTAAAGTTATTAACATAATTTGTGAAAGTTTTAAGGAAAGGTCAGAAATGGGGCAAGATTGTGTGGGTTAGATTTCACCTAAGCAGGATATTTTTAGAGCACTCTTCACCACTGTGGGGTAGGGGCATTTTCAATGTTTTTGACTCCAAAAATAAAGCTGAGTATGCTTGGCAAAAAAATAAAATAAAATAAATAAACAGAAAATATTCTAGATTCTGGTTGATCTCAGAGGAAATCTGAACTCGCTCTGACTTTTCATGGATAATGTACAAGAAAGGCACGAAGACGATGCTCAGTTAAGTCCAAGGTAAAAACTAGGTTCACACTTTTGGCTTGACCGGATCATTTCAGGGTGTGAATGTTTTTATATATCAATAATTACCAAGAGTTGTCCAGAAATGCTTGTAAACGGTATCTTTGTCCTCAGCATCTCTTTATTTACAGGTATGAAGAGGACGCTTTGCTATGCTGTCACCCACAATCCCATGCCCTTCTCAGTCGATGCCACACACCCCCACGCCAGAACACGGCCAATAATATGAAACTGATAAAATAAAATCTGACAGTGAAAAATAGATCTGAAGATAAAAAAAATCAGAAACCCAAAAGATAAGACTTAAATATAAAAATGTTAATCCTGCAAATGAAAAAAATCACATCACATGTCAAAACATTTTATTAAAATAATTACTGAGCTGAGTCAAAAGTATATTTAAACTGAAAAAAAAAATCTTACACTTATTATTAATTCAATTTACTGTTTCATTTTATTTTTTTAATTCAGGTTACACAATTGAAATTTCAGTTTCAAATTTCAGTTTTTCATCTTTTTTATTTTCAAATTATAACCCTTTTGACCTGGATTTAGCTCCACAGTTTCCATGGTCAAGGATTCATTTGTGATGTTAGAAAATGCACAGGGACGTTGATTTTAAGTGAAGTGGCATGAACTGTAAATGGCAAAAGTGGCCTGCTTTGCAAAGCAGTCTGTAAACATTACACATAACAGGTCGGAGGTCAGAAAGCTGTCTTAGCAGAGGTCCACGCTCTCCAAGTGCTTTCTTAGTGGTAAAATGTCAACGAAGCACGAGAAAAGCTCAAATAGTCTTTGCGTTCTTTGTATGAATCTCTCTAGAGTGATGACTTTGACTTTTTTTCAGTCTTTGATTGGATTGTGTTTGATTTATGCAGCAGCCTGATAAAGTCTGTCATCAGTCAACGTTAATAATTTGAAGTGTTTCATATTTTAAAGAGCATATATTTTACCTTTTTCTTAATAGCCTTTCACAGGGGTATAAATGAATGAAAATGTTTTCCAGCCTTTCAGTCTGCCAACAGTTTTCATTAATTTCAAAATGCTTTGAATAATCAATGGAGTCTAATATCGCTGCCAGTTCATTTTAATTCTCAGGGGAAATAAATACAAAACACAAAAATGATCTACAATAACCAAGTTAATGAGCACTAAAACACAAAGCTCTTAAAGATACTGGCATGCTTTGTATGCGTGGATAATGTGGGCTCTTGTCCTTCAAACACTCTTATGTTGTCTGCTCTTTTTCAGTGGATGGGAAGTGGCAGCAGTGGTCTCTGTGGTCGGGCTGCTCGAAAACCTGCGGAGGGGGGAGCCAGCAGAGGAACAGGATTTGCTATGGGCCCTTTTTTGGGGGGCAGCCTTGTCCAGGAGATCGAGAGGAGGTCCGACGCTGCAATGAAAAGAGATGTCCAGGTCAGTCAAAGGAGCAAAGGTCGTCAATAACTTAGAATCAGAATTAGAAATACTTGATTAATCCCGAAGGGTAAATTTTTTTGTTTTCCACTCGGATAGATGTATAACAGGAGGAATATCAAGATTTAAGACCATTTAAATAAGGTGGAAGTATGAATAGAGACAGCATAAGCCAAATTACTGAGCGCAGAATGCTCAGGTCCTTCTTGTAGATGGCACTGGTGTTCCTGACCAGTCCAGTTGATTGTCAAGCACACTCTCAAGTACCTGTAGTCCTCCACAATGTCCACACTGACCCCCTGGATGAAAACAGGGGGCTACTGGAAACCTTACTTTCCTCAGATCCATGATCAGCTCCTTGGTCTTCGTCACATTGAGCTGTAGATGGTTTTGCTCACGCTACTGAGCCTGAACATGCAGGGAAACCTCAGTGACCTTTTTAAAACATATAAACTACATACAATTAAATAAATACAGCAACAAAAAAATGACTTTATGAACCATAAGCCCATTATTTAATTTATTTTTCCCCCCTGTGGAAAAAACCCTAAAACAAGCCTGAATTTAACTGCGTGTGCTGCATGTGGGAACACAAAGAGTAAGGTTTTTCACCCAGAATTAACCCTGGAAAAGCCCTTTTCACACATTCAACCCTGATATTTCCTAAAAACAGTACAAGTACCCTGAATTCTAGACAACTCTTTGCTGTCACAGCAGGATGCTTCCCTACAGTTTGCATATCAGTCAGTGGAGGGGGAGGGGACAACACTGGAGGGCAGCAGGCAAATTTAGGATCCGTTTACAGTACAACTTTGTCACCAGAAACAGAAAGGTTTTTCCTTTGCGTTTTCAAAAGCGCTCCGCGTTCACACGGAGACAGTGTGATAATAATGTGTGCTCACATGGATCCTCAAGAACGACTGAAAACACGGTAGCATGCATGCCAGGCCAGTAGTTGGTGATGCAGGTTTGTTGTGTCCTTGGTGAATAATAACAAATGCATTTCCGCTGGTCAGAGCACTGATGAAGCAAATCCATATTTTGTTGGAGGAGCGATAACAAACCTAGCACAGATAGGAGCATACATGCTGCTTGCTAGTCGGCCTTAGCTGTTCTTGTTGTTGTTAGGTGCGTGCGCTACCTTTATCTAAAAGAATACTGCGCATGTGCCGTGGGTCACCATTTTCCTTGACAGGGATCCCTGTTTACACAGAGACGAAATTGAAAACTTTTCACTCTGGACTCACTCTGGGTATGTAAACGGAGGGCGCAAACACAACGAAAACTCTCAGTTTTTGGCAGTTTTCGTTGTCGTGTAAATGGGCACTTACCCCCAAATTCCACATAAAGCGAACGCGCGGCGCTGCCATCTTGCTCCGACCGAAATGCTGGCGACAAACCCCACTGGAAGTGTTGCGCAGCCCTATGCAGCTGGAAGGGGGAGAGCAAAAGATCCCCGGAGAACCACAAGCTCTCTTGTGAATTGCGATATCACACGATAACAAAACATGTTTTAAACTGAGAAAAGACATAAATAATACCTCACTTTGCTTCTCTAATCAATCAATCAATCAATCGATCTTTATTTGTATAGCGCCAATTCATAACAAGTGTTATCTCAAGACACTTTACAATAGAGCACAAAGGTCTTCAAATTATGGATACACATATATGTATAGATACATATATACATATATAAAATACACATATACATATATATACAAATATACACATCCAACACCCAACATGAATCCATATAGCCAATCACGAATCCCTCCATCATGGTGGCAAGAAAAAACCTTCTGTTAAGCAGCAGGAAATCTTGAATGTCACTTTGCTGGTCCCAACCATACAGCTTTGGGATTTATATCACTTCTATCTGCCTATATCCTTGTAAAAGGATGTTTGGTGTCATATATAAAGTTATATATTTCTGTACCTCAACAGTTCACTTTTCTTCGTCCATGGCGTCGTGTTGCCTCTGGGACCCTCTGACTGACGGTTGACGTGATGCTCGTGCCTCCAGTTGTAAAGTAATGACAACCTAATGAGGAAATTTATGTTCAGGAGTCCGTGCACTGTGTTTCATTTTGAAGGTACCTGAAACTCTACACGTGACTTCCCTTTCTGGTGCTTTCTGAACAACAGTGAATTTACGAGGTTTGGAAGCGGCCGGGCTGAAAATAGACCTTCAGTGTATCTTGAGCGAAGCGACGCGCACTGCTGCTTCAGCGACGCGTCGCTCCCACGCCAGAGCGCAGGCAGTGGAATTGCTCTCATAGACTAGAAGGAGAGCGACATGCTCCACAGTATGATTTGCTGCCATTTTGCGGAGCTTTTGCTTTATGTGGAATTTGGGGGATGGCATTTTTCTCTCTTCCTCACATGAAAAGTGCAGAGAAACCTCCTGTTGTAAGAGACAGTTTGGACAAAGAGGTCTGGGAATTTGTCTGAGTAGATTACCTTGGCATATTTTGGGAAACATTAGAGTTCCATGTCTGAAATGGGTTTAAGTCATTAACCTCACTTAATGAAAATAACTACTATTGAAAGATAAGAGGTGAGTTTGTAAGAGGCCACGATGTCTGCAAAAAATCAAGTCACGTGAATCAAGCAGAATTTCACAATAAAGGCTCCCAAGGCAGATATGGTATTTACGTGAATAAATTAAAGGGATAGTTCTTTTGCTGTGGCATGTGTGAGGTACATGGCATGAGTCTGAACATGTGCCACAGTTTCACAGCTCAGTTCTCTCTCTGTTCAGAAACCTCGGGACAGACACTAGTGCCATACATGGCTGTGCATGGTGCCAAACATTTCATGTAAATAAAAGAATTGTGGGAGAAAATAAGCCACAAAAACAGCGTGGGGTCATCACACACTTCAAACAAATTGTTTGTATCCACTTAATTTTCCACTACCAAGCTGCTTTATTAGGCACAATTTTAGACACAGCACAGCCTACGTGTCCTTCCACTAGATTCGCCAACTAGTTTGCTTCACAAGAGGAGACAGCCACTTCCAAACAGGATAAATGGCACTTTTTTATTACCGCAAATGGAATACTTGTATGAACTGGAGTACACACAGGAAAAACCTTCTACAGATGGTGAGTCAACAGGTCTGAGCTGAAAATGGTGGAATCTGCTACAAGAACAGGAGGACCAAGATTTCTGAACAGAGAAAGAACTGAGCTGTGACCCTGTTGTACAAGTTCAGTACCTCACACAACCCCACTTCATAAAACCCAAACTTGACACTAAAATTAATGACTGGAAGATTAACAGACATGCACTTAGCTCTGGTTCACATGACACAGCTTGATGAATAGACATTTTCTTATTGATTGCAGAGCCTCATGAAATATGTGGTGAGGACAACTTCTCCAATGTGGTGTGGAAGATGACTCCAGCAGGGGACACGGCAGCAATGCGATGCCCTCCAAATGCAAATGGTGACCTCATGTCTTATCGTAATCACATGTTGAGATTTGATTTATGTCATTTTAGTAGTTAGATAGGCTTGAAACAGATTTAATTTGATTAAATTTCCATGACGGTGTCTCACAACAGGACTTATTCTTCGCCGCTGCACTTTGGATGAGGAGGGCATCGCTTACTGGGAGAATCCCACTTATATGAAATGTATCTCCAATGACTACCGCAGTATACAAACCTTGGTGAGTATTCAGAAGTTTCTACTCAAGAGAAAAAACACAAGGAGAATTCCGGACTTTGGAATTGTTTTCTTACAAATTGCTTTAGTAATGATGATTACGTTTTTAATTTAATCTACAACACTCTCAGTCTAATCCTTGACCATCAGCTTTGACACCAAGTCAGGGAAAAGAGTTGGCCCCGACCACACACTGTTCAGGGGTACGCTGATGTTTCCAAAAGCGAATAGCTGGCTGCGTCCACATATAAACATGGGCCAAGGTGAAGATGGACATGGAAAATGATGT
The DNA here is from genome assembly GCA_037902135.1 of Cetoscarus ocellatus. Classification (NCBI taxonomy): domain Eukaryota; kingdom Metazoa; phylum Chordata; class Actinopteri; order Labriformes; family Labridae; genus Cetoscarus; species Cetoscarus ocellatus. The sequence goes on along the minus strand of JBAMNC010000632.1, from coordinate 321,586 downwards.
TTTGGGCCTGAAATGTCGCACTCTGCAACATCATCACTGTTTACATGTGTTGCAGTGGACATTATTAAACTGTTGCCGTTTTAAAGTTTTGATAACTGGACTATTCACATGGCAACATGGACTTTATTATGATGCTGTTTTAAAACCCTTGACAACCAAGCTCTGCTGATGTCTTGGACAAGGCCCGGTGGCCCTAGGCAAGGTTTTATATGGTCCTCTCCATCTGTGAATTACATACACTTACAAAAGAAATCCAATAGCATTGTTTTTACCATTTTCTTTTATGTCGCCCAATTTACATGCTTAACAAATTAAAAATAAATACAAAAAAATCTGAAATACAATATAAACACCTTTACCACAAAACACAATCCTGTAAATAAGCAGATATTTAATAATAAAAGTAAAAAATTGCACATACAATAATCAACATCAAAGAATTTCACAAGTGACCATGCTGACTGGTGACCCATGGCCACTTGCTGTGTGGTTGCCAAGCTAGAGTGGACATGCAGAAGTCAAACAGCAGGGTCCTGCAAAGATATAAAGGGAATAAGCATGACCGCTCCTCACAGTCATTTTAGTGATCTTAGTCTGACAGCCTGCGACCCAATAAAAACTCTTTTGAGACCCATTTTGGGTCAAGACCCAAACTTTGGGAAAGGCTTCTTTGGCCAAAAGAAACAAACAAATAACAGGTCAGCTGACTCTGAGATGTTTTCACTTGAATTTCTTTACAGAATCTTCTTTTAGAAGTTTTATTCGCACTCACCTGCTGCTTTGTTTGCTTCTCATTTAAGGCATAATATTCATAGTTGGATGTTGTTTGAGGCTTTTCACACATTCTGGTTATGGCATAACATTTCAAAATCGTGTTACTTATTATAATTCTACAGGAGTGCAACACCTGTGGGCTTTGTTTTAGTAATTTTCTATTTCAAATCCTGCAGCAAAATGACAGACACACTCAAGGACTAGAATATTACAAACAATATTACAAACATCAGCCATCCATAATTACAAACAGAAGCTAACGGAGGATGTTTTCTCTGCTAGACCCGAGAGCACTTAACCAAAGCACAGCGTGGCCTTGTGGGAGATGGAGTCTCAGAGGTGATGAACAAACTGCGAGTGACGTCAAGTGACGGCACCAGTTACAGTGGGGATCTGCTGGCCATCCTGGATGTGCTGAAGAACATGACGGAGATCTTCAGGAGGGCTTACTACAGTCCCAGTGGAGCAGACATGAGGGTAAATACAAGTTAAACTGTTTATTCCAAGTCTTCTGCAATCTGGATGCTGTTTTCTACCCAATTGTCACTGTCCACAAAGAAAGTAAAGTGCTTTATGGTATTTGGGGGTTTCTTTGATAGAAGGTCCAGTTTGGGGGTATTTAGATGACCCAGCAAAGGTTGCATCCCATTCACAACGGTCTAGTCTCTCAAGGGGTTGACCCTGGTCTGACCTGCAGTTCCTTTTCCACATTATCCCCCACTCTTCACCAATTTCTGAGAAATGTTAAGTCTAATGAAAGACATTACAGCTGAAAAGTAAAACTGAAAAATGTTCAAATATTTAGGAATGAAGTCCTGTCACAATAAAGTCAATTTAATACAGTTTTTAATGTAATCTAAACATTAATTCAGAGATTTTATTTTGTTTATTTGAAGAACTGTCTTCCATGTTGATCAGCATTTTTCAAATAATAGGTCTTTGATTGTTTAGATAGTTAACATACAACCAAAATATTCTACGGTGCAATATAAAGCAAGGCTCATACTGCAAGATAGTCAGCCCGAGTTCTGGCTTAGATCCCTGCTTCGACTGAAGTCAGCAAAGTCCCAATTATCGAGTGGTCCTAAAGAGGATCTAACCTGATTATACTCTGGTGTGAGGTGTGTCCAGTAATTTTATCCTTCACAATTGTCCCAAAAGAGGGTTCGGCTACTAACTAAAGCAAATCTGGGAGCAAGCTGGCCAAAGCAGAAGGCACGACAGATATAGCCATGCGAACAATAGGTTATACAAAGGATAAAGAAGACCAACCTAACGTTAGCATCTTTACCTGTAAATTTTATAAAAATCAAACTGATAAGGACAGCATGAACTGGACTTAAACAACAACCACTGTCCCTGGAGGCTAACTGCCTGCCACGTTTAGCTTAAATCCTCCAGCCTTTTTTCTCCTATATGTTTGTTTACATTAAAGTCACGTAAAAGACCCTGGTTATTGGTGAATGAGTCTGTCGGTGTGGTGTGTAGCTTTGCCACCTTATATTCATAAAAATTGAGGACACCTGTGCACCTCAAGGCCACGACGACCACAGGCCAAAGAACTGAGCATATAGTGATATAAACAAAAATCAGCAAAGACGAATAAGCACATTATGAAACAGTTTACCACCATCAGATTAGGGAATGCTCTAGATGTCCAACCTTCAAGAGTCATCTGAAGGTGTGGCTCAGGACAAACCAGATCTGTGACCATGTCTCAACATTAATCTTTAATGTGGGTACACAGCTACATCTATGGATCAATCAATCAATCAAACTTTATTGATTTAACACCTTTCATACACAAAATGTAGCACAAAGTTTTATTCTCAACTAACAAAAAGGGATCAAAAACCTAAAAAACTAATCCTTAATAAGAAGTTTTTCAAAGTACAACACAAAATCTCTAACAAAGTAACAAATTAAAACCGGTGAACAAAGAAATAAAACACTAGAAACTAAATACAAAATGCAACTCAAAGTCCTTTTTCTACCCTATTTAGCAATGAAAAAACACAACCGATTGACTGTCTTGACGGACAGCCAATTGGATCCTCCGGGTCAGTGCCAGTGAAATTTTTTTGGGTCTACCATTCAACTTTATTGTTCCATAGCCCTCAGGATCTTTAAAGAAACTCAAAATGACTGTCTTACTGTGTCCAACCCCAGCAGTGGTGGTGCATTGCAAGAGGCCTTGATTATACAGTTCAACAATTTGACCGCGTTCAAAGACAGAGAGCTTTTCTGCCTTTCCCATCAGGAGGTCATGACAGTGTGAATACTTGACAGAGAATAGTATTGAATCCACATTTTTGTGAAGACACTGTCTTTTAAAGGCTGTGGTCCTAAACTTTTGATCAGCTTACAAAAGCCTGTTTGAGTTTAAATGCAGTTTTCAAATAAAGTGCTCACTCAGAATTGTTTTTTTCTGTTTATTAAACCACTTCTGATTAGTGTTATATATGTATTTTCCAGTTTTGGCACCCTTCAGATTGCAAACATTTTGCCCTCTGGCATTGAGGACAACTTAAATGATGAATGACTGGGATGAGTTTTGATGAGAAAACACATGAACTTTCTGCGTAAACTGCATCAAACTGTACCAGAGTGCTTAGCCAACAAAAGCTTCACGGAAATCCATCAGTTGTGGCTACTTGATTTGTTTTTGTACAAATTTTTGAGATGCAAATATTAAAATATAGCAGCCTTTAAATACAAACACAGTCTTCTTGTTTCTCATGTGAAATGTATTTTTGTTTTGCAGAACTTTGTGCAGTCCGTCAGCAATCTGTTGATGGAGGAGAACCGAGAGAGATGGGAGGAAGCACAACTGGTTGGTATCTTTCTTCCTCACATTGTCACCTCATCTGTAATTACATTGTTTCCTTGTCTGCTATAATGATAACATCCTGAGACTGCAGCATTGACAGTTCAGCAGTGTGACAAAGACGCAGGTGGACTAACAGCCCACCTGGATCTTTTCAGACTGACAGAGGTAGAGACAGAGAAAGAGGACAGAAATAGTCTGAGATAATGAGAAGGCGAGTCAACACCAGCACCCACTCATCCATCTGCTGCACTCAAGCACTCGTATGTCGCTATCTTTGCTTCCATCCACCCATCTACTGCTCAAGACTGTCGCTGTGCTGGATTAACAAGAGTGAGACCCCAAAATGAGGACAGGGGATAAACAAATACTTGCTTGCACCAGCAAAAGAAGTTCATGCTGCTGTTATTTGGGATATAGTTATTAAGACACATCAATTATTTGGCTAATTAGTATGACTGTAAGGAGCATTTCCTTACTCACAGCTTTAACAGCAGGCACAGAAAGCAAAGTTATAATGGAGAAAACAAGATGAGTTATATACCGACAAGAGAAGCCGTGCTAGTTTCCAAACTCTATGATGGTAAATACTGTACCAAATATACATTATATTGCCAAAAGTATTTGCTCATCTGCCTTCACTCGCAGACAAACTAGAGTGACATCTCATTCTTAATCCAGAGGGTTTAATGTGGTGTTGGCTCACCCTTTGCAGCTATAAAAGCTTCAGCCCTTCTGGGAAAACTTTCCACAGGTTTAGGAGTGTTCATGTTTATCTTTTCCATAATTGAATTTAAATATGCTCATCCTGTCTGTCAGGCGTCAGATGTAATGTAAAATCATATCTAATTGATATAATTGGTTCACTCCCTATTGTTTTTTATTCAACACACGAGGAGTGATTCATCTCTCTTGCTTATTTTTCACAATAAAATAATCACACACATCTGACAGTGTGCGACAGATAAGTGCAACATTTTTATTCTTGGACATTAGAGCCGGGAGAAGCTCAGACAGACCGTCTGTGCAAAGACCAGAGCGGATCAACTAGTGTTCCATGTTGGCACAGAAACACGAGCAGGTGATGAGAACAAGTCTGCTGCTCTTCCAATCTAGACCTTTTGTGTGTCTAGTGTAGCAGCAACAATGGATCATATCTGATCCACATTTCTAATCTTCTCTTTCATTCATCCCACATGTGTGTCTGTGTTTTCTTCTCAGCTGGGTCCAAACATCAAGGAGCTGTTTCGTCTGGTGGAGGACTTTGTGGACGTCATCGGTCTGAGGATGAAAGACTTTCAAGACATGTATGAAGTCACAGATAACCTAGGTCAGTCTTATCTCCGTCTGCAAGATCTTCACAGCTATCTGCACTCATCAAACAAACAATCTTATCACAAATATTTCATTCTGTACACCTCTGAACATCTGTCTTCATAACAGCTGGATGGAGAGGAAGTACCAGGGGCATAAAGATGTGTTTTTGTTCTTCTAACTGCCACAAGAATGCAAACTAAATCCATCACTACCTTCAGTTTAAATATGTTGATAGATCCCACAATAACTTCTATCCAGGTCAATGGTGCCTTTCCGTCTCTTTTTTTTTGGCTTTTGCTCAATTATTCTTCACCAAAACCATCTATTTCTGTGTTTTAGTCAGCCATTTAATCATATAGTTTAAAGATGTTACAAGATTGCTAGCAGTGATCCAAAACACAGTGAAAAATCTCAAAGGCTTGTAGTCAAGGGAGCCACGCTACAATAATATGTCACCACTGCACCACTCAAGCAGCTCCAAAGTTCAGGAGCTCAGATGGAAAAAACTCAATCACCAATAGTTCAGAGTCTCGGCTTTGGACCAACCTTTTCGCCCCTGCCTGAGGATCTGAGGCCGTCAGCTCAGAAGTAGTCAGCATGTTCTATAGATCAGTTGGGGCAACCTCCATGCATGCTTTATATGTAGCAGTAAGATGTTAAGATCACTTCTGACATGAACAGGAGGCCAGTGAAGGGAAGCAGCCATAGGAGTGATGTGATGCTGTCTGTTAAAGCGAACCAGAAGCCTGGCTGATTTGTTCTGGAGCGACTGGAGGCGAGAGAAGGACTTGTTAGTGATGGCAGAATTACTTTGTCGAGGTCAGCCGGGAGCAGAATGGGTTTGATTTTCAAAATGGATCTGATTTGGATGAAGGATTGAAAGATTTTGCCTGAGTATCTGGCTTCAGCTGTGATATTTGACGATAGTGAACCAAGAGAAGTGTTCATCGGGAGCAAAAGAATTTCTGATTTTGAGTCATTAAACTCTAAGAAACTGTCTTCCACCCTCCATTTGATATCTATGAGACAGTTTAAAACAGTAAAAATGCTTTTTTTGGTTATGACATTCAATAATGTTCACTGCAAATTTGTAAATTTTGCAGTAATTTACTGGCAACAGGGTGCCAATAAGTTACTGTAAATGTCTGTACAGTAGCATTACTCAATTTTAAGATGTAATAGTTGTAATACTGTATTTTTATCGATGGTATCATTACTGCCCTTACAACTACAGCATGAATACTGTAATATCAAAAACAACATCCTTACTGTTTTTCATTCAATATCATTGCTGTATTTTATTCTACAACTTTGGTAATGCATTTTAAATTACAGTGAACTTGCAGTATTTTAGTTTATATACTTAATCTTAAACTATTTACTGATCATTTATTGGCAAGAAATCATTTGTTAAAAAAGTAATAATCACATTCATCAATTTTTATCCAATAAAATACATTTACTCAAACATTTGTTTCTTGCCCGCTGTTGGTCAGGTCTTGGGCAAAATGGTGTTTTTTCTTGATCCATAGCCCTTCTCAGGAAGTTACTGTAAAGACATTTTTAGATTTTATCTTTAAATGCTGTTAAATTTCTATAAGTCAGTGTTTTCCTGCAATCCATTGCCATTTACAGTAATTCACTGCATAGATTTTTAAAGAAGGTAGATGTAGACTTTATGATAAGACACTGTTAAGTTTACAAAAATCAGTCACAGCGTTTTCAAGTAGAAGCAAATATTTAAATGTTCTCAGGCCTGCAAGAACTCTTTAAAAGACCTAAAATATGTTTTCTTCAAGCTTTCATTCGCCTGACATCCTATTATAATGTCTGTGATTATTCAGTATTATCCTCTATGCCTGGCTCTATCTCTCCTGCTATAGCTCTACATTTCTGTTCTTCTGTATCAGCACTGAGCAAACAAGCCCACGGATCGTTCCCTCGGGCTCTGGATCTTTACATGAGTGTCCTGGGATTTTAAATCTACATTCAGAACCACCTGCCGTCTCCTCCCACTGCCCACTGAAGTCTAAATGCTCTGTTTTCTCAAACATGGGGGGGAATAACGTTATGTAGTCATCACAGAGGCTCTGCTGCTCTCAGCGACCCGCAGATAAAAACCCGGCAGAGTTTGAGCCGAGTCGAGGGAGAGAACGTGGGAATGGAGGCCAGAAGAGAGGTCCTGTTTATAACGGTGCCACCTCGCTGTCTGCAGCCAAACAGCCGCCCACACCGGCACTGTTTCCTCCCTGGGGCCGACCGACCTCCTCTTCCCTCCCACTCCTCGAACATAACTAAACACGCAGGACTGCTCCATCATCTGCCAGCATAAAGATACATCCGAGTTTACTCAGCCAACTTATCAAAGAACTGGAGTTGATAGGATGTGAGGATTCACCAGACTGTATCTCCAACTGCCTCGCGGTTATTTTAGTCTCATTTTTGTGCTATTTAGGACACTCATCTGTTTGTCTACTTAAAAACAAACAAACAGCAGAGACATTATGATCAACAGAGTGTCTCGTCAGGTAATATTCATGTCAGGAGATAAAGTGTGTTCTGGTCTGAGCATCCAATTTTGTTCAATTTTAGTTCTCAGGCAAGTGAATGGAGAGAAAGAAACAGCAAAATCCATAATCAAGACTGTAAATAGACAAACAATTGACAACTTTGTAGGTGTGTGCACACCCATACACACACAATAACACAATAAACTAAACAAAAAGAACATCTGCGGTCAATCATGACCATCAACACCTGCTTCCACTGTCTCCCACACATGTTGGCACAGCTGCACTGCAGCAAAGATGCATGACAGCCAGCATATGGACAGAAAATTAGAGAGAATAAACAAGGAGGCAAGACAGAAATGCACACAAAACAAAATAAGAAAGGCTGATGAACAGACTTTTATTCATTTATTTATTTATAGTCCTCTTGAGGTCACATATCTCTTTTTTAAGGGAGACCTGAGCAAGAGTGGCAGCAGCACTCAGAACAACAATCACACAAACTCATTCAAGACATGGGAAATAAGGTTATAACACATTCAAGGTCGTTAGGCTTCACACTTTAAAATCAGTCTGCAAAGTGCTCCAAGCCAAAGGTGCCAGAAAACTGAAAAGCTTTTTTTCCCCAACACAGTTTGGACCTTCGGAACAACAAACTCATGCTTGACGTCCAGCAACCAAAGATTGTGTGTTCCATCCTTGCAAATCGATTTCAGCAATAAAAGAACTCGTATTTTGCCTTAAAGGTTCATGTCCTGGTGTGTTTGATTGTTTACATCGTGTCTTGGGTGTCTATTGAGCAAGGATTTGATTGAAGCCGACTGAAAAAAAATGAAACATCTAATCTCAGGATCAGATGCAGCTCTTTTTTCCTCCCCTCAGGAAACATTCAGATCTGAGGGGGCAGGGAGGTTACGATAATGGGCCCTGCACTGATTGGCTGCTCAAACCATGTCTGATGGGAGAGTGGAGGGGGTTACAGGCAGCAGAGCAGACTATCAGAACAGTCATGGGGCTCTAATTTCATAGACCAGGTGCAGGCGGGGTGCACCTGCCCTGCGCCTCCCTGCGCCGCGCCTGCGCCGCACCAACGGGGTGTGTCCAGGGCATTTTGCAAGTTTCGTGCACGGCGCAGTCTTTCGCAGAGAGGCGCATTCACGCCTCCGTCTCTCCCACCGCAAATGGCAGAGAGGGAAGAGAGTAGGCGTGAGTGGGTTTAACACAGCCGAGTGTGATCTTCACCAATCAAATGAACGCCTCTCCTCGCCTGTAAATGCGCCGCAGGCGAGGCGCAGTGACAATTTCACCTCGGTGGCGAAGATGGTCAGAGCTGCTGTCACTTTTGCAGCAACTGGGAGAGCGCAGGGGCCACATGGTGACGCGCATCAGAGGCCACGATGCGTGTCACCGTGTGGACCACCTCGCGGGACAGATGTAATCTGTTCCTGTGTCATAATAGGAGTACAAAATTAAGTGATAATTACATTTAAACACAGCAGCAGGCTAATCCATTCATCATGCTTGTGATCCACATGCATTCCTGGTCTGTCATCGCCAAATAGCAGAACCTTTGGTGAAATTATATCTCCTCCTCATCCTCCTTGCAATAATGTACTCCATCTTTTTAGATCACGTTATGAATAAAGATTAAAACAGAGAAATATGGACAATCACAGGTAAATCCTTAAGACACCGAGTGACTTACATTTATTCAGCGAGCGTCTCTCTCTTTTTTCTTTTCTTTTGAATTTCATGAGATGAGAGAAGCCGGGTACTCCGTATCAGATGATGTGGCTGTTTGTGGTTGGCTTGAGAGATGTGAACTCGTTAGTTATGACAAACGTCTCTGATCTGACATCGGATGTGACGGGAAAATTAATATAGATACAAATGTAAATGCTGGTTCAGACGGTTACATTAGATAGTGGTTGTTGTGATTGTTTATTGCATTGAAATGTGTCTGACACTCTGGATACCTGCCTGTGAGGTTTTGGTGACGTGTGCTCACTGTGCGCCTGTCAGCCAAATTACCACTGCACGGGGTGCACCTCACCTGCGCCAAGAATAGACCAGGTTGGAGCTGGCAAGCTTTCAGCACACCTTCCGCGCGTCTTTTTGGCATGAAATTGTCGCTGCACCAAGCTGAATCTTTAGACACCTCCCCCCTGTGCGCCGTCACACCCATCTCGGCGCAGCCGGTCTACCAAATTGCCAAATTTGCTGCGCACGGTAGTGCACCGGACGAAATTACCACTGCGGGGGTGCGCCACCCTGCGCCACCCTAGTTGCGACAGGAAATTAGAGCCCACGGTGTCTGCCTGTGACAAACAGGAAACACATGTAGGAGGAGGCTGTAGAGCTATGCCATCATAAACACCAGGAAGTTAAAAAAGTGGTTAAAGGGGCATTTTCTCAAAAGTGCACATTTCTCTGTGAACTGAGAGTTTAGTTAAAGGTGTGAAGTTCTCCTGCTCCCTGAGCTCCTTCTCATAACATCAACAGCAAAGAAAATTAATTTTGCAGGACATGAGACCTCTGAATCAGGTTGATATTTTTACTTTTGCTTGAGTGTGTACACTACAACAAAAACACACTTTTCATGAAAAGAGCTCCTGCCTCTTGAGGGCATTTTTTTTTACACCCACAGCTTGGTTGCTTTTTCACAAATTAATTGAAAAAACTGGACAAAGTTGCATATTTTGTCTGGACTGTGTCGTGTTCACAATAATAAAGCACAGCTGGTTTAATGCGTCACACTTGGAAATAACATCCATCCGTTATTTACACTTGGGATGTAAATGTAAACAAACTCATTGCATGTAGAAGAGAGGGGTCAATGCTTACTGGTGTGAGCAGACCAGATAACATGTTAACTCATTACACTGTGACACTTGTTGTAGTGTCCACAGAGAAGCTGTCATGGAAGAGCAGCTTTAAAAATGAAATATTCTCCAGTTTTGAAAAACATTATATATCCAAAACATTTCTTATTAAGTAATGTTTTACATGTCGGTTGGTAGCAAGCTGAGACCACCTCCTCCAGGCGAGCTTGGCGCTGTTGTTTGTAACAAGTCAGGGGTCCAAACAACCCCTGGAGCAGTTTGTTTGCAGTGAGGACACAATTGATTCAGCAACCAGCGCAAACAGGGTGACAAGTTAACTCATCACACTGCTGCAGTAGTATAAGCAGCAGTAGCAGTGATATGAAATGCATTGCAACAACCAGGCAACCAGACTGATGACAAAGTACTACTTAACAATACTGTTTTGGATTCCCAGAGTCAGTTTGTGAACACAGGCACAACATACCATGAAAACAGCAAGAGCTTAACATTTCTTACATCTCTTCAGCAGATCATCTCAGGACCTACAACACTTACTGGCCACGGTTACATGATGTTTTTTAATTTAGAATTAAAGTATTCAGAATTGAATAATTCGGAATTAAGGTATTTGTGTTTACATGGAAATAGTAATTACGAATTGAGGTTTACATGGGACATGTTTATTTGCCTTTATTCAATTACACTTAAGGTCTGGGGGTTGGGAATGGTTCTGATTGGACAGAGGGCGGATGTGACGTATTAACTTCTACCAGAAGGAAACAAACTCCAGTTCAGCATCTCCTGCGTCTCTGTCAGGGAAACCTCATCCAACTTGGACGCTACAACTTTAAAAAGATCCGCATTTTTATGCTTTACGTCCATCCACTGTTTTCATTATTTCCAAATCCTCTAAGGCTGTAATTAAATAAACTGTCTCAGCTGGAGTCCAGCGCTTGATTCAGGCAGCCATCCTGTTCCTGTCAGCGCAGAATATGTGCGTCATTGCGACAGGACAAGGAAACAAGCATGTGCAGAACGACAGGAATTAATTTAAAGAGAAATGAACGTATACATGATGGAGAAATGAGTCACTTTGGGTTTAAAATAAGAATAAATCAGCCACCTACTTCGGATATAAATTTTATTCGGAATGGTCATTTTCATTCGGAATTAGGTGTTTACAAGGTCATTTTTAATCTTTTTAAAGAGGATTTGAGTTTTATTCTGAATTAAGGGGGAATTAAAGCTCTCATGTAAACATAGCCACTGTTTTGTTTCCAGCATTCACTCCAGCCCGTTTAAGCAGGAGAATTTCTTATATTAACGCTGCTCCTCCTTTTCTGCATCACAAACAGTTTCGCTGTGGACACTGCTACAAGTGTTACATTGTAGTTAGTTACCATGCTATCTGATGTCCTCTATGATTTGCTGTAGACACCATCAGATTGTAAAAACCCATTTTCTTTGTGCACAAAGTTCTTTGACATTTATATCCTTAAGGTGTGTCAAACTTTGATGAATATGCTCATCTATGTAATCATTTTTAAGACATCTGACCTCCTCTTCTAAATGCTTCATTTTATGGGTAGTTTAACTCCCTCTCATAATCCAGAGAGGGCTTGTAGTCACAGAGGTTCAAGAGGTGAATTAACAGCTCTCCAGCTGTCTACCCACTTCCTGACTGCTGTCTGGGTCCATGACTGCTACCCCGAATATCATCAATACCCCCACGCCTCCTCTTTGTCTTTGCTTTTTCACTCTTATTTCACTCATCTAGTTTGATATCATTTTAAATTGTTCAGTAAAGGGGAGGGACCAGGGGAGGCCATGGAGGCCAAGGGGCTAACAAGAGATTAATGTGAATAAGAGTTTGTGTGATTTTGATTGGTTTCTCTAAAGAAGGATGAACACGGATAGATTGTTAACATAAAATTCCCCCTTTTTTCTCTTCTACAGTTTTGAGTGTTCACAAGCGTCCAGTTTTGGGTCACGCTGACATCAGTTTCCCCATGAAGGGCTGGAGGGGAATGGTGGACTGGGCCCGTAACTCTGAGGACCGCGTCACGATCCCCAAGAACATCCTGTCAACTGGGAAGCCAGGTGAGAGCTTTAACTGAAACAACAAATCTGAAGGAGTTAAATGTTGGTGTTGGTGACATTTCTGTGAGTGCATGAGTTATTTTTTCTCTGGATGAAAATTTACTCTCAGTGGAAAAGATTTTGAGTCAAAATTAGGTGTCAGTAAATCAGATATGTGAGTGTCACGGCAGCCTCTTTAACTTGCAGCTCACTTGCCATTTTTTTGGACCACAAGGACTTTTTTTGTAGTAAAGCATGTAGAACCAAAACCCAATTATGTGAAAGGGATAGTTTGGGTTTTTTTCAGGACCACCTGGGCCAGAATTTATGCAGTACTTTTTTCAAGATTGCTTTTTGGGCATTATGTGCCTTTATTGATAGGAGAGAGAAGGACAGAAATTTACACAAATTGCACACAGATTTATTGAAAATAAGCTTTTTTACATCTGAATATAGATGAATCAAGCCAAGGCAATTGTATTAAAAAAAAAAAAAATCAAGTACACTAAAAGACCATTTTCATATTTACAATTTTTCCCCAAAAAATCTTTTTGTGTGTGTCATAAACATATAAGTGACTTGCTTGTGGCCACATAACATTACTAATACTTTTTTTTTTTTTTTTTAATTTATTTGGGAAGTGACAAGTAACTATTTTTTCTCAAACTGACCTACGGCAGCTCCTTATTGGACACTAGTGTTGAAAAATCAGGAGAAGAAGAAAATTATAGCATCTGACTGGTCCATGAGACTGACAGGAAGTGTCACTTTCTCTAAGGGTCAAAATAGATTTTTAATATCACTGCTGTTTTTTATAAGAAGATGTGATTTAACAATACACTTTTTGTGTTTTTGCTGGGGATCCTGAAATACATATTTCTGAAATAAACCACTCCACATAAACAGCTTTTGGATATGTTTGACCAGAAGCCATTTCTGAACTGACAAAAGTCAGATCTATCAAACAAATTTGTGCCTATACATCTATTCCATGATAAAGTTGCCATCATAATATGATTCCTTGACCCTGAAAACCCACACCTAGCACTCAGAATCATGTTGATATCATTATTAATTAGGACAGTTATTGAGTAAAAACGATTGTTCCCTAATGGCGATTATCTTTACCAACACCAAAATCTAATCATTTTTAATTTGGGCCATTACCATCATCTCCTGAAAATTTCAGCAAAATCTGCCAGTAGTTGTTGCGTAATCTTGCTAACAGACAAACAAACACGCAAACAGACAGACAAACAAACGCCAGCAAAAACATAACTTGGCAGAGGTCATTACAGAAGTGTTACCATGTGGTGTGCCGGCAGTCCCGTGGAGTTGGGAGGTCTGACTCTAGACTCTAATCTTGGACTTGACACTCACATAGTGTCAATCATTCTGCCCTGCCCTTGTACCGACAACTGCAAAATCCCCAGGCTGTGGTAGGAAGTCTGCAGTCTGGGCATGACGTCTGGATTTGGTGACACTTTGTCAGTGAAATTACAGCACTGAGTACCAGACTGATGTGTTCGTATGCACATGACCTCTCTGTGTGGAAGAAAATCTGCAATATCGATACTTGGACAGCTGCTTTCATCTTGGGCTGCTCTAATACAGAGCATTTCATGGACACTTTCAGGCACACTGTATAAAGGAACAATCTGATGAACTCACTGTGCGGCACTGACAAACTTACATTAGACAAATTACAATAACAGAGCATACACTGTTCTCTGTTGTCAAATTCTTAAAAGTAAGGGTGTTTTATCCAAATTCATTCATTGTCTATTCCACTTATCACTTTCAGGCTTGCTGGAGCCAATCCTGCCTGACATTGGGTGAAAGGTGGGGTACATCCTGAACCAGACGCTAGCCAATCACAGGGCCACATAGAGAGACAGACAACTATTCACACTCACAGCCATACTAAGGGTGATTAAGAGTCATCAGTTCACCTAATGAGCATGTTTTTGGTCTGTGGGAGGAAGCTGGAGTTCCCAGAGAGAACCCACACATGCGTGGGGAGAACATGCAAACTCCACGCAGAAAGTCTCTGACCAACTCAGGGATCAAACCAGGAATCTTCTTGCTGTAAGGCACGTGCACTGCCCGCTGTGCCACCTTGCTGCCCTATAGTCGAACAGTATCTTTATTTCGGAAAAAAAAAAAATCCAGTAAATATGAAATTATTGATTACAGCAATACTGAAACATTTCAGTGTCAATTTGAAGGTTACAACTTAATAGTTAAAAATGACACTCTGAGTGTACACTTCTAACGCAACATAAAGGTCTTGATCATAAGTCACAATGTAGTGTTGCAAAGTGTATACATTTTACTACAGAAACACTCAATAATTACACTTCACTGGTATTAATTTACCAACTTTCTGAAAAGCAACTTTCCGTGGTGTGGAGCCATGTTAACACTCTGAGTGTTAATATAAACTGTGGCAGTGTTAATTTGACTGTACAGAAGTAGACTTTGTTTGTTCCAAGGCCTGAAATGAGCGTGGATTCTGAGAAGAACACAAAGTTTGCATGAGTTTTATTTGAATGTAGAAGTTGTGATATAAATGGGAGGGATGCCGTAATTTCTCAATTATATCATGCACTTTCTTGCTTTAAAATAAGCTCTAATTTTTCGGGTGCACAGGAGTACAAGAAAAAATACTTAAAATATTTCGTCTTGCCAACATCTTGCTCAAGTGTTACCACTCACCGGCAAATACAGAGCGCTGCCATCTTGTGAGCTAGGGGACACAAAATAGCTGCGCTGTGATTGGTCAAAGACATAGGCATGTTGATAGCTGCTCTCGGATTGGTCAGTACACTATGACTGAACATGCTCGGGCAGAAATCAAGTAATTGCATATGCATGAAGCTTAAGGCGTTTCAGCATCTGTTTGAGAGAGAAAGTTGTGTATTTGTTGTGAAAATACTGAAATATCATTGATTAAGACTTTGATTGAAGGTAATTTTTGAGTTGTCTGTGAGAGTTAGGTTTGGACAAAATCTGGGTGTTATATTTGAGTATAGTGTTTTTCAGGCAAAAGTCCAGCCTGTGACCAGTTTGCAGTGTGTCTTCCCCTACTCTTTTTCACCCCCTTTCACAAGTCTGTCCACTGTCACCCTCTCCTGTCAATAAAGGCACAAAATACCTAAAAAATAATCTGGAAAAAAAAAAAGTGAAAATATAGGGTGCATGTTATAATCGAATGGCTGTTAAAATCGAGAAATTACAGTCCTTTTTCTCTGTGAGCTGCTTCTACCCATGGGGCCTTTCAGGGCTCATGTTTAGTGCCTCTTGATCTCTTTTCCCATTAAAATAAACTTGACTTCTTTCACTATTTTGGATATTTTACCCAGATGAACTCTCTTAAGTGCCACAGTCCTCAGTTACTGTGCCTTTCAAGCATACTACAGACCAGCTATTTGCATTGCAGCCCAAATCAGGTGGCTGACAGTGTTTGTTGCTATTGTTCAACTTTGTTCAGTCTCCAACAAGTTTCACAACATTCTGCCACATTAGGCAGAACATGATTTAACCAAAGTAGGGGACGCAAGTTTGAGACTCCCGCCTAAAATGTTGAAGACTCCATCAGGACTCAGGGTTTGAGACTTGCCCCCAATATTTTGTACTTCAGTGAATACAAGCTACAATGCATGTTATTCATTCCCAACACATATAATCTTCTGCATTTGGAGTGCAAGTGGCTCCCTACAGCACGACCCCTGCAGCAGGCGCAGACGGGAGACTCAAGACGGTCCAGTTACAGGCTGACTGAGGTGCCACGAGAAAGAGCTCTACCCCAAACCCCAAATCCTTGCCTTAAATATTTCAAATACGCCCATCATACAGTGTTACAGACAGAACAAGACACTTCTCCACTCTCCTCTACTTCACAACTTCCTCTTTCTTTGCTCCTTCCTCCACGGTTTGTCCTGACAAAGGTTACAGTGAGAGAGGTAACAGAGTATTTGGGTAAAACAGGATCTCTATCTTCCTGTGCAGTGATATTCGTTTGAAGACCGGTTTATGACGTGGGCAGCATGGCAGTGCAGCAGGTAGTGACTTACAGCAAGAAGGTCGCCTGTTCAATCCCTGTGTTGGTCAGGACCTTTCTGTCTGGAGTTTGCATGCTCTCCCGTGCATACGTGGGTTCTCTCTGGGCACTCCTGCTTCCTCCCACAGACCAAAAACATGCTCATCAGGTTAATTGGTGACTCCAAATTGCCCTTAGGTATGAGTGTGAGAGTGACTGGTTGTCTGTCTTTCTATGTGGCCCTGTGATCAGCTGGCAACCAATTAGGAATGTACCCTAACCCTCACCCAGTGTCAGCTGGGATTGGCTCCAGGCCCCCGTGACCCTGAAAGGGATAATGGATCGATGGATCAATGGATCGATGGTTTATGGCGCTCATTTATGTTTGTTGATGTTAAAAGCTCTATCATTTCATTGAAAGGCCTATTCATGAAAGACATATGTCCTGTATGGGACATACACATGTACAGATGGACAGACAGCCGTTTACAATGAAGGGAGAAAGAGAAGTGTATACATGGACTGAAAAGTGTTAAAAATTTCTGCATTACTGGCTGAAGGACACGGCTGTGCCATGTCTTGGTAGTGGGAGATTAAGCAAAAGTAAACAAACTGTTTGTATTGTGCGATGACCCCATATTGTTTTTGTGGCTTGTTTTCTCCCACAATTCTTTTAATTATGCAGGTTGTTTGGCACCGTATCCAGCAGTGTATAGCCTTAGCGTCTATTCTGAGTTTCCTGAACAGAGAGAGAACTGAGCTGTGAAACTGTGGCACACAGTCAGGCTCATGCCATGTACCTCACACAACCCCAATTCAAAAAACATGAACTATCCCTTTATGTTGTGAAACCAGCCGCATCTTGGTGGCCGTAAACTCATTAAAACTGGATATAAATACACCAGAATCCCTCTGACTCCACCAAGGCCATTAGACCAAACACTGGGCCTCTGTAATCGTGTTTAGCAAGACATATTCAGGGGCATTTTCCTGCTTTGTTATGCTGTCATCATTATTTGCATTATTTTTGTTGCCTATGTCTGTGAAATAATTTGGCATAGCAGTAGATTTTGTCCTGATTTGATGTCTGAAAAATACAAGCAAAGCATCAGAGGGACAGAGCATCACTGTGCAGTCACTGCTTTAAACCTAAGGAAAAAAAGAGATTGAATGCTCATAGGGCTTCATTTATTTGACAAAATAATGAGTCCTTTGGCTGATTTATTAATTTATCTTTGAAAAGCAAAAGATGTTCCCCACATACTGATGAAAGCACGCCTGTCTGCAATCTGTGCCACAATTTAGGGACGTGTCTCCCTCAATCTGTGCATCTTGTGTTTGGATTAGAGGATCGGTCCATGAAGACAAAAGAAGCAGAAACTGGGAGCATCAGTTGATTTATAAAACAGCATTTACAGCCATTAATCTGTGGAGCAAAGCACCACACAGATGAACACACACAGAGACGGCTGTATTTAATGATGAAAATAAAACATGCAGAAAAAAAAGACAAAATCATCTCTCAACCCCTGCTGTTCAGCAGCTTTGGGAGAAAAAGAACAGTTTCTTCAATGACAACAGAACAATTTAATATGAATTCAATAAAAAACATGTTAAGATTTGGTGGCACTAATTTGCATATGAATGACTTCCATTCATTATTTTGCTCTTTGATAATCACTTTATATGATTTTACAGCAGGAAACACTAAAAATACAGAATTTAACAGTCAGAAAAAATTAAAAGTGCTGAAATATTCACATTGTGAGAGCCAAGAATTGATTTTTGCCCAGCGCTGAAGACAAAACTACAACATTTATTCTGAAAAACAACTTAGCAATCAGTCTAAAACCTGCTGCACTGTGCAGAAGACACCCTGGTCTCTTCAGTTCTTTTGATCAGCAGGGGTTTTGACTCGCAACTCAACGGACAGTTGTTGAATAATAGCAATCAATCGACCAATTAATCTCTATTTGTAAAGCCCCAGACCATGCTTTTCATGTATTACTTAATTTTTGTTCTATTTTCTTATTTTTTTTTATTTTTACCACCATAGTTGTGTTTATCATGAAAGACAAATAGTCAATACAGATCCAGCTGCTTCAATTTTCCCCTTCCAGCCAGCTGCCAGCCACCTTCCAGCCAATTACCAGCCAACTTTCAGTCACCCCATTCATGCTTTGCAGGGTGTCTCCAAAAGATGGTGCATCCCCCACAGGATGACATCGCCTCAATTCTTTGATAATTCAGCTGTTAGATCAACTGAGACCAAACTTGACTCCACAAATTCACCCAACTATGGTCCAGAGTTTACAATCTATGACTTTCAGGGTGGATAGACCCTGTCAGTGGGATAATTTTACGTGACTTCATCAGTATGTTTCATTAAAAAGAATGTTTCCACTTCCATCCAGAATTGTTTTTACTAATATGGAGGGTCTGCAAGCCCTGGTCAAAACACATTGGCAATTTGGCAAAGGAGATTTTGACCAGAGGTCTTCTTTTGGTGATGACTCTTTGGACAATAAGTGTCACAAAACGTCACCCAAAGACCTCTGGTTAAAACGTTGCCTCTGTAATGACACTGAGAAAATGTGCAGGCAGTCATGCCCTTTCCTGCTGGTCCTTTTGTTTGTTAACTTACCGGCTGGTTCACCACAACAAATAGATGAGCACATACTCACCAGCAATATCAGAATGTACACCATTCAACTGCTTGTTAACGTAAATAGCTAATCAGCCAGTCACATCAGAGCATGTAATAATTGTAAAGACAACCTGCTAAAATCCAATAACTTTGCAGTGCAGGTGGATCCACCTGATTCAATGTAATCAGGCAGATCCATCCTGCCAAGCTCAAATCTACAATGACAGCCCAGTCAGAGTCCTTTAAAGCAGGAAGAGATGGCAATATACGCATGAAGACAGCAGGAAGTGACTACTGGCACAAAGATTAGCATAGATGCTAACAGCTTCAGTAGCAGTTATATTGGATTGTGATACTACAAACTCCTCTGCAGTAAGGATATTTTCGCTCCTCTTCCAATATGTTTTAGCAAGAATTTGTTTTATGAAGTGGCTCACGTTCTGTAGAGCAGTAGCACCTACTTACTGAACTATCAGATTGACTGGTACTGTATATGATGATGGAACGATCATCCAATCCTCTGCTGAATACGCTTCTGAAAGGTTCAGCCCTCCTGAAAACCTTTCTTTGGGATCTTTCTCAGATGGACTAGTGAAATATATTGAACAGTCCATCTGGCGTGTCAGGTTAAAAGTCCAAACTGAGCATCAGAGCAGGGAGAAAAGGAGACTTTGAATGTGGCATTACAGAAAATGCTGATCTAGTGATTTTCAAGGATAAATATCTGTAGGGTTGACAGTGAATGGTGCAAAACAGACACTGGGCTGGTCATGAGCCAATCATAGGGCTGACACACATAGGGCTCCAATCTCCTGGTGCAACTCAGGGTGGCGCAGGGTGGCAGAGCCTGGCGCACCCCGCGCAGTGGTAATTTCGTCCGGCGCACCGCCGTGCGCAGCCAATTTGGCAATTTGGTAGACCGGCTGCGCCGAGATGAGTGTGACGGCGCACCAGGGGGAGGTGTCGACAGATTCAGCTTGGCGCAGTGACAATTTCGTGCCAAAAAAACGCTCGGAAGGTGCGCTGAAAGCCCGCCAGCTCCAACCTGGTCTATTCTCGGCGCAGACGAGGCGCACCCTGGGCAGTGGTAATTTGGCTGACAGACGCACAGTGCGCACACGTCACCAAAACCTCACAGGCAGGTGTCCAGAGTGTCAGGCACATTTCAATGCAATAAACAATCACAGCAACCACTATTTAATGTAACCGTCTGAACCAGCATATACATTTGTATCTATATTAATTATCCCGTCACATCTGATGTCTGATCAGAGACGTTTGTCACAACTAACGAGTTCACGTCTCTCAAGCCAACCACAAACAGCCACATCATCCGATACGGAGTACCCGGCTTCTCTCATCTCATGAAATTCAAAAGAAAAGAAAAAAGAGAGAGACACTCGCTGAATAAATGTAAGTCACTCAGTGTTTTTATAAGGATTAACCTGTGATTAGCCTGCTGCTGTGTTTAAATGTAATTATCACTTAATTTTGTACTCCTATTATGACACAGGAACAGATTACATCTGTCCCGCGAGGCGGTCCACACGGTGACGCGCATCGTGGCTCCGATGCGCTGCCCGGTGGCCCATGTGCTCTCCCAGTTGCTGTAAAAGTGACAGCAGCTCTGACCTTCTTCTCCACTGAGGTGAAATTGTCACTGAACCTCGCCCGCGGCGCATTTAAAGGCGGGGAGAGGCGTTCATTTGATTGGTGAAGATCACACTCGGCTGTGTTAAACCCACTCAAGTCTTATCTCCTCCCTCTCTGCTACATGCGCCGGTAGGAGAGACGGAGGCGTGGGTGCGCCAGACTGCGCCGTGCACGAAACTTGCAAAATGCCCTGGACACACCCTGTTGGTGCGGCACAGGTGGGCGCAGGGCAGGTGCGCCCCGCCTGCGCCTGGTCTACGAAATTAGAGCCCCTAGAGAGAAATCATTCACACATAGGGCTCTAATTTCGTAGACCAGGCGCAGGCGGGGCGCACCTGCCCTGCGCTGCGCCTGCGCCGCGCCAACAGGGTGTGTCCAGGGCATTTTGCAAGTTTCGTGCACGGCGCAGTCTGGCGCAGGCAGGCGCACCCACGCCTCCGTCTTTCCTACCGGCGCACGTAGCAGAGAGGGAGGAGATAAGACTTGAGTGGGTTTAACACAGCCGAGTGTGATCTTCACCAATCAAATGAATGCCTCTCCTTGCCTTTAAATGCGCCGCAGGCGAGGCACAGTGACAATTTCACCTCGGTGGAGAAGAAGGTCAGAGCCGCTGTCACTTTTACAGCAGCTGGGAGAGCGCAGGGGCCACCGGGCAGCACATCGGAGCCACGATGCGCGTCACCGTGTGGACCACCTCGCGGGACAGATGTAATCTGTTCCTGTGTCATAATAGGAGTACAAAATTAAGTGATAATTACATTTAAACACAGCAGCAGGCTAATCCATTCATCATGCTTGTGATCCACCTTCATTACTGGTCTGTCATCGCCAAATAGCAGAACCTTTGGTGAAATATTCCCCCCCGATATCTCCTCCTCATCCTCTTTGCAATAATGTACTCCATCTTTTTAGATCACATTAAGAATAAAGATTAAAACAGAGAAATATGGGCAATCGCAGGGTAAATCCTTAAGACACTGAGTGACTTACATTTATTCAGAGAGCGTCTCTCTCTTTTTTCTGTTCTTATGACTTTCATGAGATGAGAGAAGCCGGATACTCCGTATCAGATGATGTGGCTGTTTGTGGTTGGCTGAGAGATGTGAACTTGTTAGTTATGACAAACGTCTCCGATCTGACATCAGATGTGACAGGACAATTAATATAGATACAAATGTATGTGCTGGTTCAGACGGTTACATTAAATAGTGGTTGCTGTTATTGTTTATTGCATTGAAATGTGCCTGACACTCTGGACACCTGCCTGTGAGGTTTTGGTGACGTGTGCGCACTGTGCGCCTGTCAGCCAAATTACCACTGCCCCGAGTGCGCCTCGTCTGCGCCAGGAATAGACCAGGTTGAAGCTGACGGGCTTTCAGTGCACCTTCCACGCGTTTTTTTGGCACGAAATTGTCACTGCGCCAAGCTGAATCTTGCGACACCTCCCCCTGGTGTGCTGACATGCCCAACTCGGCGCAGCCGGTCTACCAAATTGCCAAATTGGCTGCGCACGGCGGTGCGCAGGACGAAATTATCACTGGGTCCGCCAGGCTGCGGCACCCTGCGGCACCCTGAGTTGCGCCAGGAAATTAGAGCCCATAGGGTCACACATAAGGGCAAATTAAAGTCACCCATTATCCTAACAAGGTCTGTAGTAGGAAACTGGATTACCAAAAAAATACAGGCATGCACAGGGAGAACATGAAAACTCCACACATATGATATCCTGATTGAATAAAATCAAACTATTCAAGTAGTAGTTTAGTTGAAAGTTCCCAGTTGACTGAGTCCAAAGCAGCATCTACTCTTCCTTGGGTCCACACATTAAAACTCAATCCACAGAATACATCACTGATATTCAAAATGCTATGAAAACTGAGACAGGAAATAAAAAGCAGGTAAAACAGCAACCACCTGGCAGTCATAGTGAGAGTCTCTTAGATGCCCAAAGATCAGGGTATGTGTACATCAATTAATAAATTATAATTTAAAATAATTCTACAAATGAATGATTCCACTGAAGACAATAGATTTGGACAGAGCAGAACTACAGTTTAAATACTTCTGAAAGATAATTACAAGACTCTGCATGTCACTTAAAGTTATACAATCGATAGACTGTTAAGATAATCTTGACGACATTAGATATTTCTTTATGGTCTTTTTAAAAACAATTTTACTGGTTAAACTTTTGATCTCTGTTGGAAGACTATTCCATAATTTCATGATAAAAACAGAGATGCTGAACTGTTAATCAACATTTTATATCCTCCGAATTTCTATTTAAGTCAGACAAATCTAATTCTGTGTTTCTAAATAGGGAATTGACCTGTCAAAACACTTAAGCTTTTAACTTTGAGCATTTTACTATTTTAGATGTATCAGCGGCTCTAAAAAAATCTCAACCCTCACAAACCAGCTGGTCCTGATGGGTTAGAGCTTTTCTTTTTATAGTTTGCTGCAGATTTTATCGCTGAGCCAATTTGCCATATTTTTAATCTTACTCTGTGTGCAAATAAAATCCCAGCTGATTGTAAATCAGCCTTTGTAACCCTCCTGGTTAAAGGAGGTGATCCAAATATCCTAAACAATTACAGGCCTATTTCAAAACTGTCAGTATTGTCCAAAGTGCTTGAATCTCTGATCAGTGAACAAGTAAAAGAATACCTGACTTCCAGTGTAATACTGTCTAATTTCCAGTCAGGTTTCAGGAAAAAACACAGTACCACTACTGCTGCGCTGAAAGTTGTGAACGACATTCTGAAGCCTTAGACAAAAAACCGTGTTGTCTGTCTCTTTTCATTGACTTTTCTAAGGCCTTTTACACGGTAGATCACAGTGTTTTACTGGACCGTCTTAGAGCTACTGGGTTCTCGGAACAAGCTCTTGGTTGGTTATCCAACTATCTGACTGATAGAACCCAGGTTGTTCAATTGGATGGGGTTACCTCTTAGGTACTAAAAACTGAGAAGAGGGATGCCTCAAGGGTCTGTACTGACCCCCCCATTGTTTACATTATATGTAAATTGGATTGGACAAAATGTTCCCAATTCACCTACACAAGTTTTTGCAAATCTTCAGCATGTGTTTGATTCAGTCCAAGATCAGCTTAGCCAGCTGCAGCTTGTTCTAAATGCAGACAAAACTAAACTCATGTTCTTTACATCCTCTAGAGCGGCTAAAAAAACCTTGCCCGAGAAAATTTTTACTAAGGATAGTCAAGAAATTGAATTGGTTTCCACTTTTAAATGTCTGGGTTTTTTGCTTGACGAAAACTTGTCTTTTAAAGAGCATATTCAGTATGTTGCCAAAAAGCTTAAGGTTTTACTTGGTTTTTACTACAGAAACAAGTACTGTTTCTCTTTTATGGTCAAAAAGAGACTTGCTGAGTCAACATTTTTACCTGTTCTGAATTATGGTGATGTATTGTACATGAATGCTTCTGCTCAGGGTCTACAGATGTTGGACAGTGTTTGTCATGGAGCTCTGAGATTTATCACAAACTGTGGAGTTCTTACACACCATTGTTCCTTGTACTCTAAGGTCAGCTGGACTTCTTTAAGAACACGTCGCCTTGGGCATTGGTATGTCTTTATCTATAAAGCTGTTCTAGGCAACGTTCCAGACTACCTTTCCTCTTCGCTCGTCGTGAAGGATGGATTACATAACTTTGTTCATTTGACTTTGTGCAGTTTGTTGTTCCTAAAGTCCGAACTAAGCTGGGAAAGAAGGTCTGTAGGTTTTCTGCTCCTTTTGGGACTAGCCTGGTTAAATACAGGTTAAATAAATAAATTAATACCTCTATACAAAACAGTATTTTGTCTTGCAATGGTATTTGTGGGTGGTAGTGTAAAACAACCTCTGGAAGTATGCCTTGTATTGAAATTGGGACCATCCCCACTGTAATATAATTGGCCAAAAAGAACATTTGGAATCTGAGATATGGAAATGTTCCTGAGTCAACAAAGCAGAGAGGTGATAATTCTTTCTTTCACCAATAACCAACCTAAGGTTAAATGCATTTCACTGATGTTTGCTCTTCTGTCACTCTGATCATTAAATATATCATTGGCTTTCCCTACACACATGAAGATTTTTGGTTGTTAAACTTGAAAAAGTTCAATATTTATGAATATCAAGACAAATTCACTCTTAACACACCTCAGACCACAGGATAATCTTATAGGATAATATTTGAAGACATAAGAGAATCTGGTGTTTGCCATCCTCGGTCGGAAAGAGGGAAAGTCTGGACAAAAACAGCCTGATAATCTTTATGTGTGTACCCCGCTTCGATTAAAGAAACTAGAACCATGGAGATTTTGGGCTCCATCAAATGAAACAAATGTAGCAGCATGATGTGGCTCAAGTCACATGACTGACCACGCATGTCCTGTGATGTTGCCTTTGCATGTGTGCACATTGCAACAAGGTTTATAAAGGAACATGTTTCAGCCCTTGTGTTGATGTGAGGGAATCAAGCTCCCTTTTTAATGATCAGAGGCTGATCAGACTCACTGCAGGCAGGTGATGGCCCGCAGTCTCCAGCAGCATTAGTCGGGTTATTTGTCTGTCTGGATGGTTTTTCGACCATTAAAGATGGCACTGCATGCTAATGAGGCCGTCACTCCTAATCAGGAGTCAACAGGAGCCAATCAGAAGCAATTAGAGACAATTTCGTGCCCAGCCGGGAGAAGAGTCTCCACGGTGAAAATGTCACCGCAGCAGCCGGCCGTCTCAGCGCTCACAGCTTGGACTGTCTTACAAGGACTAAAACGAAGCTCTGACGCCTTGTTTGCTCTGATTGAACGCTTCTTTCTTACGTCTTTGGAAATGTTTTGAAATAAGCCTTTTTTTATTAAAATGGTACAAAACCAACAACAAACAAATGGCATGCTGTGCAGGAAACAAAAGAACAGAGGGGAGCGTGTTGTGTTTGATGCTGCTGAACGTTGAATGAAAAAGTGTCAGGAGGCTGCTGGCAGAATTCGATTTTTATTTATTTATTTTATTTTTTCTTTTTCATAAAGGAAACAATTACATACAAAGAGAAAAAAACAATCACCTGAAACATTCTCCAAAAAGACAGAATATAAATAAGTCAATATGAAGTGAATGCTTTAATCAGATCCAAAATTTAACTTCAGCTTAAATAAAAGCTTTAACTTTGTGAGATTAATGAGAAAATCAAACCCACATCCCTCTTGTAATTTTGTGGAGGTTGCAGGCCTCGTCGTTGTCTTTTCTAGAGGAACATCTTGAAAAACTCATTCTAACTTAACAATTCACAATTTAAAGCACACTAAGCCCTTTGTTGCAAAACAAGCAGGGAAATTATGAGGACGAGGCTTTTCAGCTGTTTTCAGTGAATGCCACAAATATGTTGACTTTTTTCAAGGTGTTAAATTAAACTTTTCCCATTGCGTTCTTTTACCTTTCACAAGTTTGCCATGAAAGTTCATGACAGACGTTTAAAGTTAGAGCACTGACCCATTTTCTGCACTCATGCCAATAATTTAATTCCATTAAACATCTGTTTCAAGCAGGGCTGGACACTCAGGTTGCTTACACATAGTGACATGGCTGTTTTTCTCATTTGGCTCAATTAGTGTCCACACTGCAGTTTGTTCAGCTGGTCAAAGCATGTTAAAAGTTGCTGAATATCACCAGTTTGGGCTGTTGCTCCAATCAGTTGCTCCTGGTATTCAACCTCTTGATGCGCCATGACCTGGAAACAGGCTACAATACAATGAGGCCCTGGTGGCACTGAGCAGTTTGGCACTATTTTGAGCTGAAAATGGCGATAAAGCTGCATTTGGGCTCAGGTATCACTGTCTGAAGAGATATGTAACCGTATTCCACACAGACTTGTAGACCTTTTAAGAACTGGAGTCTGGCAGCAGTGCTGGATATAGTCAATAAATGCCACAGTAACTTTGTCATTTGACCAAATTCACACCACAGTGCACTGCTTTTTAGTTTACTTGCCTTTGTTTATCCTTGTCTGGTTTGGATGGCTTTCACATCCACTAAACAAACCCTGTCTTGCTTGAAAGTGAGGCTGAGGTTGTGCACTGGCAAGAATCTGGCATTACAAAACATTTCATGATACAGCAGTGATGATATGATACATCACAATATATTGCAACATTATTATTTATTTTATTTTATTTAACCTTTATTTAACCAGGAAAATGAACTCATTGGGATTAAAAATCTCTTTTTCAAGAGTGTCCTGGCCAAGTGAGCAGCAGCACAATTAACAAAGTTACTTACAATAACAACAACACACACAAATACACGTGACGTGTAACACTTAAAGTACAATGAAAAAATAACAAAGACAGTTAATTGACAAGCTGGACTCTTGAAGGAACCACGATCATCTCTCAAAACATCTGCAGCCAGATGCCTCAGTATTTATATCATTTAACGTCCTCTTAAAAGTGTCCAGTGAAACCAGCTCACTGAGTTTGAGGTTCTTTTGCAGCTCATTCCAAGCAAAGAGAGCAGCAAATTTGAAAGGCCTTTTTTCCCTGCTCAGTTCGGACCTTAGGAACATACAACAAAAGGAGATTCTGCGACCGAAGATTATATCATCCTGGACTCCTTTGACTGATGAAGGTCAGAAGGTATGAAGGGAGTAGACCTAAAATTGCCTTGTAAATAAGAGTATGCCAATGCTTAAGTCTACGTGTAGACAAAGATGACCATCCTACTCGTGCATACAAGACGCAGTGATGAGTAAGAGATTTTAAGTTGGTGATGAACCTCAGAGCTCCATGATACACATTATATAAATATATATATATATATATATATATATATATATATATATATATATATATATGTATATATATATATATATATATATATATATATATATATATATATATATATAATATACATATATATATATAAACTGTTAAACAATTTTAGACCACCAAGCAGTGTAAGGTTTATGCCACAGCTGCCCTAAGCATTGGTGATCAACAATATCATGTTTTATAATTTTTATTTTTTAGTCTGTAGAAGACTGTAAAGTCTGTAGACTTTTCCATACATATATTAATATTGTCTATGCAACCCCAACCATAGAGCTGAAAAAGCTGTTAAAACAAAGTCACTTTCTCTTACCTTTAGTTTGAGCTCAACTGAAGTTTCTGTTTTTCTCTCCGTGACTCCATTTAACTTCAGTTGCAGCAAAATACGGAAAAACTTTCTGTGCATGATCAAAATGATATCCGACAGAGGGAGTTAAACTTGTATGATGTTTACTGCCTTTTTGGCATGTGTGTTACCGTTCGGAGGTAATGGAGTGTATTAGGAAAGCACAAGTGAACTCTTGAGTTTTCTGGTCCACTTCCTCTCGACACTGACGGGTGTAGAAGTGTTAAAACCGACCAACCCTGCACAGTGAGGAAGCAGGAGTTAGACTGAGCCAGGCGCTGTGTTTCAGAGTTCATGCTTGTGTCAGGGAATTTAGCTCGGCCTGAGTGTTGCATATGCTGAGCCATATGGGCAGTTTCACATGTGAGAACAAACATCCAGTACATATGTGTGAAAAATAAACATATAGGGAGAGAAACTTAGCAATTAACTTTTCTATCAGCGGACACAAACTTATCGAATTGGTGGTTAGACTCCCTCCAGGCTCGCTCTTGTTGTGCGCAGACAATCTGGCTGAGCATATTGGATGGGCCAGCCAAAGAGTGGATGAGCAGGGAACATTATACTTCACTCCCTCACACTCGCACACATCTTGCTCGGCTCTCCCCTGATGCCCACGGGAGCTCAGCTGTTGCCTGGGAGCTACAGCCTCTGCCTGCTGCCTGGCACGGCACAGCGTGCTCTCGGGCTGCCGTGTAGTGAGCCGGAGCAGAAGAGCTGGATGTCTTCACACGGCCCAGATGGAGCTGTGTGTGGTTGTTTTTTTCTATCTATGACACTGCAGCCGGAGAGAGAAGGCCTCTGCTCGCCCCCGGGCCTGTCTGTGCCTTCGTGTGGTCCAGCAGACAACTTTTGACAAATGTCCTCCGATGCTGGCACCACTTTGTTATCCTGAAATACAGCACGGTGAGCGGATGCCTCACGTGGGGTTACATGGATGGATGTTGGCCTGTGGTTGTGTCTCAGGAAGTGCAGGTCTTTGTGAGGGCTGAACACTTTCTTTTAAGATGGATCCCACAGAGTGTCATTGTGTTTTCACTCAAGCCACCATGGGAGGTAGAGGACAAGCTAACCAGAGGATAAATAATTAGTTTTCAGACTTTGCCTTGTTTAACTTTAAACTTTTGCTCTTCCATTAGGGAGTAGAGTATTATCTGGTGGTTAGAGTGTGTTAATGCAGATAGAAAAAGTCAAATACTGACTTAGTACAAATACTAACACAAATAAAATTGGATTTTCTCAGAACTGGATTACCTTTTTTTTTGACATGATTTAGAATGCACAAGCTTAATCAATAGCGCAGTAAAAAAGTATGAAGGAATAAAAAGTGACTGATAGGCACAGAAATGATCAATTAAATTCCTGTTTTACGATCAAACGTGCAAAACAAAAATAGAAACAAACTGTAGGTGCAGTTATTCATGCCCATGATGTACCCCACCATATGCTGACGACACTCAGCTCTTCCTATCTTCCCCACATGATGACACAACTGTCTCAGCTTGGACCCCATTGTGCCCTGATGAAATCCTTTTATTGCGGTGGTACAATAAAAGAAAAGGAATTAAATAATCCAGCGGAAATTCTGACCAAACAACTTAGCCCGTTATGTAAACAGTGAAATGCCATCCTGCATTGATCAAACCTGACACTGATTGGTTTGATCCATGACACAGAAGAAGAGTAAGACAAACTTTTATTAATCCCTCACGGGAAATTCAATTCTCTACACTATGCTATTGAGACATGCTACAAACTTGATAGCATGAGATGTTCTTCTGATGCAGGAAATAAAGTATCTGGAGACAAGACTGAGGAAATTACCTGGAAGTTTTACTGAAAGAATGACTGACCAAGAGTAAAACGTTCTTCTCTCACTTCTATAAGTTCAAACATGCTTACAGGTTCAGTAAAGTCCTTGTATGGATAGCTGTAAGTATAGACATCAGTGTGTGTGTTGATTGGTCAACAGCTGTGGCTCTATTCCTGCCTCAGAGTCAGACTTAACTCACTCTGCTTAATGGATAGTTTTAAAGCTTATTTAAAATACTTAAGTTATAGATCCAAGACTTAAAATTCATTCTATTTTTTAATTTTATTTATTCATTTATTCATTTAAGTAGAGGACAGTGTACGTTAATGAACATTGACATTAGCCAGATAATAGCCACAGGCTAATTTCCATCTGTAGTCCCTGGCAGGTTGATGTGATGCATTTGTACAGGTGTGTACAATCTTAAAATACTTAAAGCACATAAAACAACACTAACAGGCAGAAGCAAAATGACCAATTCATCAAATCACAGCACACACATACAACAATACAAAAGATATACTCAAGACAAACCATGACAAAAAGACCCTCAGAGTTAAAGTGCATGAGCTGTTTACTAACAATACTCTTACGCTGAAATACACATGCACATGCACAACCAGGTCATACGATCATGCATTACTGGAGACAGGGCAGAGTGATGGCTCCTGAAGAAGTGCTACAGAGCAGTTTTGGCATGAAGTGCCTTGCTCAGGGCACTTCAACAGTGCCCAGGAAGTCAGCTGGTACCTCTCCAGCTCTCCAGACTTGAATAGGCTACCCTCCAGTCCCAAACCAAAATCCTTCCAGATTGAGCTACTGTCGCCCAGTACAGATGCAGCTGCTTCTGTTTTCTCCTCCCAGCCAAACACCAGCTGAGTTCCATCCAGTTACCAGCCAACTTCCAGCCACTGGGAGTCCAAACAAGGGTTACTTTTTTTTGTTTTCAATTTCTTCATGGTGACATTTTTCATGCTAAGCAAAGTGTTTATTCCATTACAGTGGACAGGTTGGAGTAATTTCCTGCCATGGACCAGCCAAGACTCTGCCAAGGAAACTGGGGAAGATTTAAGTGGCTCCATATGCCCATAACACACCTATGTATGATCAAGGCACAAAATCCATCCTCTTCACACTCCATACCTGGCTTTGCGATGAGAACATGCGTCCTCAAAACAGCGAAATACATACTGCCAGGTCTTTAACTGCTGTATGGCACACACTTTTAACATGTTGTCAAAATAGGGCTGTTCCACCGTACGTGAACATTGCTGGGTAATGTTTTTGCCATGGCTGGAGGCAGGGTTTTTTTAATGTGGACTCCCAAAGACTTTTCAGCCCAAACACAATCAGTTTTTTAATCTCTTCCTCCAATAAAGAGACGCGCAGTCAGACATGATCTCCTCATTTGTTTGTTTGTTTTTTTCCAGTGTGAGGACAGAGTCAAGCTCTGCTGCTGCTACAATCTGCTGCTTTAGAGATTAACAAAATTAGCAGAGTCAGTTGCCCGTGCATGCATCTGTGTGTGACGGTGTGTGACCATGTTTGTGTATGTGAGTCTGTAAAGCGGTGCAGTAGACGCTGTTTATAGCTGACTAGTCATGTAGGCCAGGTTCACTGTAAAGAGCTCTGGGGGCTGCAGGAGTGAAGACAGCCGCGCTGACCTGCATTTTCCTCTGCAGCTGACTGAGGACTGAACCATCCTGTGTCACTGCTCTGGACACTCTGTCAAGTCTGACTCTGTGTGTTTCTGTTTCCAAACAGATGTAGACGAGTCCTCCACGTTTGTGACCGGCATTGTTCTGTACAGAAACCTGGGCAGCATCCTCAACCTGCAGAGGTAAGACTGCACACTGTTTACAAATCAGGGACTGAGGATTTTTCTGTTGTCACAAAACACCATGGATATCGGGCACATTTGGAGTGACTGGTCCTGTTCAAGCAGGAAATGAATTAAGTTGAAAAACTTTAATTTAAAATAAATTAAAAGTTTGGCAAAGAGATCCTTGGTGTGGACTGCCTGCTGCTGTGGAGTTACGAAGCTTCAATAACTACAATTACAAATATTTGTCCTTTCCTTTATCCCAATTCCAATATCATTAAAGTTCCTAATATTAACTTCGGAGAGATCAACAAAAATTAAATACATGGTAGCTCCTGCAAACAGCACACATATTATTATGACCGTGACATACAACCATGGATGACCTGATGCTGTGGACCTGCTCAACTCCATGTGCAAAATTCAACAGACACAACATCATTTAACATGAATTCATACTTTTAGACCAGTTAAACCCATTTTAATGGCAGTTCAACTTGATGCTGCTATATTAATCAACATCATTCCTCTCCAGGTTATCGTTTATCGTTATAAATGATAATATTGGATTGATCTCTCTTTCCATGGTTGTTATTGAGAATACCTTCATAATGAAAATCTTTACAACCATATAGGCATGAGGCCCTTCTTGAAAATGAGATGTCACATCTCAAGGGGCTAACCTTTAATAAATTTATATTCAACAAAAACAAAAATGATGAAGACAGATTTATGATGTGGGCATCTATTGGTATGTGGAAATCCTAAATTCTTGTCTTTAGTCCAGATACATGTCATCATCACCTATATATGATTATAAATATATATATATAGGAATGTAACAGTTAACAATAAACTGATAAACTGTAGTAAAATTTCAGATGGTTAGTAATGCCCTCTCCTATTTTAAATACTGTTAAACTGTTTGATTACCTCACTTTGTCAGTAGCTCATGGTGATGCTGCTCATTGTCTGGAAAAACCTGAACTAAGTGTCTGCTCTTCGGTAAAGCTGCAGTGGTCCCTCAGATGCAGGTGCATGCACAGTTTAGCCGCTGAAAGTGAAAGTATGGTGGTTGGTGTCCGCACAGACACTGTACCGGAGATCCCCCCCTCAAAACAGACAAAGTCTGAAGTCTGGTTGTATTTTGGATTTTACAAGGATGGCAAGGGGAAACTAATTGAAGACGGTCACCCTGTCTGCAGAAAATGCAGAAAAAAGTCTGCAGGAAGGGAGACAGGGAAGAACCACACCAGCAGCACCTCCTCCACAAACACCCTCACAGCAGCATCAGAGGGAGAGGCCTGGCTGGATTACTGAGAAGGACCTCAGCAAAGAACCAGAGAGGGGAAGAGGGTCAGGTTCTGACCACTGCAGAATGTTCTTCATTATTTCTTAACTAAATAAAACTTTGTTAAAATACAAAGCTGTTTCCGGTGAAAGAAAAAGACATGCATGATTCAAACTACCATAGCTCCTCGAGTATCCGCACTATTCAAATAATTCCAGCTGATTCTAAAAGCTGATAAGTGGAGCTTTCCAGTGATATATGGTACATTATGGTAAAGGCTTTGACTAAGGGGGAGGAGCAGTAAGTGAGCTGAGCCGGCAAGGTGAGGGTCTGCCTTCAGCTGGACAGGAACTGCTTCAGGGACTATCATCAATTAAAAAAAAACATCATGGACATGGTCTAATATAACAAGCTGTAACATGGACACTGAATGCTGCAGGCAAACAAAAATGTTGAGTTTATGTAAAATAGGTAAGGTTTATTGTTGGACAGCTCAGAAGCTTTGAATATGTTTATTTACAATTGTTTGTAAAGAGAAATGGGTGAAATAATTTCCTCAAAGGACATTTCCTGACACACAGAAGTGTGTGTAAGTACTTTTTTGAATAAAAATGTAGCTCTTATTTGCATACAAATTTGTAATTTCATGAAAGCTTCTTGTATCTGGGAGGGTAACGCATGCAGACGGGGCACAGGAGAAAACAATGAGCAGCATTTCAATAAAAACAGCCATACTGTCTCTCAGCTCTCTGTCTCGTTAGAAACGTAAATTGAATTTATCAAACGCTCTGATGTAAAACAGTAAAGTTTGTGTGCTGTTTTGCATCCCTTTAGGTGAAACAAACTTAAATGTGTATTTTGATCTTGCAGATGTGTTTCCATCCCTCAACTGCATTTAAACAATAGCAGGAAAATTCTACGCCACAGACTTTAGACGGTAGTATTATAATAATAATAATAATAATAATAATAATAACAATAATAATATCCTTCATTTGACAAAGTTACAGAGTACTTTACAAAAGGATGTACAATATACACTCAAATTAAGATGAAAATATGAAAAAACTGACATACATAAAATAAACATAAAATATAAACATGAGTTTACATCTAGTCAAAAGCCTTTTTTATGAAAGAGTGTTTTAAGACAGGACTTTAAAACTCAACAGAGTCAGCAGGTAGGTCATTCCAGAGCCTTGGTGCCTGTTTCAAAGTTCAGGGTGTGCAGGAACCATCAGGGACCTGCCATGGACCAGCCAAGATCCTATCAGAGAGAGTGGGGGAGTTTTAAATGGCTGCATCTGTTAATCACATACTTGAAGCTCTGAGTGACACAGATCACATGTATTTAAAAACCAAGATTATGCAATGTTAAAACATCAAAACCGTGCATGAATAAACCATCAGCACATTGAAAGCTTTCAGTTGTCAAAGAATTTTACATCATCTGAGCTGCAGGAATTTCCCCCCTTAAATGAAAAGGAGGATTTGAAGCAGCAGAAGCTGTGGGTGGCCTCATGCATGTGTTTTATCTTCATGTGTAAAAGGATTTCTTTGAGGAAGTTCCTGCTCGTGTGATGATTAACATACATTTTAGCACAGCAGTATAGCTCTGCATGTGTGTGTGTTCACTCTGTAATGTATATGCTGCTCTCTCTGCGGCTGTGGTTGGAGCGTTAAGGAGCTCCCTGTTATGGTAATTTGGTAAAAGCAGAAAATGAATTGGTACGATACATGAAAACAGGGCAATGAAGCAGACGCTGGCTCTTCAGTCCTCCCACATGTTTGTTCTGAATCTCTGGATTACTGCTGCTCTCCATATTTCTCAGCTCCTCTTTTCATTCCTCCTTTTCTGCATTTGATTCCCGCCCTGAAGGGAGAAAAAGGGAGATGAGTTTGAGGCAAGAGACTGGATGACACAAACATTTAGGATGACTGATTGTGTTTGGGAGTGGTGAGAGGGTGATTGTGCGGAGAGGATACAGTGACGCTGTGAGGAAACAGAGAAAAGGAGAACAGGCTGGTGAGCGTGTTTGTCCGAGTCAAAGCCTCCAGCAGAAATTCACTTTCCTCTGATTGCCTCACTCCAAGAGATTGATGGCACCTATGAATATCAAAAAAATGTAATGCATAGTAAACATGCAGAGAGAATCTACAGTAGAATACCATGAAACGTTTAAGCTATTGGAGAAAAATGTTAGTGTGACAGTACAGGTGATTATTTAAGGGTAAAACAAAGACACGTGGATGATTGTTTTACAGCACTGTGTGCATCTTGGGATTCTATTATACAAGCCATCTTTAAGTCCCTCTGCAGTTGTCCCCTGATAGTAATTTGGAAAAATAAAAAACAAATCAGGTAAACCATCCTGTTGTCTTAAAGAGATACGCCAACATCAACATTTTTTTAAAATTTTTTATTTATGCACACATACAAAGACATAGAAACAGATATATACAAAAACATACTACTACTGCGGGTAGTAAATAAATATGTAAAAAAAAAAAAAACTGCAGCAAAAAAAGGAAAGAAGAAAACAACAACAAGCAAACAAATATATATATATATATATATATATATATATATATATATATATATATATACATATATATATACATATATGAAAAAAAACACAAGGAGGTATTATGATCTGTTTGGGTTTTAGTTTGAAGTGGACAACAGGATGGTTTTGGTACTGAGTGGGGAAAGAAGAGGAGTACATGAAAGTTATTTTTATGGGTATGTTTGGATTGGTGTTGTGGCATGAGTTCATTGTCAGGAAAATTGAGCTCAGGATAGTTGAACATATGTTATTGAATTCATCAGGTTGGTTTGTTTGTAAAGCTGAGGTGTTATGATTTGTTTTGAGTCTGTGTTGGGTCAACATTTTTTACCACTTTTTCTTTTCCTGTCTTGCCTCACTCCCAAGTCCAGGACAAACAAATAGACACCATTATTTTGACTCTGCGTGCAGTAACAAAAAAAAAAAAAAAAAAAAAAAAACACCCACCACTAACTAGCTTAGCTCCAACAATGGGAGTCAGTGGGTAGCATTAGCCTGCATCTGCCTACAGTCATCAGATAAACTCTTCAGTAACTCTAAACGGTCCGTGTGCTTGTTGTGATTCGTTTTTACCGCGTTATGTTATGTTGCCTTCTACTATCATTTCTTTTTCCCATCAAAAGTGTATAATATATGAGTCTTGCCTTTAACGTTGGCCCTAAGATGTTTTTTTTTTCCAACATGAACAAACAGAATGTTTAATAATCAGTCTGAACCATCAGTGAGTGAATATGAGAGTGAACGGGTGTGAATGGGTACCAGTGACCTGGGTTGTAGAAGTGCTCTGAGTAGTCAGTAAGACAAGAATTTAATATCTGAGCTCAAGTCTCTTTTTGGATCTTATTGAAGTACTGTGTAAATAATGTGTAAAAATGACATGCTTTGAATCGATGATCCAATTTTGATTTTTTTGTCCTCTTTTCAGGAACAGCACCATCTTAAACTCCAAAGTTTTGTCTGTGACCATCAAGCCGACCCCAGCCTCCATCTCTGCTCCTGTTGTGGTCGAGTTCTCCCATCTGTATAACGTGAGTCCCCTCACAAACTGTTATGAGGGATCTTGGAAGTCTTTGCACTTTCATTTTTTCACATTTTTTTAACAATATTATGCTTATTGAGTCTTTCATGTCTCACATGTCCTTTAGGGCACCACCAACCAGACCTGTATATCATGGGATGAAAGTGACAGGTAAGATTCTTCTTACTGCTGATTTACGACATGACTGTGCTCATATCTTGCCCCCCCCCCCCCCCCCCCACACACACACACACACACACACACACACACACACACTCACACCTGCAAAAGATGAAGGAATCAGATTGGGGATGGAGCAATGGAATAAATGAGAATGGAAACAAAGCAGTGTTTGCAAATGTGCCTTTATCTGTACCTGCTTTTGCTGGAAATCGCGGGACATTTTGTGCTATTTTTGGATGTAATTTCACAGTTTCTCCCACTGGCTGCCTCTGTAGATAGTTTTAAAATGTCAGGTTTAATTCACTAAAGAGTTTGAGTACCTACAGCTTTAATTCATCTTGCAGTGGGAGGCATATGTCTTAGTATTGTAAAGATAGTGGGCTCTGGGTGGACTGGATTCATACCCACATGGCAAGATCCTCAATATATAGTGCACAGTGGCCACCCACTCTGCCACGCTGGCACCCCAAAATTATTTTATGTTTTTAATAAATCATCAGTGAATCCAATCAGTGCCTGTGAACTGAGATTTGGATCTAATCAACTTGCAAAGGACACATTCACACCCCTAATATTTCTAAAACCAAGGCGCTCTGTAATTAATTTATTGACCTGTGTAGAGTCCCTTCTAGCTCGTGCTGAAGGGACTCAAAGAATGTGAGGCAGTGGAAAATACTAAAAAAGAGGCAGCCAATAAGCAGAAATACACCATTTGTCAGTGGCGGACCATTTCTGCAGCAGAGTTTTGAGGGTTAACTGTCTCATATCAGTTCACTTCTCCCCCTGGACATTCAGTCAAACTGTATCATTCTGCGAGGCTGAGCTGACACTGAGTGGTCCAGAGTTCATCTTAAATTATTAAGCAGCACACCAGCACGCACAGAATGCTCTTACTTTTGTCTGTACCAAAAAATAGGAGCTCTTGTCACAGGAATACATTTTGCCAAGATATGATGAACGATACCAAACTATACCAAACCTAACCAAACCAGCTCCATATAGCTCCAAATCAAACCACACCAGCTCCGTATCAAACCAAACCAAACCTCATTAAACAAGCTCCACATCCCACCAAGCCAAATCAGATCTATGTCCAGCAAAAAAAAAACAGCTCCATATCACACCAAATCAAACAAGCAACACATCACACCAAACTAGCTCCATATGGCACCAAATCAAACCACACCAGCTCTGTATCATACCAAACCAAACCCCACTAAACAAGCTCCATATCCCACCAAACCAAACCAGCTCCATATCACACCAAATCAAACAAGCCACACATCACACCAAACCAGCTCCATATGGCACCAAACCAAATTAAAACCAAACCAAACCATACCTGCCCTTTATCAAACCGACCCAAATTACACCCAACCAGACCTATATCACACCAAATCAAACCAAGCAAGACCAAACCAAACTAAACCAAACCAGCTCTATATCAGACCAAAGTATACCAGCTCCATATCCCACAAATCCAAACCAAACCAGCTCCATAACACACCAAACCAAACAAAAAACATTTTCATATTATACCAAACCAAACCAAACCAAACCAGCTCGATTTCACACAAAACTAAACCAAATTAACTCCATCTCATATCAAACAAAAAAAACAATAAAAAGAAAACAGCTTCATATCATACCAAATAAGACCAAATCAGGTCCATATCACACAAAACTAAACCAATCCAGCTCCATACCACATAAAACCAAACCAAACCAACTCCATATCACACAAAACTAAACTAAACCAACTCCATGTCACACAAAACCAAACCAAACTAGAAAAGCACTCAGAGAGTGCAGACCTCCGCCAAGCAGCTTCAGTCCACTTTGGCGAAAATGGTCCTATCTGGTAATGTTACAAAATCCTTTAAAAAAACACCTGTATCCGGATGGTGATCCAGATCAGTCCCAAAATCTAATCATGTCTTCCTCATCCCATTCCACACATTTCCTGAAACTTTCATCTAAATCCGTCCATAACTTTTCAAGTTATCTTGAACACAAACAGACAGACAGACTAACCAACGCCGCCAAAAACATAACCTGCTTGGCGGAGGTAACCAGCTCCATATCACACAAAACTAAGCCAACATAAAACCAAACCAAACTAACTCCATATCACACAAAACCAAACCAAACCCACTCCATACCATTCTTAACTGAACCAAACCTGCCCCTTTATCAAGCCAAACCAAATCAAACTAAATCAGCTTTTTATCATACCAAACCAAACCAGCTCCATATCACTCCAATTCAAACCAAACTAGTTGCTGTGGTCTTTGTACAAACTTTGTTTTTGCCTAGCTTCAATCTGTGTGTGTGGCCCACCTTTTCCCCTGGGTCTTCCTATAGATTGACTTGTAGGTTTAAAATAAATATTCAGTTGTAACTGAGGAGTTTCCCCAGTGGAAGGTGCTGAGCGTGGGACAGCTCTGCAGCACCTGTCTGAAAAAAGCCTTCAGCTCACACCATCACTGCTCCGACACTGATGCAGCATGTGGAAAATTAAAAGTGTCGCTCATAGCTTCCCTCTGACTGCCTGCCAACACAGAGAGCAGTTCACTATCTACAGAGAGATGAAGCATTATGGCACGGAGAGCAGTGAAATTACTCATAAACAGCTCAGTTCACAGCACGTGTTCCCAGACTCAGGAACTGCTTATTCACTCTTGTATTTAGGAGTTTTGTTTCTCCAGGACAAGAAAACAGTCTGAGCATGCTGTAGCACAAGCACTCAATGAGGGAGACGGAGAGGCAAACACTGCGCAGCGTTATTGCAGAGCAGGTTTGGGCATTTGCATTTAGATGGCTGCTGTGCACACTTGTGTTATATTGAAGAAAACATTCATGGCCTCAGTGAGGGGATTAGGAGAAGTTTGACTCGACACATGCAGACCTCGAGGAAGATGGAGAGTGAGACATAGTGACTGAGAGGATTTGTTGAGAGCCGCTGACTAAATATGGATGTCAATAAGACAGCATGTTCTAAATATAGCACAAATAAAGCCTCAAAACGCACAGTCATTCATATTTAATCACTACAAGCTGTGGTGTTTTCAGTTCTGAGCTGTCATTAACATTAAATGAGAGGAAAAATGAGCTAAACATGGTAAAAACAAAATATTTTGATGAACTATTTAGTGCCTCTAAATGGAATGAAACTGCATTTGTCTGTATTCAATTAAATCTCATCCTGGTATCAGATATGAAATATATGCACTTAATGAAGGTGGACACTGAACTGTGCTGTTGGACAGTGATGAAAAGGTGTCTCCTGGAAGCACCAAAATCTTGAAAGCTGTAAGTTAAGTTCGATTTTTCATTTGCCTGATTCAGTCCTGTCAGTCGATACTCAGGGCACAGATGTTTTGTGATTTCTTCCCGCTCTGTTTACTTTGTCAAATCTTCTCATTGCTGTCACTTTTTCTGACAGGAAAGCTTTATTTTATATTCTGACAACTTCCTGTTTCAGTCATAAAGCTGCTGAGTGTGAAAGCCACTTTTTAAATATGAGGACTTTGTTAACATTATGCACTTTCCTTCTAAAGAGCAGTTTGAAGCAGGGGGGCGTCTACGGGTTGGCCTGGATGTGCACCGGCTCACCCAGTCAGAGCTATGAAAATAATATTATACAGCATGAGTCAAATAGTGACTGTGGGCCAAACCTGACCTGCCAGTAATAATTTCTGGCCCACACACTGATCTAAAAACAACTTTAATACATGTGCATTCATTTTTCTAAACCAATAAAGCAATGTCATAGCTTCAGGCATAGCTGCACTGGAGACAGCTGACAGCTGTGTGATCAGCACACTTCTGATTATTGAAAATGCTTCCTATGGACAGAGTTTTGATGCAGACGCAATGAGGGGCAGAAAACGTCCTCCTCTCCATGATATGAAAAGTAAAACCTGTTTTTTTTTTTAAAACATCATTTTGACATTAAGTTGTTTTTGTTCCTAACATGGTGACATGCTGTATCATCTAAATTCTGATAAACTACAGACAGCTCAGCATAAGACTTTACTTAAATATCCAACAATGAAATCTCCTCTTAACTCGGACATATACGTCTAATCACTGCTCCAAGCCCATGATGCAGCATCTGATGCCTACAGCCAATCACCTTGGGAGTGAGGGCCATAAGTTATTGTGACTCATTCAGCCTAAAAAAAGACTCCTATTTTTCACACTTTTGATGGTAAAAAAGAAAACAGGAACATGATAAAGTCACGCAGCCTTTCCGGCATCCCCCTCTCACTCTGCAGGGAGCATTTACCGTAAAGGTTCAAATACAGGAGCACTTCAAATTTAGCAGCTGCTGATTTGACCACAGAAAACAGAGGAGCGGCTGGCATGACCACAGTCTGTCTTGTCTGTCTCTCCCTGCCACAGCGGCCCCTGCAGGCCTGGAGCGCTTCTGATGCTGTACTTGGTTCTG
The DNA here is from genome assembly GCA_037902135.1 of Cetoscarus ocellatus. Taxonomy (NCBI): domain Eukaryota; kingdom Metazoa; phylum Chordata; class Actinopteri; order Labriformes; family Labridae; genus Cetoscarus; species Cetoscarus ocellatus. The sequence continues at coordinate 280,595 of JBAMNC010000632.1, read as the reverse complement.
CTTCATTTCTGCTCTTGCAGATGTTTTCTTCTTATTGAACTTCATCAAGCTGTTTTAGGCCCTCGTCAGCCACCGTACACTTCTACAGATGTTACGTTAAAATAAGTTACCTTGCTATATGGTGTCCTCTATTGTCCACTGTTGACACCGCCAAGTGTTTAAAGCTGTTTAAATTCATATTGTGTGGCGTGATAAATAGTGACATGTAAGATATAATTAGAACAATATCAAAATTGGCAGATTACTGCCAAAAAAGTTGATTATAGGTATGTGCAGACTTTGCATTTTTTTGCCAATATTTATAGCCAAAATTTTTGCCTCATGTTTGCTATATATATCCCATATATATGATGTAATATTGGCAGTATGTTCTGGTGTACAATAATGGTATTGTATATATTTTACTGTGGGATAAATGTTGTTTTTAATGCTCCACATCAGTTTCCAACAAAAATATACAATCTCCATGAAAGAAGCATTTCCATTTTAGCCAAGTGGGGCTTTGTGCTCTTGACAGAAAATACGAAAATTGATTTTGGTATCTGCGATAATGAGTTTGGAAATATTGGCATTCTGGATATTGGCAAAAAATCAATATTGTGTACCCATAGTCTAGTCCTACATAGGATATTTAACCTCTTCTACTAATTGATGAGTCTGTCGTAGCCTGCTTGCTTCCTTTCAATAATGCAGAGCGCGACTCGTAGTCATGACAACGCTTTCTGTGACGTTATGGTGTAAGGTCACCTCCTCATGGGTGAATCGGCTGAAATTTGTAGCTTTTATGCAATGATCTGGAATAAAGATCCAAGCTGCTAAAACTGCCTGAAAGTGCAGGGGACTTTTTTGTTTGTCTGGAGACTTGAATCTAAATGATGACTTAGTTTTTGCTTTGGCTGATGATTCATTTTTCTTATGGTTCCAATCATTTCAGGCCCACTTAAAAAAAGGTTTAGTAAAAAAAAATGTTATCATGATTTATTAGAACAATATGATGGGTTTCTGATGATGTTGACCTTTAGGACCTCAATGATGTTTCCACCATCATCAGACATAAGAGACGAAATGGATAGAAAATGAGAGAAACATCACGAGGACAAAAAAAAATCTAATTTCATTGTGTCTGGATAAGGGTATGGGTGAGGAGTTGAGGAGGGGTGTTTCTTTGCAAAATTAAAATTCACTCTGGACAGGCACTTTGATTAATGAGTTAATATTTCAGGGAGAAATTGGAGTCTGAGGAAGCGTCCTTGTCATGTTGATAAGAGCCGTGAAGCAGCTCTGGCCTTCTCTTTCACCACGCTTCAATCTCCTACAATCAATAAGAAGAACAGAGCAGCTTCTTCCTGTCTCCCTCCCACTCACTCACTCTGACATTATTACTTAGTTTTGTTTACAGTGTGTCTCACCTGCTGTATTAATACCTCCATCTCCTAATCTGCTCTGACTTCACCCTGAAGAACGACGAAGCAGCCTCAGAATATCTCATAAATCAAACACTCTCAAAGGAGCCCACTGTTAACCCGATCTGGTTCATGAGAAAGTAGAGGGATAAGCACCGTCATGCAAGGAAAGCAAACACACCAGAGATGCTTTAGTTCATGATTTAAATGCCTGTTTAACCATATTAAGTGAAAACAGGGCACAATAAGAACTTTTAGAATGAGGAAAATTACAGTCAACCTTCAACTTTCTGTTTTACCACGATGTCCCAACAAGCTGTTTTCTCTAGAGAGCCTGAAAGCCTCACCACAGCTGCCAATCGAAATGATTTAGAAGCCTGCAATTAATATTGAACAATATTGCGTCCTAATTCAACGGAATTACATTTAAAATAAAAAGACGTAAAGTTTTGACTACTTAATTGTCAAAGTGCTGCTATTTCATCCATCCATTATCTAAACTGCTTATGCCTTTGAGGCTGTGGAGGGGTGGAGCCTATCCCAGCTGACATTGGGCAGGAGGCGGGTACTCCCTGAACCGGCCGCCAGCCAATCACAGGGCCACATAGGGAGACAGACAACCATTCACTCTCATTTTCATACCTAATTTGGAGTCACCATTCAACCTAATGAGCTTGTTTTTGGTCTGTGGGAGGAAGCCAGAGTGCCAGGAGAAAACCCATGCATGCAAACTCCACACAGAGAGGCCCTGACCGACCAGGGAATCAAACCAGCAACCTTGTCACTGCAAGGCATGTGCACTACCTGCTGTGCCACCATGCCTCCAGCTCCTCTTTCAATTAAATAAGTAGTAGTATTGTACCAAGCACAAAGGGTATTTTCTCCGCCTCCAAGAACTCCCATCAAAAAATAATACCACAGTTTAAGAGTACACTACCTATAAATGTTTTTAAGTGCATTAACTTTTTGGAAATATAAAGTTTATCCGGAACTAATCGACTCACGTAGCATATTCCTCCACACAGCACTGCCGCTAGCCGCACAATGCTAATACACACAACCCCTATCAATACACAACAGTAATAGTTATGTGTGTGTGTGGGAGAGACACACACACACAGGTAGTCTGCAATGCTATGGTAAAAAGCCTCCTCTACTCTGCTTGTTTGTCTCTGACAGATCATTATTACTTACTTTGAGGATAAACTGTCATCAGGTTCTTCAAGTTTGGGATGTTTTTTCCAGTTTACCTTCGGGAAATTGAAGAATGTCCACAAAACTCCAGGATTCAGAAGAGCAGGAAAATCTGTATGAGTGATACAGACAGCGTGAGAGTCTCCAGTATCCTCTGACTCAGACAGATCCTGAAGTCGGTCTGTACCAAGATCCACTCATGGCAACAGAAGCACCCAGGGTCCGTGGGCATTGAGTTGCACTTCATACACTTGCATCACTGTGCTCTTTCTTGACCTCCAGTTTCCACCGATGTTTCCTCTCTGTTTCTTTCGGCCTGTTCGGTCTCCATCTGCAGCAGCTCCTCTTCTGTGAACTCCGGTTCACACAGATATCCTCTTGGCTCCAAAGTGAATGGAACTTCATCGTCGCTGTCATAATCACTCGTATTAATTTTCCTACGTTGTCTCTTCCTCACACCGCTAGGAGTCAGAACAAAACAATTACAGTACTTGATAAAAGTTACACGAGGTTACAACTGGCGTCTGAAGTCGCTAGCTTGTTATGTTTACAACAGCTGAGAGGGAGGCGGAGTGATTCAGTGGCTTGCGGCAATACGCTATGTGAGTCGGTTAGTTCCAGATAAACTATATTTATTAAAAGTTGAAACCACATTCTGACAACCTCAAAGCTGCAGAAACCTCACACCCAGGGGAACGAGATTTAAAATAAATTTATTATAAATATTCAATTGTAACAAAAAAGACATAGCAGAGCATAAACAGAAACTGAGGATGGAGAATTGGTGAGTGATAAAAAAAACTAAAAGTTCACGAAGAGCTCAAACCTCCACCAAAGCACGGCTCATATTAAGTTATCCTCGAAAATATAGAAAATTAATGAGCTATTTCAGCTAAGCCACCTTGGTACTTTTCTGCAGTACTCCGCTTTAACAGCATTTGACTGGCCCAAAAACATTGTAGTGTTGTATGAAGAAGTTACGTTTTGTGTGCAGGAGCACTCAAACGTGATGATATGACTCTGTTGTGAAGCTGGAGATTAGCCTTAAATGTTTCAGATTAAAGATACATGCTGTGTTTTGCATTATTTACTCATTTCAAACTTCCCCTGGAATTTAAACACATCCATCACTGCTTCGTTAAGACAAAATCATTTTTTCAATTTGGCAAACAGAATAAGCAGGTTACTTCAAAAGTTTAATTAATGCTATTATAGGGTGACAACAGATAGAATAAAATAAGCCTCATTTGACAACTTGCATCTCTGTTTGAAATATTTCTGTGAACCAAGGATCTGTCATTCCAGTTACTGACCATTTGCAGACACGTAACTCACATGACGTCACTTAGTTCGGAAGTGCCACTCTTATTAATCCACTATAACACATTTTAGCTGATAATCACTGCAGAGATGCATTCTAAGCCACTAAAGTAACAGGAAGTATCTTTCATATTTAACAAAAATGTCACTGAGTCCATCAGTGAGTTTGGGTGCCTTAAGAAGACTAACAAGCCAAAAAACGAGCATAGACCAGACTGAAACAGCCACTGCACAGCAGTCATACAGCGTGTGGATTGACCGTTTACCGGGAGGCTCAAAAGAGAAAAAACAACCACTGCACAGTGAGATAAACTGGTGATCTTTCCAGCAATTTCCAGCAGTTTGTTTAAGATACATGAGGAGACTTGTATGACCACAGAGTCCACACAGCAAAAACGTCTGCTTATGGAGACTGAGCAGGTTTGAATGATAAATGGCAGAAACTCAAATGGGAACTGGGGGACATGAGAACATCCAGGTGACCTGTGGATACAGGTGTATGAATTTTGGGTGTATGTTGTCAAATTCAGTGAAATACCAGAGTGACTTGGTAAAAACACTTCAGGATGTTTCAGGATGTTTGAGGATCAGAGGACAGCAGCGGCTGATGTGTGTAAATCTGCAGTCTGTGTCACTCATGCAGATCCTCCTTGCTTTAATGAACATTTATTCTTGTACAGACACAAATCAACATTTTTAAACTCTAAAGACAAACCAGACACCAGAATTAAAATGTATCCTCAGAGTAAGTATTCGGCTCATTTTGATTGTTTATTGGATAAAGACACAGCCATGTTTTTAATGATAAGTTTACTTGATGATTGCTAGCATTAGCATTAGCCCATGAAGTGGTCCTGTTGCATATGATGGTTTATGCTTCATGAAACGTCTGTCAGATTTATAAAAGTGACATTTAAAGCCTTGTCATAATAGTCCACTACAGAAAATAGTCGACTACACATAATAGTCCGCTACACAAAAGCATATAATACAGGGACTTTTTTTTTGGTTGGTCCAGTGTGATGTTACATGGCTTTCCATAAATGTGCCTATTTTCTCCAAATTAATCATGACTATCTCATCCTGAGATAAAACAAGACATTGACATAAATACAGCTCAGTATGAGAAACAATGGACCATATCTATTTTGAAAAAAATGCTAACGAAATTTGACGAGAGAGATATTTTGATAATCATCTCTTCCATGGAAGAAAATAAACCTTGAACAGATTAACTAGGTAAAAACAGATTTGGATTTGATGTGAATCCTTGGTTGGTGTCACCACCTATGGTAGCTCTGTGTATATAACAAAAGACAAATGAAAACTTGTATGACCTCAAAAATTCACGAAAAGCAGAACAATTGTTAAAGATTATAATTATTTTGGTTAGCAGTGTTCATCAGACTGCAGTCACTAACCAGCCTTTCTCTGTTTAAGTAAAATCAACATGGACGTCTCTGTTTATTTCTGGAGTTGTTGCTGACTTAGACAAGCCGCCTCGGTTCATCAAACCCATTGGAGCTCAACACCGTGGGCTCAAGTTTCCATCTTTTACTGTAACGTGATTATATCAGAGAAGGTGAGCTTCAGCGAGCAGAGGCCATGTTTGTTTACCTCAGAGCAGAAAAAGAACAGGCTGCGCTCATTCTCCTGCATTTGTATTCAGATCATGTCAGTGCATCCCGACTTCACTGGCAGACAGCTCACCAGCTGTTTTACAGCGCAGGACGTTGATGAATAGAAAATGTTACCCAGCGTCTGACAGGACACCAGGAGTTTTAATTTCTCAAAGTGTTCAGCTCATTACAGTCGATCTGATGCTGCTCACCCAGGCCTGAACGCCAGTGACACAAGGTTTTTGTGAGAGAAGGGTCTGGCTGGTCTATGATGTACCCCCATTTACTGCAAATCTGGTCTCGATTGATGATCAAACACGTTATCAAAAATATTTCTGTTTCAAAAATGTGCCTGTCATTTAAAGTTCTGTTCAGGCTCTTTGTAAATCTGGACTGAGGGGTGTGTGACTCTTTTATATCCCTGTGCCTTTGTCTCTCTGCTGCATGCTTAAATTGCCTGCAGAGGAACATTGGCATTTAATTGGCATCATTTTTGTGCCCATGACACTGAGTGTACAGCAAAATGGACAGCACTGACATGTTTCTCTGGTTTCGGAGCACAACCCTGCAAAGGGGAGATGGTTGTTTCAGAGCTCAACTTCATAACTAGCCCCACTGGCCAGTACGCATGATAGACAGGCTCCAGGCCAGCGGACTGAATGTTCCACTGGCCCACTCAAGACAATACACTCAAAAATACACAGTAAATGACTTTTTGTGAAATGTTGTTTATTTGTGTTTTAATGAAATCATTTTGATAACACCTGCTGTTCGTGTTATCAGGTTGATAAGGGGGAAAATCTGTAAAAAATCAATGGGAGCACACTGGACTGTACACGGTGACAAGTATCCTCACAAGACTTGTGCAGGTCAGCTGCTCCATGAGGGGGCTTTCTTACACTAACAGGTTGTGCAGTGGTGGTTTGTCCTTTATGGGTACATCGCATGAAGCTCAGGCCTTTTCTCCATTTTTCCTCTCAGTGTTTTTTTTTGTGGACATCAACAGGTGGATGAATAACAGCAGTCAGACGCTAAAAGCTAATGACATTACAGCATGTTGAAGTTCATGGCTGTTAACTTTACTAAACAAACTCCATCAAAGATCGCTGTGTTCTGTTCAAAACTGAGAAATGTCCTGAAACGAACAAACTCTCTTTGTTGGGTTGACTTTACAATACGTGCTTGAGGTGACCAGATAAACACACACGTTTTAATGAGTTTATATGTATCTAGGTATCACTTTAAATTAAGGTGCCATAGTAAGTGTTGATTAATGCCTGATAAGCACCAATTAACAATTAAAAAGCACTTACAAGGCACTAGACAATGTTCGCACTTGAGATCCACCTGCAAATGGTCCTTATTAACTATCAATAAGTGTCTTATACCTCACAAGTGAACACTTAATAAATGTCTTCTTAATGTTTATGAGAATCTTATAATTGTTATAAGTGCTTATTAATTGTTATTTGATGCATATGTGTCAGACCGAGCCATCAAAACAGGGGTACACCACCTCACGCCCAGGGGGTGGTTCATACTCGTGCGCAGGTCAGACAGAGGGGAGGGGGAGTTGTGGGTCATGTAGCGTGCGGAGTTAGCGTAAGAGAGAGACACGGTAGTTACCCTCAAGCGTTGGCTGGTCCGGCCTCCGCCATGTTGGTCAGCTACGCAGTTTCTACGGCCGTTTCCATGACAATGCGCGTCCATGAACTTCGGGGGTGGAGTATGAAGGGAGAGGTGGGTCTGTATTCGTTTACACTTAAAATATCAACAACCTCTCTACTCGTTTTCTCCCACATCGCTGACTACACCTTTAATTAACGCTTATGAAAGTACCTTAATATAAAGTGTTACCTACATCTATAATATAGGGCACATATATATGGCAGCACAGTAGCAGGTAGTGCATATGCCTCAAGGCAAAAAGGTTGATTGGTGACTCTAAACTTCTGTTTGGTGTGAGCGTGAACGGTTGGTTGTCTGTCTCTCTATGTGGCCCTGCGATTGACTGGAGACCGGTTCAGGGTGTACCCCGTCTCTCGTCCAATTTCAGCCAAGGTAGGCTCCTACCCACCCCACCACCACCCCTCACCGCCAGGCCTGCGACCCCAAAAGGGAAAAGCAGAATAGATAATGAATGAAGGGCATACAGTGCTTTACAAATTTATTAGACCACCACCCAGTGTAAAGTTTGTGCCATAGCTGCCATAAATAAACAGCACTGGGAACTACCAAAATCATTTTAATGTTTCTGTAATGGTAAATACACCAGCATTAAAAAGCAATTTAACAAAAAAAAATATTTTTAATGTTAAAATCAAATTATTATTGTTGTCCATGAATTTTAGAATTCACTTTTTCACTAAAAAACCAACCAAAAAAAAAAAAAAAACACTTAAGCACATTAATATTTCTTGATTTAGATGTCAAATTGTAGTAACTTACTTGCTGAACAAGAAAAATAGTTTAATGGTTGAATATCATGCTTGATGAATTTCTGACTTTTCAGACAAAGCCCATTGAGGCTCAAATCTGTGTTTGAAAAGGTGAATTCAGTTTGAGCTCCTCAGTCCTCTTCAAAATGTAGGTCCAATAACAAAAACATTCTGGGTTTTTTTTTTGTTGTTGTTGTTGGGTTTTTTTTTGATTGCACGGACAGACAAAGTCCATCTTGCAAATATCAGAATGATTATATTCAGATTTTTTCTAAATCAGGAATCAGACAGAAACACTTGTAAAGACTTTGTTCTTTGCAGTGAAAAGTTTTTTTGTTTGTTTGTTTGTTTTTCAGCAGATTGGCACCCCCAGCAAGTCTTGATCCATCTATTCTAAATATTTCTGTGAGAGGTTTCTTAAATATGATGTTAGCTTGAGACACTGGAATAATTAACAGATATTAAACTGCAGTCCTCTTCTTTGTTTAGGATCAAACTTGATGCCTTAAAGACAGAAATATTCTGACTTCATGGTTCTTGTATGTGGGTCAGGTCTAAAAAAAATTCTTCACTCATCAGCTCCCATAATGCACTGTGACATGTTTCTAGTCAGTAATTCAGAGTTTTATTATAAACTGAGTCACACTGGATGCCCTCATCAGACATATTTTACTGTATGCGTCATACAAACTTGACTACAACTCATGTTAAGTCAGTGTAGTGCACTGATGAATAAAATGTTATATTTGTCATTGTTATGACTCATGTGATGCATATTCATTTGCAGTAAATACATTTAAATTATTTCAGAGTGTTACTTAAATAAGTACTTAAAATGCCAGATACTAGCTGAACAGTCCAAACACATGTTTTTATTTATTTATTTTTATTGCATCACATGATCTCTGTATACAAACTGACCTGAGAGCAGCAAACAGTCTCCTCCCCGTCTCTGCATTTCCCGGCAGCCTGCTCCTCCTCCATGTGGCCGGTTCTTGGCAGAGGACTTTCCTCCATGCAGGGTTGCTGGAGCAACACCTAAATTATCCAATTAGGGATGGGGTGAGACTGTCTGTGAGCCTCACAAACACACAAACACACACACCTGATCACATCAGTAGCAGGAACAGCACTGAGTCTTAATATACTGGATTTCTGTTAGAGGTGATGTTCTAGTGTCAGCGCTGCATCACCTAATGCTGCACTACACACACACTCACACACACACCCACACACACACACACACACAGATCAACACTTAACCAGACACATTCACCTGCAAACAGTGGATCCTCTGTTTCTTTATCTGTCAACTCATGCAGCCAATAAATATCTCAATCTGTTGAATTATATTTTGATTTTCTGCTGACTTATCGTTTTTAGCATTGTTTGGTGTATAGAGCAGCACAATAAGTCACAGTTTTATCATTGAAGAGGGAATGCACATGATGTCACAGTTATCAAATCACAACAGTCATCAGTAGGAAGCAATAAGTACTTGAATTGAAAAGTTTCAAGTTTCTGTTGTTCTCATTTGACAATGTTCATTGCAGGCAGTACAGCTGATGCTATAGAAATGTTTGGATGCCAAATGTCAGGTTTATAATGGAGCCGTGATGTCACAGCAGCCAGTATCATATCACTGAGCATGCACGCACTTTGGTAATGTCAAGTATGAACCACACTTCTCTCATCGTCCCCTGGTTTTTACTTTATAGAAAAATCAAGACATTATGTTCCGGCAAAGTATTCATAAAATAAAACATCCATTTCTGAGAGCAGTAGCACGAAGAACATTAGATTAAGTTTTTTCTTTTGTTTATTTGTTTGTAGTCACAGAAAAAAACCTGAAGAAGCTTGTTGACAACAGCTCCACCATTAATTATTTAAAAATAGTCAAGACCAAAGATTTTTACTACAATTAAATGAAATTATTAAATGAATATGTCCTTATTTCTGACAAAAATTGAGGTCATTTGAAAAAAAAAATATCAGTTTGGGTGTCACAATAAAATCAAATGTAAAAAAGACATTGAAATGGAAGCTGAAGCTTAAGTACATGATTCTCATTTTGGATATTGACCACTTGCATGTTACATCACACTCTGTTCCAGCATGCTTAATGGATGTTTAAGCTTAATAATAATAATAAAAAAAAGTCTCTTGGTAAGTTAAACCAACATATCCAACTATAATTATTTATTGCTGAGTTGTGGACCACTCTAACGAGGCTTTAAATCAGTTTTATAAGAGAGAGTTATTTTAGGAAGTTAAAACTAATTAGCAACAGAAGCACTTTGTGGGCTAATGCTAATGCTAGCAATCATCAAGTCAACTTATCATTGAAAACATGGCTGTGTCTTCATTCAATTATCAATTAGTGTGAGCCGAATACTTACTCTGAAGATAAACTGTCATTCAGCTCTTCTGGTTTGTCTTAAGAGTTTGGAAAACGTTAATTTGGGTCTGTACAAGTACAAATGTTCATTACAGCAATGAGGTTCTGCTAACAAGAGTCACAGACTGCAGATTTACACACATCAGCCGCTGCTATCCTCTGATCCTGTAATATCCTGGAGCATCCTGATGTGTTTTTACCAAGTCACTCTGGTATTTTGCTGAATTTGACAACATAACCCAAAAATGTATCCACCTGCATCCACAGGTAGCCTGGATGTTCTAATGTCCTCCAGTTTCAGTTAAGGTTTCTGCCATTTATGATTCATTTGAAGAAATTTTTACTGTGTGTACTCCCTGTTCATGCTAGTATCCTCATGTATCTGAAACAAACAGCTGTAATAATCCCTGGAAACAAAAAACAAATTATCTCACTGTGCAGTGGTTGTTTTTCCTCTTTTGAGCCTCCCCTAAACAGCCGGTCCAGATGCTGTCTCACTGATGAGCAAGGGCTTTTTCAGTCTACACTTGTGTTTCTGTTTGTGAGTCTCTTTAAAGAGCCCACACTCATCTGACAGATTCAGTAACATTTTTGTTCTGTTACTTTAGTAGTCCAATAGTGCATCTCTTCAGTTATCGGCAAAAATGCGATATAGTCGGTTGACAATGCCTGTACTTCTGCCGTCCACAGAACTGAGTGACATCAGGTTAGTTACATGCCTGAAAATGATCGATGCAGAAAATCACAGATTCAGAGTTATAGTCACTTTACAGCCTCATTCTGTGACCCAGGGCAATAATGCTGTATTATAAATGTAACTTTATTGCTCCAAAAATTGTATTAAGTCATAGCGTCTACATTCTGAAGGCATGACAAGCATTGGTAAAAACTGTCGCACTAAAAACATTGTATGGTGGAGTTGCTGCAGCATGATTCTGATAATTTTGTGCAGTTTCAGATTCAACTTTATAAAATAATTTTGTGTTGCAAAAATCAACTCATATTGTTCTGGTTTAAACTGGTAACCTGACCCACCAGATGAACCATTCAATATATTTTAGTAGTCCATCTAGGAAACAGCCCATTCAAAGCGTTTGGAAATGGGCAGAACCTTTCTAAGCATATTTGCAGTTGATTGGACGATTGTTCTGTCAATCACATTCATTACAGGCCAATCAGATCATTTAGTAGGCGGGTGCTTGATCAAACTCTCGTGAAAACATGTCAAAAGTGGAGCAAAAATATCCTTACTATAAGTTTGTAGTGTTGGTATTTGTTTTTCATCTGATTAAGAAATGTGGTCCAGATCTGACAAAACTGCTACTGAAGCTGTTAGCATCTACGCTAATCCCTGTATGAGCAGTCACTTCCTGCTGTGGTCTGACTCGTAGCTCCACCTCTTCCTGCTCGAAAGGGCGCTGAAAACTGCTCCAGATTGTGTAAAAGGATTGATCATGAACGCAGTATAATTTAAAATGTACAAAATGAGTTGGTGCACAAAAGTTTCAGGTGTTTCTGAGCCAGACATCCACATATACATTAAAATGGCAGCCTCACTCCAGCGTAACGTCAGGATAATGAGTGAGCTTCCAGTACATTTACATAAATGCTCGCCTGTTGATTCATCCTTTGTGTGATGGTTGTATGAGAGGCCTTCACTCATTCTATAGATGTCAATGAGCGTCTCTCAGAAGAGCAGCGTGATGACTGACAGTTTAAGTGTCCTTCATTGTCACAGCCCGACAGATTGATTCACATTCAAGTCAAATCGAACACGCTTCTCTATCAAGTCGATGTACATTTCAAGTCAATCAACCTGGTGTGAATTTGTCTGAGGAATGTTTAAATCTGTGGCCTGTTGCTGCGTGTTTGAGAGTTCATTTCACTCTGCTGCTTTTTCATGTGTTTGTCTTATCTTAATTTCTGTGTGCAGTGAAGCAGAGTATTATACGGCTGGTCAGTGCGGCGGCTCACTGTTGCTGTCTAATTGTATGATGTGTCAAATTATCAAACCCTGCTGCTTGTTGAACTGTTATCATTCACAGACAAAATACAGGACAACACCCCCCCGCTGACTCAGAGTCTGCAGGGTTTTTTGGTTGCTTTTTTTTTCTTAGAAATTTCTGCCTAACTTATGCTCAGTTCTGGTAGATTCACTGCTGAAATATGAGTTTTGCAAATCACCCAGTGAGACTTAACTCTCAAAACAAGTAACTGATATAGTGCGTTACGGATTGTATGGATTAAAACACTTGATACTTGAGTAATTGAGTATTTAGGAACCACAACTAAATTCAGCTCTCACACGGCTCTTGTTCCATTATTGTCTCCAAAGATGGACTCACTCTCAGCGTCATAGTGAAAAACACAGTCATCTTCTGTTATGGAAAGTGTATCATGAAGCAAGGCTGCCATGTTTGTGGAAACATAAAAAAAAAAAAAGAAAAAAAGAAAAAAATCATAATTCCCTGAACAGTTATTTTAAATTCATATGTATTAACGCATGTAGTGTATTAAATTATCAAAAGAAAGAATTACATAGCATCAGAAATTAATCCCTTTATTGAGATCCAAGTCATGATATTAAATATTTTTATTATTTAAGTGTGAATATTTAGGCACTCTATTCATCTGTTCTATTTACTGCATGAATGTTGCACATGCTTTTTGTATTTGGAGAGCCTAAGGCAAGGCAAACAATAAAGATTTATTCTGTTTTACTATTTTTCTACATTATTACCATCCGTATGAAACATCCTACACTGCGTTAGAATTTGTATATTTTTCGTCAGCAATAATTCAGTTTTAGTCAAAATGGGTAAATTTAGCAAGGAAGTATCAGTCTTTATCAAGAACATACCTATTTCCAAAAGAAAAAAATCATAAACTGAATGAGAATCATGAAAACTAAATATGAAAAAAATAAGTTAAATACTGATGCTCTCTTCTCCACTTTAATAACATGCAGAGCTAAGCATGAACCATTTCATCGTGCTTCCTCATTTCCTAAGTGTTGTTTTGGATTTAACAAATGAATGCAGGGCAGACTTTAAAAACATAGCATGTCCATGATGAGCAGAAAACACACATGTAGGTGGAGGCTGTATAGCTATGACATCATCAACCCCAGGAAGTAAAAAACAAAGCATTTTTGAGGGCATTTTCTTTGAAGAAACAAACAGCTTTTCTCTGTGAACTGAAAGTTTAGTAAAAGGTGTCACATTCTTCTGCTCCCTAAGGCCCTTTTAACATCAGAAAAGCAAAGAAAGGGGATTTTTCAGGACATGGGACCTTTAAAAATAAAGAGGAGCTGACACTCTTCCTGGGTTTTGGACTTATTGTCCAATTAGGGCACTTAAGACTTTTTTTTTTTCTTTAAACTGGGCTCTATTCATGTAAATGTAAGAGCCAAATAAAATAAGGTGTTTGAATTACCTGAGTAATTTCCTTTGGCCAGTAGCTGCAAAACAGGCTGCAGTGGGAAAGGATTGTTTATGAAACATGTTGAACAGAAGAGGAACCTGAAAAACGATTAGAATCAAATCCAATGTATTTATTGGCACGAATGTTGCATGGCATTATTGCCAAAGCATTTTGTGTTATGAGTTTGAAAATAAAAAAATATGGTCAACTGGATGGCTCAGTGGGTTAAGCTGGTTGTCCCCTAAGCAGACTGTCAGGGGTTCAAATCCATGTCAGGGTGTACCATCATCCCAGGTGGATTTTTGGGCAAGGTGTGGTATCAGGCTTACCTTAGAGGTCGCCTTGGATGAAAGCATCTGCTAAATAACATTGTAATTGTTGATTTGAATGATATAAATTAGTAGCATTTTGAGTATTATCATACTTCATAGATTTTTCTGTATTTCTCTCCCAGAAGTCATTCTGGTCCCATCGGACTTGGGTACAATCACATTTTCAATGAATCTTTTTCCTGTTTAGGTACTTTGTAAAAACTGTCTGTTTCTATGATAAGTGAGGGGTCTTAAATATTTCCATCTTGGGGGTCTGGACGAAAAGTTTAGGAACCACCGAGCCAAACAAACCCATCAAAGTATTCAAGCTTTTCTGTGGTCTCACAAAGTCTGTGTGTGTTTGTGTTTTTTGGATTCAAGTTTCTAATTGAGGATCTCTCGTCTGTTTTACAACATTTGTGTGAAGAACTTTTTGTTTGTGAATGCAGACATTTGAGTGCATTTTGCATTAATAATGTACAGTATACTAATAATGCATATAAATAGTGTAAACCTTAGAGACTCAAGCTTCAGTCAAGTTTCATTTATGTATTATTGTTGCATCATTAATGTTATTAATGGACAAACTTCTAGTCTGCAGCATAAATAATAAATGTCTCTTAAAGAGTCAGCTTTGCTTATAGTCCGCCTCCCCTGAGTCCATCAGCGCTGCATCACTCTCAGTAAAAGCTTTTTCCTTTATTATATTCAGTCCTTAGTCTTTTATTTTATGAATTGTTCTTGATGTTTTTTATCTGCTTACAAATTTAATGCAAAGTTAAGCGAAGTTTAAGTGATAGAATATGACGTGGTTGTTGGTGCCAGACAGGCTGGTCTGAGTGTTTCAGCTGATCTACTATGGTCTGGAAAAGAGGAAATATCCAGCTCAAAAATCCCTTGCTGATGCCAGAGGTCAGAAAGGAGTGGCCAGAGTGATTCAAGATGATAGAAAGGCAACAATCACTCAAATAACTTGCTGCATTGAGGTATACAGAAGACTAATTCTGAAAAGCACATATCAGATCTTGAAGCAGAATGGATACATCGGCAGAAGGCCACACTGGGCGCCACTCCAGTCAGCTAAGAACAGAAAACTGGGGCTGTAGTTCACACAGGCTCACCGAAAGTAGACAATAAATGAATGGAAAATGTTTCTTGGTGTGTTGAATTTTCTGCTGCCATCTTCAGATGTTTAGGTCAACAGGGTCAGATTGAGATCTGCTGGTTGGTGACCTTGGTTAAAAATTTTTTTTTTGCAATTCATGAAAGAAATTTAAGGCAAAGTCAAAGTCCACACTTTTAAGATGGGGGTCCAATCACTGGTCCTTTATAGATAACAGTTGTCTTGCATTAACTCAAGCAGCAATACAATGATTTAGGCCAATTTAAAAGTACAAGCAATATAATAAGAAGGTAAAATAATGGTCTATGGTCTATTATTTAAAGATTTATCTGCATTTCTGGGTCAAAAGATTTGAGATTCATGCTTATTATATCTTAAAATAAAATGATAAATACAAACTACCAGATACTTAAAAATGGCCAAGAAACCAGAGAGTTTTTTTTTTTTTTAGATAATTTACTGTATGATTAACAGCTGAAATGTGTTTTATTCAGTTTGAGGCTTATTTGTGTCTCTAAACAGAACAGCTTGGCTGCAATAGTTACCATAAGTAATTAAAAAAAAAAAAAAAATCATATTCATTTTCTTGAAGGATGCTTGGTTTTGAGAAACTTTGAATGAGGCCCAATGTGACATCTCATCATGGGCCCCAGAACTTCTGTCAGCGCCCCTGGATGGAGGTCAGATCTGTATAAAGTGAGATGTACTTAAGAAAGTGACCGGTGAGCAAACATGACGGGTCTCTTCTGAATGAAATCTTGTATACAGCAATGCAAATATGTAGCCAATTAAAAAGTGGTTGGTAATATGTTAATGATGTATTTTTATGGCTGATGATTATTTGAAGACTTGAGATATTTTTAAGCTAATAAAACATGCAAATAAAGCCTCATGAAGGCAAAAAATAATGAGAACAATAAAAATATAATTGTAATGAGATAAACAGCAATAATAATAATAAAAATAATAATAATGATTTCCTGATGGGCGGCTGGATGTTTGATTAAAGTGTGCTGTTGGCAGAGCACAGTGTAGTATCCGTGTGCTCTGCTGTAAAGTGTCCGGGCTGGGAGCTGCCGCTCGCCGCCTCTCTGCGCTCCATCACCGCGGACGCGCCGCTCTCTCTCTGCGGCTCCCTGCGCTCGGAGCAGGAGATGTAAAGTGGACTAAATAGCCTGTGCTGGATTTAACCCGCTTTTCTTCTGCCTTGAAATTCACCGCATCGCTTCTGTCTCTGCGTGTGTGTGTGCGTGTGCGTGTCTGTGTGATCCGTGTGCGTGTGCGTGCGTGTTTTCTCCCCGTGCAGCTCCTCTCTGCTGGGATCCTGGTCTGCCAGGGGCTGCAAAGCCGTGCTAGTCGACTCGTTCCGAACCAAATGCGTGTGTGACAGACTGTCCACCTTCGCCATTTTAGCACGGCTCAATCCCGACATGGTAAGTCCGACATCCTCCCTTCACTTAAGCTTTCCGCAGACGGTGTGTGTGTTTTTGTGAGAGGATAAATTTGTGTGAATGCATCAGCTGTTTTTTTTTTTTCTTCCTCCAAAGCAAAGGGCGTCATTGTCATTACATATCAACAGATCCTCCCTCTCTCCCCCTCCTCCCCTCCCTCCGTCCGTCTCGACATGCCAAAACCATGCAGCAGAATCTTCTCTTCAGAGAAACAGATCTTATTTCCATGAAGGAGAGGGCTTTTGATTGTGTGTTTGAGGAGGAACCGCTCACAGGCTGCTAACCTGAGCAGTGAGATGGTGCTGATCACTACCACACATCCACACACACTCATGACACAGTGATGGGATTTAACATCATGTTGCAGCTCAAGATCACACCTGCATGCACCCCTTCCTCCATTTTCCCCTTTCTCTGCCAACAATAGCCTCTCATATTAGCATATCTTAACATATTACACTGTCAATGCTGTCTCCATGGTAACCAGGCCCTGTGGAGAAGGTGCTGCATTGCAATCCAATAAGAGCACACACATCTAAATTAGCCACACAACATATCTCCTTTATATTATGTCTGCAGCTGTGCACAGTGGGCCAGCTGTGTGTGCATATGTGTGCGTGTGTGTGTGTGTTTGTGTTAAAATCACTGCACTGTCCCTGTGAGTCAAACGTGCCCCAGTTTCTTTGGGGAAAAGGGCAGCGTCTTTGTTGGGGATTTTCATTCACAGCGATTAGTTATTATTAGACTGGAAATTGCCTCAGAAGCAGTTTGTTCACTAGTTGCCGTGGTAACAGCATGGGCACAGAGGATGTCTTAAAGACGTAGCAGGCGGCGTGCTGTTCACGCTGCTGCTGCTGCTGCTGCTGCATGGCCTGCAAGGAAGGCTAGGCCACACGGACACTGGATTTCACTGATCAGGGGTTTTCCGTCTTTGGTTTGGCTGATTTGATTTGTGCCTTTTACTCGAGAGAGTCTGGTTTTCATAGATGAAGAAGATCAAGAGGCGAGGCAGTGAGTATGTTTTGATGGCTCTATTAAGCTATGTCCACGGGCTAACAGGCTGCTGCTGTGTGAATCACTGGAGTTGGGAGACTAAATGTAGGGATGGCGCTTGATGGTTTGAGTGGCACCAATTAGAGCTTAAAGATATGTTGAGTTAAACTAATAAATGTGTTTTCAAAGACATTTGGGCTTTGGTACAGTGGTTTATGTCAATATAGTTGTTATTTAGCTAAAATAAGGCTGGATGGTAAAGTGGCTCTTTGTTTAAGATCTCAGATGAGCAGCAGAAGTTTTATTTTTATATTTTGCTGAGAATGCTAAACTGGATACAAAAGAGTTTGAGTGGGACAAATCTTTTCCATTTCTCTCATTAGCAGCAAGTACAATATGATGGTAATATGATGAGCTTCAGGCCTTAACCTCAAGCTTCTGCAGCCCGCTTCTTTAAAACAATCCACGCTTTGAGCTTCATTGTGTTTTCAAAATTATTATTAAAATATGTATTTTGTCCATATCATCCAGCCTTTAAACCAATGTCTTAATCGTTTCTCCTTGATAACTAAATATTTAAATCTAATTGAAAATCAGTCAACAACGTCAAACACATGACACTCCTTCAATGCTGCGCTATGTCAACAAAAAATTTGATCATTACCCCCCCTGTTTGTCTGTCTGTTGGAGTGCAAGATAACTCAAGAAGCCATCAGCGGGTTTTGGTTTGATTTTCTGGGAATGTTGGTCAAAGCATGTGGAAGGATTGATCCACGACTTCTTTAAAGGTATTATCAACATAGAGAGGTTGTGCTGTTTCAACATTTTTGCTATTAACTCTTCCAAAATTGTCAGTAATCCTTAGAAAAAATGAATGCAGATGTATGCCTACGCAAAAACACAGCTGCATGGTCTTGACCAAGGGTTTGCGTGGATTCCGCTGAGCAGTTCTAGTGATGCTGATATTTCTGCTGTTTCAGAACATTTCAGTGTATAACAGGTTATATTTCACATATTTTTCCAGGCAACAGCCCGTAGAGAAAAGGTGACTGGACAATCATTTTGTCAATTACAGAGTAGGTGGGTGCATCTGCCAAAGAGTAAAGTCATAGCACGGCCAAATTTGTAACTTAAACTCTCACCAAAACCTGCTTTTCTGCTAAATAAGACATGCTGTACTGTAGGCTGCATGGTGGCACAGCAGGTAGTGCACGTGCCTCACAACAAGAAAGTTGCTGGTTTGATCCCCGTGTCGGTCAGGGCCTTTCTGTGTGGAGTTTGCACATTCTCCCCGAGCATGTGTGGGTTCCTTT
This sequence comes from Cetoscarus ocellatus, assembly GCA_037902135.1. Lineage (NCBI taxonomy): Eukaryota > Metazoa > Chordata > Actinopteri > Labriformes > Labridae > Cetoscarus > Cetoscarus ocellatus. Next base: position 261,609 of record JBAMNC010000632.1, on the reverse strand, counting down.
GGCTCGCTCCCTCACTGTGATCGGCTGGTGCCCGGTTCAGGGTGTGTCCTGCCTCTCGCCCAATGTCAACTGGGATAGTCTCCAGCCCTCCGCAACCCTGCAAGTGTAGATAATGGATGGATTGATATGGTCTAGTTCTGATAAAACTGTCAGTAAAGCAGGTACCATCTATACTAATCACTTGACAGGCAGCTACCGGCTTGCAGTCACACCTGGAAACAAGAAAAACACAAATAATATTAAAGATTGTTGTGCAACACAGTTATTTTTATCATATAAGTTTACATTGTTATTGCAGTCTCAAATAACTTGGCATACAGATATTAACAAAGGCTTTCCAGAGTGCTTTAAGAATGTAATAGAAAATAAAACAAAGAATACAAGCAGAGAAAATGTGAAAAATAATATTTACAGTTAACAATTAATTAAAAAATAGATTAAACAGGGCTGTCATGTACTGATCCCGTCAGTTTCATTTTGAAGATTTTAATAATTAATGAAGTTTTGCCTTTACACTCAAGAGGAGATGTCCATCTAGTCAGTTACTCCAGGATTTTGCTGGAACTTTTTGTGATTGTTGCAGGACAAAAAGCCAGATTTTGTGGCAGGTTCTTCAAAAGAGTTGCGGCAAAAGTAGCAATTTTTAAAAAATATTTTATTCAGTGAAATGACCCTCCAGGATTTCAGGGGGTATTTGTTCGTTGGCAAATAGTGTCTGATGTTGCAACTAAATTTGCAGTGTTAAGGATTGTTTTTTTTTAGCAATACCACACAAGATCCATCTGCAATTTCTTATGATGTTTAAGTGGCAAAGTGGCAAAATTAAAGGTCAGTGATTGAACTATTCAGACAAATAAATGTAAATGACAAAACGCCAGCCGGTCTGAGTGCACTACTCTAAAGGGAAAGGGACTGATCGATTTGACTCACGTTACATCAAAAATTCACAGACGTTAATCAGGGCACATACAGTATTTGATCCTCTGTTCAACCTGCATGTGGTATTAGGTCTGGAATTTTTGTTGTTAAAATAGAAAAACATAGAGTAACATGTCCTGATCCAGTGCGCCTCCTGCACTTCATGCGGTAAAGTCACAGTATTAGCTGGGAACAAAACAAATCTGGGGGCAAAGATGAACTAACGCTGAAGGTTGGCAGACAGCAAAGGAGTTTAACAGTTGTTGTATTTGACATAATGCGCAGGTTTGAGTCCATAATTAAGCAAAAACTGCTACATTTAGCGCTACCTGCTTTGGTTTGTCATCATTGTTAAGCAACTTGTGTTTCTTTTATGTTTTTTATCAGATCAAAATAAGATCAACTTTAGCTTTAAGCTGAAGCAAAATGACATTTACAGGTATAATACCAATACTTCCAGTATTGTAGGAGCATGGTGATTATCTATAATCCTACAACATGGTTATTAGAAAAGAAAGTTATCTATTATAGTCCTGTGATGGCAAGATGAATTGTTCAAGTAACTTTGGTAAGAATGTTACCATTACAAGTTATTGAAGCTTAAGATTGAAGGAACAACACACGTCTTTATTCTATTAGAAAATAAAAACGCAAACCTTCCTCTAGACCTAAAATTTAGACTGAAATGTTTTTTTTCTCTCATCTGTTTAGCACGTGAGTGTCGTGAGCAGTCAAATGACCTCCGCAGTAATAGAATTCTTGTGGGGGTTTGTTAATTCATCATTACTTTTGATTCTGCACATTGGTTTGTTAGTATTTGTGCTCTCTCTGAGTTTTTAACCTTGCTTGCCAGCTGCATCCTCCTGATTCACTGTCTGTAAGCAGGCAGATCCATCTTGCTAAGCTCTAATCTACATTGATTGTGAGAGGCCCAAAGTAGCACGGTCCAATCAGAGTCCTTCAGAGCAGGAAGAGGTGGAGCTACGAGTGAGATGACAGCAGGGAGTGACTGCGTCTATAGCGACTAGCACAGATGCTAACAGCTTCAGTAGCAGTTTTATCAAATCTGGACCCCATTTCTTTATTAAATGAAAAACAAATAACAACACTACAAACTTCTCTAGAGGAAGGTTATTTTTGCTCCACTTCTGATGTTGATAAGAGTTTTGATAAGAGTTTGTTTTATGAAGTGGCTCATGTTCTGTAGTGCAGTAGAGCTCGCCTACTTCATTATCTGATTGGCCTGCAATAAATGTGATTGATAAAACGATCGTCCAGTCACCTGCTGGATATGTTTCGAAAGGTTCTGCCCTCCCCAAACACTTCCCATGGGCTCTTTCCCAGATGGACTAGTGAAATATATTAAATGGTTCATCTGGTGTGTCTGTAAGAGATTTTTAATCCTTCCCTTAAAACACTTTGGGTAAAGATTGGTGCAGAAAGTGGTGGGGCAGGAGGACCTGTCAGTTTTGGCCTCTGTAAAGTTTATATCATGAGAGAATGTTGAATGAGAGGTGAGACAGTACGTATGATGTGAATAAACAGTTTGAAGCATTAACTCTCTATGGTGGGCATGCAACTTCATGATCAGTGCAGACTCCCTTTGGACTATTACAGGCTGTTTATATGTCTGCTCACTCTCACTTTGTTTTAAATCTGCTAAAAGTTGGCTCAAGTGATCTGAAACACTTTCTCACATGCACCATGAAAGGTGGAAATATCTCAAGCGGTGCTTGAAAGTTTGTGTTGGAGCAGGTATGATGGTGAGAAATGGTCTAGACTGAGTTCTAGGGACTGTGTTGTCATGTTTCACTTGAAAACTTTAATGCTCTGGATGGAAAGTAACTAATTACATGTGGTGGGCCCAAGTTTACACTGAACATTTTCAAACCAGCTTGAGACTGAATCGTTTTGAACACATGACCATCGTGCACGATTCATGAACTGCAAACTGATGCAAGAAAATGACCCTATTGCTCATACTCTACAAGTGAAATTGGGACAAAGAGTTGATAATAGTCAGTAAAGTTTGTCATTTCATGGAGGCTGAAGGCATGTCTGCGGGGTATTTCTGCTGTTTCTTTTGTGCACCTCAAATAGGCAGAGACAAAAAAACTCTTACGCTATGGAACACATGCACTACATCATAGACAAACACAATAAGCAGCATGTCTGGGCTGCTGCAACCATGATGTATATAACAGATTTATTAGACCACCACTTTTCTGTAATGGTAAATACACCAGTATGTCAAAATTCTTTTACCAAAATGATACTTTTAATGCTAATATAGCATTATTATTATTGTTATCCATGAATTTTTAAATTCACTGTTTGATGAAAGAAAAAGTAGTAAAGCACATGATTATTTATTGGGTAAGATGTCAATTTAAAGTTTTTACTTGCATTTCTGAACAAAATATATATATATATATATATATATATATATATTTGTGTGTGTGTGTATATATATGTATATATATATATATATGTTCTCCTAAGAGAAGACATGCAGCGTGGACTTCCATGATGACAGATGTGAATTAAACAATGGCATATGCTGTTCCGTGCCATCTTTTTGCTCATGGTGGTCTTAGAGGAGCAGAAGATTTTGCTGTTTAACCAAACAAGCTCAGTAGATTCTGCAGAAGAAATGTGACACCGTATTCTGCCATTGTTTCTGTTCTTGTCAGGGTTCAGACATGCAGTTTAAGCAAGAGATGGAGCTGTAACATCATTGTTTCTGACACTATCCGTATTTGTGATACGCACAGAAACGACTGGCCAGCATTTTCAGATTTATTAACTCTTGGACTTGTTTTCAACAATGTGCATTTTCATGGACAAAACACCTATTCCATTAAAAACTTGTGTGGATACGCCTGAATTGGTCCTCGTGTTGATGTCCCTTAGGGTTTCCACCATAGTTTTTTCAAGAGGGTGACAGAACAGTCGGAGCAGCAAAGTCGATGAATGGGTGATTTGTTGATATCTGGAAGGTGAGCACTGAGTTATTCCACTGGTGATCTTATAAATGACAAGATCATCAGAAGATTGCACATTTAATATTGGCTGATATTAATCATCTTTTTGATCAATCAGGACACCATTTAAACTGAAGGGCACCTACCTGATTGCATTTTGTAATTCCTCAAAGCTGTTGGTTCTTTCCTGATTTAATGCAGTGATTCATTTCATCACTTCTTCACCTCATAGTGGGGCCTGAAACAGGGGTGCCTGAAACAGGGGTGCCTGAAAGTGGAGCCCTGGTGGATTACTGTGCACACATCTTCACAGATCTGCTAGCATAGATTCAGTTCTAAGTTTAGCTCAAACAGGTAGATGTGTGACATGCAGATTATCATCTGATAATTACCAGGGACTGAACAGCATGGTGTCCTCTGTTTGCTGCTGTCCCTGCAGCGTGCCTCCACCTGAGCAGGCGACAAATAGTTGACCGCTCTGCTGCAGCCTGTAGGCTCTCCACGCCAAGAAAGCTAAATAGTGACGACTCCTTTTGCCAAGGAAATGCTGCTCTTCTTCTCTCTCCCTCCTCATTCTGCCATCTTTTCCCCATATTCTATTATTTTGTGTGACAGCCATGGCTGCCATGCTAATTATTCCCAATGCAGCCCACAGTAGATTCTAAATGGCCCAGCCGCTCTGTCTGCAGCTAGCCTGCTACAGCCCCGGCATGATAAACACCCCAGCCCCTCTCTTTTCTTTCTGTGCCCCCCTCGCTCCTCTCTTCTTCTCATTCCTCCTCTCTCTGCCCCGTAGTCATTTCATCACACCATTTGTCATGCTCTGATGCTGCATTATATTTTAGCTCTCCATCTCTCCCTCCACTCCACATCATTTACTCTCTTGCTGCCACCTCTTGTGTCCGTTTTGCTCAGTCCAACGCTGCTGCAGGCTTTAAGAGGGAAAACAGAGAAAATCATGTGCAGCATTCAGAAGCCCCAAAACCTGAGCCTGGTTCACTGCCGCTGTTCGATCAGTGTGTGCTGTCAGGGGGTTTGGATCAGTGAACGTGTGTGTGTCTGTGTTACTCTGTATGTTGTTGGCCTCTGTAAGCCTTGAATGACCTGTAAGGAGTATCCTGACATAGAATCAAACATATTTATCAAAATAATGAACAATTCAGCAAACATGACTGTTGAGAGCTCAAAGATACTATATGTAAAGTTGTTGGTAATTGTGTTTTTTTTTTTGTCTCTATTAACTGAGTAAGTTAAATAAGTTAGAAAACACATATGAAGCCACTTTAATTTTCCCCAGTTTCCTTGACTGAGTCTTGGCTGGTCCATGACAGTAAAGTGCTCCGACCTGCCCACCCTAAAGTTTGAAAGATGTGAGAAAGATGTAACACTTGCCCCTTATATTTTATAGGATATTTAAATGAACATTTAAAGTTGAAAACAAATACAAACAAAGAAAAAGGACCCTTCTTTATATTCCCAGTGGCTGAAAGTTGGCTGGTAACTGGAATGAACTTGGCTGGTGATTGGCTGGGAGGGTAAAATTGAAGCGGCTGCATCTATGAGTGAATGGGTTGTATACTCCTTGAAAATTTCGATCAGTTATTTCTCCCGTTTGGTAGTAAATATTGCTGTTTTATTTTATATAATTGGGAAGCTTGATTAGTCACCTTTACACTGAGGTAAAACTTATGAGGATCTTGCATTCATGGAATGAGCAACAGCTAAATGCGTTGGTAGTACCCCAAAAACAGTGCCAAATTCCCCTACGGTTCCCCAGTGAAGCAAGAGTGAGGAACCGCTCTTCTTTGGGTGTTGTCTTCCCGGGATGCCCACTTCCAAGACTGCAGGATCCTTACAAGTTGGGCTCCATTATAAAGGTGACTGAACAGGCTTTTCAATGACATTAAAACAGCACCAGCTGGTGTTATTTTAGGGCTGGGCATTGTTAATAACCTCACGACTCGATTCGATTTCGATTCTTGGCGATTCGATTCAGTAGGAAGTAGAAATACACAAATAATTAGAGTACCTGTTGACAATTTTGACTTTTTTTTTTATTTTGATGCCAGTGTGAACATATGTGGTATGTCACCTCATGATTTTGAGCAAACATCTGAAAATAAAAAATTGCACAGTAATAACTTATTTGTGCATATGGAGTACAAAAGTAAAAACATGACAGTTAACACTATAATTATAAATGTCCACCTGGTCTTTTTGTCAATAAATGTGTCAGGAATTGTCTTTGAATACATTTTTTCACGAGAAAAAAAAGTAAACAATTCTTGCAAGTATTTGTCATTATTATGTTATAAATACTTAAAGCAGCATAAAATTACAATAAAAATGGCTTTGAATTTTCAACAGGATTCTCTTCATAAGCAATTGTAACTGAACTGTAACTCATGTAGAAATTTTCTGAGATGACCAAAAATAAACTTCACCTATTTTACATAAACTCAAATATTTTTGTTTGCCTACAGCTTTTAGTGTCCGTGTTACAACCTGTTATATTAGACCATGTCCAGGCGTGTTTTTTTACTGATAGTCCCTGAAGCAGTTCCTGTCCTGTCCAGCTGAAGACAGAGACCTCAACATTTCTTCCTCCAGTATTTCTAAAATTACTATTTATGGAATCCATAAAAAACGAACTATGATCAAACATACTTTAAATGCCAAAAAAAGACGATAAAACACGCAGAAAATCGACAAAAGAATGAAAGAAAACGCTCCAGAATGATACTAATGCTGTTGTGTTAAATATTTTACATTATTTACACAGAAAATACTAATAAACCGCCATTAAATCACCCTCATGTTCGGCTCTCAGTTCTGTCACCCTGCAAGCATGTCTTCTTTTGCGACCGGCGACAGCTGGATAAACACTGAAAAGGTGCACAGCGCCCCCCACTGGCCAGGAGGTGAATCGATTCAGAAGATTTGCTGAATCGATATTGAATTGGGAGGGGAATAATTGCAATGCATTGCTGAATCGATATTTCTGTCCACCCCTATGTTATTTACAGGAAAAAATAATTCATCAATCAATGTTTCCAAACTCTTATGAAGGAGTGTATAAAACGGGTGTTACAGCACAAAAATATGTTGGTTTGTTTTTTTTAAGTCACAGTTGGTCACACTTTCAGTAAGGTACATGTTTCAGAGCTTTTTCAACAACAACTTCTCTCACACTCTCATACATACAAAGTTTCACAAATGCACACACAGACATTTTCAGACACACACAAATACTGTCATTTTAATTCATAATAAACACACAGGCTCCTGTCCACAATATCTCTCACAAACACACATGAATATACACACTTTCTCTCTCACACACATTTACTCTTGTAGAAAAACACACATGAAGTCACACAGAATTTCCTTGACAAATACACACATACAGATGCGTTCAGATGCATTCAAACAAATGGAGCCAAACAGGGAACGGCCACTTGTATCAGCACAACTCTTCCAAATGGTCTAGGTGTGAATTAGGGCTGAACGATACAGACAAAATTTCATATCTTGCTATTCATACCAGATATCTCAATATCGATACGATACGATATGACTGCAGGTTCAGTGAAAACCAAGCATTTTTCAGAAAAATTAAAATGGTTTGAAAATAAAAAAGGTTTGTGGTTGGCTGGCCTTAGCGGTGCATTCAAGGGCAGTCGTAAAAATGAAATTTTTTGTGACTTCCAGAGCTGTACATGCAGGGCTTTTTCGATATTAATTTCTTGAATGTTCATATCTAGATATCCATACGATAAAGATGTATCTTTCAGCCCTAGTGTGAATGCAGCCTTTAATTAAAAGATGCAGCCTTTGACAGGGTGCATTGTACTTTGAAGTACCACCAAAATGACTCTGGACAGCCTAGGTGGTATAGGTGTTTGGATGGGATGATGGATGGATTTATGTATGGATTGGACACGATAATATCCATGGCCGTTTTATTTTGACCTGTAGCTGTGCATTGTTGCCTCCTCATTCTCATTATAGTAAAATACAATTAGGACAATAAATCTTTCAGGAACAGACTTCCACCTGAACATATTAACCTGCACCACAGACCATTTAGATCTTGCTAGCTTGCACAGACGAAGCCACTTAAATTTTCCCCAATTTCCTTGGCAGAGATTTGGTTGGTCCATAACAGGAAAGTGCTCTGACCTGCCCACCCCTCAGTATAAGTGTGCACCTTACCACTATTTCATGTATGGGTTAAATTTCATTTAGCTTTGAAAATGCCTCTAATTGAGGACATAAACGAAAAAACTCCCAGTGGCTGGGAGATGGCTGGTAACCGGATGAACTTGGCTGGCATTTGCCTGAGAGGGGAAAAGTAGAGTGGCTGCATCAATAAGTCCCATACCCACCCCTTGATAAAATATCTATTTCTATAGGAGAAATGTTTCCAGCCTAGTTCAAAAACAAAAGTGTTCAGGAAATCCATGTCTGTTTGGAGGCTGAGGCTGCAGGTATCACGCTTTTTGTGTCCACTGGTTTCATAAGCACTTTTTTGTGTTGACTTGCCTGTAAATAATGCATTAATACGGTGACAATGGCCTTAATTTGGAGAAAAAAAACTAACAAACTAAACAGCAATGATCAGCATCAGGTGTGTGATGCCAAATGATCAGCCCACATCATCGACACTGTCTGCAGTTCATTTCTTCAGTGTGCTCCTCCATGCAGTCATAACTGATTCAGTGCCATGGTTAAATGAGTGACAGTGTTAACCAGCACTAAGTGCTAACCTAAAAGATGTCATATTAAAGCAAGGGATGGGAATTGATAGTGCTTTATTGATATCCCAGTGGTATACCAGTTGTCTAATTGATTCCTGTTAGTTATCTATGTGGTAAAAGTTGACCAACACAGGTTTTTAGTGACAACAATGTCAAAAACATTGTGTGAAACAACACGGCAAAATACATTACACCATCAAAAATGTTAAACATTTCTAAACTAGACTTTTGATGTGGTTTTCTTTAATTATGAACAGGAGAAAAGTAGATTTGATTTTTTATTTTGGTTTCTGTAATTGTCTTCAATGAAACATCATCAGTCAACCAATCAACCAATGTTTATGTGTATAGCGCCAAATTCATAACAAGTGTAATCTCAAGGCTCTTTACAATGGAGCAGGCTGAAGGCATACTCTTCATTTTATTAATTAATTAATTCATCCAGAGATGTATCCATCCAGGCAGAGACAAAGGGACTGAAAATAAGAATTTATGGTTGATACAAACCCATGGACGCCCAGATCATAAATCTGTCCTCATCATATTTTGTCCTCATGTCTATATGGTTGTAAGGAATTTATTATGGAGGTATAATCAAAAACAACCATGGATAGAGAGATCAATCTAATATTAACATTAAAATCTATAATGATTTTAAACTGGAGAGGAATGATTTTTTTCATGACTTCCATCTAGGCCAGGTTACACATGTAAGAAAGAAATATTTTTATTTTCATTGGGACTTACTGCTTAAATAAATGTAAAACAAATAAAATAACAAAAAAAGGTATTTTAGTTAATTTGATAAAAAAATGACCATTAATTGGAAGCCTGGCTTTCAAAAAATAAACAGTTATTTTTACAAAAGCAGCCACTTAAAACTTTCTCACTTCCCTGATAGGGTCTTGGCTGGTCCCTGACAGGTCCATGACAGGACCTGCACACCCTGACAGGCATAGATTTTAAACTCTAGGACATATTTTGGTGAATGTGTGGTGTCAAGGCTGCTGCCAGTTGATTTAGCAGCTGATTTACTAACCAAGGGGAAGAATTTGGCTATGTCATCCTGTGAGGGAAGCACCATCTCATGGAGACACCCTGCACAAACATGAATAGACATGTTTTCAATGGTTTCTAGGATCAACGTCAGAAGATGAGGGGGCTTCCAGTGGCTGGGAGTTGGCTGGCAACCGGCAGGGAGGGGAAAATTAAAGCGGCTGGATCTGTATATTAACTTTGTGTTAATTACAAGTATTTTGTCTTATAGAAAACTATGATGTGTAGCAATTTGGTCCTTTGAAGATGAGAATAACAAAAATATGGCCCTCATAGCAACCACAGTTTGCTCAAAAATCATATTTAATTATTCATGGCTGTTGAGTTTTGAACTTCATTTGTGTTTCTGTTTTGTCTAAAAACCCTAAGAGAATGTTTAATTTCAGGATTTATCAATCAGATTTGTTGTTTATTGGCTTCTGTTACTCACACTATTTTCACTTCAGGTCCCACTGACTGGAGGTGTGACTCTTCTCACTGATTATTTGGATCAGTGGTTTTATTATCCGGTCCGTGTAGCCGTAACACTACATCTTGTTAAAGCCATCATATTTGTTTACTGTTAATATTGGCAGGAGCTTCCTCTGATAGATTTCTGCAGGAAATGACTTCCAGTGGACCTCCTAAGTGCTGCGAGCCGGAGCGTATCTGTCTCTGCTCATGTGGAATAATGCAATCTGGTCACTTTATTTTGGATGGGAGCGCTCCCGTTTGGACGCAGCGTGAGACTTCCAGCCGAGCGCCGTCATTGGCTGAGGAGGAAGTAAAAGTTTGCCCGTCTCAGCAGACACCTTTCCATTCCAGTGCACTCGTAATCCTTCTCTCCCTCCTTTTTCTCTTAGAGGAGGAACTCACTGCAGTGCAGATTAATCAGAGGGATTTAATTAACTTGGCCCCGGCACGCGCATCAAACGTGGACACGAGACAGGCTATAAACTCAGCCAATTATCTGCTGAGGAGAGGGGGTTAGACTCCCTCGTGTTAGGGCGCCCTCATGTCCACCCTCTGACCACCAAAAAGCTCATTTTATTTATATGTCCTCTCACTTTTATACAGCCATAACACCTTCTGTTAGCCTGAGGATACACATCGGTGTATACGGTAGAATAAATACCTTAAACATAACAGACCGTGTATCGCTCATCTCTTAGACTATTTTAAAACGGCTAATCATTAAAACCAGGAACTTTTTAAAGACGCAGTTTATGTAACAACTAAACAGAGAAACACTGTGACTGTTTCCAAAACTGCTCTCTGTACCAGCAGTATTTACTAATGTGGCCAAAATGTAGCATGCACTTCAGCATGCATTATGCAAATGGAAAAAATGGGAGAATAAATCTTTACGTCTGAACTTGTTATAATATTGATAGCAATACTGATATTATTTTGTCATAAATACACAGTCTCTACTTAAATAGAATGAACTAGTTCCTTACACTGTGACGTTGTGTTTGTGTTTGAAACAGATGTGAAACAAAGAAAAGAAAATTTCACTCTCTAAAAATCATCCTGGTAATTTTTAAAGGGGTCTAACATGCTGTTTTTGGTTTTAAATGCTTTTTACTCTGTTTATAATGTCTCCTCCACATTAAAGAGTGCTATGAACAAGACAAAAGTCTGTTGCATTAAGACCTCTAGCTCTCTGTGGCCCCACGGCTGCCTAAAATGTCTCATTTCCTCCATCTCCCCTAATAGACCAACCAGGGTGATGATGGGATTTCGGTGGCAAGCCCACTTTGCAAAACGTAGACATTAGGATGAATTAGAACTGAGCAATTAATCGATTCTCAATTTCATTTACAATTACAGCTTCCCACAATTATAAAAACAAAGTAATGAAGATTTAAAGATTACTGTGCCATATGACATATGCAGTGGTTTTGTCTTTGCCAATAAATCAGTAATCTGATACACCAGATGTTCTTTTCAGTATATTTCGCTACTCCATCTGGGAAAGAGCCAAAAGAAAGTGTTTGGAAATGGGCAGAACCTTTCCAAAAGTATATCTGGTGGATGATTGGATGATCGTGCCATCAGTCCCATTCCTTACGGGCCAATCAGATAATTCAGGAGGCGAGTGCTACTGCCTTGGTACAAAGGACAGAACGTGAGCCACTTGATAGAACAAACTTGAGCCTGAACATGTCGGTAGTGGAGTGAAATTATCCTTTCTATAAAGAAGTTTGTTGTGTTATTAGTTTTTCATTTAATAAAGAAATGCTGTCCAGATCTGATCAAACTGCTGTCATAGCTGTTAGCATCTATGCTAACCCCTGTATGAGCAGTCACTTCCTGCTGTGGTCTTGCTCATAGCTTGTTCCTCTTGCTGCTCTAATGGTGCGACCCAGTTGTACTGGGATGTCGCGTGTCTGAGTTCCAAGTGGGAAATTTCAGCTTAAACACCCCCTGAGGTCGGAAGTTCCTACTGGGAAATCGGGGGATCCTCACCGTCCCTAAGTTGACAATCGAAAATGGCTGCCCAGGGTGTAAACAGTTAAATATTCCGTTTATTAGCACTTCTGACTAGTGTTTGTCGCTCTGAATCAGCCATAGTATTGGTCGACCTTTTATCTATCGACCCCAACGCAGGGCATGCTAACAACAGCTAACAATAGCCTGGTAGATCAGCAAGTCTTTTTTTGACTTTGTAACTGAAACACTGATAACTTGGCTATGACATCATTCCCACTCCACTCTTCCCAGTTTCAATGTAAATGAAACGCAGCATAAAGGACGCTGATTGGCTTTGGGATTCTCACAATCCATGTACATTGAACTTGGCAAGATGGATCTGCCTGATTACAGACATTGAGTCAGACAGATACAGAATGATTCTGTCTAGAATTTCAGTGTTAAGAGTGTGATTAATTCTCAATAATTGCTTGTGGTGAGTGTTGTAATAGCCGTAAATAATTACGTCTTCTAATCATGATACCAATATCTATCAAAACAATCACAAATATGATTTTCCTATATTTGGGCAGCTCATAAATCAATTCAGAGTTGTTGACAACATGTAGCCTGAACTGATTAACCAGCCCAGTGTGTAGCTGTAAACCGATCAGAGTGGACTGCACCTTAAAGGGGCAGGAGCTCTAACCGAGTGTCTCAGACAGAGAGAGAATACAGCACAGTCAGGGTTACTGTGTGTAAAAAGTTTTTATAGCGTTAGTGACTGTGAACATTCTCTAGCAGTCATCAAAAATAAATATGTGATCTTGATTCAGGGCAAAATATGATCTTCAGTGATGATAAGGTGAAGTATTATGGGATATACAGTACATGACTCAAATGTGACATACTTTTTATTACCAGTAATGTCATGCATCCCTATTTTCTTTACTAACACTCATCACTGGGTTTTGTTTCAGTCTCTCACCAACCTCCTCTCTTAAAGCCTCTTCACTTGAGGAGTACCTTCTCTAAACTTAGCAAGATGGATCTGCCTGATGGTGGACATTAAAGCCCTGTTTACACAATGTTTTCGGCCTAAAACGTAAAGTTTTCATTGCATTTTAGCCTCCCGTTTACATGAGACCGGTGCCTGAATCCACAAACTTTTGAAACCAGGGTCCAGGGCGGAGAGTTTTCAAAACGCACCTCCGTGCAGCTCCGTGTAGACGAGAGTCGGAGCGTTTTAGGGAAAAACGTCACTGCATGCGCAGTACTCTTTCACATGTAGGCTGCACGCGCATACCAGGAACAACAACAGCTTCGGCTGTCTACTGAGTAACGTGTGCGGCTTACTGTGCTCGGCTTGTTATCCAGACAAAACTATCCAGACAGATATGTTGTCCAGACAAGAAACTCCTGCCTCTTCGTGCGTCCACTCGCTATTGTTGTTTGTGAAAAGTTTTTCTTCTTTGTACGTGTGTTGTAACACCGCTGTTTCTCTGCAAACCTACATTGCCATCTACTGGACTGGCATGCACGCTACAGCGTTTTAAGTTGTTCTGGCGTATTCGTGTGAACGCGGATTGCTTTTGAAGATGCAAAGGAAAATCCTTTGCGTTTCAGGTCAGAGTGTCTTCGTGTAAACTGGGCCTAAATCTTGGGAATCCAGCAGCTTTTAAAGGTTTGCAGATCAAGTACTTGGTTATATTATACATCATTTTGTGCACATGTTTTTCTTCTCTGTGTTTCTTTTCATGCATTCAAACATTCTCTGTGAATTTTTGTCAATAACAGCTGGATCCAAACTTTTTCATCTAAGCCCTAACACAGGAACATGGGTACCTCTTTGCTACACCCCAATTTTGGTGGGTCAAAATTGACATTCAAAGAATTTAAGGGTTGCCAATCAGTTGTTAAGGATCATGGGTCGGTGTTAGCTACCTCAAGGCTCACTTTTTATCAGAATAAGAACAATCTGTGCACATTTAATCCCTGGGTGTGGTTTGGACAACCCGGGTTTATAAGTTAGCACTCGGATAGGTTTTACTTTCTGTTTAGCAAAGATCTTCCAGGCTTTAAAAAGAGTAAAACCAAATTACTAGTACAGAAAGTAATTTTAAATTATTAAGTCAATATTCAGAGATCAGCACCGGCAGACTGAAGTATCACGAGCTGCAGAAGCCTAAACAAACAGCCCTGTACAAACACAAAAACAACAGCGACGTCTGCCATGTTGGAGCGTAGCCATGGAAACCAGGAGGATGTCTGCGGTAGCACAGGGAGAGGTGTGGGGCTGTCAGGTTTATGGAAAAGGAGAAGAATTCATTCTTGTCTGTATCCTGTGTGTTTGTACTGTTTGATGGCATACGTGTGTCTATATGTGTGTGTCTGTGTGTGTTTGTGTGTGTGTGTACAGTGTGTTTCTGCTGATTTGCAGGATCGTGGTTTATTCATGAATCACCTTGAAGTCACCTTGGTCTGCAGCCGAGGCCCTAAAAGCTGCCAGCCTGCTGACTTCTCTCAAGCTGTAGATACCAGATACCCACATGTGCTTTGTGTGTTTCGTGCGTTTGTGTGCGTGCACTGGATTCCTCACATAATTGTATTCTTGTTGGGGTAGAAAAGCCTCTCACTGAAAGCTGTACCACTGAAATTCTTTTAGTTGAGTTCACTGCTCCCTGAGGCTGTTTGCTGGGCTTCCTCGGCTGTGTGTCTCTGCGCATGTGTGTGTGTGTGTGTGTTTGTTTGTGAACTTCACTTACCGTCGGAAACACTCTTCTGTACAGTCGGCCAAATACAACCACAAGCTCAAATCCCCTCTGCAGTCAGTGTTTCACGCTGGTGTTGGTTTAATTTCTTCTTCTACCCATGGAGGGTCGGTCAAAATTCTGTTTGATTCATCCCCTCAAAAGACTTAAAGACACAGTGACGTAACACACTCATACCACAGGGAGGACATGCAAACTCCACACAGAAAGGCACAGTGTTCGAACCAGCAACCCTGTTGCTGTGAGATGCAGTAACTACCCAGCAGATGTGTCAGTTTCTTGACTGTATGTATTTTTTCATGAGTAATTACTTGGATTGCTTGGTTTCTTGATTTCTTGGTTCTTGCCCCTGACTGCACTTGTGAGGACAGAGCCCTGGTTTCCCCTTTGCCAAACACTGCTGCACAACTCACTATATAAACAATGATCATAGCCTCTGTGACAGTTTGTTAAACTGCAGATAAGAAACCTTCAGTTTGGCATTTCGCTGCCAACTGGCAGGCTGATTCTCTGGAGTGAGCACTGGCGGTGTTTACTGGAGAGGGTGATGCTGGAGAGCAGTCAGGGGTTTGCCAACAGGAAGTTAACCAGGCCTACAATCCTCACCAGGCTGGCTTTCAGTACTCTAACTTTAGATTGCATATACTTAAAAGTATAATGTATGTAAACATTTAGAAAACAGTCATGAATTATTACAATTTTTAGTATCATAGCATCTGCTGATTGTTGCTTTGGTTAGCATTGTTAGCACTACAGGCCTTGGATCCTCTTTTTAGGTACAAATACATATGCATTTTGAATAAGCGAACTTGATGAAAACACATGGTATGGTCATTGCTGAGGGGGGTACACTAAGCTGGAATAACACACTTTGTCAACAGTATAATCTTTGAATATTTGTAAGTTAGTCTAATATGTATTTAGGATATAGTCATATTAGTGTACTCTGCTAAATTAAAGTAAGACTGTAGTTTGATCTATACGCTGCTGGTGGAAAGACACCACTTAAAGGCCGTGTATCGAAGTATACATATGCCAGGCCTTTAAGTGGTGCTGTAGCGCTGCCACAGACATGCACAAAAACCAGAGAAGAAGACATGAGGCATACGCATACATCATGGGAAATGTAAACGAACGCTGGTGTCTGCTGTTCTCTTGTTGCTCCCAGTGGTCGTAGAGGAGCAGAAGATTTTGCTGTTAAAGCCAAACAAGCTCAGGAGCTTCTGTAGCACCTACGCAACATCATATTCCGACATTGTTTCTTTTGTTGTCAGGGTTCATGCGTGCAGTGTGAGGGAAAGGTGGGGCTGTGATGTCATCATTTCTGAGACTCCCCAGGTCCGTTGTCCACACCGAAATGCAAGGCCGGTGGCTGTTTTCAAAAATGTGCGTTTTCGGGCACCCAAAATGCCTTATCTGTGTGGCGAAAACGTCAATAAAAACGTATGTGGATACACCCGAATTCCTCTCTGTGTGGATGACGCATTAGTGGCCTAAGCTTCCTTGATTTGAAAATATAAAAAAGGTTTGCAATGTTGTCTAGGTGACGAAGGACAGTTTTGCTTCTGTTTTGTATTTGAATGTCTTTGTGGAAATTTTGTGGAGGCTAAAGTCTTTCTGGCTCTTAAAAGTTCCAGTCAAGGTAAAGGATTCAAACAAGTTGAAATTTCTTGCATTAACCAGACAGTTCACTCTGATTCATTTCGATTAGACTGCTTAAAGCAGACTCTGAGTGCTTTCATATTCCCTCCCATCTCCCAGGCCCTTTTTGTAGCTGTGTATGATTTGTAGGGTCCTGAAATATGAATGAGTACAGTGATTTACTTGACACAGTTCCATTTCTAGTATTAATGACGCAGCAGAATTATTGAAATAGGAGAAGGTTGAGATTTCAGAGCTTGGATGTAAATGTGTGCTGTGAACTAACGGGAGATTTTCTAACGTTTGTCAATTTCTTTGGACTCCTCAGGGATAAGTTCAGTTAGGCAGAGGTGATTGCTGACTTTACTACATGCATATTGCCTTCTGATGCAAGCAGGCAAGCAGTGTCTTACATATTATGTAACCAAAACTGAAAACTGTCATGACACCAGATTTTAAACTTTAATGACACTGTAGTTGGATGTCAAATTATTGATTTGTGTTTTACAAACAAAAAATGGAATCTGAAGCATTTATGTTACATATATTTGTGTGTTTCATTGTCAATATATGCAAAGTCCTGCAAACTTTAAGAGGTACATCAGCTGGTACTGGGTTGGACCCCGTTTTTCCTTCAGAACTGCCTTAATTCTTTGGTATAGATTCAATAAGGTGCAGGGAACATTCCTCAGAGACTTTGGTTTATAATGTCAGTCTCTTCACATCCCAGAAGTGATTCAAGCTTTGTGGCATGGCACATTATCTGCATGGCTATGGACGTACACTGTGGTCATAAAGGGATGGACATGGTCAGCAACAGTCAGGTAGGCTGTGGCTTAATTGGTGCTAAGAGGCCCAAATTAGTGGCTTAGATTGGCATTACGCTCTACCAAAAATCAAAAGGTTGAGAGTTGAAGGTCACCTGTGGCTGTCACATGTTGATGTGTCAATGGGCAAGTCACAGGATGTGTTAGTCAATGCTGATGGAAGACTTAGACAGAAACTCAAAGGTAGGGATGCAAAATGTTATCGGTATGATATAAGCATTGGTAGATAAACACTTTAAAAGCTAAATATCAGTATTGGAAGATATGCACATTTCTGCCAATATTTCCTGCTGATATTTTAGCCATATATTTGTATAAAGCTAAAATATTTTTTTGCTTAATACTCTTAAATTGAGATTGATTTTACTGTTACTGTCAAAAATGCATTTTATATATGACATGGGTTTAAGTTTCAATGAACTAGTCATTTCTAAATATCAATATTGGTATTAGCCAATTAGGTTTTGAAACATCAGCTTATCAGATTTCTGCAAAAATCCATTATCATGCATCCCTACTTAAAATTATCAGTGATTGATGTGAAAGTGAATGGGTGTGAATGAAAAAGTGCTTTAATTTGTAGGAAAGACTAGAAATGCTCGATATAAACTCAAGCTCATTGACCAATTACCAAATCTAATTGAATCTAATTGATTAACACGTTAAGATTAGTTCAGCCTCATACCACAGGCATGTTTTAGGGGTATCATGGGGTTGCTTGTGGCTCTTGAACTTGCATTTGAATGCTTAATCCCCTTTAATTCTGTCGTACTGTAACTTGATTCAGATCCAGAGGGGAACATAAATATTGAGACAAAAATCTCAAGCTATTCCACCCACCACTCCTAGTGTATCAGTGTTTTTATAGGACTTTGTACTCAGCTTGTTCTTAAGCTTTAGTGACAGTGCCTGTGCTCCATGGCTTCCTAAAAAAGCATGACAGAGACTGAAGTGATGGTAAGGAAAATATAGTCCACTGCATTTGAACCATGAGTGACCCAGTTAGGAGGTGAGCTCTCGACAAATGGAGCCAGCAGGGAATTTTTCTGCTTCTGTATTCATGGTGTGACAGCTCCTGTCAAAGTCTGCACACACCACGGATCTGGAAGTTTCTCTCTGACTTTGTTTTCAGAGATGTTTCAGAGATTTTTTCAGCACATTTCTATTCATCACAGCACTGATGTGAACTCTCAGACTCTGGTGTATAATAAGTTGACATTTTGAGCTCAGGTAAACAACTACAACCTCTGAATCATGATGGTGTTATAAGAATTTTTCAACGTGACCACGGCACTTTTTCACTCCCTGTGTCCTCTTTGTTTTGTCTTACAGAACATGGATAAGACACAGCTGCCGTCTGTGACGCTGATCGTGGGCTGTGGGGTGTCTTCACTGACTTTGTTACTACTCATCATCATCTATGTGTCTGTCTGGAGGTAAGATGAAGTGTCTGCTCTGTTAACAAGGCATCTGATTGATCCTCTGAGCATTAATACCACTCTGAGAGTCCAAGGCAACAAAAAGCATCCAAGTAAAGACCTGCAGGTTGGAATTGTAATTATATTTCTCTGTTTTTTTCTCTCTTACCTTCACCAGGTACATCCGGTCTGAGCGCTCGGTCATCCTCATTAACTTCTGCCTCTCCATCATCTCCTCCAACGCCCTCATTCTCATAGGACAGACTCAGACACGGAATAAGGTAAGGCTCAGTCCGAAAACTTAAAGGCATAGTTTAGGATATTCAGAGTGTTGTTGTATGTGGAACATGGCATGAGCCTGAACATTAGCCACAGTAACAAAGATCAGCTCAGCATCTGTACAAAAAGAGTTGGCATGGCTTACATTGCTTTACACGGGTCCACCAGCCCTGCTTGATTTAAAGAATTTAGGAGAGACCAAGCCTCAAAAGCTGCACAGGATGTTAGCATGCACAGGATGTTAGCATGCTGTATTGGACACATTTGCAGATAGCAGTAATCTTTCCAAGCTCCAACCTACTACAATTGTGAGCAACCCAAAGGAGTCAGCATCCTTTAAAGCAGGAGGAGGTGGAAGGAAAATGACAGCAGTAAGTGACTGCACGTACTGAGATTAGCATAAATGCTAACAGCTTCAGTAGCTGTTTTATCAGATCTGGACCTCATTTCTTCAATAAATAAAAAAAAAAAAAAATGACAACACTCCAAATTTCACTATAGTAAGGCTATTTTTGCTTCATTTCCAACATGTTTTGACGTGAGTTAGTCTTACGAAGTGGCTCACATTCTGTAGCGCAGTCATGCATGCCTACTACATTATTTGGTTGGCCTGTAACAAATGTGACTGACGGAACAATCATTGAATCATCTACCAAATATCCCAAGAAAGGTTCTGGCCCCATTTGCAGCAAAAATATCCCTGGCTTTTGTTCACACTCTTTCTGTACAGTTGCAGAGCTGATCTGTGTCACTGTAGTTAATGTTCAGGCTAATGCTCTGAGCTTTGTTTAACCTCCCTTCAAAGCTATTCCCTTAAGTATCAGATCATTTTTAAGTGTACTAACCCGATGCAGGACTGACTTGCCTCTCTGTTCTTCTTATTTTCCCTCTTTTTCAGATCTTATGCACTCTCATTGCTGCATTTCTTCATTTCTTCTTCCTGTCATCGTTCTGTTGGGTTCTAACAGAGGCATGGCAGTCGTACATGGCGGTGACGGGCCGCCTAAGAAATCGCATTATACGAAAGCGTTTCCTTTGTCTCGGCTGGGGTAGGACCATCTTTCTTCCTTAAAACCTCGTATCTATCAGGTGTCTCCCTTGTTTTATGACCATGTTTTATCCTCTGAACCAGGTCTCCCTGCTTTGGTGGTGGCGATCTCAGTGGGATTTACTAAAGCTAAAGGATATGGAACACCGAGCTAGTAAGCATGCTCCTCTTTTTGCTGATGTATGGAGGTGTTGTTAGATTTTGGAAATGTTACAGTTTATTTTGGTTTTATTGGCTAGTTTGGTGTCTGTGCACTGTCATTGTGTGTCTCTCAGTGTCTTTCTGTTTCACATTTCCGAAAACTTATACTTTTAAGATAAAAATGTCTGCCATGAAAACAGATTTACCTCTGTTACACCATGTAAAGGAGCAGGGTGAAATGCATTAAACTGCATTAAAATAGAGAATATAAGTGAAAGCCTTTTAAAATTTATTTCATTCTCTTTAAGCAATTATTGCATTCAATTTGCTATTATGGTCTATATTAAGGTGTTTTTTTGAGTATTCTTGGTGCTTTTTGGGAGAAAAAAGTTACACAAATAAGCTTAAGTCATATTTTTTTTCCAAATAACTTCCTGGTGCAAGAAAGGTCAAACTACTATCTTGATAAATATTAGCACATACTAGTTTACTGCCCTGAAAATATTATTTTAAAAGCTTAAACTCCAAGTTAAACTCATCACATTTAGCTTTACTGATTGGTTTTAAGCTTACATATTTAGATCAATTCTGTTAAATACTACATATTTACAATTTTAGCTAAATTACAGGTTAATTGGATAATCCAACTGATAGTATCATTTAATTTCTCTGGGACTCTGACTAACATTGATGTGAACACTGAGGTAACCAAAGTTCCCAACCCTGAACTCAATGCTTTGTCTGATTATTTTTATTACTCTGCAGCTGAAGGCAACTCTTAAGTGACAAATTAACTCTTTGCATTGTACCTGGCATTAAGTCAGAAGGTAAAACACAGGGTGTGGTCATGAAGACCAAATATGACTTTGAAGGTCTCATATTTTTAGCTTCACACTGGTCCTACAACCTCACAATATTATACATACCCAATTACAGATTACATTACATTGCAAATATGTATAACAATCCACTGTGCCTTTTACAGAAGTCCTGAAAACTGGTTTGGTAAAAACAAAAACACCAAAGACAAAATTTAAAGAATCTGACAACACTTCAGTTTCAGGTCACCTGAGATCTTTATAGAGAGATTTAACATTTGAATTGTGTGCTGCACCATGTTGTTTGGCCTCTGCTGCCACTTTTGTTTTGGTTTTGGGAAGTGCACCATGCAAAATATTACCAGAGGTTTGTTTTACAAATGTTGTCACAGCATTTAGAGGCTACTCAATTCTATAAAATCCATATCAATACAAATATCAGCAAGAACTATGTGACAATGGATTGCCATATTTGCACAAACCTAGTCTCAGATGTAGCAAAGACATGCTTTATACATGATGTGTCTTAAAGGGATAGTTCAGTATTTTGAAGTTGGATTCTATGAAGTATTTGACAACAGTCAGTGAAGGGCTGAAGGGCTCCAGCAGCGCTGCACCTTTAAGGAGAACAAGCTGAGACCACCTGTAAGGTACACTGTTGTGAATGAGTACATTATTTCGTGTAATTGTATGAGTTTTACATGAAAACAAGCAAAAGATCTATATTGGGTAGAATGTATGATTGGGTGAAAAGTTTCAGAATGCTTTATTTTTCCTTCAGGAAGTCTACGTGCTTGGCTCTATTTTATGGTGCAGCAAATGGCTGTGTCTTCTTCTGCCTGTGTGTAGTAGACAGCGGATAGCTCTGTATGCTTATCTCTAATTCAGACCTAACAACAAGAGGGTTCAGGCTATTAGGTTTGCAGTTTACACACATAGGGCTGAATCTACCAAGATCCCAAATACTGAGCACTAAATAGCATGTGCAAACTAAGGCATTGCACATGCTATTAGTCAGTGTTTGGCAGGTGATCTACTATGACTGCGTGCGCAATTGATAACAGGCGCAAAAGTGGTGCGGACCGGCTTCTTTAAATGAGGATTTTGCGTGTGCTACCGGGCCGGCTGTCACCATGGAGAGTTTGGGAGAGCAGAGGGACCATAAATGAAAAATGAAGTTTGAAGCCATGGAGTTTGAGGCAAATAAACACACCAGTGAACTCCATCAGAGACATCTCTGCGTTGTCAGAAGAAAAGCCATTTAGGAGGACTTCTGTGTAAAGCTCCCAGGTAACTCCAGATCTCTGCTGCTCCTCAGTTTCCACAGAAGTTTGTCCCCTCGCTCTTTCTGCCCCCTGAATCTGAAGGAATTTCTTCTTCTGTATTCTCCGGTTCATAATGTTTACTCCGCTTATCCACATTAAAAGGAACGTCATCGTCACGTATCACTCATATTTGGTTCAGTTTTCGTTTCCTCTGCGTTGATGTGTCTTCCTGAGTCTATAGAGCGAAACAGCAGATCCCCTGAATCGATGCACACAGGCGGAAGAGCACATCCCCATTTGCTGCATCATTAAATAGTACCAAACAGAGAGGCTTCCTGGAGGAAAAATAAAGGGCTCTTTTTTTTTTTTTTTTTTTGCCCAATCGTACATTTGATCCAGTATAGTTTCATGGCTCATTTTCGTGTAAAACTCACACAATTACACAAAGTAACTGTTTCCATTAGTGTACCTTTCTGGTGGTCTCAGCTCGTTCTCCTTCTACTCACAGTGCTGCTGCAGCCACTTCACTGACTGTTGCCAAGTGCCCGATAAAAACCAACATCAAAAATAGTGAACCCTTTAATCCACATGAAGAGTTCATGTGTGTATTCATATCTTTTGACTGCAGTTGCCTTCCTTTTACTTAAATGTGACACCCAAACTACTCAAGTTCTTCATCTCATGAAAAATTTACAAAGATATTGTTGGTATTTTGCCAAGAAGCCATATTAATGTAATGAGTTCAGTAATTTGTTACCATGGTAACTGAACTCTGCTGGGTGTTATTTAGGCTTAAAGTATGAAAACTCAATCTGTCATCCTCACTGCATTGTTAGGATTTTGCTCTTTATTTAATGATTGAAATGTGGAAATTCAAGCTAAAAATTAGATGATGGCAGAAGAGCTGAATGTATTCACTCAGTCACACAATACCAGTTTGCTGTAGATCACACCAGACGTTAAAGCACCAAACGTTTCAACCACTTGTGAACATTATTAGACCATAATAACGATACCCCTCAAACTTTTCAGCTGAATAACAGTGTTGATCTCCTGCTTCCCACTCATTACTGCTGCTAATCTGAGCTTTGGGACTCAGTGTCTGGTATTCCACTCGCCCACGCTGACTGTGACGTCACATGGTTACCTTCTGTTGTGCCATCTTCGGCTCACTCGAAATAAAGAAAAGCCTCATTCACGTTGATTTAGGCAACTATTCCAGCTCCTTTTGTCTGGGTACAAGGTTGTTACACATGGTTGAGGTTTAAATCTGCAGTGAAATTAACCTCTCTCCTCCTCTGCTCATCTATCTTTTACCATCCTCATGCAAACACTCCTCTGCATTCACCTCATTCTGTCCCTCCTCTTTACTGCCCTTCACATCTCTCCCCCCCTCTTCCCTTTTCCTCTCCCCGTCCTCCAATCACATCTCTCCATTTCTCTGTCTTCCTGCTCCTCTCTCCTAGCTGCTGGCTCTCTCTGGAAGGAGGTCTCCTGTATGCATTTGTTGGACCTGCTGCAGCTGTTGTCTTGGTATTTCCTCTTGTCCTTATTGGCGTTACTGTGTCTTTTCTTTTTGCCTTGAAATCCTCTTCATGTTGAAAATTAGATCCCCTCATGTTAACGTTTGATAGCCTCACATTTTAAGCCTTCAGGGACATTAAAACTGAAACATCTTTGCAGCGGCTAAATATCTTGTTTTCTTCATGATCAACATTTTAAAGATATGATAGATGATGACAAGACATTAAAAAGAGGGAAAGAAATCAAAAAAGGTCCATTACAGTTAATGTTTTGCCTTGCATTACCACTCGCGCAGTAATAGCGGTGCAGGGATGACCTACAGTATCTCTATAGGCCAACTCAAGAGTTTGCATGTCTCGACTAAAGTCTGGGGGATTTTTCACTGTGTTCTCAGATTATTGCTGATATTAAGGTCTGTGGTGAAGGAAAAATCATGAAACTGTTTTGTTCATCATGATAATCTTTAAAAACAAACCTACACTTCACTATTTTTATCACTTTAATTTCAATTCAAATGACCTTTATTGGCTTGACTGATGTGATGAACATGTTTCCAAAGCAAATTCAAACATATAACATAAATGAATCAGTCAATGAATAGATAAATTAAAAAAAAGAAAACAAATATATATTTATATAGATAGATAGATAGATAGATAGATAGATAGATAGATAGATGGATAGATATAAAAAATGAAATAAAAAATAATAGATGAATGAATCAATAAACACATAGATAAACAAGTAAAATTAGAAGGCTGGTTCAATATATCTCACTAGTCCATCTGGGAAAGAGCCCAGAGAAAGTGTTTGGGAATGGGCAGAACCTTTCCAATTATATCTGACTTTGGATTGGACATCAAGCTGTCAATCACATTCATTACAGGCCAATCAGATAATTTAATATGCAGGGCGTACTGCAATACTGAACATGAGCCCCTATGTAAAAAGAGCTTTTATTTAAATGTGGTCAAAATCTGAACAAACTGCTACTGAAGCTGTTAGCATCTATGCTAATCCCTGTACGTGCAGTCACTTCCTGCTGTGGTCTCGCTTGTAGCTCGTTCCTCTTTCTGCTCGAAAGGGTGCTAATTGGGCCGCTCTCAATCACAGTATCTTAAGAACAGTTTTTTTTTTTCTCTCCACTTACGCTTAAGCTTATAAATCATTTAAGTTATGCTTAGTCATGATTATCATGATGAACTAAACCACAGATCTTATTATCATTCATCCATAAACACAAATAAAAATCCTAAAGGCTTTAGTTGAAGGAGACCAGCAAGACAGTAGCCTCCGGATTGACCTAAATAAAATAAGTCATCCCTGCACCACCATTTATTCTTATTGAGGTTTTAGTGTAAACAGAAACCAACCTCACCTCCTTTTATTCCTAAAATCCTGATTTTCTTTCCTGAATCCCTTCAAGCTTGCTTTTTCTACAACTTTTAAAGGAAAGTTTAGGATTTTTGAAGTTGGGGTTGTATGAGGTCCATGGCATTAGCCTTAACATTAGTCACAGCGACAGAGACCAGGTTTTTGTCTGTACAGCGAGAGCTGGCATGGAAGCATGGGCTGCTAAAGATGGGGCCAACAGCTTTACCTGATTTAAAGAGTTTTGGGTGAAAACAAGCCAATATAGCATGATTGCATGCTGTACTGAACATGTTTACAACAACTTTCTTTTCCTCTACCAATCAGCTTTGTTTTGGTACTTCTTCAGTGCACATGTCTTTCCTCCAGAAGCGTGCTGATCTAAATATGGTCTTACTTTCATTTTGCCATCTACACAAATGTGTTTACATGCTAATTAAAGATTATTTGAATATACAAATGTTTAACCCATCATATTTGATACATACTTTTATGATACCTCTATCGAATCAATATGATCAGCAAATTACTTAATAAACATCTGAATACAATCAGATAAATGAAAAAAATGTCCTCAAATGGATTATCAGTTGTCAAAAACACCTAATGTATCAAATGAGATACAAAAATATGTTAAATCATATAGAATTTTTATTTTTTAGGATTTCAGTAAAAAGTGAAATAAACATTTCAGCTCCAATAAATGAGAATTTCTGGCCATAAGTTGTGTTTTCAGGCTTTAAAGGGTTAAAGATTATCCTGCTCATCCTGCACAGTAATTTGATAGTGTTATTGCAAAGCAGCCGAGCTGTAGATGTAATAGCTCCAGAGAGATACATTTGTCTTTTGCTCTTTTGTCATGTGACAGCTATTAAAGGTATTGAACATAAAACACAAAAAGTCACACAAAAGAATCTCAGAGTTTGTCAGAAGAGATGTTACGTCAGGCTCTCAAAGTATCAGTGTAGAGGAAATCATAGTGAAGTGCCTACCCTGTGATATTTATCATTATTGATGTGGCTGTTTCTATTTCGGGCAAAGGAAAAATCATTTAGCAAAAACTGATATATAAAACATAACTTTCACATCATAAGCTGCCCTAAAACCTGCAGGAGCACTGTGTCCTCATTCCACTTATCAAATCCATTAGTTAGAGTTAAACTGATTCACCTCCAGAGCTCCTTTCCTACATTTACACCTACACGTGCTCAGACTGTTCAGTTCCTCTGCTCCTCTTACAAAGATCTGCTGCTCCAGTTGGCAGCAGCCCACACAGAACAACTTCACAGCGACTTGTACTACACATTTTTTTACTCAGTGGGAATCCTCAAAGCAGTGAAATTTGTAGGAATTACTACAGGCGCAGACATCCCATCCCCCTCTTTGATTCGTACGCCTCATATTTTATGTATGTTTTTTTTTTTTTTTTTTTTTTTTTTTTCTCCAGCATGCCGTCTCTTTTAAAAAGTGAAATGTAACTTTTAAGTGCCCGTGCTTCATTGAGTGCCTGTGAAATTTGGACACTAACTCTTCAGATGGTAGTATTTCTCTGCAGGTCAGAGCTTACAGTAAGTACAGTGAGTGAGTGTGTGTGAGGACATTTTGAAGCATGCTCTCATCGAGGACTTCATCTTCATCCGAGTAGATCTGCTTGTTTTAAAGTGATGGAACTGTCTTTGCTCTGCTTTAATCCTGTGCCTCTTCTCTTCGGCAGGTTAACATGGTTATTGGGATTCTCGTTTTTAACAAACTGGTGTCCAAAGACGGCATTACTGATATGAAACTAAAGGAGAGGGCGGGGTATGCCTTATACCACACATCCATTTTACACAGTGACCTATAACCAGCCTGGTAGATCAGCAACTAGGGGTCAATTCTTGATCATTTAGACTTGGAAAAATGATGATTTGAACCTAAAATAACAAAAAAAATGGATTGAAATCTGTATTCCATTCAGTCAAGGCCATGAAGGATTAATGTTTGGACAGCTAAAAATGGAAAGAATACAGTGAGAGAAAACAAGAGCATTATGGGTAAAATCTGTCTGGTTATTGGTCCTGCACAGACTGAGCAATTTGATGACTCATCCCATTGCTTTTTTTTAGTTTCCAGTGTGTTGCATTTTCCTCCAGCTGCTCTTTGTTTTGCAGGTGTTGCTATTGATGTAAGGTTTTGTAAATCCATCCACGTCTTTTTTCTCTTGTTTGGTTGTTTCTGGTAAAGGGAAGCAGGGCGTTAAGGCAGCATAGTCCACAAAAAGCTCGGTAAAAGAATAATGTAAAACTTCTGTTTGATTTCTGCATCTCTCACCAGGGGTTCTGTAAGTTATTTCCTTCATAAAGTAAATAAAGCAGGCTGACAAAGGTCTCTTGTGGACAGATGTGGACATTTAAACTCAATTTAATAACCAGAGCTGAAAGGAAAAACAAGTCATTCTTCTATTTAGTTAGCCATAGTTGAGATGGACAGAAGACAGATAGTGGACCTGGCAGAAAAAGTTGCAGTTTTAGGCTACTGTATGAAGCTTTATTAGACTTTTTTTCACAAATTAAAGGGACACTCCAACATTTTGTAGACAATACCACCATGTAGGGCTGAACAATATATCGTTTTCATTGCAGTTACAGTATGTGCATAATCAATAGTCACATCACAGGAAATATAATGCTAGTCCTGTGAATTAAAGTCCAGATCCAGCCGCTTCCCCTCCCTGCCGGCTGCCTGCCAAGTTCCAGCTAGTTACCAGCCAACTTCCAGCCTCTGGAAGCTCCCTCCCCATTTCTCTGAGGTTGTGCCTAGGATCCATTGAAAACATGTCCGTTCATGCATTTGCAGGGTGTCTCCATAACATGGCGCTTCCCTCTCAAGATGACATAGCCTTAATCTTCCTCTTAGTACGTAAATCAGCTGATTAAAAACTTGACACCACAAATTCACCCAAATTTGGCCTACAGTTTACAATCTATGACTTTCAGGGTGGGCAAGCCCTGTCATGAATCTGTCAGGGGAAGTGGGGAAGTTTTAAGTGGCTACATCTGTATATAATGCTGCTGTTAGTGTTGTTTGATGGAAACCAAACTGCCAATCATCTTGTTCCCTTAACTTTTTAATATTAAAGTCGATGTTAAATCATTATCCAGAGAACGGAGTACATAAAGATAAAAATGTTACCTGCACATAAAATGCACCAAGCGTTAGACAATGCATGCCACAGAGCAGTGCTACAAAGTGTCTGTGTTTGGCTTTATTTTTTAGTCTTTAGTTAACATTTGAACAAATGTCAGGACATTTTGAGTCTTCAAAACGGTCTTATCTGCAACAACCACTCTCAGTAGCACAACATTGTGAGCACTTAAAGACCAAAAACCCAGTTCTCCTCATGCAGAGTGACTTAAAATGTGGTAAAAATGGTTATTTACTTGCACTTCCAGTTACATCGTTGCAAGCCTCAAGTTTTGTGTAAAGTCCATAAAGAAACTTGTTTAAAAAGTAGCTGTCAAAGTGCTTTAGTGCACAATGGAAGGATGAGTAGGTCTGTGTAAAGCGGGGTACACAACACACAAACAGGCCCAACATTCAGCTCGGATCCCCCATTATGATCAAACTCAGCAAAGGCACGATTATCTGGAGGTCCTGAAGATGATCTTACCTGATCATCCTGTGGTGTGAGGTGTGTTAGGACTCATTTTATCCTCTCAGAAGAGGATCAGGGCCGCCCCGACTTGAAATCGTTAATATTCAACATGTTTGATATTTACAACCAGAAGTCCTGATGCGTGCGGAGAGCGCTGAGAACAGCGAGCATTTTCCTCTGTGTTTTGTCACGTGGAGCAGAGTAAAGCTAATCAGGGAGCAAGCTGGCTGGAGCAGGAAGCAATCGTAGCCATGGCAACGAGAGTAAAGGCAATGCATGAAGATAGATGTCAAAATAAAGGTCCAACTTTAGAAACATGAGCGTGTGGACAGCGTAACCTGTAAACTAACAAACTGAAGATGAGAAAGCTGGACAGAAATCACAACCACCAAGGATGTTACAGGAATCGTTGTCCGCCATGTTTGTTTACATTGCAGTTATGTGTGATCAAACGAGACCACAAGCTATGAGAGCTGATGTGCTGCCTTCTTGGTAAATGGTCAATTTATGGTGTCCTGTGTCTCTCTTTGTGCTTCACCGCACACTACAGGAACAAAACTGATAAATCTGACATTATCTGTCTTCATGTCTGGCTCTCTCCCTGTTTGAAAATCGGTTATGATTTCACAAATCTTGGTATGTACACAGCTTAAGATGGGATTAAAGATCCAATTTAAATTACAGGACGTAAAAAGACAGCATTTACTGGAAAGTTTATTTTAAAAATTGCAAAATACATCAGAGTAAACAAAGCTATTGCAAAATCCTTTAGGGCTTTAGACAATCATTTATGATGTAATAAATAACTCAATGTAAATTATAACTCGAACAATTAAAAAAAAAAAACACCACTGAAGGACAACAAAACTCAATTACTCCTTTTTAATCAGCCTCTTCACGTCAAAACAATAGACCAGGCCCACACGTCCTGAGAAATCTCAAGTGTAAAATTAACTACTTCATAACAGGATATTTTAATACTTAGAGATGCTTTTTGCCTCAAATCTCCAAGGGTGCTTAATGAAAATTTAACTTTGATATTCTGTTAAAATTCTAAAAAAAATTAAATCATGTTCCCAGCAGCTTTAAGGTAAACCAAATATGTAGACAAATATTTCAATATATTTGTAAAGAGCCCCTTTCATCCTCGTTCACTGCGAAGAGGCCCTGCAGAGCTCACAGGAGTGATGAATGGAGGAGAGAGGAGAGCTCATGTCGCCGTACAGTGATCGATAAGATTTGTGATTATGGAGTTAAACCTCTTTGACACTGTCAGCTGCATTTATGTCTGTAAAACACATTATTTATTATGGATATTATACATTACATTCAAAGAGCCTGGTTTCTTATTATCACTTCAGCATCATGTTTACTCTGAAGTTACTTTGCTTAATAATTATCAGTTTTTCCATCACACTAATGAAGAATGTACGGATTTCAGAGGATTTCCTCGAAAATGTAAACATAATAAGGTATTTTCAAAATATAACAAATCAAATTACTACTGCAATATCCAGACAAAGAGTCCCCACCACACTTTTTTAAATTTCTGAATTTATTTTTTTTTTAATTTTTCAGAATGGATCAGCCTTACTTGGACTAAAATGGTTGCCAGCTACCTCCAATCCCATTGGCTGATATCAGCGTATTTAAAGCTACAAACACTGGAAATTCAATCAAATAACAGATGAATGTGAAATATACTTTACAAGTTTAATTTCAAATAAGATTTGTTACTGTGACGGCTTAAGGAATGTTGAAAGTACATTTTTCTGAGCCCTACTGAGGCCGTTGATCATGTCTTCCTGTTGTTTAGGCCAATCAAATTTTTCAAGATGTTGGAGTTTCCTTTTAATGAAGAACATTTTGTAAACCTTCAGCTGTTTTATCCATATTAATATGTAATACAAGATGTCTTTTTGCCATTAACACCTGCGAACTTGGGTTTATAAATACGATCAGTATCAGAGCAGCCCCCTGCTGCCCTTTACCCTGCAGGCTGTTCTGTCTCCATCAGCATTGTTAGTGCATTCAAATGTTATTTTCTTTCTCTCTCTGAAAATGTTTCTTTCTTCAATGATCTCTTTGTTCTACTGTTCCTGTTTTACTTTTTGATTTGCTGTCTGAATTGTCTTGCGTTTGCACAGAATCCCCTCTCTCTCACTCAGGGCTCTCCAGTCAGGAACACATCAGTCTCAGAAGCCCCCTCCCATCTCATCCGTGATTGGGTAATAAAAAACAAACCTGGCCCTCCCACCCTTCTCTTAACGTAGAGATAGCAGCCCCGCCCATTGCCAAACCTGCTGAATCCTCTAGAAAGCACCTCTGATTGGCTTCCTAGTTCTCCCTGCCTATTTGCCCCATACTCTAATACTGACCTTTAATTCAAGCTCCTGTTAGCCGAGGGGACATAACACTTTAGTGCCACAGGTTCTGTTCGACTTCTAGACAAACTGAAACTGTTCTTACTGTAACACATGATAGTTTAAGTGCAGCAGTATTAATACCGTCTTTATACATGACTAGTGTGTGAATGTGTGTGAGTGTGGAGTCTTTATTCAATGTCTGCTTGGGTCATCTGCAGATGAGTGATTTGTCTGATATCAGTGGAGTGCTCCATTGTGATCTTGGTGGATGCATCGCCCTGAATGAATCCTGGGGTCAGAATTCGAAGTTTGAAACCTGAAGAAACTTTAGACCAGTTACAGCTCAGTTAGGCTGAGGTCAGAAAACACAGTCTCTGCATGATAACAGCCCATCCCCACAGTCATGGACTTTCTAGAACTGTTGTCCACAACAATCCTCTGTTTGGTCTTGTGTAGTGCGTCGTAATAACCAACAACAAAAGACCAGTCTGGGACACTTCACGACTCCACGACAGAGGGTCTAGCCTGTTTGGTTGTTAGTCCGGCTCAGTGGTGTTGATATTAACCAATGAGAGCACTTGGAGCTCTGCATGTGCGACAGTCACAGATGTATACAGACTGAAACTGATGCCTTGAGAGCTACGAGACAGATAAAGTTCAGTAAAGGTCTAAAAACAACATCCCTGCCTTTTTGAGTCATAGAGGAGCTACGATCAGACTGCATCAAGAGAAATGTTAGAGAGAAACAGCAGAGACATCTTAGTACCTTGGTGAGAGACGGCTTGATTTAATTATCAAGCTAACAACTCCATCATAGCGATTGGACAGATAAACAGAGGTACTCTGAAAACAGTGTGTTTGCTGTCACTAGTGTCACCCCTCTGGTCCTTACATCATCATGACTGTTTAGATCGTGGAGTCTGTCACGCTTGTCGGATAAGTCACAGACTGATTTACTGGCTCTGTGGTCGCCTAGTATGACATAGTGGTGGTTGTAACTGAAGAAAGAGTTTGACCTCTTCACACTGACCTGATAGCACCTCATGTTTAATGCTATTTGTTTCATTGGTGAACAGAAGTTACTGCACAGCAGAGTGGCGAACATGTTCTCTCCTTTACATGTCCAATATCAACAAAAAGATAAATACCAAGTAGGTGTGATGACTTTACAGTGCTCCTCTGTTTGTGCCTACGTCACAGACTATTTGCTGAAATGGATCAGTGGGATATGATTTATCTCACAGTTTAGTCTCTCCAACAACAGCTTAAACAGCTGCTCATAGATGTGGTTAAACTGACCTTCTGCTTGCTTTAAAGGAACACTCCAACATTTTTTGTTGTTTT
Source organism: Cetoscarus ocellatus (assembly GCA_037902135.1). Lineage (NCBI taxonomy): Eukaryota > Metazoa > Chordata > Actinopteri > Labriformes > Labridae > Cetoscarus > Cetoscarus ocellatus. Next base: position 229,050 of record JBAMNC010000632.1, on the reverse strand, counting down.
CGTGTCTTGCCTCTCTCCCGAGTCCATGACAAGTAGGTATACACCATTATTTCGACTGTGTGTCCAGTAATAAGGAAGAGATGGAAAAAGCTCACCCACCACTAGTTAGCTTAGCTCAAACGCTGGGAGTATATGGGTAATGCTTTAGCCTGCCTCTGCCTACAGTCATCAGATAACTCTAAACATTCCTGTGTGCTTGTTGTATTATTTTATTGACTGCGTTATGTTACATTATAACATTTTTATACTAAGATTAGAACTTTATGAAATTTTGAAATAAATACAAAAAATAAATACAAAACTATGCACTAAGGGTGCATGCACAAGTGATTCTCAGCAGCTCTGCAAAACAAAGCCTCTGTTTATGAGTATAAGAAGACTGGTACTAAGGTTTAGTACCAGTCTAAGGGTTGGTACCAAATGGTTCACGTCTCGGTACTGGCCAGCAGTCCTGTGGTTGTGGACCTCCTGTTAAATTACCTAAGAAACGCAGACAAGAGTCAGGGGCTCTCTGGGAATCTAAAGGGAAGAAGGATGATCTTTTTTTTGTTTTGTGCACCTTTTGGTCATTAGATTGCATCAGTCTTTATGGTAAAATAAAGGAGGCATAGGACTTTTGTTGTGTTCTGTGACCAACCTCCTCCCACTCCACTCTCCTGCATGTGTTCAAGGTTTAAATGCCGGCTGGTTTAATGAAGCTAATGAATTTGTGCAGCGTCTAATTAAGAGCGCAGCAGCATCTACAGCAGGCAGGTCTGCTCACACCTCAGAGACAGGCAGAGTTTCCTTCCCCCACAAATTAGAGGCTAATTCTCTGTGAAAATTAAAACAGACAGCAGAGGCATAACTCCAGCCCACACTGGTGTTTGTTTGCTCCCTAACAATGGCTTAAATGGCTGCATTTACAGGTTCAGGTGATAAATGTAAATCAGATATAAAGCTTTTAAAAAAGGAGCTCTTGCAGCTCAAAGGAGTCTTGAAGTGTTTCTTTGAATTGAAGCTGGTAGAACATTCTGAGCTGAACTTATGTTTCACTTAAGAACCAGATCAATTTAATGTTTACTTGTGTTTGCTCTTAATTTTTTCAGCCTAATGCAGCCCACCCAGCCACCAACCTTTTGCTCCTCGATCCTCAAGACCAGGGAAGCTGAGTTGTATTTCCAAAAGCCTAAATTGCTTTTTAATATCACTGCCTGAGGCCTACATTTAGAGGCTGTATTGGCCTTTTACTTGAAATTGAATTTCTTCCATTATGTGATTTTTAATCCAGACGTCCAGAGGCTATAGAAATCGATTCTCTGGCCTCTTCAGCCTTAATTGTTGTTTAGCAGGAGGCCGTGTAGTAACAAATGCCTTTGTGATAACTTGTCAATATTTGCAAAGCTGGGGCAGGTATTTGTCTACAAAGACTTTGAAGATGAAGTATTGTCATTTATAGCGATGATATCTGTACGTCGACTGTTCTCTGCTGGGGTTGTACTGTTAATAGATCTTATAGAAAATAATGTTTTTATACAATCCTAAGAATTTGCCCCTATAGCCTTGACAAAAAATATTGGTATCAGCAGTAATGAGTTTAAAAATTTTAGCATAATGGAAATAATTGGGAAAAATCATTCATTGGCACCCCTATTGGGAGGCAGCCATGAACTTATATCATAACACCCCAAGCTGTAAGTGTTAAAACTGTTTACTCTAACTGCAAGCATATGTCAGTGTTCTTTATAACTAACGCACTTGTTATTTTCCATAAAGTCCAAAGATGGTAAATAAACCTTCAGTTTAAGAAGCAGGATGATTAATATTCCTGGATGAGAATATGAGCGCTTTAGTCCCTCTTGCAGAAACACCCTTGAATGAGCCTTTCCAGGCTCCTTTTGTGGTTGTACACAGGGGTGTAGGCAGAAGTAGTCCTGATGTTGAAGACTTTTTGTCTTGTGTACAGGAGAACTCCATCATGAGGAGAAACATCAAACAATCAAACTTGAAAAAGTATAACATGACCTCTTCAACAGGCTGCGGATATGTGTCTTAGCATTTTTAAAGTATATTTTCCTCGTAATTTGGCCATCAAATGTTGCCACATGATGACTTCATGTAACCACCTTGCGCTGGTCCTGTTTATAAACCAGGACCTTGTTGATCAGGTCAGGGATCTCTGCCCTGAGCCATGGGCCTAGTCTGAGTGCCATGGCTCGCCAGCCTGGGGTCCTGAGAGAGCTGCTTGAAGTGTCTGGTGAAGCAGATCTTTCGGCCCCATGACCAGTGTTGTGTTTAACACGTTACAGTAATGTAACTAATTTTTCGGATAAAAAGTTAAGTAACGCACTACTACTAAAAATGTGGTAACGAAACGTAGTTCCTTTTTAAATTCAAGGCAACATGACTTTTCTCATGGACAAATCTGACACTGATGCTGCCTTCTCAGCTTCCCGCATTAGACACGAGCAGTGTTGAGTCATGGCCGCGGGTTGTGCTTTTATGGGCTTGTTACTAAAGTGCAGTTGTTTATTTTTGGCTCTTCTGTCTGCGTGAATCCCCACTGATTATCTCCCAGCTTCCAATAATAAAGCAAAACATGAGTGCGGTGGGTAGTTTGGTCATTCTCACACACACCGCGCATGTGGTAGAGCCATAGTTGCCAGGTTCGCTTATTATAAGTGATGTTGGGCTTCTTTTTTTGAATAGTTGCTTGGCACTGTAAAATTGAAATGTAACGTAGACGAAAATTAAAACACGCTTTATGTAGATTACTCTTTTTTAAAAAAAAGTAATACATGACATTAGAAACAGAAATAGCTGGAGGTTGCTTGTTTTGGGCCTGTTTTTATCGACCTGGTTGCATATTTCAGAATGAAAATCTGGAAACACTGGACAGGAGCTCTCATTCCACATGGTATGTGACATGATTTGAATAATAAAGAGCACAAAAGAAATACCTGTTATGTCCTCCGTGGAAGAACTTTATGTAGGCCGACACATTTAGTAACAGAGATGGGGTTCTGCACATAGTCAAGCAACAAAAGTAACATTGCTTTCCATAGAGGGTAACTAAGTTAAGTAATGGATTACTTTTTTAAAGAAGTAACGAGCAAACACTACTTTTTAAAAGTAACTTCCCAACATTGCCCATGTCCACCACCTTGTGTATCTATGATCCATGTACATTACTGGGACTTGGAACTCTGGGTAAGGGCCGTAGTGCAGCAGCTCTTGGATGTACCAGCATGTTCCAGACCAGCGTGTTGGACTTGAGGTGGTACCAGTAGTCGACAGCTTTATGCTGCTCCACCATGTGGATCAAAGCTCGAGACTCCTCCTTTGTGCAGTAGCCAACGAGGGCAAACGGCCTACAAACATAAAACACCTGCAAGAGAAGAAATGCAGCAGAACCAAGTACAACAACAGAAGTTCTCCAGGCCTGCAGGGGGTGCTGTGGCAGAGAGCGCATGTGGGACAGACAGACAAGAGAGACTGGTGTAAAGCCAATCGCTCCTCTGGTTTCCGTGGTCAAATCAGCTGCTGCTAAATTCGAAGTGCTCCTGTATTTGAGCCTTTATGGTAAATGCAATAGAACTTTATTACACATTCTGTTCATTCATGTTGGAAAAAGATGCGTCTTAAAGCCAACGTAAAGTCCAGTGCCCCCTGCAGGCCTGGTGCGCCTCTGTCGTTGTACAGAAGCAGCCACTTCAATTTCCCCTCCCAGCCAAATGCCAGCCAAGTTCCAGCCAGTTACCAGCCAATGAGGATCTAATTTTTTTTTTTTTTTATTCTGCTCTCAATTTCTCTGCTTAGTGGACTTTTCCATGGTAATCAAATTGTTCATGTGTGTCAGGTAAAATAGAAGTAGTCAAGGTTACATGTTTATCACATCACCATGGGGATGTCAATAGAGCCATAAGGTTGGAGGTCCAAGCATTTTCCTACCATGGATCAGCCAAGACTCTGCCAAGGACATTGTGGAAAATCTAAGCAGCTCCATGCATACTTGGTTCTGCAGTGTTATTGCTTGCAGGTGTTTCCCTCGCCGGCCACCGTACCTGTAGCCTCTGTGGCCACAGCACCCACTGCCCTGCATGCGTCTTCAGTGGGATCCGAGACTCGGCCCTGCCCGTTTTCATATCACATTTACTTTTGTACAATCTTTATCTTGTTACTTCAGGTGTAGATCTTCTCTTGAGACTTTGGAGAAATAAGTGTAGAGATGAGTGTTGCCGCTCTGTTGTTAGGGTGAGGCTTTAAATATGAAAAAATAAAGTTAGAGCTGGGGAAATGGCTAAAAAAGGAAGAACAAAAGGTTTAACCTGAAGGGACTGCTGAGAAGGGTAATTCATTAGTGAGTGAGCTGACAAAATGGAGAGCCAATGATTTTTACAGTGTACATGTCTGCCTTTTTACAGGTCAATGCTCACTGTAAACATGTGGCGGTAAATTTTACATTTACCTACAGGCAGCTGAATGCCAGTAAGTAAATGTTTTTACAGTAGTACAACTGTATTTCTGAGTAGTGTAGTTTCAAAAACAGCGTACCTACTGTATTTTAATTTAAGGGGTCATTGCAATATGTCAATTTACAGCATCATTTCTGTGTTTTTAAGAACAGTGAACTTAATGTATTTTTATATACAGTATAATTTATTCATTTCAAGATCATTACTGCAGTTTAAAGTATAATTAATGTATTTTCAATTACATCTACATCAATTTTCAATGATCATTTACAGGCAAAAAAATCTCTTTCTTCATGTAATGACTTTACACACACATTTACACCATGATAAAACATTTTTCTTTATTAAATTTATCATTATAATCATGCAGAAATGTACTCATTGAAAGTCAGATACTTAAATAGTCTGCCGTTTACAGTTATTTACTGTATAGACCAGGGGTCCCCAAACTTTTTGAACCTTAGGGCTACCATAAAGATAAAGAGTATAATGGAGGCCTGCTTGCTTGATTTAATGTTCTTAAGATATAGAAATTTAATAATTTACCTTCAAATAATAAATATTATGCATTTGCATACTGCTTGTTTGCCATTTACTCTTTATAATTTCTAACAATAAATATTACTACAGATTATGAAATAATAATATGAGAACATCATACTTACCTGCATCTTGAGTTATGTATTTTCCTGTTAAATTTTGCTGCTATGTACAACGTTGGCAGTTTTAGGATTTTTTTTTTGTACAAGTGGAAATGTAAGGGCTCTGGCTGGTACTCATGGTGATAGAGGTGTGGCATCAGCATCAACGTAAACTCTGACACCATGCAGGTCAAAGTGTTGGGAAAAATAGGTGGTTTTAAAATGTAATGTACATGTTACATTTGTTGTTTTTGAATTTATTTAGTGTGATTTATTAGCAAAAGACACTGACATTAAAAAACGGTTTTTACTTTAAGTTTCTGTAGTGGTAGCATGTTATTTTTAAAATGTACCCGAGGGCACCTCATTGGTTACCAGGTGCTGGTGGGTACCTTGTTGGGCCCCCCTGGTGTAGACCTTTCACAGTAAGTAAATGTAAAAGCCTGTTATGATTAAAAATCAGTTACTGTGAAGCCTGGTACTTGCATGTGTGTGTTTGTGAGGCTTGCGTGTGTTTGTATGCGTGTTAACCTTTTGTGTTAGAGCTTGACTTTAGTTGAAATAAGAAGTTTGCTCCATGGAGATGATCAGATGTGAGCCACATCCAGCATGTCGTCCTAAGCAGAGCTGCAGATATTTAAATCTTCACCAAAAGGCGTAAAACATGCAGAAAATCAGACATTTAGAGGAAGACAAAGGAGCAGCTGATGAAACATGGAGAGCCTCAGCTCCTTCAGGTCATCAAAGTGAATCAGACATCCTGTTACATTCATTATCCCGCCATGGTTTTGTCTCTGCCCCCGCCTCCCTGCCCCATGACTCACACACAGGTAAACCCAAACACACACACGCACTGACACACACACACTCTGAGCTGGACTGTAGCCCTGGGAGAGAGACTGAGCGAGAGCACTGTGACTCACTGTTTGCGTGACTGTCTGTGCGAGCGCACACGCACCGGTGCGAGTCTGTGTGTAGGTGCATTGTATCTGTTTGTGTATGTTACAGCGTGTTAATTTGACTTTGCAGTCAGATGACAGTGCCACTGTACAATATGACGCTCAAATGTGCCAAGTGCGGAGTTATCTCTTCGGCTGACGTTTCCACCACAGCTACCAGTAACGCCATGTTAGTCCCGCTAATTATTTTTCCTTAACTTCTTCTTCCTCCCTCTGTTCTCTCCTCGCTCAATGCCTCCCTCCTTCCTCCTCTTCTGATTGGTTCTCTCTTCTTTATCGCTCTGTCATTTTTTTTTCTGCCCTGGCAGGAGGGAGTTCACTTCATATGAAAGGCTTCTGAAATATCTGTGTGAAAACTGTGTACTTGTGAATAATTCTACATACATGAATGAGGAATGAATCAATATGGGATTGTGTGTGTGTGTGTGTGTGTGTGTTTGCTTATAAGAGTCTCACAGCTGAGAGAATTAAGGGTGGGGAGGCTGTCGCTGCACGTAGAGGGCAATAATACACTTTTATGGAACAAGTGTGTCTTATGATTAATGAACACCATCTGCAATATTTTCAGTCTGGACCTTTATTTCATAGACATCCTAAAAAATCTGGAGTTTTGATCCTGTTTGCAGATATGCTTCTCTCTGCGAAAATCCATTAATACAAGCCTTTAAATCAAACTGCACACTTAATGGCTCGGAAATCACTACTCCAATATTAGCCTTTGCAGTAATAAATTTCTAAGTAGGGATGGGCCAATTGTCATTTTTAATGACACAGTTATACTCAAAGAAGTAACGCTAGCTTCACAATCATCTTGATTATTTTGTGTTAGATTAGGCGGACTAGAAATCATTATTATGCTAAATTGTTAAGTTCATATCTTTACTTTGTCTGTGAAATCACTGTTAACATTGTTTTCCTAAAGATAAATATATATTTATACAACTATGTAATGATAATTATAACATTACTAATGTGTTAAATCACTGACATTCTTTAGATTTAATATCAGTTAAATGTGGCAGATTTGTGAAATAATATATATTAATTCAGTGCAAAATTATAGACATTAATAAGAGTAATGACTGATGCAATAATGATTTGGGGATTTAATTTGAGGATTTAATTATGATCCTTTTTAATTAAACTTTGTTAATGTTGTGAAAAATAAGGTGCTGTTGTTTTTTATTCTCATGCAAATGTAGCTGTTGTCTATATTTTATCATGTGTGTAAATGTAGCATAAGAAAAATCCGGTTTATTATTAGCTTGGTTTGAGTTTTTAAAAGGAGATTCAGCAAGAGTTTGCAAACACATTTCATCCAGTTTTATTAATTATCAAATCAAATTAAATCCAAATGTAAAGTGGTGTGAGTGCGGCATTAAAGCTGTTTTTCTATTCTAAAAAGGGAGTGATTAACAGCCTTCTGCTGTTGATTGTGACCCCTTTGGATTTAACCTCGACAAACTCCTCGTTCAGTCAAATAACTGACCCCTGATGTGAAATCGTGCTGTACTCGTGTGTAACTCTAACTCTGGTGGGCTGTTCTGGCTCACATCAGGCACACCATCAAGTTTGAAATACCAGCCGCGAAATTCCTCTTTTGGTTTTGCAGATCTGTTTTGGTTTGTTTACATCAGTAAGTCCATATACTGACTCAATCATTGAGCTTCTCTGTGGCTAAAAACAACAGCTGAAGCTGGAGCACTCGTCCTCACTTTGTTTATGGTCCATGCAGGTTACGTGGTGCCAGAAACACGGCTCTGGTCTGTTTTTTTTTTTAACTCAAGGAAAAAGCAAGTGGTGACGAAGAGCCCTAGAGACTCTATAGACACCATATGATCAGCCAACACTGACCAAAATGGTGACTGGACCGGTTCAGGTTCTTGAAGATGTTTTACCTCCAAAAGGCTTCTTCACTTCTAAGGAGCCGTCCACGTGGACACAAATCCAGGTGCAAGTTTTTAATTGTAAAGGCATTTAAATGCTGGTTTTGCTAAGAGCGAAGTGACAGCCCTAAACTGATCCTTTTGCAGATAGTCACCAAGTCTGTTGGTGGCAAACTAAAAGCCTACTGGTGAAATTTCAGAACATATTCAACATATCTGTTATAAAGAACTTCAGTAATGTCAAAATAACGTCATGGCTTGAAATTCATGGACTTCCTTGTGCCATGTTATCGTCAACTTTGCCATCAGAGATAAGTACTCTATGCAAACTGAACATTTTAATGGCTTCACTGAAAAGAAATGAACAATAAAAACACTTTGTAAATAAGGTCCAGACTGAAAATAATGTTAAATTTAAGAAAACACTAGGACTTTAATCTTCCAAACAGCAGCACTGATGTGTGCCAGTTTTTATTTTTGTTTTTTGATAGGTGAAATATTTTTTTGTTGTGTTTGTGAGCAAGAAAAACTCCTCTTTACAAAATCACTACATGTTTATGATAGTGTCAGTAAAATAATAACATTGATAGACACCTCACTTCAATAGTGTTGTCCTGTTCAATACCACAGGTGGAAATCTATGCTTTTGTGAGCTCAATAGGAAGGTGCTGCTACGATCACATTGTTCAAAAAGTTTACATTTTTAGGGTAAATTAAGGGGTTTTTTTTGGTTTGTTTTATATCTTAATTGGAGTACCATGTATACAGTGGCTGTAAAATAGAATGTTGTAGGTATTGCCTTATAGAATATAATTATTAAAGATATCCTGGGTCAAATTATGGGGACGATATATAAGCCTTTTTTGAAATTTTGTTAACATAAGTATAATATTATACTTTTATACTATACTATACTATTATACAATATTATACTATACTGTGTGTAGCTTTGGTTAATAAGGTTTTTATTTCTCAGTATATTTAACAATGTTTAGCACAAAAAGAATTGTCAAGTTCATCTTTACTTTTTGTGCCTTGCTGCAGTTTTTATTTATTTACTTATTTATTCACTGTTTACAGTAGGAAGCAAAGGAAAGTTGCTGCACTCTCCAGCATTTATACCCTGAGCCAATTTGTGATGCCCGTCCTTAGATCAGCCTCTACAACAACGCAACATAAAGTACTGTAAAAACAATGAATAACAAAGTCAAAAATTAAAGACAGAACAATACAGAACAAATACATACAGCAATACAAAATACAAATGGTTAAGGCATTTTGTCAACATAGATAGGGCCTTTCAGGTGCCCGAAAACGCATACTTTGGAAAACAGGTCCCACGGTGGATAAATCTGAAAACACCAGCCAAGCGTTTCCGTGTGGACAACAAATACGATAGCTTCAGAAACAATGATGTCACAGCCCCACCTCTCCCTTAAACTGCATGCGCAAACCCCAACAACAACAGAAGCAATGGCACAATATAGTGTCTCATTTGTGCTGCAGAAGCTCCTGAGCTTGTTTTGGCTTTAACAGCAAACTCTTCTGCTCCTCTACGACCACCATGAGCAACAAGAGGACACAGGGAACAACATATGTTAACTCATGATGAATGCGTATGCTCAGTGCCTTCTTCTCTGGTTTTGATGTGTGTCTGCAGCAGCAGCATTACAGCGCCACCTACAGGCCAGGCATATGTACTACAGAGTTTTGAGTGTTTTCAAATGGTTGGACACATTTACTGAAATGATGCAGTCTATATAAGGAACATTACGAAAACGTTTTTGTTTTCGTCTTCATGTGGTCAGGGCCTAAGTCCTGACGGTAATAGCTGCATACTATATCAACTCTCAATGCAGAAGGGGCCACTACTTGAGTCCTACAGCCACACCTGTATCTTATGGAGTGTTGCTGCATTAAAAGAAGTGTTACTAAGAACAAGAAATTGCTTAGCTTCTTAATCTCTTTATTTAAGGTGTTAATAAAAGGGTTTCTCTGGTGCTCACCTCAACTGTCTTCAACAAAAATAAGCAATGATTCAAAGTTATGATAGTGGAGAGTATTTCTTCTGATTCTAAGCGATCACCTTATGAAATACTTGCATCTTTGCAAATCTCAGTTTCCAGGTAGTTCAGGTAAGTCTTCAGAATATCATCTTAGCTTGTAGTACCAGCTGTGTGTAAGAGTTACCTAAAATTCTGGTGTAAATTCTGCACCAAACCCAAGTCAATGTGCCTCAATACATTGCGTTGCTGCCATGTAATTATCGTAATAGCTATTTGCATTAACTCGCAGTTAAATTAGTTTACCCACCAAATTGGCTGGATAGGCTGCCTCTTAAACACACCAATAAACTCAAAGTCTTGGAGATTTCTTTCCAAACAGACTCTTCTTGTTGAAGTTGCAGTGGATTTTCACTCTTACAATGTTAAAATGAATTTCTTTCCTGTGTTCCATGTTGTGATCTGATTTTCCCTCTTATGTGACACCCTATAGTGTTGTTTTTCTTACCTTCTGTACTCAGTTTGGTGGCTTTGAATTGCCATTGCACAGTTGGTTTAAGTAGCACCTTTCACCAACTGTCTTACTATCTTATGTCCCTTTGAGGCTTAAAACTTTAAAATGCAACTAGAGATAGGTACTAACAGTGACGTGAAGTGGATATTGTCAGCACCATGAAGTGGCACGTTTATTTTTGATAGCTAAAATTATACTCATTGGAAAAGAAAAAAAAGAAAAATGGAAGAGTCGGTCCAAAGGAGGTTGTTGCACATAAAAGAATGCAACCAAAAATCCTACGTTCCTCCAAATTCATCAAACTACTCCTCTTTTAACATGATCAAACACAGCAGTCACAATTTGCTCACAGAGGTATGGTAACACTTCTGCCGATGTTGGAGCTATTGAACCCAACACTTTAACCATTTGTAGAGTTAAAACTCAATTTGAAGTTGAAGTTTTCATTTGAACTCAGCTACATTTAAACTTCTGAACAGCTGGTGCAACTCATAGCTGTTACTCACTTAACCAAAATGACATGAAGATTTTCTCACAGTTTTATGAAATGAAAACTTTAAAGAAAAACAGTCACTCTTTTAAACTGAGAATCATTAGCTATATAGTTAGAAGGGCCAGGGCAATCACTGCAGGCACCAGATCTTAAAATAAATTGATATGATGAAAATATTCTGGACTAATTAGCTTGTCTTATTTTCATCCAGAATGTCTGCAGGTTTTAACCCTTAGAAGTGAGATCAGTCCCATCACCCCTACTGCTGCTATTCACATGGGGAAGCTAGGCTATTTTGTCCATATATATCTGAAGCGGGTGTTTTCCTACATGAGTATTTATTCATTTATTTATTTGTTTATGATAACCAAACAAATGACATTATAGAGACTCCAAAGTATAATGAAAGAAGACAGTGATACAAGTGATGACTGGAAGTGCTTCAAGAGCACAAATGTCCACCGAGACATTTCCAACGCTGAAGTCTTGGTTATTGTCAAGCTTGTGAAAACTGTCCTGTGAAGTGATCTTTCAAAAATATCATGGATCTGGAGTCAGATCGCCACCAAAATCTTATAACTTCTTCCTTATGCCATGTCCAATTAGTAGCCAAGATGTGGGAAAACAGCCTATCTTGCACAGACTAACATTACCTGAAACTAATTTTGTTAAGTTGTCCTGTTTAAAAAAAACAAATGCAGTACCTCTAATTATAGGTAGGTAATTCTAATTATTAGCATTTTGACAATATAATGACAGTAAAAATAGTAATAAATGACAACAATAAACCAACTTTGCATTAAAGTTATCCATTCTTTGGTTTGACACTAATTCGCTCATTCTAGATTATCTCTTACAGACAGTTGACTTGTTGATTTATGTAAATGGATTAAACATTTAATCCCAGTTATTTTTGATCTGCATTAACAGCTGAGAGAATTTAAAAAAATAGAGATGTCCCCAGAAAAAAGTACAATATATTTTGACCTCCTCACATTTTCTAAGTTTGGAAGTATTTTGATTATCAGTATGACTTTGACAAACAATCATGGATGACCTGCTGCTGTGGACCTGCTCGGCTCCATGTGCTCTATCCTGCATCAACCATCAACAGAAATGACATCAATTAACATTTATACATACTTTTAGACCAGTTAAACCCATTTTAATGGCAGTTCAACTAGGTGCTGCTATATTAATCAACATCAGTCCTCTCCAGTTTATAATCATTAAAGATGTTAATACTAAATTGATCACTCTGTCCATGGTTGTTATTGATTATACCTCCATAATAAATACCTTTACAACCATATGCACATGAGGACCCTCTTGAGAATGAGAATCCACATTTCAAGGGGCTAACCTTGAATAAATCTATATTCAGCAGAGACAAATATGATAAGGACAGATTTATGATCTGGGTGTCCATGGGTTTGTCACTATCATAAAATCTTATTTTTAGTCACTTTGTCTCTGCCTGGCTGGATACATCTCTGGATGTACAGTACGTATATGTACAGGTGTGTACATGCATATTTATACATGTATATTAATGCATATATGTGTATCTATAAAATGAAGAGTGTGGCTTCAGTCTGCTTTCTTGTTAAGTGCCTTGAGACAGCACTTGTTATGAATTGGTGCCATACAAATAAAGATTGACTAATTGATTGAGGGCTGGATTGTAAGCTGTGGGGGCCTGATGTGACCCTCAGGCTGTCAGCTGATGATCACTGCCATAAATCATGCCGCAAACATGTTATTGAATCTTGTTTTTAGTCTGTAAAGTGCAGCTTTAAGTGAGCATGGTAGATCATAATACATACACTAACAAGTTTTTGTATTCAGGCCGGTTTTTCTACCGGCCACGTCATCTAACTTGAAGAAAAGCGTAGATTTCCACCTCTGGAATAGTTTTTAAATGAGCAGAAATTCTCCCACCATGAGAAAAGATGAGTAAAACATCACTGACACTGAAAAAATATTGTTTTTAAGTCTAATGATTTTAAACAGTCCACAAAACAAAAAGAAAGTGCAGGGTATAGACTGCGGGAATGTTGCTTCTTCAGTCTCTCTCTCTCTCTCTCTGTCTCTCTCTCTCTCTCTCTCTCTCTCTCTCTCTCTCTCTCTCTCTCTCTCTCTCTCTCTCTCTCTCCCTCTATCTCTCTCTCTCTCCCTCTCTCTCTCTCTGTTAGTCTTTACATTCTGTTTCAGCCTCATTACACTCGTCTCCCCCCCTCACTCACCCTCGCTCCTCCTCCCTCTCTCTCCTGTGGCACTTGCCCCTCTATGGTTTGACTGAGCCATCTTAAACATACATGCATGTAATATATGTGAATTATGAGCATATATATCTACAGATAATGGATGTATGTTTCTGTGTGTGATAGTTACATAATTACTGTGTTGATGTTATGTATTTATGCATGGGTAGAGATAAAGGCTGCTAACATGATGCTAACTGTTATTCAGAGCAGACTGAAGGCTGGTTTGATGATTGTGTTTAGTTTTGCTGCCTTTGTCAATGGAGAGAATAAAGTTTATATTTTTGAATTGTTTGGATCAAATATTCAAATAATCTCAGCTAATGTGAAATGTTTTACAGCAGAATTATCAGACATGTTGTAGTTTGTTGTATTGTCATGTTGGGTCATGCTGAAGCTGACTGCAGTCCCTGTCCCGTCCTGCAGGGCGTCGCTGTGGAGCTCCTGCGTGGTTCTTCCCCTCCTCGCGCTCACATGGATGTCAGCCGTTCTCGCCATCACAGACCGGCGTTCTGCACTTTTCCAGATCCTCTTTGCTGTCTTTGACTCACTGGAAGGCTTTGTCATCGTCATGGTGCACTGCATCCTGCGCAGAGAGGTACAGAAAAAAACCGCTGACTTTTATTGATGGATATATTAAATCGAACCCTTTCATATAATGAAGTTAAGTACTCTTGTGTGCCTCGACCAATTACTCACAGCGTGCAGAGACAAATATTTTTACAACTACATCTAGAACACAGGTGGAAGAGTGCATGAGCAAAAGTTTTAACAGTGAGTTTATCTCAGGTGGTACTTTTTGGTTCATGTCAGCATAGACAGGATTTTCCCCTTCCAGCCAAATGCCTGCAACTCCAGCCAATGACTGCCAATATCTAGTCACAGGGAGCATCCCCCCACACCAGTCTCTCCTAGGGTTTGCCAAAATTGCACCACAAACACGGCCATTCATGTAATTGTAGAGTGTCCCAATAAGATGGCTGTGGAAAGAGAGAGTTGCGTCAACTTTGTAGACACAAATGGGCCAATTATTTGACACCAAGAGCAGATTATGGGAGCCCTCGATAGTTCCAAACAATGCAACTGAAGCAATAAGATTCCTATTGCAAAGGTATATTTTTCACATATCGAAGGTCAATTTACGTGTAGGAAGCTACAGTTGACATTTTAATGGCGACCATTTTCCAAGCACATTTGAATCAAATTAACAGTGTAATTTTAAGCACAATAGCTCATCAATTTCAAACAAAATATTAGTTTTAATGTGGTCACTGGTCTGCTTCTTGTTACATCTCACATCCTTGTTGATCACTCTTTTGCATTCGGTCTGTATGGTTAATCTGGAAACAACAGGATTGAATAAAATGTTTTTAAGAAATCATGTAAGCCATTGTTTATTGCTCAATTTTCATTGAATATAGGAAAGTTTGGATAAGTAGTTAACTTGTAAAAATGTTTAAAAAATGACACAACGCCACCACTGCCTGGTGGTTTGGGACCTCTGCTTCAATTGAGTGCTTGAGGACTAATCTGGTTTAATGCTGGCCTACCTTGCCATTTTATTATATCTTATTTGAATACCCATTTCAGGCTAAAGGGGCAGCTTCAAGGACTTTCCAACTTCAGTGTTAAAAACTGCTTCTCAGTCTTTGTCAAAGTATTTGTGGACTGATGTGTCTCCCCTCATTAAGATCACAGTCTTTTCCACCAGGTTCAGGAGGCTGTAAAGTGTCGAGTGGTGGACCGTCAAGAGGATGCTAATGGAGATTCAGGAGGATCCTTCCAGAACGGCCACGCTCAGCTCATGGTATGAATATGTAAATGTTTATTTCCCATCAATTCACGATTTATTGTTTCTTTCTGGCAGGCTGTGGACACTTAATACAATATTTATTGTTTCCTGTCCTCAGACTGACTTTGAGAAAGACGTGGATATGGCTTGCAGATCAGGTAAGTTCTGGGTTGAGTGTGTTTGATGTTGTTTGGTGCGTGTGCGTTCTTGTGATCTGACTTCAGGGAATGTTTGTTGAAAAGCTACAGATGTCTCTTTGTGCCGCCTCTCAGTATTTTGACTGATTCAACATTGGGAGCGTTGTCAGAACAGATGTGAGGCGTGTTCCCCCTCAGTTCTGCTCCTGTGTCTTACAATCAACATCACAGCCGCCTCCCCTCACCGAGGAGCTGTTTTGACAAGAGTTACAGCACATTACGGCTGCATATGGCAGTTTAGCCCGGGCTGATAGGAGTGGGATGAGTGTGTGCTGAGCGGCTGTACGCAGATAAATGGGGCTGTGTGAGTCTCTCCTACACTGACTGCTACTGTATAATTAAGTCCCTCCTTCCCGACGGCGCAGCATCAGATACTGGCTGTGCTCTGATCTCCGCTGGGAGTGAAAATCTGATTATCTCTTGAGACAGGATATCAAGGAAAGCATCTGGAGCATAAAACCTATTGAGACTCAGTCAAGCCAAACAGAAAAAAAGAGAGAAAAGAGCAACGTTAGACTGTTGTCTTTTTATTTTTGACAAATAAAGGGAGGTAATGCACAAAGATGTGTTTAGTATAGCAGATAGAGTCAGCACAGGTCTGATTACAATGTCAGGCTTGTTTTATACCTTATGGCCACTTAAGCAGGGTGTTGGCTGTGTAACAGCTGGAACTCACAGTCTTGGGGTGAATAGTCAAGACTTTCAGACTGCCAGTGGTGCCCCATGTCGCTTTTACCTGCAAACAACTCACATCTTTCTGCCAAAAAAGAGCCATAATGACTATGTCACAGCAGTTACAAACTGCCACATTAATAGAAAATGTCCCATACTAGACTCACACCTCCATGCCCATGGGTGGAATGAGTTGAAAATTATGTCTCGGTAGCAGTTACTTTTGAAAATGAAAATATACTCACCCATATGTACCCACATGATTTTTGTTGAGTGGCATTTGGCACTTTGAGGCAGATTAAGGCCAGGTTCATGGGATACATTCTTCGCTTTTGGGGGAACCATTTATTTCAGCTTTGTTTTTAATGGTGTGCCAAAGGATTAGCTGGGGTCAAATTTTCCCCCTGGTCTCTAATCCCTGCTATAATAATTTATAAACTGACTCTGGTTTTTTCTGGAAATATGAGGCAAAACTAGGGGTAGCACGGTGGCGTAGCAGGTAGTGCACGTGCCTCACAGCAAGAGGGTCTCCGGGTCCCACAGACCAAAAACATGCTTGTTGGGTTGATTGGTGACTTAAAGGTCCTGTTGACATGACAACAAAAACAGAGAGTTTTCATTGCATTTGCACCTTTAAGGTGCTCGGATTGCCTAAATCCACAAACTTTTGATACCAGGGTCCAGAGTAAAAAGTTTTTAATTGTTTTGGTATCTGTTTCTATGTAAACAGGAATCAGCATTTTCAGGGAAAACGTTGATGCGCGACACATGCGCAGTACTCTTTCAGATGAAGGTTGCGTGCACACCTAGGAACAACAACAACAACAGCTGTGGCCGACTACTGAGCAACATGTGTGCTGCTTATTGTGCTTGGTTTGTTATCCAGAGAAAAATATCCGGACAGATTTGTTGTCCAGACAAGAAACTCCTGAGTCTTGCTGCATCAATTCGCCATCCTTGTTTGTGAAAAGTTTGTCTTCAACGGAAAGCGTACGCGTGTTGTAACACCGCTGTTCCACTGCAAACCTACATTGCCAACTACTGGCCTGGCATGCACGCTACAGCGTTTTCAGTCGTTCTTGCGGATTCGTGTGAACATGCATCTTTTTTACTGCGTCTCTGTGTGAACACAGAGCACTTTTGAAAACGCAAAGAAGAAAACCACTCCGTTTCTGGTGGCAACGTTGTTGTATGTGAGCTGGAATGGGGTCTCTTTTTGTGTGATTGGCTGGTAATCAGTTCAGGGTGTACCCTGCCTCTCACTCAATGTCAGCTGGGGTAGGATCCAACCCCCCCCCCCCCCGGCAACCCAGAGACAGAGATAAGCAGTATAGATAATGGATGGATTGGCCAAAATTGGCTTTGTCTTAAAACATCCAGCTGTAGAGGCTTACTTTAAGACTTGCCTTTTTTTTTGTCTTCAGGCACTGTGAAGCGCTCATCTCTGCAGGGAGAGGAGAAGGCTTCAGCTGGGACCCTCACCCTTCAGAAAGGTTCCAACTTCAACACCATGCCGGCGAGCATGGCTAAAGTTCACCTCCAGAATGTGGCCGACTACACCAGCCACACCCTGACGCTGCGCAGAGAGAAGGGTGCCACAAAGGGAATCAGCACTGAGCTCCCTGGAGCCAAATCCATCTACATCTGTGACGGTGAGCTCTTCAAGCAGCTGGATGGAGAGATGCCCCGAGGGAACGGCGAGGGCAGCAGCTCCGAGGGCGCTGGGAAAGGTCCGGGCTACGTCATTCTGCCCGGCAACAACACGGGAACGATCAAACCGGCAAAAGGGAAAGAGGACCAGTCGGCCAAGTACAACATCAGCATCGAGCAGCTGCCACAGACCAGACTCATCCACCTGGCCAACCCGGTCAGCGGAGAGCCAGTGCCAGGATTTGGACTGAAGACTCTTCCTGCTGATCAGATCAGTGTGTCATGCTCTGACAGAGACTCACCTGCACACAACATGCCCAGAGACGCCCAGGTGACCAACAATATGCCTGATGGAGGAGACTCTGGAAACTCTGGTGTGATGTCAAAGAGTGAGACCGTCTCCACTCTGTCCATGAGCTCACTGGAGGTAAAAACACCAATAACATCACCACACTCTTGTCATGGCCATGCATCGTCAGCCTCATGGTTCATCCTACAAATCAGACATGCAGTTAAGGTTGTGTTTTGTACTTTGACACCATTTATTCTTATGAACCTAACATTAATTAGAGACAGGCCTTGTTCAACTGCTCAGCCTGGTTTATGTGTTTTTATGGTAAATTCAGGATAACAACTGTCACATCACCTCTGCATTTCTGCTGATTGAGGCAGATTTTCCTTGGCAGTATGTCTGTCATCAGTTGGGAAAGTATTTAGAACATTGTTGCCCTTTATAGGGAGTTTGACATGAACCTGTAAGTACCTATGATTTCCAAGTTTTTACCAGTAAAAGGAAATAATCAGATGGTTCATGCTGCCATGTATTGATAGTTTTCACAGTGAAGTCACACACTGATAAAACTGTCCCCCAGGAGGTAAGACATGCAAAATAGAGGAGAATACTTTTGTGCATACATCTGATTCACTCCCCTATTTAACTATGATTATTTGTTAGAACCATTGGAGTTGAACCTAAAATAGGATAAAATAATATTAAATAACCCACTCATAGAAACTGTTTAGTTCCTTTTATTTCTAGTTCTTATCACTTTCATTTCTCTGTTGTATTCCCCACTTCTCTCTAAGGTCACTTTTATACCCAACACATCTAGTCTGGGCCAAACAAACTGGTACACTTCTTTGTGAAGCTTGTTTGATTTTAGGGATATGTGGAAGCTCTCACAACCAGGGTAAGCCAGGGTTGCAACCCTTTCAAACTGGAAGCACTTTGTTGCCAAGGATTTACACCAGCAAGTCCTGCCACAGCTTTCACATCAGGCGCGTGAAAGTCCTGCGGCCTCTGTGCGCCTTCTTGCTGTCATAGCTCAGGTAATGAGCTTCTAGTACCAGTTAAGGGAGAACCGCAGTAGGAACCTGATTTGTTTTAAAACTGACCTGGAAAACCTGCAGAATGAAAGAATTCTGACTAAACAGCAGCCAAGGCATATTCTACCCCTGTTGAATAGAATAGAATGGAATAAACCTTTATTCGTCCCACACGGGGAAATTTGCAATGTTACAGCAGCAAAGGGGACAGCGTTGACAAAGAACAAGTATAAAAATTGTATAAAAATAGCATCAAAAATAGCAGTATGTACATTATTCTACCACTATAAATATAAAAAAGAGCTTAATGACATATAAATCAGCTGTATTAAAGGGATACACCAACATTTATTTTGTTTTTATGTCTTGTCTCACTTCCCTAGTCCATGACAATCAGATAGACGCCATTCTTTTGGCTGTGCATGCAGTCACAATGAAGAGACAGGCAGAGCTTGCCCACCGCTAATAAGCTTAGCTCAAACACTGGGAGTCAATGGATAACATTAGCCTGCCTCTGCCTACAGTCATCAGATAAACTCTTCAGCAACTCTAAATGGAGTTTAGAGAGACTAAGATTAGCACTTTATGTATTTTTGAAAGAAATACATATGAATCTTAACCCTGGCCAAATCATCCTCATTCTCTCTTAAAAAGTCAGCCATGATTCTTAGTACCAATCTTCTTGTACTCATAAACAGAGGTATGTAAATCTTTCGAAAATTACATAAAGTAATTCTAATTCAAAAAATCTTATTCTAAAAATAGATAACGTAACATAACGGGATAAAAAAAGTTACAATAAGCACTCAGGACCATTTAGAGTTGCTGAAGAGTTTATCTGATGACTGTAGGCAGAGGCAGGCTAGCACTACCCATTTACTGTGGGTCTATCTGCTTGTCATGGACCCAGGAGTAAGGCAAGACATGAAAACAAAAAAAAAAAAAAATGGCCCTTTAAGGTAAATGTGACTCCTTTTTGTCACGTTCTGTCTGTTTTGGCCAGGAGACGTGTCTCTCGAGATTTGCAGCATAGGAGACGTGCCTGAGATGCATAGGTCATACCTCTAGTCTGAAAGCTGTTGATGACAGAAATGAAAACAGGCGTGCACTGCTGCTGTAATGCAAGTTAAACGCTTCCAGTGTGAAATGGACTTTGGGTTTGCAGAAGGTGTGTAATCCATCTGGACCAAACAAGGACCAAACCAGGGAAGCAAGCCAAAAAGTTGAGCATTGTGGACTGAATTTGGTGGAATACAACAACAGTGAACAATTAAATGTAGCATTATAGACAAAATAAAGCAGAGCAACCCTATAAACTTGGAAATTTCGAACAGGTTCCAAACCAGAGCAGTCTTTTTTTGTACTCAAGCATAAGTTGCGATTGACTGTTTAAATTTACAGATTAATTAGTATCTTAAAAACTTGATTGTTTGACAGCCCTTGTTTCAAGGAAAGTGTCTTCAGGGGTGTCTAAAGAGTGTTAAGGATACATCTGAGAACTGGCAGACTATCATAAAGAACAACCCAATCAAGGAGAATAATGAGTATAATAACTGATGTTTGATTTAAATCAGTGCTGTGTAAAGTGACATGTTCCTGAATTTACCATTAAAGCCATTACAATTCTGGCGTGCCTTCTCATCCATAACATGTATCTGTGTATTTTGACGTGGCTTTATGTGTACATGCCATGAGTTTGCCTCTTGTACCACTCATTATCGATGTTTTTTATATGTCATATCATGACTGTTTAATGTTTTGTTGCTCATCACACTGTGTGTTTTCATTCACTCCAGCCATCAAGAAGCTCTACCACTTTCCCCAAAGCCATCTTTCTGCCATGCACTGTGCTGCAGGCTGTGTATGACCAATGCAGCTCTGGCACAGGTAGAAACGAGCAACTAGGGAGCCAGACATTTATACCCTCAATATTTATAGATAGCAATTATTTAAAAGAGTATTAACTAGGTCCCCAGAAGAGTTGTGTGCTTAATTTCCTTTATGCTTAGTTTGTCCTTCTGATGCTAAACAGAACAGCAACAAGCCCCCTCTAACTTCACTCCTAAAGCCCTGCATCATAAGGAGTATCTCATCTGGCTTCACGGAGGACAGCCTCTTTATAAGGTTAGATTTCATTCAGCTCTCGGTGCAGACAGCAGTGACAGAATGAGATGACACAGTGTTAAGCTCACAGCCGCCTGGACATCTGCCTGCTGGTGTCGTTTCACTCCAGGGCAAAACACACACTTCCATAATGGCGTGTGAGGCTGCAGCTGCCACAGCAGCCGAGCAGCCTGAAGGTCAGGTTTCCCTTCACCACGCCGTGATGGAGGACGTAAAGGTCATTCGGTCACAATCTGTTAACAGCAAACTTGCGCCAACAGGGTCAGAGAGACCGGCAGTGAACCTTATTTCCTTCCTCATGACTCACCACTTTCCTGTCTTGACTGGCTGATGTGGGGACTCACACTCAAAGAGTTAAACACTGGAGCGTTTGTCTGCTCACATGGGACACAGTGTCAAAACACATCTTTAATCTCTCTGTCTCATCTTCCCCCAGAGACGAAAATCACGCTATGCAGAGCTTGACTTTGAGGTAATTTTAGTCTCTTTGATTCCTGCAGTTTTTTAGACTTAGACCAAACAGCTGATGTCTCCTAGACTCTGTTTACTTTCTGCATTTACGACTGTTTTGGGCATTTGGATACCAAGAGAGTTTGTATGTTCCCATGACGCACTGACAAAATGTTTCAAGGTACAACTTGACATCAAGACTGACTCAAACAATTCTTTGCAAATAACAGCCTATATATAATTTCAGTGGCTCTGGCAAAGCCTTAAAGGGATACACCATCATTTTTTTGTTGTTTTTGCGTCTTGCCTCACTCTCAAGTTCATGACAAGCAGATAGATACCATTCCTTCGACTGTGCGGGCAGAAACAAGGAAAAGACGGGCAGAGCTCGCCCGCTGCTAATTAGCTTAGCTCAGACACTGGTAGCCAGTGGGTAGTTTTAGCCTGCCTCTGCCTGCAGTCATCAGATAAAGTCTTCAGCAACTCTAAAAAGTCCTCAGTGCTTGTTGTGACTCATTAATTAATGTGTTATGTTATCTATTTTTAGACTAAGATCAGCAGTAAATGTAATTTTCAAAAGAAATACAAAACTAAACCACAGGGCTCATGCACAAACTCACAGCAAGAAGACTGCTGGTTTGATCTCCGTGTCAGGCAGGGCCTTTCCATGTGGAGTTTGCATGTTTTCCCTGTGCATACATGGGCTCTCTTCAAGCAATCCGGCTTCCTCCCCCTGACCAAAAACATGCTCATTAGGTTGACTGGTGAATCCAAATAGCTGTTAGGAACGAGCGTGAGCATGAAAGGTTGTCTGTCACTATATGTGGCCCTGCAATTGGCTGGCAACTGGTTCGAGGTGTACCCCGCCTCTTGCCTGATGTCAGCTGGGATAACTTTTCAACATTTCAAAACCTACTCTTTACTGCATTTAAACTCAGTCCTGCCAAATGCCAAATGGCTGTTATTTTGCTATATGCTACACCCCGCCTAGCTGATTCTTCTAATTCTTTTTCTTTTACTGGCAGGCGGCAACTATTGTACTAGGTGCATTACTGCCACCTACTGGGCTGAAGTTTATAACAGAGCAACTATGTCTACAAAAGAAATCTTAGAGTAAACACAAATAGATAATTGAGTTTCATTGCTTCATTTTCATTTCATACATGTATGAACTCTGTATACTTTGAGAGTACAACCTCATTTTAGGTGTGGTTGTCGTAGCCTAAAAAGCATGAACGCGCCATAACGCCCAAACAAAACGATGAAGGATAATGGAATGATGGTGTAGATGGCTCTCAGTCTGTGGCTTTCTGTTACAGCAAAGAGACAAGTTTTGTTTAAGAAATGCTTACAAGCAGAGAGATGAAATACCGTTAAAATGTACAGGAGAATTTGAAGTCATATAGCAATATGGAGTCGATAATCAGAATCAGAAATACTTTATTAGTCCTTGAATTATTGCTCTTGTAAACAATATATAAATAAGATTATTAAGATATATGTTTAAACGATATAGAAATAAGATTATTAAGATGTATATAGATGTTTAAAAAAGGAAGAAGTATAAATATGCTCCTCAAAAAAAGTTTGTAAACTTCAGTTTGGCCATTTATTGATAATTGGCCAAACTGAAGTATGTATTGTTTTTTATATCATTGGAAAATCTGATTAATCACATTTACAACCACGTACGACTTGCATTCTTGGAATTAGCATCACAGCTAAACATGTGGGTACCATCCTGTATCCCCAGAGGCTGGTGTTCTGGTACACAGTGGCAGCATTAATTGATGTCAACCCCAGTACCATTTCCAAACTTAGGACCAAGTTCCATGAGACTTGTGACGTCAACGACAGACCACGAAGCAGGCGTCTCAGGAGGACAACACCCTCACTCTTGCTTTACTAAGGAACCGTAGGCTTTCTTCCAGGGGAAGAGGGGACTTTGGCACATTTTTATGAATGCTCCCCACACGCTCAGCTGTGTTGTTCATTTCACAAAAGCAAGATCCTCACAGCTTATACCTTGTTGGAAAGGTGACTAAATAGACTTTCCAATGATATAAAATAAAATAACAGTTAGTGTTATTACAGGGGGGAATCACCTGTCAAAATAATGCTTCAAAACTTTTTTTGCTAAGTATATGAAAAAAAGGAAGCAAAAAAATGCAAAGGGCAGAATCTTTTAAGGAACAACAGTTTATGAAAATTATGAAAGAGCTGAAATAAAATTAAAAAAGTAAAGTTGGGACTATGTACAAGAAAAATAATTTACACTATTAACAATATATCATATGGATATTGAAAAATGCACAGTCTTTTACAAATGGAGATGCTCTGCTTGTCACATAACCCTAAGTTGCTGGTGTGAAAACGGGAAAGGATAACACATCCACACACATTTTCACACCAGTTTCATCAGCTAATACTGATGGACAACCCACTGAATGAGTGTGAGGGTGAATGGGTAGATGAGACCTACAGTGCAAAAGCCCTTTGAGTCATCAGAAAGACTAGAAATGTGCTTCATAATCTCAAGTCTATGGATTTTTTTAATGTGTTGTTTTCTGAATAAAATGAAGTGCAATTTATCATACCCACACTGTCAAAATTGCACAAATTGAAGGGCAGACTTCAATGAATGCTACACCACCAGACACCAAACCAGCCCTGATGAGGCATCAAGACTGTTCCCACAGACATGCCAAGCCACCCGATATCAAAAACTCTTCAGTTTACAATGAGATTTGTTCATCAACCTGACCACTTGGTATCCAAATGCCCAAAATGGATCTTACTTTGTGTCAATGCAAGGACTAAACAGGGTCCAAGGTAAAGTCTCAGACCTCTACATGTTTGCAAAGTTTGGGTGTGACTATCATGATCAAATTCAGGTCCTTAGGATTGATGGTAGCCTGTGCTGTTTACCACATACATAACAATGCAATATCCCTGTGTAGAAGATAATGCACACCCGGAAACGCCACCAGGACATGTTTCAGGACCTGAACAGGAAGATTCACAGTGCAGACAAGGATAGAGAGTCTCCACCTGTTGACGCCAAAGCTGCCAAACGATGGAGCGTGTCCTCTGCCAGCAGCGACAAGACCAACATGAGTGTAAAGAGTTTAACTTTATTCTGTTCTGCCCCCTCCCTCCCCTTGATCTAATGTTGTTCTCCTTTTCTCTTATCATTAACACAAATCACCACGCTTTGGTGGAGTTCACTGTTTAATTTTAAGTGCAGACATTTTCTAAGATTGCATTTTTAATCTTCTTACACTGTCAGTGCCAGGAGAAATTAGCAGTAGGGACCTCAAGGGGTAAACCTGTAGGCGGGAAAACAAAATACACACATCTATAAACAAAGGCCAGTACACACAGACCCTGTGAGTGTGACAAATATTTGAAAGCTCTACGCCTTGTAATATTTGTCGCAGGGACCTAGACGACTAACAGACTGATGAGATCAAGCAGTCTGTGGCAGCCCAGATCACACCTCAGTACGATGTGAAATTATGCTACTCGAAGTAAGAGCAGTGATGTTGAACAATAGTAATGAGTTAAGAAATCTATCCTTTCTGCATATACAGTCCTCCCAGTCCTAACATAATGAGTTAAAATAGATTCTGCTCAAGTTTGAACCAGGTTTGTTGCACCAAATTGGCCAATGACAGGCTGGAGGCATACTTTCTGGTGACCTTATGACTATGTACGTATTTGAGTAAGAACGTTCCTCCTCATGATGATTTGTGATTGACTGACAGTTGAGGCATGAGACCGCTCAACTTCCATATGTAGAGGGGGATAATTTAGAGGTCAGAACCAATGAAAAGTCACTAATCAATACACTCCTGATCAAAATTTTAAGACCACTTGAAAAATTGCAATTATTTAGATTTTGGACCTTAAGAAGGTTCTAAGTAGAACTTCAAAATGCAAAAAAGAAGAAATGGGAGTGAGACGAAAAAAAAAATTGTGGAAGCAATTTATTAAAAACAGCAATTAAAGTGAAATAGGCTGTTCATCAGCTGATCAAAAATTTAAGACCACAGCTCAAAATAAAGCCTGAAACCTCCTCAAAACAGAAATAAAAGTGTGAAAAAGGGACTCACTAATGATCAGCTCCACTGTTCTTGTTGATCACTTCAAAAATTCCTTCAGGCTGCTTGATGTGAGTGTTTCCAGGAGGCTGGTGGGAACGTTGCTGACAGTGACAGCAACTGATGTACATGTTTGTAAACCTCTCTTGCCATCCATCCTCAAATGTTCTCAGTTGGATTTAGATCGGGGGAACATGCAGGATGGTCCAAAAGGGAGACATTATTCCATAAATCCTTTGTCAGGCGGGCATTGTGAAATGCAGCATTGTCCCGATGAAAAAAAAACAAAAAAAAAAAAACAGTCATCACCACATTGAAGAGGGTCCTTAGTCATAACCACACAGACGAGGGCCCTCAGTCATTACCACACAGACGAGGGCCCTCAGTCATTACCACACAAACGAGGGCCCTCAGTCATGGTTTGATGTCCCTGCTCAACCTGAAACTCCATTGTTCCATTGAAGGAAAAAGCCCCCAGATCACGATGGTGCCCCCTCCACTGTGCCGTGTAGAAAACATCTCAGGTGGATCTCCTTGTCATGACAGTAGCATTGAAGCCATCAGGACTGTCAAGGTTAATTTTTTTCTCCTTAGAGAACAAAACTTTCTTCCACCTTTCAATGTCCCATGTTTGGTGCTCCCTTGTAAAGTCAGTGGGCAGTTTTCTAGCATTGAAGAAGACGTGGACTTTAAAGAGGTTTCTGTTCTTTTAGCCCTTCCTTCACAGATTCCGTCTGATGGTTATTGGGCTGCAGTCAGCACCAGTAACGGCTTTAATTTGGGATGAGGTTCACCTCCATAACCCTCAGGATCTTTGAAGAAATTCAGAATGACTGGATCTTACCGCGTCCAACCTCAGCAGCGATGGCGTGTTGTGAGAGGCCTTGCTTATGCAGCTCAACAATCCGACCACATTCAAAGACAGAAAGCTTTTTGTCTTTGCCATCAGGAGGTCATGACAGTGTGAATATCTGACAGAAAATGACATCGAATCCACATTTTTGTCAAGATTTTGTTTTTAAGGCTGTGGTAATCAGCTGACAAAGCATGTTTGAGTTTAAATGCAGTCTTCGATAAATTGCCGGCTCAAAATGTTTTGTCTCTTGCTCCCATTTCTTCTTTTTGCATCTTGAAGCTCTACTTAGAACCTTCTTAAGATCCAACAGTGCAAAATGTAAATTCTTGCAATTTTTCAACTGGTCTTAAAATTTTAATATGGAATGTATATGGCTAACTCAAATGTCAACAGTAAGCACACTTGACTAGTCCATCATGTGTTACTGGAGAGACTTCAGGATTTACTCTGCCACATAGGACACTTTGGCACCAAACATGTTTGGTCCCAAACGAACTCTGGTTCCCTTTTTTGGAAAGTTTGATTACCTTGGGGTGGTGTGAAAGCTCACACAATTTCTGGTGCAGATCAAAGGACCAAACTCTAGTCCTCCTGAAAACAAGGGGT
The DNA here is from genome assembly GCA_037902135.1 of Cetoscarus ocellatus. Taxonomy (NCBI): domain Eukaryota; kingdom Metazoa; phylum Chordata; class Actinopteri; order Labriformes; family Labridae; genus Cetoscarus; species Cetoscarus ocellatus. The sequence continues at coordinate 202,060 of JBAMNC010000632.1, read as the reverse complement.
CACAGTTCATGGTGGCTGTGCCATCTGAACCAAACAAGTAGCAAACAGCAAGCAAACCAAAAAGCAGTGAGTTTTTGCTTGAATTTATCTGAATATCACAACAATAACTAGAAAAGCACTCAGAGAGCGCAGACCGCCGCCAAGCAGCTTCAGTCCACTTTGGCGAAAATGGTCCTATCTGGCAATGTTACAGAATCCTTTAAACAATTCCTGTATCCGGATGGTGATCTGGATCAGTCCCAAAATCTAATCATTTCTTCCTTATCCCATTCTACACATTTCCTGAAAATTTCATCCGAATCCGTCCATAACTTTTCAAGTTATCTTGAACACAACCAGACAGACAGACAGACCAACCAACGCCGGCAAAAACATAACCTCCTTGGTGGAGGTAATAAAGGTCAAGTAGCGTTCACTGACAATACCAAGAGTGCAGCAAACTTTAGCATTACTGGCACTGCCAGCCTCCAGTTCTCTGAGCAGGTTAATGCCTACAAATCCAGGCAGAATATGGATACACACCGCTCCAGTCAAAATGCAAGTGCCCCCTGACCCAGTCTAAATGCAGCTTTATCTTTATTTCTATGGCACAGGATACTTTTTAACAGCTCTGAGCAAAGCAATGATATTATCTGAAGCCAGCTTTGTCTTTCAAGTTCAGCAATCGGCCAGAGGGTAGGAGCGAAGATGAATCATCCATTTCAAGGGATGTGTTGCATTAAGTTCACACAACCAGCCCAAAACTGCAACTTCTAATTAAATGTGGGCTCACAGCATTACTCTACCTTTGACATGGACACACTGCAGCTGTAAAGTAAGTGATCAGTGTCTCGTCTGTGCCTGTATTAAAGGCAACAGTATAATGGGCACATACTCCAGATCTGCCTTGTGTTAGCCTCAAGAGTTGTCGAGCATTTGTGAGAGCAGGATTGTCAGAAGTAGCGTCTTTGCAGTGGCTTGGCATGCACTGTGGTCAATTCTCTGACGATGATGATGACAGGGGTAGACGTTTATTTATTACCCACCACCTGCAATTATTGTACACTAACAATCCTCTTCACACTCTTATCTTAAACATTATTTTTCTTAGGATTAAAAAAACGAGCATTTAATTACAATGTATGTAACATTATGCTAATTTCTTCAAGTACTTTCTTCACAAAGAGTTAATAGAATTGAAAACTAAACCTTTAATAGCCATTTATTTTACCTTTAGCTCATTAAATAGAGCTTTACTTGTTGCTTTTTAGTTCAAAATATAAATGATGGCTTATTAAGTTCTGATAACACCTTTCTATCTTCATTGAGAAACCTCACATCTCCAACATGATTTTTTCAACTTGTCCTCCCCCTGGAGCCCTTTTTGGCCCCACTGACTATCATTAAAATCACTTTTTTCATTCTGCTGCCATTGCAGTACAGAAAAATATAATCCTGATAATTGTCCTGTAACTCTGTCTCTCAGAGGATATAAACTGAACACACATAAAAATCACTACTGGATTACGCCTTTTTTATGTTTGCAGAGAGGCATTGTGGGGAATAATTACCTTGATTGAACAGATAGGATATAACAGTGACTTTAGGTCAGTGTTATAATTAATTCAACTATTGACATATCTCAAATTTTTTTTTAAAAAGTCAGTTTTGCACTCATCAAACAGAAAATAACACTTTTGTGTAAATAAAAAAGTTAAACTGGCACCTCGAGGGTTGTAATTATGACAATAAATTCACATTCGATGTACATGATGAGGACTTGAGTTAATGATCGAAAACATAAAAAAATGTTTTAATACTTTGAAATATATCCAGTGTCCTAAAAGGGCCTTAAGGGTAAAAAGTGTGTTTTTTTTGTTTTTTTTTTGGTAATTGAACAAAAAGTAATAATCTATCAAAATCAGTGTTACTGCTAATGATTGACATATCCAATCTGATAACTTCTGCACAAAAAATAAGTTTTGCATTTACCAAATAGATTTTTTGCTGTTGTGGGTGTTTATAAACTGGCAATTTAGAGGGTTAATATTATGAAAATAAATTCATGTATGCTATTCATTCATGTTTTTAATGACCAAAGAATGTATCCAATATCCTAAAAGGGCTTTTAGAGGGAAAGAGCAATTTTTTTAGAGGAGGGCCTGAGGATTAATGTGGCCCTGGTGGTCACCAAAGTCTCCCGTCGCTGAGATAGCTTTACCATGCTGGTCCTTAAAGGTGCTCTTTTGAATTCAGCTCAGTGTATTTCCTAAGGAGAGAAACATCTTGCACTTTTTCTATTCAACAGCATCCTCAATCCACCTTTAAATAAAATTAGTTGTTCAGCACGTTTGAACCGTACCTTTGGGTCTTTATATTACCAAAAATGTTGAACCAAAATGAAGCGAGAAACTGCATTTTCAGCAGTTTGGTACCGTCATAGTTACACAGTACAGCTCCCTCTCCCTCATAGGGCTTTGTGTCAGAGAGCTGTTTACTATTATTTGGCATTTGGCTCTGTCACTCTTTCCCTTTACGGTATCTGCAAAATCCTCTTGGCAGCAGACGATTTTATTTCCTTCTGCTGCTGAATCTCCACTTGTTTAACAGCTTTGGAGTCAGATTGTCTCTAATGTTGAGCTCCACAGATCAGGGCTGCAGATTTTTGACACTGATCCAGAAGCAGAAATGTCAGATGTTTGTTATTGCCCTGAAGAATCTCACAGTATTAGTACAAGCTGAAGAGGCAGAGAGATCAACTCTGGATACAAGATGCACTTTGAGGATGTGACTCAGCCACAAACACACTGATGTCTAAATCCAAGTTACCAGCTCTGAGAATCTTCTTTACATTTGGTGTTGCAGGAAGTCACCTTTTAGGCTGCAGATGTTCACTTGATTTAGCATAAGGCAGATTATACGCTGAAGGAAAAATGGCATGATCTATCTTCGCAGTGGAGGCAGGTGGTTTTTAATCTGTCTAAATACAGGAAACACGATTCAAAGAAACAGAACAGTTTGGAAGGTGAGAAAAACTTGAAACCCTAAAAGTGGGCATAAATAATCCAGGTCCCAGCACTCAGCATGGTTTGAAAAAAATACTTAATTCATGAGGCTGGAAACATTCACAATTACACCAACTAGAATGGACTTGCGCCTTCTTTGGGGTGTTGTGACACTGAGACAAAGGGAGTGATTACTGTCGCACTCTTCACAGGTGAGCACAGGTGAGAGGCTGCAGCATTTCCCCCTCTGGCCTCTAGAGGCATTGTTTGATCTATGGCTGGGTATTTCCAGCAACCTCACGATATGTATCCTGTCATTGAAGCCATGTTATGATATGTATCCTGATACAGGTAAATTGTGAACATTGACAACGCTTTTAACAGAATTCCCGACAAGTTTTGTTTTTTATTACAAGAAGAAAAGGAACAAGGAAGAGTTTTAAATTATTCTACAACTTAATAAACTTCACTTCAGGTCCTCAAAGACTGTAGACCTAAGTTCAAATTTGGAGCATGTGCTTCATCATGTATTTTGGCTTCTACTTTGAACTGTGCCATTGTTAACATTACCTAAAGAGTACTGAAAACAACTTTGAAAACATTGAGGCCGTATTGATTCTGTAGAATCTGTATCGATACACGTATCCCCAAGGAGTGAGTAATGATATTTTGCTGTATCGATATTTTGAGCACAGACCTTGGATGATCCATCCATCATCTTACAGCTAATCCCTTTTAGGGTCACAGGGGGCTGCAGCCTATCCCACCTGACATTAGGCTGGAGGCAGGGTGCATTCTGAACCAGTCGCCAGCCAATCACAGGGCCACATAGAGAGACAGACAACCATTCATGCTCACACCCGTACCTAAGGCCAATCAAGCCGGAGTGCTCTGAGAGAACCCACGCATGCACAGGTAGACTACGCAGACTGAGGCACGTGCACTACCTGCTTCACCACCGTGCCGCCCGCATAGTATGATGACCAGTTAAATACAGGTCAAAAAAATACATCAAAAAACATGACGGCTCTTACTAAAACTCCTCAAATTACAACATTAGATTTAAGGTGAATCATGATATTCCTCAAACAGAATTAATCTCACAGCAAATAATAGTAATGTGATGAAAGCAAGAGGTCCACAGAATCACATCCTGTCCAACTCAATGAATAGTAGAGCAAAGGAAACTAGTGATGTGTGGAGGTAATAAAATTGGGAAGTCAAAGTCCTAATTTACACCAGGCAAATATCCCACATCCAATCCACTTGTCCCTTTTGGGGTTTGGGGGGCTGGAGCCTATCCTAGCTGACATTTGGCGGGTACAACCTTTCACGCTCACACTCAGACCCAAGGGCAGGTTAGAGTCACCAGTTGACCTAATGAGCATGTTTTTGGTCTGTGGGAGGAAGTTGGAGTGCATGGAGAGAACCCATGCATTCACGGGCATGACAACCTAAAGACCACATTGCTAATTGCCGTTATGTACTGATAATTAAGTTTTGTCTTAGTGTGTCACTGCACCCTGAAAAAAGGCCCAAGGCGATACTTGTTATTTATTGTAATTATCAGTGCTTCTGGCCTTATGAAACAAAGGACATAAACATTTTGCAAACCATGCTGAGTGCTTTGACCTGGATTTGTAAACACTTTTTGGTGTTTAACTTTTCCTGTTAGTTCAAGGGAAACCTGCTGCCTTCTTTTCTATCCTGAATCATTTCTCTCTATAATAATACACTTAATTGATATGCCACAGGAGATAGAAGTAATAATAAAAAGGGGCAAAAATCACAACAGCAAAGAATAGAATAAAATAGAAAATGTACTGCAGATGGATTTAAAACCATGTTGATAAATCAGCTATAGAAGTGTTTATTAGCTCTTTATTAGCCTTTAACTGATGTGACCTTGTTCTCGCTGTCACATCACTTAAGGTACATGAATAAAATCAACAACTCGCATAAATCATACAGACTTCAGAGTGTTGTCGACCTTGTCCGTACTAATCTCTGATCAGGATCTTCTTTTGATATTCACCCACATTAAAGCTCAACACCCTCTCCCCCACCTCATCATTTCATCATTTCAATTCAGTTGAAATGATTAAACTTTTCATGGAAATGATGCAAACATAGGCTACATTCTCATGCTATCAGCCTCCACATCCTCAACAAAGGTCAGTACAAGGTCGAGGTCATCGGCTGTCGGGTACTGCAGAAGGCCAAACATGGAAGTAAGAATGGCCTGGGAATGATATGATAGCCTTCATGCTAAATCATTATCAAGCTATTGTGAAACTACAACATGGATGTTCAACTTAGAAGCAGCTCCGACACTTTGTATTTATAGCATCATGTGTTAGCCTCTTGTTTGAGGATTTCCTCCAAAACTAAGGACCTGATTAAGTTGGTGCCCTTGTAAGTGGCAAAAGTTTATGCGTTATAGTTTATTAAAAAACAATCAGAAATGTCTGCATCACATCCGCTGTCATTTTCTTAGTCCTTTTTAGCAGTTTTTTAGCAACCATCCTTTTTAAAACACAATAACACTTAAAAAAGAAAAGGTGGGGTAATGTCAGATGGATTTAAGTAGCAAAAGGAACATTAAAATCTCATATGTGTGTTTGCCACGAAACTGGTTTCACCTTTTTATCTTAAAAGCTGTTCTGGAATCCCATAGACTTTGGGGCTTGGGAACCTGAAGTGCTAAAATGCTAACACACTTCCATGTTTTTGGACTCATTCCTGCATCACTCTATTTATCTCTGTGTTCAGATTCACTATTGAAACACCAATCTGTTGGCAAAAATAGTTAATGTTATTATTGAATGAGTGGCAGAAAGGAAAAAATATACTATACTGAAAATTTACAGATGTAGCCTATTCCCCACTTTTCTTGGCAGAGTCTTGACTGGTCCATGACAGGAAAATACTCTGACCTTCCCACCCTACTGGTTGGAATTAGATCCCACTCAATTGCATGATAAAGATGAACCCTTTACCACTGACATTTTATAGGATATATAAATGAAAATTCTGCTTAGCATGGAAAATGTCATCACGTACAGAAATTTAGAACAAAAACAAACCCAAAGAATAGTTCCTGTTTAGACTTCCAGTGGCTGGAACTCAGCCGGCATTTTGCCAGAAGGGGAAAATTAAACCAGCTCTGTACTATGTCCCCACAGTTACTCATTGCAACAAAAAGCTTTATTTATCACAATATTTTGACTAGGGGTCGTCTTTAGGTGAGTTTTCATAACCTGTAGAAGACCTCTGGCCAAAATATTTGGAAAAAAATACTTTTTTGAGGCTGATTAAGTAAGCAGACAAGTGCAAATGCACTTCTTTTTCTTTAATGGTACTAAGAGAATAACCATCCCTGAGCTTGAGAAGAAAATAAGACCAACCTTTATCGAGCGACTAAGGTTCTCTAAGAATATATGATATCCATTATGTTCATATTCAATTTAGCCAGACAGTCATTAAAGAAGAGAAATTCGAAAGCTACAAGTCTTTTATTGAAATGAGAAAATTTATTGGTTAAAATGATTTCTGCATCATAGCATGTAGGACTTACTTTGTTTTAATATTTGAAAATCTGTCACAAGAATTGTGCAGCTAGTTAAATACTTCAGATTTAATAACCAAATGACAGGACGCATGTTGGGATAGACCACAGGCAAAAGGAGGTCCTTGAGAACTATCAGTATTTCCTCTAGAATACATCATAAATTAATTGACCATGCCAGAAAACATAATTTTCTTCTTCTCCTTCGCCTTAGGACAAGCAGCAGACCCCGAGTAAGAGGGCATGGGAGGGCATCAGGAAGACCCACTCCCCCCCATCCTGGGTGAGGAAGGACCTGGAGACGGTGGCGGCCTCCCCTCTGGAGCTGCAGACTGTTGAGTGGGAGAAGAACAGCGCCACCATCCCTCTGGTGGGACAGGAGATCATGGACCTGCAGACGGAAGTGTGACCTGAAACTTTACGGATTCATACCCACAGTCTCCTACTTTATTTTTTGGTTTTTACCGGACAACCAAGCAGACGACACACCACACACACTGCCCTGCTCTGTACTTCTACCCAAAGGCTGGATGGAGCCCACAGCGTGAGGAGAGAACGTAACGAGGAGGGGGGAGAGTCAAAATATCAGAAAAATGAATTAAAGGAGAGCGGGAACATGGTGTCGCTTTCTGTGTTTTCTTTTTGTTTGGATGGTGTTTTTGTCTGCTGGTCATCTTTTTATGTGTGTGATCTGGGATACCTAACAGCCCATATGAGGGACAGATCCAGCCACTATATGTGCATCATATAGTCGTGTTAAAGCAATGGAAATCATGCAAAGAAACCCTTGAATTCAATGTGATAATCATGATCATGTCCTTTTATTTCTTTTTTTTTACTGTCGAGTATCGTTGCCTCACTCTTCTGCTCTTTCTTCTCCTGATGAACGCTGAACAACTCGAGATGCCTGTGGACATATTATTTTTCTTCAATATCAATCTCAAAAAGGGAAAACAAGCGTTTCAGGAGGCAGACTGCCAAAACACACACCCATGTGCCCCCCCGCCCGAATGCTCCCCTTACAACCCGACCCAATCCTTCTGGCTCTTTATCAGCGATCCTCAAGGGGGGGAAATCAGCCCCTGCAGTGACAAACACGGTGTGCCAAAGTGGCACCAGCGGACACCTCAGAGACGCCAGAGAGCGGGCCGGCGGGCTTCGCGCTCTCACTGGCAATCAACCTCAACACCGCAATCATGGACATCGGCATCAGTGCGTCCAGGCAGAGCCACGTTCAGCAAACACGCTGTTTGGATGTACAAGCAGGATGGATACAGCTTAATGCAAATATGATCAAATATGCTGAGGAAGGGTACTTGTGTATGTATGTGTGTGTCATTGAAGATGAATAACTGGCTAGATCTATAAATATATACGATATGAAGATGACCATGAGTTCATCGAAGGGTTGCACACGGAGAAAGCACAAGGCTCACTTGGAGTCCTGATGTACAGCATTGTAATTATTTCAACAGAGTTCTACAGAATGGATTTTAGCCTATAAATATCTTTCTTACTGTGCTTGGGGATAGTTGTTCTCATAATTATTAATATGAACATGATTATTCTGATACCAATCCCCTCGCCCAAGCCCCCCCCTGTCTGTTCAGGGTACCGGACTATACGAGTGTTCTGTATCGCAATGTAACAGTGTGTGTTTTGATATCACCGCCAGTCACTCCCTCAGATCTGTATTTGTCAAAAACCCTCGGACCCCTCTGATCCTCGCCCACCCACCCCGCCACACATGCCCGTTCCCCCCAACCCTCCTCACTCCCCTTTTTATTTTACTGGGGTCGCCTCTTTGTTAATGTACAGTTTTCAGAGCACAAAATGAATGTGTCTTATTTCTAATAAAAGCATATAAGCATATAATAAAAAAACAAGCTACCTCTGCTTTTTTTCCTCATGTTTAACTGTGATTCATTATGAAACATGCAGCTCGTGTTTGTTTCCCATGTTAGAGTGAAGCTGACTGACTGAACAGCTCCCCCTGTGGCTGAAGGTAAGAACTACAGCATCAGAATAATCCATATTCCTCAGAGAGACTGTATTACACTCACAAGCCACTTCATTTGGGGCACTGTATTAGTGCCTGTTTGAACTCATTGGGCCTTCAGACCTGCCTTAATTCCTTAGATTCAACAAGGTGCTGGAAACATTCCTCAGAGATTCTGGTCCATATTGACATGATAGCATCATGCAGTAATCGTCCTTTGTACATCCATGAAGAGACACTTTCCCTCCACCACATCCTAAAGACTGTGGAGGTCACTGCAGGGCTCCGAGGTCAATGACATGCTCAATACATAAAAAAAAAAAACAATTGCTCAATTGTTGCTGAGGGGCCTAAAGTTTGCCAAGAAAATATGTGGCATAGTTTATGCCAAACTCTTAGTCTATCATCTTACTGTGGCATCAATTTTCCAATGATCTAGTGACCTGTATATGTGAGCACATGTGAGTTGTAGCCTCAGTGTACTGTTCTTAGCTTTAAGGTTTGAGGTGTGTTTGGAGTGTCTCACTTGCTTGTAACAGGCGGTTATTTGGTTGTTGTCCTCTTTTCTTCCCTAATCACTTGCCTTTCCACTCTGACCTCTGACACTCACTAGACATTTTCTCTTTTTTCATACTGTTCTCTCTAAACCCTTGAGAGACTTTCGCATTTTTTCATGCATGTAGATCTGCAGTTTCTTAAACACTCAAACCAGTCGGTCCAGCACCAACCACAGACCTCACCATCTGCACCGTCAGTTTCCCCGTCTCCAAAATGTTTGATTGCCAAAGTCAAAGCCAAAGCGTCAAAGTTGATGTACTGGTTTATTTTTATAAATCACAACCTTTGCGTGGAAAGTGGTGTATGCCACTTTCGAACCCCGTTTTGTGCATAAGCAAGCTTTATAAATGAGCCCCCAGATCTGTAAGCAATGCTGTAAAGCTGCCACAGATATTGACCAAAAACAGAAAAGAAGACACGGAGCATGCCCATAAAACATGTGCAATGCAAACAAACAACGTGATGAAGATGTAGGCTGACCTCCATGTCCACTTGAAGCTCATAGTTGTGATGTAGGAGCAGAGGACTTTGCTGTAAAAGCAACCAGTAAGTGGTGTCTGGAAATATTCATTACAAGCACCGACATGCAAGGACGGCGCTTGAAGATTTATTTTCTCTGTAGGACTCAGTTTCAAAAAATTTTCGGGCTCCCAAAAAGGCCAGTTCTGTGAGGAAAAAATGCCTCAATAATAAAAAACTTAAGCATATACCCTGAAACTGGTCTCCATGTGGACAGCCCCTGGTGCTAACCTTGGTTTAAATAAAGTTATGCAACCCAAATTCTTAGGTTATTGTGATATTTTACTTTGTTTCCATGTCTGACAAATATCATAGACTCAACTCAATTAAAATATGACATGTTACTTGGAGGAAAAATTAGAGCATACTGCTTCATCCCATTTGAAATGAGTCAGAAGTTGTCCAGCTGCTCTGGTCAATAAATAACTCATTATAACTTTACAACAGTCGGCTCATTAAGTTGCTGTCATGATCATAAATTGTACTTCTTACAGATGACACATTATGCAGAATGACGGTGGGTGTAATGTTGTCGTGAATCTGTCAGTGGGTGTCATCAACGCTGATTCACGACTCAGATCCTTCACTGACTTTATTGTTGATCTGTCACAGCTCTGATAATGCTGTAAGCTGTATAATGGGTGATAAAAAAGAAGATGGGACCCAAGCATGAAGGGATTTTTATTGGATTCATCTAATATAAAATGAAACAGAAGTGAGGTTTATTCTCACTCAACTCATCAGTAAAGGGACAAACATTTAGACAATATTTTTGTGCATGGAGACGCCTAAAAAAGGTACACACAGATCCAGCTGCTTCAGTTTCCAGCTGCCTGCTGCCTGCCAACTTCCAGCCAGTTACCAGCCACTGGAAGTCCCTTACTTTCTGAGGTTGTGCCTAAAATCGATTGAAAACACGCCATTCATGCATTTGCAGGGTGTCTCTATGACATGGTGCTTCCCTCACAAGATGACACAGCCTCAGCCTTTTCCCTGTTTAGTAAATCAGCTCCCAATTTAACTGGGAGCAAACTTGACACCAAAAATTCACTTAAATGTGGCCTAGAATTTACAATCTATGACTGTAAGGGTGGGCAGGTCCTGTCATGGACCAGTCAGGGACCAGCCAAGGCGCTATCAGGTAAAGAGGGGAAGTTTTAAGTAGCTGCATCTGTACTCTGATAAATTAACGCATTTGAGACAAGGCAGATATGTAATCACCAGAGGTGGGATGAAGTCATTGTCTTGCAAGAAAGACTCAAGCCTTGTGTCAGCTCAAGTCAAAAGACAGACAAGCAAGTCCTCGAGTGAAGGTCAAGTTAAGTCCAAATGCCCAATCATGATCTTTGTCCTAAAGCTTAAGCTCTGAGCCCCCATGACCTTAAAACTGGAGATATACTTGCTGTTTATTACACAGACACGTAGACATGATGGCCGCCACCCATCCCCTGTATCTATTCAGCGAGTAGGTTGTGCACATCGTCCTGAAGGGTGCTTTGGCCACAAGTCATCAGTAGCTGCTTATTCTCATACACTGAGACAGTTCCAATATCGTTGGTATGGACTTCAGATGATGCTGATGGTGAGGTTTGACCATTAGTCATCAGTTGACAACAAATGTTTGATAGTGATATTGAGTATTGATGTTTATTTTGTTAATTTTACTCTCCAAATTACCACCATGTTTGCAGTTTTCTTCTGTCACAACAGGTAGTTCCATACAGCCTAAGGTCTATTGTGCCATCTAGTGGTGTCCTTCAGTAACACGTCACATAAAGGAGGTATATTAACAAAAACGCTGATGAGTGTGAGCGTGATCCCTTTATGGAAAAAGCTCACTAAGGTTTTATATGTTTCTTTCATGACAATATTCATGGATTTCAGAACAGTATCAATAGTTTAAATTATAAATATTAATGTGTGAATAGTCTACAGAGAAAACAGGTGAATCTTTGTATAGAAACAAAAAAAACACCCACAAAATTGATAAATTGTTGTTTTTTATCACAGTTTTAAATACTTATATTACTATTAAAAAAAAATTCTACTTCAATTGATAACTCTATTTATATTAAGCCAGGGGCTGGGTCATTACGTCTTTCACATCATCAGATTTTGCAGGAACTCTGAGTAAGTCTACAGATCAGTTACAAATCAGAGTTTCTGCTGAAAAGTCTACATCGGAGCCCTTGTGCACTTCAGAGTTTCACAGTGGGACAGCAACATGCTTTAACTCACTCAACGCAAACACACCTTCAGTCCATGAGAGTGTGAGACTGTTTGGGGCTCAGCCAAAATCTCTAGCTTTAAAATTCAAGTCATAAAAGGTAACTCGCACTTTTCACTTACCAAAATGCTATTCAACAAAATGTACATACAAGCATGAAAAATAACACGTCAAGTCCAGTTGACTGAACTAAGTCACTCAAAATGAGTGCTGGAATTACACTCAGTATTTAGTCTTAATATTGTTACTTTCTGCTTTGTTCTCAGGCTTGTTTGAATGTTGATCTGTCAAATAACGTGAATTCTTGTTGGGAAATGTGTCTTCTTGCTTGGAATGTAAAAAGTGCAATCAAATCAGGAGTGTGGAAGAAAACATGTTGATTTTTATTTTGCCTTTTCAAATAACAGATGCATAAAAGATGTTTCTCAACCGGTCTGTGTCTTGTCCCAGCCACCATCACACTGAAAGTCATAACCCAACTCTCCAGATATTTTCATTGCTTCAGTTTATTCAATGAAAGATTTAGTTATTTGGGCCATAACTTGATTTGTTTTTTCTAATTTTTTAAACAAACAGATGGGACAAAGTTACAAAAGTACATCATTCCAGGTAATGAAATAAAATATAGAATAGAATTCAAGATTCTTCTTCTCACCTATAAAGCTCTCAGAGGACAGGCACCAATTTATCTCAAAGAGCTTGTAGTGCCGTACAACCCCTCTAGAACATTACGCTCCCAAAATGCTGGCCTGCTCGTGGTGCCATCAGTCTCTAGAAGTAGTCTGGGAGGTAGAGCCTTCAGTTATCAGGCTCCTCTTCTCTGGAACCATTTACCGACCACGGTTCAGGAGGCAGACACCCTCTCTACCTTTAAGGCTAGACTTAAAACATTCCTCTTTGATAAAGCTTTCAGTTAGGGACCAGCTCATAGTCCATAGTTTAGACATATAGTTAAGATGCAATAGGCTTAGACTGCCGGGGGGATCTGGCACACTGGGCTCTATCCCTCTCTCTCTCACACTCTCTCTCCATATCTGCCTCTGCCCCTTTCTGTTTGCTCCTGCACTCGTCTCTGGCTCTTGTCTTTTAGGTGGCCTGGGATCCTTGGTGGAGACATAACACATATTTGGCCATCTCATTCCAGTTCATAATTATTATAGCTGTTAATGTAGATATTAGCATGATCTTTCTATCCATGGTTGACACATCTATAGTAACTATCTCTACCTCCACATGGACATGAGATCCCTCCTGAAAATGAGGTGTCACATCTCAAGAGGTCTACCATTAATACATTTATACTTAACGGAGACAAACATGGTGGGGATGTACTTGTGGTCTGGGCACCCATGAGTTCGTCACTACCATAAATTCTTATTTTCAGTTTGACTTTCATTGATTATACTTCTATAAAATTATCACCACAACCACACAGACATGAGGACCCTCCTGAAAACAAGTTGTAGCATCTCAAGAGGCTAACCTCTAATAAATTTGTTTGCAGTAGAAACAAATTTGACGACGACAGGTCTATGATTGGTCCATTGATCTGTCACTAGCTTTAGTTCTTACTTTAGTCCACTTGTCTCCACTTACCTCCCTCCCTTCGCCCACACACCCAACACAGCATCGTGTGGATTTGCTGTTCATCATGAGACTGGGGTCCACATTCAAGATTTCCTGCTGCTTAACAGGAGGTTTTTTCTTGCCGCCATGATGGAGGGATTCATGATTGGCTATATGGATTCATGTTGGGTGTTGGATGTATATATTTGTATTTATATGTATATGTGTATTTTATATATGTATATATGTATCTATGCATATATGTGTATCCATAATTTGTGCTCTATTGTAAAGTGTCTTGAGATAACACTTGTTATGAATTGGTGCTATACAAATAAAGATTGATTGATTGATTGATAGTGATGGGCAAGCTACTCGTAAAATGCAGTGTGCAAAGTTAGTTATATTTATATATATTATATATATGTGTGTGTGTGTGTGTGTATGTGTATATGCATATATAATTTATGTGTGTGTGTATGCATTTATATGTATATACGTATGAGGATCTATAAAATAAAGAGCATTACTTCAGCCTTCTCTACTGTAAAGTGCCCTCAGATAACACTTGTTATGAATTGGAAGATTGATTGATTGATTAATATGAAATGAGGAGAAGGACAAGGGTTAAAGTAACACAAAGTCCTACTAAAATGATTTGACATTTATGAGGGTTGTTATAAACCAACCTAAAACACCTTAAACTCTTAAAAATCAATGGATTCAAAAGAGCACCACAAAACACAATTAGGATGTAAAACCATTAAAAACGACTTCAGAAAATGAAGTAAAAAAGATCTAATAGAAAAATCCTCATTAGTTACACTTATAAATGTGCTTTAAGATGGCTCTTTGGGTGCAAGAGACCCGGCGGTGATCATTTTTGAGCTTGAGGTATTTCACAGAATAGGTTATATCCACTTGCAATTAAATAAACTTAAATAATCTCCTACAGCAGCTGCTGTTCGTATCCATCCTGTCAAGTCTCCTGGTTCTGGTTTCGCACCAGGAGCACAGGATGATGCCATCAGACCTCTCGCCCCAGTGGATTACGTTCACACACGACTCACCTGTGTAAAGTCTGGATAATTGAATCTTTTTTTGTAAGTGTGAGTGGGGTGTGGGTGATCCCACACTGGCCAAAGAGATGTATCATCACAGGAAGAGCTGGCTCCCAGAGGAGGACAGCCTTTGTCCTCAGAGATGCCTGACTTATTTAAGTGATGTTTGCAAAGTATTTCTTGACGACCCTGATGAAGGCCACAAGCTGAAATGCATCAGTCTAATAAAAGTAGTTGCTGGAACTCTTTTTAGTTTTTCAAGACCCTTTCATTATCCTAGCACCTTATAATTTTGTGTAGTGTCGGAAAATCTGACGTTTTATTGGTTAATAACTTGATTTGGTCTGATTTTAGGGGTGCTGGGTTCTTGAGTCTGGTTGGGTTGGACTTATGTGTTGCTGTGGTTCTGGTGCTCACCAATCTGGTTGATGTGATGTGGTAGAAGTTACTCTTCTCTCTGCATTTCTCTCTCATGTGGAGCTGGTTGTCATTTGTCAGTTTCAGTAGCCACAACACTTTCTGCTGAGAGCAGAGCTGTAAAGTCAGAGGTCAGATCAGTTCTCTGCCTGCGAGGCTGCAGCTGGGAGCTCAAATGTAAAACACTGAGCTGTTATAAAACATTCATTTAAATACTGTGTCACCAATAACAATGGCTCTGTCTGTAGGGGACAGAAAACACCATCCATGCAAACAACAAGAACAAAAACAGTGTATTATTTTGGCTGTGGATGCATTATTGTCCATGTTTATAATTGTGTGCCCATAAATACATCTGTAATGGCCTGTAAATTACTCCCCACCCCTCAAGTGAAAACCAATCTGCACAACAAGATGAAGACAGACGGCTAATAAAGATTTAAGCAGCAATAACACATCGGACAAATAAAAGCCACATTTTTAATAAAACATCAACAACAAAGAGCTACAGACACAATAAGAAACATTAGAGAAGCACATATTGAACAAATTACCTCTTTTAAGGCCACATTAACCACATTTAATATATAATTTAGGTAAATAACAATGTAACCTGCTTAAATTCTTTTGTAATTCAATGAAGACAGAGACATTCAGCTCTCTGTGGAGTTGTTTTTATGATGAAGGTCGTAAATTACTCACTGCAGTGACATTCAGTCCCTTCAGTGTAAGAAACAATATTAAACAGTAAATCATGTGACAGCTGCTGTATTGTTGATAAATTGACTAACTGACCAGCAGAGATGATGCAGAGATTTGGTCACAGCAGACAAGAAACAATAGTGTTGATAAATATCGCACATTATTGGTGACCTGATAAATGAGTTGGGGCTTTTATATATGTACCCCTTTGCCCTCAGAGCTGCCTCAGTTCTTCTTCATTTTGATTAAACAGAATCCAAATGTTCCATCGGATTTTGTAAAGCATAGTAGTGTGTGTGATGCTGCAAGATTTGGTATTGATCTGATACCAAGTAAACACAGGGCCAGTACCACCGATATCAACACTTTTAATAATTACGAGGATAAATCATCAAACTGCAAAATCTGAATGAATTTTGAGGACCCTCACATGGTTTTAGATTTTCGTTTACATTACTAATTAGTTAAAACCCATGCCTTTTACTGTACAGACATGCAGTCATCCCGCTACACTTTTCTCTCTCACACTCTTCCTTCTTCTTTCACAAACACACAGACACTTAACAATGCATGCTAAGTGTATGTGTCTGTGTGTACTAAATACTGATAGTACAACAGCTCATCTATGAATCTGTTCAATGAAGCACAGCATCAGAATTTCTCCAATTTGCAGCACAAAATTGCTTTGTTGAGTCTCACCAAAACTGAGACATTGGCTAAGAAGATTGGCCATTTTTTTGGGTTCCACAGCCTTAAATTCCTCATGTTTAGGCCAACAGATCCATTAGTGCCAACAACAACAAGATTTTTACCTTTCAGAATATCCAGCACTGCACAGCATTCACAAACGTTCTGGTTCACTGCAAAGAGGTGAGGCATGCTCCCACTGCTGCGTCAGTGGCGTATAAATGGGCATGAAAGGGTGTGAATGTGTTAGTTGATACTGATGGATAATTGACATAGAAACTCTGAACCATCAGTCAGTGAATTCGAGAGCAAATGGGTAGATGTGACCTGTGTAAAGCTGCTTTGAGTAGTGAAAAAGACTAGAAAAGCACCGTATAAGCACAAGTCCATTTACTGTGACAGTGAAAGGTTCAGGACCGGGTGCACGCAGCAATCAGAGAGCAGCATTGAAGCACTGGAGCATCAAAACACTGGATAGACGATAGATTTCATGTTTAAAACAAAGATACCTGACTGCACAACATCAAAACACCAAAACACAGCCTACGCCGCACTGTGGAGGCAGCGGCACCTAAACAGCCAGGTTGCCTCACTGGTAAAATTGCAGCAGTGAATTCAGGAGAGAAACTAAAACAAAAGTATCGATCTCATCAATATCAATACCAACATTGATATCGATATTTTGATATATGGATAAATCCGCCCAAGATAAAAGCTGAGGAGAACTTGAACAAATCCAAGCACTGAAACTGAACCACAGCCACTTCAGGACCAACAGTAGGAGCTTGAGAATACACACACCAACATCATACTGATTTGTTATTCTTATCATTATTAAAATGTGGAAAACAAAACAGGATGCTGTGATACAACACGCGATCAAGCAGGCCGCCATATTGAACATGACGCACATGAGCGCTTTCATTGGCCAGACCGGAGGCGAAGCTTTTTGAAAAACAATCACTGGTGTGTGAGCTCACATTTACCAGCTAAAGGTTCAAAAGACTGAATTACTTTTAAATGATTTGCATGAAATAAATGCATCTGGTGTGCAAAGGCATTTTCTGTTACCCTTATGATCATCTTAAACCCTCAGAGATGGTTGTGTGTTTAAATCCCTCAAATCACATTTCTTTGCCACTCTGATGCTCGGTTTGAGCTTAAACTCAAAACTCTAACAAGCTCCTGAGCTTGTTTAGTCTTTAACATCACAAGCTTCTGCTCCTCTATGACCACCGTGAGCAACAAGAGGACACAGAGAACAGCAGACGCCAGTGTTTGGTCACATTTCTCATGATTTATGAGTACGCTCCATGTCTTCTGCTCTGGTTTTGATGTATTTCTGCAGCAGCATAACTGTGCCACTTACAGGCCTGACATATGTACTAGAGTGTTTTCAGTGTTTTCATGTGAATGGACACATTAACTGAGAAAGTTTTCAATACAAAAACTTGGACAGAGCCTTAATAAAAGCACTTAAACAGGTCATGTACATTAGCGCTGGAGTATAACTTTTGTAGAAAGCAATTAAATCTGAAAAGCACAAAGATTAATTTTAATTCATCCTGATGGCCATGAAACCATAATTATCAGAGAGTAATGTGATTGAAGAGCTGGTGACCTGCTGCACACATCCTGATGTGATGAAGAAGTGAAACAAAAAAGTACAACGCTTCAGTTGATGCTAATGCAGCTTTTAATACTCTGAGTCTGAAACATGTGTGGATGATCAAGATGGATGACACCTTTACTTTACCTGTGACTCTTCCGTCCCTCACCTCTCTGTGTAGTTACGTCTGACTCTGCGGGGTAATGAAGGCTGCCTGACCTTTGGAGATTTCACAGCACTTTGTTTGGAACTGTAACTCCCGTCATGACGGCCGTGTCAAACACACCCACAGCCTCTGAGTCACACTGTGATAACGGTCTCAGCTGCCATGACTTCACCTGATTTTCTCACTTCGCAGGCTCATTTTAGCCCATACTGCCCTCTGTGGCATGGTGATGTAGCATTTGAAAAAAAAGTGTCTGTAACATCATTAGGATCCATCCAGACGCATTAACCTCACGTCATTAATTAGACCATCAGCGAGCATTAGCCTCCACATGTCTCTCATCCTACAAAGGTCTGACAATGGCCGTTAATGGACTGACACTCTGATGACACTTCTGACACCGTCACTGATCTCTTCAGCAAGTCGCTGTGTTCCTGTTGCTGGAGGAGAACAGGAAGCTGATGACTGACGGCAGCGGCACAGTCATCATCTTGATGTGTCACGCAGGTTATTCATATTTATATGCTAATAATAAAATGGGTTTCTTCCAAGAGGATGGATGTGCCTTGTCAATTTAGCAGCAATTATCACTTTAGTCCCTCCAGATCCTGAAAATAGTTTGAAAGACAAATTTCTTTAAGGCCTGCTGTGATCGTTAAGAAGTTTGGAGGTAGATTTTGAACATTATTTAGATCAGTGATTCCTAACCCACAAGCACATTGCAGGGGGTTTGTGGAAACTTTAAATAATTTATTTCCAACTTGGAAGTACTGAGATAAGCCTGCCAATAAAATGGTAAGTGTGCGCCACTACTAGTTTCCCTGGGGAGACAATAATCTGTGACAAAGGTTATTGTCTTTTACAGACACTTCCCAAGTGTTCAGTGCTCTGGTGTCACTGTCAATGGGCGGGCTTCATTGAGTTATTAGCCAGGACTTTACAGCAAAAGAAGCACTGAGGCTGCAGTGAGTCCACAGACGTAGATGTGAATCCATATAAACCAGGTTGATTACGTTCTACTTTTGAAGAATCATCAACCGATTTAGATCGTTTGTGAGGGTTGTTCTGAAAAAAGTCAACGCTGCCCCTTGGGCCTGGTTTGTTTTAACACAACAATCAAACTCTGCGTCCATACAAGAAAACCGTGCCAACATCATGTGAAAAGGTGATCCTATCTAACATGGCACACGGTCTGGAGCGGTGAACCCTGATCTTGTTTGTGCTTTCACTGCCGGCTGTACCTTCACCTCAGGGTGGGGAAGTCAGCTGAGTAACCTGACACACCAGATGGACCATTCAATATATTTCAGTAGTCCATCTGTGAAAGAGCCCACAAAAGGGTTTTTGGAGAGGGCTGAACCTTTCAGAAGCATATCCAGTAGTTGATTGGACGATTATTCTGTCAATCAACATCTATTAAGAGTGGGAGATACTGCACTACAGAGCTACTTCGTAAAACAAACGCTCATCAAAATATGTCAGAAGTGGAGCAAAAAATATCCTTTCTACAGAGAATTTTGTTGTCTTTTATTTATAAAGAAACGCGGTCATAATCTGATAAAACTGCTACTGAAGCTGTTAGCATCTGTGCTAATCCCTGTCACTTCCTGCTGTTGTCTTACTCGTTCCTCTTCCTGCTCTAAAAGACTCTGATTGGGCCGTGCCGCTTTAGGCAGCTCACAATTGTTCAGAGCTTGGCAAGAATGACCTGGATTACAGACACTGAATCAGGCTGATCCAGCTGCAGAGCAAGTTTAGATTCTAGCTTGCTTCCAGTCAACCCCTGCAGCGATGCTTTGCAGTGAGAATGCAGTTGAACCAGAAACACTGCTGTACAGGGGCTGAACAATATTGGTAAAAATGACATTGCAATGTTTTTTCCTCCTGCAAGTTTCAAGGTATTATATTAAATAAATAGACTGTGCTTATGAGGATAAAATCACATGGTTAACAGTTACTATATTAAAGGCTGAATTTCCACGCACAACTGCAGATAGCAGTAACCAAAGTGATGTCTTTAGATTACTGCTAGGTCCTTGCTGAAGTACATGTGTTTTTACAAAGGCATCAGAGAATGATCAGCCTAAAAGTTGAGCAGCATATTAACTTGAATTTTTTGGCGAAACTGATCAAGACAGCAGCAGAATCTTTTCGTGCATAAACTGAGGCGTATGGTGGACACTGCATGTCAGTGTGTTTGCACGGCACCAAATATCATGAAGGCAGAGAGGACGTCCTGGGTGCTTGTGCACATCAAAAACTTCTGAAAATAGCAACAAACAGAACAAATTGTTTGAAATGATCAACAAGTCTGTAAGAATGGGAGTTGAAATGGTCCCTATTGATAAAGAGAGGGTTCAACAAATTTTGCAAGACAATTTGAATGTGACAAAAGTGTGTGCCAAAGGTGGAACACGGTGTCGCGTTCATGCCGCAGAAGCTCCTGAGTTTGCTTTGGCTTTAACAGCAAAATCTTCTGCTCCTCTACGAACACCGTGAGCAACAAGAGGACATGGAGAACAGCAGACGCCAGTGTTTGTTCACACTTCTCATGATGTATGTGTAGGCTCCATGTCTTCTTCTCTGGTTTTGGTGTATGTCTTCAGCACTGTTACAGCGCCACTTACAGGCCTGACATTTGTACTACAGCGTTCTCAGTGTTTTCATGTGGGCGGACGCATTTTTAAAAACAATGCTGTCTTTACAGAGAACAGTTTCGTCCATGTTGACAGGGCCTCAAACAAGCAAACAGAACTCTGCCCCTGCTGGTGTTTCCAGTACGGAAGATACTGCCACATGATTGGCTGCTCAGCTTTTGCGTATGAGAGCATTTAAAGGAGCATACCTACAGAGGCAGCCACTTGAAACTTCCCCACTTTCCCTGATAGGGTCTTGGCTGGTCTGGAAAAGGCTCAGGCCATGTAATCTTGTGAGGGAAGTACCATCTCAGGGAGACACCCTGCAAATGGACGATTAAGCTCGTTTTCAGAGGAATTTGGACACTTAGAAACTGGCTGGTACCTGGCTTGAAGTTGGCTGGGAGGGGAAAACTGAAGGGGCTGGATCTGAAAGGTGGTCAATAATCTGATTTTCCTTGAAACTGCATTAAGATGTACACAGTCACGCATCAAAAAAGGACTCGTCTCTGACTTGTCACTGTAGACTTTTCAAATGCCGTGTTGTTTTGGATTCAAAATGAAGCTTTGAGCCCTCAGGCCTGATATGTGTCGTTACAAAACTCTCTGCTTTCTGCCTGGAGCAACATCTTTCTCTGGATGATTTTAAATGGAGATTTAAGATGTCTAAGAAATAAGCCATGCTTCATTCAGTGTTTGTGCATGATTAGTGTGTGCAGCAGACATATATGATTTCCTAAAGGCTTTTTTAATGATAACAACCAGATTATTATTTTTCCCATGTGTCAAGATGTTGTGGTCAGGTTTCGCTATTAGCTATACTGTTGGCTAAAAGCAATTGGACTGACAGACTCAAAATAAAAGAAGAAATTGAACTGGAATTTAATTGCTAGGGACACTTTAAGATACACCTTTACAACTGCTTATTAACAGAAATACCAAATCAGCCAATTACATGGCAGGCCTAAAGTGCACTGTCAGATGTAGCTGAGCTTGCTTCCCATCAAAAACCCTCCTGAGAAAAGGGGACTCCAGGCTGTCGCCATGCACAGGCACAAACCTCTGCCAAGGTAATTTTGACATTTCTGCCACGTTTTCATCACAAAATATGGCCATAAAGCACTAAATGAGGGAATCTGAATCTCCTCGGATTCGGATCACCACCAAAATCAGATCCCTTTTTTCTTTGTGCTAAAATCAATTTGTTGATTAAAAAAATGTCTTCACTATCCATTTAGAACTTTTTGAGTTACAAGCACAAATGTGAAAAACTGCCCCATCTCACAATGTAAAGAAATTATTAAAAAGATCCCAGGATATGTTTTGAATGTAATTGTTTGTTGGTCTGTCTGTTGGCAAGATATTTACCACAGTCTTACAAATATTTACAGCATGGTCTTAAGTTTAGGCAAAGGGGGTCCCATCTGGAAACAAGCTCATCTGATAAAATGAATAGTGGTAATCTCTTTGTTACCATTTTTTAATATTGAGTGGTCTTTGCACCCCTTGTGGAGGACAAAGGAACTGCAGAAAATATTTGAAGATTATCAGGAGTCCCCAGGAAAACCTTGTTTGTACTGCACATGCTGAATTATGTAGCATTTTAGCTTTAACAGTTACCTTTTGTTACTGTAAATATGAGCAGAATCACCTCCAATGCATCATCACAGTCTTTTTGTCTGACTAAAGTACTATAATATAGGTTAATAAACTCACTTTTGAGACCAGTTACAAAAAAGTTTCAGCTGAGGATGTGAAAAATCTGTCATGATGCAGGTCAGTGTTAATTATCGAAACATTTTTTTTATTTAGTTCTAGTTACAGTTTGTTGCCTAAAATATATTTTAGTTTTAGTCATAACTTATTCATCTAAATTGTTTTTATTTTAGTCAAATTTTAGTTGATGAAATTTACAACATTTTAGTCAACGGAATCTACTGTCAATTTAGTTGACTAAAATATGAAGTGTGAAGGGTAAGACATTTTTTATGTTTCCTTGAATTTCTGAAGTCATGTTTTACACTTGGATAAAATGAAACATCTAATAACCCCTTAATTGCAAAGTAGCTGTGATTGGATATATTCCTAACTTGTCCCTACTTTCTACATGACCAAATTAGGTCTGATTGGATTAAGTCTCTGTCAAACATTTTAGTCTAGTTTTTATTCGTAGACAAAAATGTCAGTTAACTTAGTTTTAGTTTTTGTCCATGTGCACTTGTCTTTAATAGTTACTTTCTAGTTTTCATCAGGGGAAAAAAGGTTGTTGACAGAAACTGTGATGAAAGTAATTAGTCAACAAAATCAAGAATCAAGCACAAGAACATACAGTAGTGGGTGATAGAGATATGGTGGACTCAGACAGAACAAGTGACAGAGGCTTTTAACAAACATCCAAAGCCTCTTCTCAGCCATTAGGCCGTGATTGTGATGGAGCCATTTTCCCAGAGCATGTGTTGTTATTTATTCGACAGACACATTTCTGTCACTATTAATTTGCCACATCTAAAAAGGGGGCCTGCTGCAGCTGGATGGGGACACACAGTGAAAAGAATGACTGCAGGCAGCATATTGCATGTTGGAGGAAGAATTAAATGAGCATCAGCCCCCTGGCTTCATGTCCTAGGTCATCTGTTAATTTTTCATGGCCGCCTCACTAATTCATGAGGACATCTGTTTTTGCAGCTTCTTTTTGATGACTCCCATGTTCGTCAGTTGTGAGCGGCTCCAGCTGCAAAATAATTAGGCAGGATTTCTGATGGAAAATATGGCAGAGGGGAATTTAGGCACATACACAACATAAACATAAACATGCCGCCATATGTCAGCAAGACACTAAAAATTAAAACTCTGAAGTCAAAGCTTGAAAAGTAGTCCCCTGAGGCTGAAGCATCAAACAGCCCATAAAACCCTAAATGATGAGAAGCATTTTGATGATTTTCAATGTTGAGAGAGCTTTGGAGGAAGTTGGTTGAAAACGGCCATTTGTTTTAAAGCAGAAAGTGACATTGGTTTCAAAGGGCCACATTTACAACATCATTGCCGGGTTCCACAATTTTTGCCATTTGAATGGTCCAAAAATAGAAAAATAAAAGCTATATAGCTGTTTTCAGCAGTTATTTTATTAACACACAGATGGAGCCACTTCTATTTTCCCCACTTTCCATGACTGAGTCTTGACTGGTCCATGACTGAACATGCTGGGACCTGCCCGCTGTCATGACTGTAATGAGATCCCTAGCGATGACATGACAGAAAAGTACTGACAGGTTAGCGCATACGCTACTCCAATAAGGACAAGACAATTGGATGTGTTCTCGTGAGGGAAGCACTATCAAATGGGCATGTTTATTGTAGGATTTGGGCACTCTCATTGGCTAGAAGTTGACTGGAACTCGTCAGGTATTCAGCTGGAAAGGGAAAATTGAAGCGGCTGCATCTGTACATAAATATTTAATATCAAATGCAATTAGCAATACTTCATATTATGAACTAAAGACAGATTCCAAGCCAGTTTCAGCTCCTTTTTGATGCAACATAGCATTTAATGGTTGTCAAAGTATTTTACTTACACTTTTGGATCATTGACATAATGTCTAACTTTTCTGTCTGTTTTTTTTCTAATTTTTATTTTTAAAAATACATAAAAACATATCTATGAATAGTACCTGTTTTATACTGTATGTGCACCCACTTTGACTTTTAAAATAAGGTATTTGTATTTGTAGTTTTTCTTGTTTATAATGTGTCAAAAAATATAAATTACATTTATCATGTGGTGAAACTGTCTGGACATGACTGCTGTATTAAAATCCTCCCATTTTAATTTAAATTTGTCTTCTGATTAACTGTCATGAATTCATAAGTGTTTTGGTATCCTGGATAAGTTTCCCAAGGATCTGAGGTTGATCCAAGCGCACTTGAGCCCAAAGTCCGGCTCATTTTGGTAGCTTGGGCACCTGGCTTGGGCCTACTTGAGGAGGTGGTCTCAGGCGCGATTAAAGAGGACTCGGGCACGGTTCAGTTGAGATGTGAATGCAAGCGCGCCAGGATACGGGACAGAAAGGTGACGCTGCTGCGTGACATCACAGTTGGCCCTTATCTCTTTAAACATGACGGCTAAAGGTTCACTTTGGAGCAGCAAAGAAATAAAATTCTTACTTGAAATTTGGGCTAACGAGGACATTCAAACACATTTGGATTCCACACATAAAAAATCAGAAATTTTCGGCATCATATCTCAAAAATTACTGTCACATGGGTATACCAGGACCACCGATCAACGCCGTGATAAGATAAAGAAACTCCGGCAGCAGTATCACAGAGTGCAGGACTCGCTGCGTAAGTCTGGCAGCTAAACTGATGAAAAGGAAAAGTTTCCTTGGTATGATGCAGTTGATAATATCATCTGCCACAAACCAACAAGTCAGCCTAATGTACTGGAGTCGGAACCATTTTTCCCACTGACACCGTCTACATCTCCTCATTCAGGATGTCATTCAGGATTAAAACGCTAAGTACAGATTTAAGGGAACATGTTGCTGATCATGTTGGGCTCTGAATGTGTTAATATTCTTGTATCCTGGGAAAGACAAAACTTCTTTAAACTCCTGTAAAGACGCGTTTGGTCTCATATGACCACATTTAATCATCTCAAGAAATTAAAATATACAAAGCATTCTAGTCTGAACTGTGAGAGGGAGAAATAAACACATAAAAGTCACTTTTCTCTATCAAACTCATTTCTGCCAGCTTCTTGTCTTATTGAAAGGTGCTGTGTGTCTGTTTCCCCTCTCTACATTTCTCCTGCTGTGTCACACAGCTTCGTATGTCTGATACGAGCAGAGAGATGTTATGTGTGCTGCTTTTGAACAGAATCACTGGTCGGTAATTCTGCGGTTGGTGAGTGTATCTACACTAAAAGCTAGAGACGCAGACACATTAATAACATCATCCTGGGCCTGGATTTTTTTTTTTATTTTATTTTATTGATTTATTTTGCACAATTATAAAATACACAAACGTCAAAGACAACAAATAATATGAGGCGCAGGGAGAGGCAAGAACCCCCAAGGGCTTATTTGAAGCCTCCACCTAAAGTATATTAAAATTACACAATATTATATGCACATATAACATGCAAAAAATGAAAAAAAAAACAAAAAAACAAAAAAACAATCAAACAAAAAACAAGTTAGTCAGAAGTTATGACAAACTAATTTAAAGGTATTGTAGTCCAGACTTGAGTCAGAGTCTGCTATTTGGTGATGCTAGGCATACAGTGTGATGTTGTGGGAATGACTTAACCCTCGCTCTTCCCCTCCCCTCCCCGTCCCGACCATGACAACTCAAACACACTTGTTGAAACTCCAGGGTAGCTGCACCTCAGCCGAGGTGTGCTGATCTCCAAATTCCAGCGTCTGTTTCTCACAGGTTTCATCTGCATCAGTTTCACCCCAATGATCCAAAACACACACCCTCGCACACACACATACATTGACACCCTTACCCATGTCGATGCTGACGGTGTTTCTGGGTTATTATAGCAGGAGGAGATAAGACGTTTGGACAGAAGGATGCAGCTCTGGGCTGTAATAGCCACCAGTTTATCTCTGCACCAACGACAGAAAACAGCTCGATCCAGGTGCAGACCTGCTGCCTTTGTCTCCTTTAACATGATCCGTTTTAATCCCCAACACACCAAACACAAGGTGAGAGGAAAAAGCTCATAATTCATAATAAAACCAAGCATTTTTTTTCTGTATTAGGATTGTTTGTTGATGTGTTTGTTCTGGTTCTCCTTATTGTTTACCAGCTTTAATAAAGGAGAAGCTTAATAAAGCGATGCACAGACACTGGCTGTGTTCCCTCCACATGAGAAGACTAATTACTGTAAATCTAATCTGCAGGAGAGGCCTATATCCAATTACATGGAAATAAAGGCTCAGTGTGTTTGTGCCGCACTGCTGTTAGTCTGATTGTGCACGAACGGACAAATACGCCCTCGCCTCTCGCTCCGTTTCTCCCACATACATCTGCGAGCGCCTTTTTCTTTGCGGAGCTGGACCTACATGTGTGTCCCACTAACCAAATCAATGAGATCCAGCTGAAAATAGCAGCGTATGTCTTTGTTGATAGGATCCTGCTGACACCCCTTGAACCGTCCTGTGGACTCAAACAAAGGAAATAATGGAAAGAAGGAAATCAACAAACATTTGTGAAGAAAGGCAGAGAGCAAAGCCCCGGGGTCAGGTGGTTGAAACATCAGCGAGGCCTTTTTATTTTCTCGAGGTGTAATTGAATCACAGAAGCATCATATCTCATGTATCAGACTTTAATCTGGTTATAAACATGTTAAGGGAATATGGGATAATGCAGCGATCTCATGGGAGAACTGTATGTGTGCCTATCACCATGTTTTCTAGGTTTTTTTTTTGTTTTGTTTTTTTTTTTCAAAAAACTTTGCTATAGTTCACCTTTCATGTTGTGTGCTTTAAAAACTTTAACAAATCAAAGTGTAAAAAATAATTTGTGATCAGGACAATACAATACTCATTCATTCAGTATTTTGGAGATAGGAGGTTTGTGCTAATAAAGACCAAATGAGGATAATGTTTTGCCCAAGGACCCTGTACCTGATTCAATGTCTGCAATCAAGCAGATCCATCTTGCCAAGCTCCAATCTACGATTGTGTTAGACCCAAAGCAGAATGGTCCAACCAGAGCCATTTTGAGCAGGAAGAGGTGAGAGATACAACTGACATGACAGCAAGAAGTTACTGCACTTATAGAGAGTAGCATCGATGCTAAAAGCTTCAGCTACAGTTTTAGCAGATTTGAGCCACATTTATTCTTCAAATGAAAAACAAATACCAACACTAGGGAAGGGTTGAGGCAACTTCTAGGCTCATTCGTGCAGTTAAATTAACAACAGGAGAGATTTCTACTGACCCCCAAATAATCAACAATACCTTTTCTGATTTTTATATCTCTCTTTACAAGTCTGATCACCCTCGTTCACCAAATAACATATTAGACAAAATTGATTTCCCCCAAATTTCGGATGATGTTTCCGGCTATAAAATTAATTATAATAAGTGAGATCCTGCCAATAAATGACTTGGCTAAGTGGCTTCCTCGTTCCATAGCCCCTCTTAAATGGTCAAGTAGCGGTTTACTATATCTAGGTATTCATATCTCCATCTCTCTCCTGGATCTTTATCGTAACAATTTAATCCCACTGGTTGAAAGGACTGAAGGGGATTTTGTTCGTTGGTCGGCTTTGCCCTTGTCCCTTGGCCGGATTAATTTGATTAAGATGGTTGTGCTCCCTAAGTTTTTATACTTTTTCCAGCACCTTCCTTTTTTTTTTGACTAAATCTTTCTTTGACAAGTTGGACAAAAAAATTTCAACTTTTTTATGGGATGGCGGACCTGCAAGGATTCGTAAATCAGTCCTGCAGTCTCCAACAGACAGAGGTGGTTTTGCCCTTCCTGTGTTTAGATATTATTATTGGGCGGCCAATATCCAAAAGCTTTTGTTTTGGATGGGAGAGAATCAAAATTCCTTACCTGCGTGGGTCCTTTTAGAAAATAAATCCTCTCCATTTTCATTGCGCTCAGTCCTATTTACTCAACTCCCTCTGCCTATGTCAGGTGTAACTAGATGTCCTATTGTGGCGGTCTCCTTAAAAATCTGGTCTCAGTTTAGGAGGGTTTTTGGCCTTTTGGGTCCATCTACTTGACTTCCATATACAGGAACTGTACTTTTGAGCCATCTAAGATCGATTCGGCATTTCAGGTCTGGCATAATAAGGGCATAAAGTCAATCAAGGATCTATATACGGACAATGTCTTTTCTTCTTTCACATGTCTTTTAACAGTATATGGTCTCCCACGTCACCATCTCTTTCGTTTTTTTCAGATTCGTGACTATGTTAAGAAACTGTTCCCCATTTCCTGAATCGCCCTCCAGAAACCCCGGGTTGATACCCTATTAAACGTAGACCCCATCACTAAGGGATGCATTTCTCGTTTATACAGATCCATTATGTCAGCTTCTTCGACTACCCTTGCGACTGTGCAAAGCATATGGGAAGAAAGTCTTAACATTAAATTAACTGAACAGCAGTGGGAAACTGCACTCTCTCTTGTTCATATGTCATCAATTTGTACTTAACACAGATTGATTCAATGTAAGGTTGTTTTTAGGGCGCATTATACAAACACTAGACTAGCGAAAATATATCCTTCTGTTAGCGACTCCTGCGGCAGATGCAACTCTTCCCCTGCGAATCATGTACATATGTTCTGGGCTTGTGTTAAATTAAAGCCGTTTTGGCTTTCTGTTTTTGATACTTTATCTAGGGCTTATGGCTATGACGTTGCCCCGAACAGTCCATCTGTAATTTTTGGCATTGCCCCTTCTACAGGCGTCCCTAAAAATTTAAAGCAGGCCCTGGCATTTTCTACCCTGTTAGCCCATCGGCTGATTCTCTCGAATTGGAAACTCCCCAGTCCTCCTTCACATTCTCGTTGGGTCCGTGAGGTGCTTTATAATTTAAAGCTTGAGAAGCTTAGGTGTAAACTGAAAGGCTCGGTTAAATCATTTTATACCACATGGGATCCCTTTCTGAACTTCGTAAATTCTCTTAATTTTTCCCTTGAACCAGAGGATTGACATTGGTATTATTTATTTTTGAGTGTCTATGTCACATAATTATACCGCTATTATTGCAGTTTTATTTATTTATATATCTATATCTATATCTATCTATCTATCTATCTACCTATATATATATATATATATATATATATATAATTTTTTTTTTTTTGGGTTGTTTAGGGTTTGGCCTTATTAAGGATGGGGAGGGGGGGTGACTTTCAGATGTGACATTTCATGGAGGGTTAATCTTACATCTTTATACATCATGTATTTTGTCACACTGTCTGTTTTTGTTGTTTGTTCAAAACGTTTAAAATGTTTTATAAATAGAGTTGGAAGAAAAAATCAAAAATACCAACACTACAATCTTCTCAGTAATAAGGATGTTTGCGCTCCACTTCTGACATGTTTTGACGAGTTTGTTTTAAAAAGTGGCTCACGTTCTGTGCTACTGTGGCGCCCGCCAATGACATTATCTGATTGGCCCGTAATAAATGTTGATTGACAGAATGATCGTCCAATCACATGCTGAATGTGCTTCTGAAAGGTTTTACCTTCCCCAAACACTATCTATGGGCTCTCCCCTGATGGACTAGTGAAATATACTGATCGGTCTGTCTGGTGTATAGGTTTAAGGGACTGCTTGCTCCTAAGTCCAATAAATTTGGTATTGAAACATCTAAATCTGATGTAAATCTGTGTTCATGCACAGAGTTAAGAGTCCATTACATAGCCTGAAACAACACAACAACATCATCAACCACAATAGACGAGAGAAATCACAATAATCACAGCCACTCTGTGACTGACTCACAGTCATGACAATGGCACGCTGATATTGCCTTTTACTGCCCAAACAGAGCAGCAACAACTTAAAACAGACATGAGTGATACAAAGCTACCGCCAGATTCAATCCCTGCCCCCACCCCTCAGGTTTTCACTGCACATCAGTGACAGTAAAAGTCAGCTTTAAGGAGAGTTGTGGATTTTGTGGATTTTGCCCTCAGCATTTGAGGGTTTTTGACATCAACCATCGTAAACAGCGGCTAAAGCTGCCACTGATCCGCCAAACAAACTCTGATTTACAGCCTGTCAGTCCAACACGCTGAGTGAGAAACGCTCAGCTGAGGCTGGACGCAAACCTTTCCACATTGATCTGTGTCTGCCCACAGTCAATGATTAATGCTCCTGTCACGGCACAAACACACACATTCTTTACCACAGTGTGTGTGAAAATGTTTAAAGAGCCTGGGAGAAGAATCACAGCTTTTTTCTGTCAACACAAACAAAATTGATATTTAAAAGCTAATGGAGCGGCGCAGGATGAGCTTTCCTGCACACCTGAATCCAGGTCTTTGTCTGGGGTATCCCTCCTCTCAAAGCTCGGCCCCAGAGTCTCACTGAGCTGCAGCTGAAAGTCAAAACCATGCAGCTCGGTGAGACTCTGCGGCAGCCTCTCATGCAGAACTTCTAATGGCGATTATTGCTTGCATAATTGTTTATCTCATTAAAACTAAATCAGCTCACAGTCATAATCGTTCAGCTATCAGTCGACTGAGGCTCATATGGCTGAAGACGACTCAAGAGTTTAGTTCACAGGAATGTAATGAATGTCTGTATCATTCAGGTTCTGTGATCCAAGCTGAGCATCTCATGAAATAAAGATTGTAGGATCAGCACGTACAAAAATAACAACATAAAATCAAACTTCCTTCTGAGAGTTCAGTCCCCAAATCAGCCACTTCATGAACAATATTTCCCCACATGGGAAACTTTAAAAGCTATTATAATGGACTTGTAATTATAATTACCACTCATGTTTATTTATAATACTTTATAATAATACTCATCAGTCATATGTCAAATGCAATTTTCTGTATAATGAGATATGAACATTCTTCCAGTGAGCTATATTATGCATATGGCTGTAAGATGTTGTGCACATTCATAACGCTCTATGAGAATAAATCTAACACACGGTAATGAACGTCATAATGCATTGCATTTGCACAGCTTTACTGCTTGATATATATTTTTACAGAAGCACTGAGGTCAGTATTCCACTTTGTCTACAGTTTATTATTTAAACGGTCAATTTTACCTTTTAATTTTTTAAAGATTAAATTCATCTTTTAATTTTGATTTAAAGTGTTATCTTAAAACAGAAATATGGGAAAAACACACAGAAATCTCATTACTCATAATTTATGTCTTCCACGATCAAAACAAACAAAAGAGAAAGAAAAAAAGAGTCATTAAAATTGATTAAATAAAACAGAAACACAAAACTACACTAACAAAAAGGCAATTAACAAAGTAAGATCAACATACCCTACATTCATATTTATTCCATTTGTCAGATGTATAATTTCCCAAAAGACAATAACAGGGTGAAAGTGTGACAGCTACATGTAAACACTGAGATATACAGTTGATAACCGATACCCAAAATGATGGTGGTAAAGAAACTTGAGCTTATAAAACACTTTTCTAGTCTCTTTAATTACTCAAAGCAGCTTTACACTACAGGTCACATCTACACATTCACACCCATTTACTCTCACATTCACTCTCTGAGGGCTGGAGACAGCATCAACTAACTCATCCATGTCCTTTCATACCCATTTACACACCACTGACACAGCAGTGGGAGGAGCTTGGCGTTAAGTGTCTTGCCCAAGGACACATCGCCATGTGAGTACCGGAGATGGACTCAAGTCTGCAACCTTCCAATAACCGACCGGTCACACTAGCAGACTGTACCACTGACGCCATATGATGCTGAATGATAAAAATATCAATGATAAAGATAATGGTCATAATAAAGATAATAATAATAATAATAAGAAGAAGAAGAAGAGGAAGATGAAGAAGAATACTTAGTAATAGCCAGAATTTTGTAAAATGACATCAATTAAAATAAAAACCATGACATTCATAATTAACAATAAGAAATAATACAAATTACAGGAGTCCTGCCTTTCAGGTGAGGATCCTTTTAAGAACAATAGTAACTTGTAACGCCAACGATTTTCTAAAATGATTAATAAATTAAAAACTTGACATTCATAAATAAAAGTAATAATAATAATGATACTACATCTACTACTTCTATTTATGATAAAAATAGTTTGTAACACCAGCAGAGCTCTGAAAGTCTGGTCTCTCTACCTCTGAGTCACCTCCAGTCACTTGACTTCAGCTCTTAGAGGATCAGTTTACCACCCGCTGCCACTCATTTTTACAGTCCTAAGCTGAAAAATCTGATTCTGGATCTAGAATTTAAGCTTCCTGCCATGGGTAAAAAAAATGAATGATACTGGATTATTTTAAAAATGTTGGTATTGAAAAAGTATCTCAGTATTGTGTGTTTATTTCTACAGCCTTTAATTAAACTGCTTCTTTTTATATAATTATTGAGTGTATACCTGAGAGGACCTCTGTGCCCTGATTGTTTGTCCTAAAGGGGTTAACAATTCGTCGATCAATGATGAATTAAAATTCATATGAACCGGGGTCACTAAGGTCAAGAGATTGCTGCTCAAGAAGCCAATATCCAAACCAAGCGGTAAACCTTCTCACTAATTACCTGTCCAGCCCTCTGATGTCCTGCATGTCGTCGTCCAAACAGATGCGAGTCTTCAGCAGTTTAAAGGAGCGCCCGGCCTTGGCGAATGAGCAGTGCCAGAAAAGCTCTCACAGTAATAATGCTGATTAGAAATCACAGAAATGATATGAGTCACTGGGCTTCTGTGCTGCCTGAACAAAGATGGCTCTTGTTCCCCTTAATGAGATCCAAACGACCCCCTGGCTACTCCCGCCGCCGTGTGCTCTGCTCAGGCTGATGAGCACGAGGGCTCCCTGACCGCCCAGCTTTCACAGTTCAACAAGTTTAGAGACATAACACGGGTACATTGAGAGGAGCAGGACTATACCAGGGTGACATTAAGAGAAGTAGATTATTGCAGGCATGCTGTAAAAAAACAAGAACGGCATGCATGCAGTGTTCTCTATGATCAGTGGATACGGTAGATTTCACCTACAGGAGAATTTCATCAATCAAACAATTGCTGACCACGGAGTTTATCTCAGGGCTAGCAGTGGGCTAATACTGAAACAAATGACCACAATCTACAAACAATGAAATTACAAAAACTGGAAAGACTCTTCTATTTCAACACATCACAAAGGTGCTCTATGAGGCCCTGTTTACACGATAATGTTGTCACCAGAAACGGAAAGATTTTTCCTTTGCATTTTCAGAAGTGCTCCTCGTTCACATGGATCCACGAGAACGCCTGAAAATCCTGCAGCGTGCATGCCAGGCCAGTAGTTGGTGATGCAGATTTGTAGTGAAAAAGCGGTGTTACAACAGGCATATGCTTTCTGGTGAAGACAAACTTTTCACAGACAATGACGAGTGGATGCACAACAACGCAGGAGTTTCTTGTCTGGACAACAAATCTGTCTGGATATTTTTGTCTGGATGACAAACCGAGCACGGTAAGCAGCATACATGCTGCGAAGCTGTAGTTGTTGTTGTTGTTCCTAGGTGTGCACGCAACCTTCAACTGAAAGAGTACTGCACATGCGCCTTGCATCATCGTTTTCCCTGACAATGCTGATTCCTGTTTTCATGAAGATGGATACCAAGATGTTTTCAAAACTTTCACTCTGGACCCTGGTATCAAAAGCTTGCAGATCCAGGCACTCCGGGCAGCGTTCTCGTGTAAACGAGGGTGCAAACGCAACGAAAACTCTCTGTTTTCGTCCATTTTCGTTGTTGTGTAAATGGGGCCTTAGATTGAGATCTCAAGCTCAAGAGATCAGTATGAAATGATTCGAGCTTTGTGATATCCTGCTGAGTCACCAGGTGTGGGAATGTGGTCATCAAGAGATAGACTGCCTTGCAGTGCAGCTGAATC
Source organism: Cetoscarus ocellatus (assembly GCA_037902135.1). Lineage (NCBI taxonomy): Eukaryota > Metazoa > Chordata > Actinopteri > Labriformes > Labridae > Cetoscarus > Cetoscarus ocellatus. The sequence continues at coordinate 167,770 of JBAMNC010000632.1, read as the reverse complement.
CACTTGGTTCAGTGTCTTTAATCAGGCAGGTCCATCTTGCCAAGCTCCAATCTGCAACGATTGTGAGCGGCCCAAAGTGGCATGGCCCAATCAGAGTCCTTTAGAGCAGGAAGAGGTGGGAGCTAATGTCATGAACTGATTCAGGCATGAAAGGATTCGATGAGCAGACCAGTTGATCTGTGAGACAAAAGGCAAAGTTTATTAGACAGTCCAGATTTAGGTATACAACAAGGCAATCACTTTAGGCAAAGGTTTCCAAAGACAGCGGGCAAAAGACAGAGTCAGGACAAAATGGGTCAGGCACTCAGACAAGAACAATAAAGGAAACGCTGGAAAGAGACATGAAAGTACAACAATCTGGCAACGAAACTGAGGGAGACATAAAGTTAAATACATGAGGTAATGAGGGGTGATGAGACACAGCTGGGGAAGGCACAGTCAGGGATCAGGTGTGACAGGACCAAACAGGAAGCAAAACCTGAGAACAGAAACAAGGGTTAAACATTTCAAAATAAACAGGAAGCATGAAACAAGACATTAAACATCAGAAAATAAAAGGGGAACTTAACAGACAGACGGTGATCATGACAGCTGAGACCCTGTCCACATGGAGACCAAAACATTCTCTGTAAAGACGGCACTGTTTCAGTAAATGTGTCCATCCACACAAAAACACTGAAAATGCTGTAGTATATATGCCAGGCATGTACAGTATGTGGTGCTGTAACACTGCTGCAGTCGGACACCAAAACCAGAGAACGAACACTGGTGTGTGTTGTCCTCTGTGTCCTCTTGTTGCTCTCGGCGGTCGTAGAGGAGCAGAGGATTTTCTTGTTAAAGCCAAAACAAGCTCAGGAGCTTCTGCAGCACAAACGTGACACTGTAATCCACCGCTGTTTCTGTTGTTGTCGGGGTTTGGCTTAAGTGAGAGAAGGGACTGTGACATCGTTGTTTCTGAACCTATCAGTATTTGTTGTTGACACAGAAATGCTCAGCCGGTGTTTTCAGATTCATCCACTCTGGGACCTGGTTTCAAAAATGTCTGAATTGCGTGACTACAAACTTGTACGAATACGCCTGAATTCTTCTCAGAGTGGACGGCCCCTAAGAGCGAGATGAGCAGGAAGTGACTGCTCGTTCAGAGATTAGCATAGATGCTAACAGCCTCAGTAGCTCATTTATCAAATCTGGACAGCATTTTCTTATTAAATGAAAAACAAACACTTTAAACTTTTCCACAGAAAGGACATTTTTGCTCTACTTTTGGCATATTTGGCTGAGAGTCCTTTATACCGCAGAAGCAGCACCCACTCACCTCTTTATCTGATTGGTCTGTAATGAATGTGATTGATGGAACAATCATCCAATCACCTGCTGGATATGCTTCTGAAGGTTCTGCCCTACCCAAACACTTTGTATGGGCAGGATGGACGAGTGAAATATATTAAACCATCCATCTGGACAAACTACTAAGAAAATAAAATAAGTTCGCTAAATAGTATTCCACTGTAATAGTAATAAAAACAATGGATATGATGCCAAGAAGGATTTGAAGACAATCAAAATAATTAAAACAAATTAAAAGTAAATGGAAAGAAACAAGAGAAGAGCAATAAATTAAAGAATCAACAGACAAGAGTAAATAAAAAAGCTAAATATACACAACATTTTTTTTTAAAAGATTAAAAGAAAATCTTAAAGGACACATGTAACCAGAATAAACTAAAATTATAAGAAAACAAACAATAAAATGCAAAACTTCAATTGAACAATAAAATAAAGTTAAACAAAATGATATTCACAAATACATGGATAATACTAAAAACTTCTATATAAAAGCCAGGTGGAAAAAAAAGAGTTTAAGGTTGTGTATAAAAATCTCTGCATTTGCAGCCCCTCTGAAAGTTTGGCCCAGAGTTTTGGAGCATAACAGCAAAAAGCAGCATCACCAAATGTTCTGGTTCTGCTCTGTGGAGCAGCTAATAGAGAAGAATCATAGGATCTGAGGGGCGTTGTGGTTCATAAACCTAAACCAATTCTGAGAGATATTCTGGTGCCAGGCTGGGTAGAGCTTTACAAACTAATAAGAGAATTTTAAAATCAATTCAACTCACAGGCGAGCAGTGTAAAGACTTTAAAGAAGGTGTCATAGGTGCTGTCCCTCTGGTCTTTGTCAGCACTCTTGCAGCAGAATTCTGTATTAACTGAAGCTGATTGTTCTTTTAGGTCGACCAGAGACGAGAGCGTCACAGTCGTCGAGTTGCTTTTATAAAAAGCGAGCAGTCTCTGTGTCTGGCTCAGAGAGATGAAAGGCCTTGAAAGGCGATGGTTTTCAGATGATAAAAAAGCCACGGCTATTGTAGCATCTGCCTACAACACAGCCAGCGAGCAGCTCTGGGTGATGACGTAGCGGGAATCGAGTGGCGTCTCGTTTCTTTGGAGCGTGTTTTCACCCCTCCCCTTTGGCCCTCAAAACAGAGGGCTAAGGGGAACGGGTAAGACGAAAGGGAAGGGCTAAGGGGTAGAATTGGGATTCACCCTAAGTCCAACGTAAGTGACGTAGGTGTGTGTGGTGAAGCTGTCTTGGCTAAAGTTCACATGCGGTCTTGTCACAAACTGTTATAAAAAGCTGATATTCCCCGAGTTGAGCTCTAATAATAATGTCATGATTCAGTAGGCGACAAAATCAAATGATGTCATAACTTACTGTACTAATGTGAAAAGGCACTCCCGTTGCAAGCGTGCAAGTATGCATTCTTCTGCTCTGGTCCGATCAACCGCATATCTTACCTGGATACAGCAGTGCTATTTTCTGATTGGCTGATATGTAGCTGTATGTTATTTTCTGATTTGCTGATGAGTGGTTGATCTCATTGACTGGGTCGTGTCAAGCTCCCATTGAGCTCTATGATGCTCAAAGCGTCTTGCTACTTGTTACAGTGCATAAATAGTGGTGTAACTTGGTGGGCATTAAGTAATAAATTTTAATGCGTTAGAAATAACAGATGTGGTGTGTGAGAGAGTGAAAAATGCCTGTGTCACACTCTGAATGCAAGAAACTTGGGAGACCTGCCCATTTTGTGGAGTTTGGTGGTCAGTTTCGCTCTCTGAGCCTTTGAGACAATGATTTAAACTCTGACATCCAGTCTGTTACATCTAAAAGACAATTACAATGTGAATCTAACTGGCTGGTGTCATCAGGAGACATGACCACACAGAGCTGAGTGTCATCAGCATAACTGTGAAAATAGCCCCTTGGATACATGCGTAGTAGACAGAATAAAACTTTTAAATGTGTTACTCATCTGAGCGGTGTCAGTGAGGACAGAAACAAGGCTGTTTTTTTACTCTTTGTAAGTCTTCTTGAGGCGTCCCGACTCATTTGACAGCGTCAGTGCCATTTCTGTTTCATATTGTTGATACTTTCTGCTCTTCCAAGGCTCAAGAATGCATCTGTGATGCAATTATCAGCTACAATGCATTATAGTCTATTGACAACAGCGGTACATCTCACAGATCTGAGTGACATCACGTTAGTCACATGTCTGGGAGTGCAGACGGTGCTGATGATGAGTTCTGACTCCTGGTCAACAGTTATCAACCCACTCTGAAAGTGTTTTTTTTTTTGTTTATTTTGTTAGTTTTAGTCTCAGAAATCACTGTTATTGTCGCCATGTTTAAAGTTCACTTCTCACACATCAGGTAGTCGCACAGCCTTATGTCTTTGTGTGGCCTCTAGAGGTGTCCTACAGTAACATGCATCCTGTACAGACAACACCGTCAACAAACACGCATACACAAAACATAAAGTTAACTGATGCAAATGGATGAACACTAATTGTATTTTCATCAAAAGAAAAAGTGGGAAACATGTCCTTTACCTAATCTATTAATACCAGTTAAGGAAATACACCAGTTTGTTTGTTTTTTTCTTTTCGTATCTTGCCTTACTCTTGAGTTCAAAACACTTCTGACAGTTTTGACAAGAGTTTGTTTTACAAAGTGGCTCACATTCTGCAGCACAGTAGCTCCCACCAGCTACATTCATAATTAATAAATGTTGATTGACGGAATGATTGTCCAATCACCTTCCTGATGTGCTTCTGAAAGGGTCTGCCCTCCCCTAACACTTTCTATGGGCTCTTTCCCAGATGGACTAGAGAAATATATTGAATGGTCTCTCTAGAGTGTCAGGTTATGGTGTTGACTTACCAAGGTTAAATCTATCCCCCCATCGGCTCGAGCGGTGCACCTCGGTGTGATCAGCCCCCTTTTCCAGCTGCAGACTAACAAATCCAAGTGAAGGCTGCTTCTGTCCTGTTACTGTTGTAACCTAGTGTTCTGCCCCCAGTGGCTGGTTTGAGTTAGGTTTCTGTTTATCACATGACAGGAAGTAGTTTTATTTTCATTGAGAGCACATGGAAAAAGGCACTCTTCACAATCCACCTGCATCTACCTTCAACGTCCATCTTTCGAGGCATTGTCTGTATGTGTATTTATATGGCTAAAGTGTTTTGTTATATTAATTAGAATAATTTACAGATTCATGAGAAGATGTTAACTGTTTATGCTAGCTTAGCTCTGTGTACTCTTTATTTTATGTAATTTCATATTTTTTATTTGTAGTTTCACAACTTCCAACATTATTAAACCTGTGGACACTCAAGTCTTCAGAGTTGTAATGTGAAGAAGATGCTGACACTTGCTGTTGGTCCTCTAATTCAGCATTGAATTGAGAGAGAGACAGTAAGGCTTCATAGTTTTCTGTGTGCTTAAGGGTCAAATGTTAACCTGTGTTTCTATTTACAAGTTTACTGTTGATGACTGAGATGCTTTGTTTTCACTTTGTCTTAACCTCTCTAGTCCCATTGGACCAAAATCTGGGTCTGCTGGGGCTCAGGAGAAAAGCTCATTGACAGGACAGCACAAAGCAGTGAACTGTGCCTTTAAGACTACAGCCATGTTGGCTTTTATTTGTCAAAATACATATATTTTTGATCTTTGGTTCAATATGCACTGTTTCAAAATCCTCGCCTGACCATATTGTTATAAAACCTCTTTAATTTTGCTCTGCATCACTTTATAAGAATAATCCTTTGCAGAGATGATGTAAAAATATTTTATTATTCAATTTTAGACTTCTACAGCCACTCCAGCATCATTTCTAAGAGATATTCACAATAAAAATTGTTTTTGTTTTAGGCGAGGATGAGATTTTCACATTATTCTGACTTCTATCTTCATTTACTCTGTCCCAGTAACACATATACTGATAATTACACATCTGAACGAATCTCTCAAGTGTTACTTTTATTATGACTCCAAAATGATCCAAATAGACCTTGTGGGTTTCGAGCAGAAGGCTTAAAAAAGGGGGAGGGGCCGAACAGGTTAATGTGTTAGATATGTTACTTGTCACATACTCCATCATGTAAAGTGTTAAATCCACCAGGTGTTAATTAGGAAACATAACAAATGTCCCCTTTAACGAGCATCTTGTGACATACAGAGCACAGACTGAAACAATGTGGATGTTTATCTGTCCATGTGCAGCTCACCTCCTCCCTCCGTTGTGAGCAGTTACTGCTCCTGCGGATGCTCAGAGTAAAGTGGATCACCGCTGTGAGGATGCTTTTCATCTCCCAGTTTTCACTCATCCATCACATCTTTAAAAAAATATATAATTTCCTGTCTCTGTGCCAGCCTGCTGTCTGATACAAAGAAAAGCGGACTGGTAAATCTGGTTCAGATCAGACACCTGGACTTTCATTCAAGCTGCAGTAATTTGATTTTTAAATAAAAATGTCTTTTCTATTCTCCATTGTATTTTCATCATCAAACTCTGTGGGAGCCATTCTGCAGAGTGAGTGCCTAACCATGCACTGGGTGAAAGGTAGAGAGAGCAGTTTAAGGTTCATCAATGTGTGGACTTACAGAAACATACTACCTCCCTCTGCAAAAGCGAAAACTGCACTTTTGAAGCACTTTATTATCTTAGAGTTCTCAACCTAAAAAGTTTCCTCTCAAAGGTGCTACATTGTCCTTCAGGAACCAGAATTAAAGGGAAGGGTCTCACAATTACAGTAACTGTAAGTGACTTTCAACTCAACAGTCCATAGGTCACAGAGGTCACCAACGTTCTGCACATTCAGAAGCTACAGACCTCCAAAGTTCATGTGTCTTCTGCTTAACTCCAGAGCAGTGCATAGAGCAGGGTGACCATACATCCTCGTTTGCCTGATCATGTCGTCCTTTTTGGTGGTAAAATTATGTCTGGGGAGATTTTATAAAATTCCCTTAAAAGTCCAGGTTTTGCTCAGCTTGTTATGCAGACGAAGCTGTCACCGACAACAGAAAAATACATAAGAAAAGACAGAAACTACCGTAACTCTCGGCGTATCCAAGCTATCCAAATAATTCCAATGGATTCTGAAAGCCGAGAAGTGGAGCTTTGCAGCTTTACATGGTATGCTACGATAAAAGCTGAATTGTCTGAGGGGGAGGGACAGGAAGTGAGCTGACTGAGCCTGAGAGCAGAGAGAGGATTCAGAGACAAATCTGAGTCATTTATCGGTGGTTATCAGTATTATCTCTGTAAATAATGTAGACATATTGTAAATAATGACATTAGTATCATTCTGGAGTGTTTTCTTGTTGTTCTTTGCCGTATTTTTGCCTAGTTCATCTTTGTTTGTCATTGTCTTTTTCATCCTAGTTTGTGTTTTATGGATTTCACAAATAGGTAAATAATGTAACAATACAATAGTAATAATATAATTATAAAAATAATAATAAACAATAATATAATGAATAACAAATAATTTAAAATAGGTTGAGTTTCGGTTATGTCTTCTCAAAAGTGTTATACATGTTCATTTATAAAGAGAGCCTGTTTCTTCTTCTCATTACACACTTTTCTAAGCAGTTACAACTTAAGAATGACAAATATTTGCTGGACTGTTTTATTTTTACCTAAAAAAATGGTGCAAAATCATTTCCTCAAAGAGCATGTTCTGACAAATCTATAGACAAGCAAAGGCAAACAATATTTATATTCATAGTAGCAAAAGGGTTCATATTTATAAAGTGCTGCACTGGACCACTGGCATTATTCCAATTGATCCCAATTATTCCCTGATTGAACGTCTCTGGGGTGAATTAGAGCAGAGACTGTGAGCCAGGCCCTCTGGTCCAACATCAGTGTCTGACCTCACAAATGTGCTTCTGGAAGAATGATCAAAGATTCCCATCAACACTCCTGAACCTTGTGGACAGCCCTCCTTGAAGAGTTGACGCTGTTATACTGTAGCTGCAGAGGGTGGGCCAACATCATATGAATATCAAATGGGATGACAGCTAAGTTCATACGTGTGTGAACTTAGTTGACATATTTTATACAGTGTTCTGTGTGTGTTCTTTGTTTATTTTGGCACAGTAAAAGAAGAGGAACAAATAATCCAGCCAAAATTCAGACCAAACAGTAATCCAGTTAAAGGGTTAATAGGTAACAAAAGTAGTAGTAGCTTGTTTTCACTTATGGGCGCCACTGGCTCAGTTTGATTGTGTGTTCAGTTGGCAATCAGAAGGTTTCAGGATCGAGCTGTCACATGTTGATGTGTCCTTGGGCAAGGCATTTAATCCCAAGTTGCTCCCACTTCTGTGTCACTGGTGTGTAAATTGATATTAAAGAGCGTGAATTGCTGTGCTGATTCTGATGGACAACTAACATAGAAATTGAAGCATCAGTGAGTGAATGGGTGTGAATGGATAGATGTGACCTGCAGTGCAAAGCTGCTTTAAGTAGTTAAAGTAAGAAAAGTGTAAGAAAAGTCCGTTTATCACTTTTTAATTTTGATCAGTGGCCCCCTCCACTATTTTTACAATTTGGTGCAGCCACTCTGGATCTGCCCCTGTTGTTAATTTCTTTAAGTCAAGACAAAAGAAAGGCTCCAATCTTGTTGCCACTTCTTGTCTTTTCTCTTGATTTGTTGTCATCCTGCTTTAAGACTAAACTTGTCCCAAGGGAGACAAAACTGATCTTCATCACAGAAATTAATTAATCACATGAGGACGCCCTTCATTAATGTCTAATATTTACCTAGGAGAAGACAATGACAGGTAATCTGTTAATGTGTGGGTTTTACTGAGACATATGGAAGAGCTGAGGTGTGATACATTAAAGTCAAACACATAATGGATATTTTTAATGTCTATTAGCCCATGTAGAGTATCATTAATCTTAATTATGTCTCACATGATAGCTGGCTGACCATCATCAGTCTTAATGGAGACACTAAAGACATTTATGCCTAAGTGTGTGAGCTTAAAGTGTGTTCATGTGTGCGTCATATTCAAAGCAATCCTACAGATAAAAAAATATATATATTAACCATTGCAGTTCTTTTATAGATGTAGTTTATTGGCTGATTTGACTTCCAGATTTGTCACTGCAGTCACAGGGTTGACTTGGAACTACCCCATGTTTTACACACACTCACACACTCACCGGCTACCTAATTAGCGACACCCATTTAACTGCTCATTAATGCAAATAGACAATTAGTCAATCACACGGTAGCAACTCAAGGCATTTGAGCATGACCACATGTGAGGACCTGAGCATCAAAATAAAGAAGTATGGTGATTTTGAACGTGCCGTGGTTTTTGGTGCTACAGTTAGTTTCAGTGATTCAGAAGCTGCTGACCTTCTGGGATTTTCACATAACCATGTCTAAACTTCACAGAGAGTGATCCAAAAAGAGAAAAAAAACACAACTAGCAGCAGCTTTCTGGGCAAAGATGCTTTGTTGATGCAAAAGGTCAAAGGAGAAATGGCTGAAGTGTTTAAGTTGATAGAAAGGAAGCAGTATCGGTAAAGTAGCAACAACCCTCCGCTGCAGCGTTCCCGACATTCTTAGCCAAGTTATTTGGAACAATGTGGAAAACTACTCTATCTCGCAATGTCATCAAATCCTTCAAAAAAATCCAGGATTCAGGATAGATGTTAATGTAAATATTAGATTATTACTCTTTTCATGGTGATTATTGATTACACTTCTATAAAAATGATCACTACAGCCATACAGACATGAGGACCCTCCTGAAAACGAGATGTTGCATCTCAAGGGGCTAACCTGATTGGCCCATGAACCTGTTACTAGCTTTAGTTCTTACTTTAGTTCACTTATCTCCTCCCACCTCCCTTCCTTCACCAACACACCCAACACAGCATCGTGTGGATTTGCTGTTCATCATGACACTGGAATACACATTCAAGATTTCCTGCTGCTAAACAGAAGGTTTTTTCTTGCTGCCATGATGGAGGGATTCATGATTGGCTGTAGGGATTCATGTTGGGTGCTGGATGTATGTATATATATATATGTGTATGTGTATTTTATATGTTTATATGCATATATGTGTATCCATAAATCAAAGAGTTTGCCTTCAGCCTGCTCTATTGTAAAGTGTCTTGATATAACACTTGTTATGAATCGGTGCTATACAAATAAAGACGATAAAGATAATATTAAAGCTATCTTGCAAATAGACTGACACCACACGCCTGCAATAACATAATCTCCTTGGCAGATGTAACAACCACTCGTTACAAGGGCTACAGCAGCAGAGGACCACACCATGTGCATCTCTTCCTTGGTTGAAACTCAGATTTTGAGTGCTCTGGTTTCCTCTAACAGACCACACGTGCTCATTGGGTTTATTGGTCACTCAAACTTGCCCATAGTTGTGAGTGTGACTTGTTGCCTTGCTCTACAAGTCAGCCATGTGATTGGCCGGCAGCCAGTCCAGGGGGTACCCCACCTCTTGCCCATTGTGAGCTGAGATAGGCTCCAGGCCCCCATGACATAAACCTGAAAAGGACATGTGGTACAGATGCAGCCAGTTAAGATTTCCCTAATTTCCCCGATTGGGTTTTGGCTGGTCCCTGACAGGTCCATGTCAGGCCCTGCCCACCCTGACAGTCATAGATTGTAAACTCAGAGCCATGTTGGGGTGAATTTGTGGAGTCAGGTTTACTCCCAGTTGATTTGGCAGCTGATTTACTAACCAAGGAAAAGGCTGAGGCTTTGTCATCTTGTGAGGGCAGCAGCATCTCATGGAGACACCCTGCAAATACATGAATGGGATTTGGTTTTAGGCACAGCCTCTGAGAGGTGAGGGGGCTTCCAGTTTGCTGAAAATTGGCTGTTAACTGGCTGGAAGTTGGCAGGCAGCTGGTTTGGAGGGGGCCAATTGAAGCGTCTGGATCTGTAAAGATAATAAGATAAAATAAGATAAGATAAGATAATCCTTTATTGATCCCCAGAGAGGAGATTCAGGTATTGCAGCAGTACAGGGCAAATATAGGGATAGTAGCATGCATTGAGTAAGATAGAGATCAAAAAAATAGAAGGTATTTACAGTTATCAAAATCAACTACTAAATTAACAAAGTGTCATTCAGGACAACTGAGCCCTCTGTGCAGTGCAGTAAAGGTAAAGTGACAGTGATATTAAAGTGACAATGTGAAAGGTTACAGCAGTTATTTGACCATACAAAAACAGGGCAAATTATTTACCTAGAGTAATTGTGAGTAGTAAACCGTGATCAGAGATATAAATCAATAAGGTGCATTAGTTAAAATTAACAGTATGGATAGAAGTGGTTTAGAGCATATGGAGGATTACCATAAAAATATTAAGGTGCAGTACAGAGTAATATTGCTTCAGTACAGTCCAGAAGGAATTGTTTGTTTCGAGGGGGGCGTCAGTGCAGTGACATACTGTGGCCTCCGCCGCTGTTGTAAAGTCTGATGGCAGTGGGCACAAAGGAGCGCCTGAAGCGCTCAGTTCTGCTTCTGGGGGGATGATGTGCTGATAGCAGGTAATGGGGATGCTGATGCTCATGTGGTTGGCTCCTTTACATTATGTAGCTTCCTCCAAAATATTCAGGTGTAGATACTTGAGATCAGCGCCATGACCAGATAATAAGGAAAACAACACACACAGACAACAAAAGTTGTATTTGTGAAAATGACGGTTAGCTTCACCTTTCCAGGAACTTTTTGGACCTTGAAAAAGTTGAACCCATCATTGTAGTTTCTCATCACATTATTTACCTCTGATATTAGAGTGCTGCAGACTGTAGGGTATCGATTGTGATTCCCCCCCTAACTTGAAATCAAACCCGCTGTGTGTGTTTGGAGATCAATGACGGCGTGCAGAGCCCTCCCCTGGGGACGCTGTAGAGGTCAGAGCTGATGTGGGTGGCTGGTAGAGGAGATAATCTCTCTGTCCCCCCACGGGCTGTTAATGTGACTGTGTGTGTGCGTGTGTGTGTGTGTGTGTGTGTGTGTGTGTGTGTGTGTGTGTAACAGTTCAGTCAGTTACAGAGCAGCTGTAGAGCCACTGAGAGCCTCCTGGTTGTTTGTCCCTGTGGCTGTGACTCTGCAGATTGTTTCCTCTCTTCTGATACTCAACACATCCTCTCACCTTGTTTTGTCAAATAATCAGATTTTTAAACCTTCACAATCAATTTTTTGATGTTGAAATGTCTTTAAAATAATACTAATGTGAAAAGAGGTCATTTAAAAGTGCTGAGGGTCAGACGAAGTCTATCAAAAAATCAACATCACGGCACTGCATTCAAAATAATTCATAACAGTCATATAGTCATGTAGTCATGTATATGTTGATGAATTAGATAGGTTTCAGTGGTGCCCTCTTGATGTATCAGTCCATCCATTCATCAATGAATTGTCGTTTTCATCTACTCCATTCTTTCTTGTGATTAATTCTTTCCCTTCATCCGTCAGTCCATTAATCCACCCATCAGTCCATCTATCATTGTTTTACCCAAGTATCAATCTATCTTTTGATCTGCCTACACATGCACTCTTCTATCTATGCATTCAAACATCCATCCAACCAAGTATATAACTATTCATCCATTTATCATCCATGCATCCATCCATTCAATAATCCATGCTTTGTTTTATCCAACCATCAGTCCTTTTTCAGTCCATCTTTTCATGCATCTCTCTATCCAACTATCATTATGACAAACCATCTGTGACTTTATCGATGATTCATGCTTTCATTCAACCATCCATGCATCCAACTATTCATCTGTCCATCTATCTATCTTTCGTTCTGTCCAACCACATCTGCTTCTCCCAAATACCGATCCTTTTTCCTTCTTTGCATTCAGTTATATATCCATCTGCCATCCATCCATCCATCCATCCAACATTTCATTAAAAAACCATCCTTTTTCAATCCATTGGTCCATGTATTGATCTTACATGATCTATCTATTATTCATCAATAATCCATGTTGCCACCTTACCCTCTCTTCATCCATGCATCTACCCATTCATCCAGCCACTCTTCAGTTCATCACTTAGTCCTTTTTCATCCAACATTTCATGCATCCATTATTCCATCAATCCACCCTCCCATACATTCATGCCATTATCCTTCAGTCAATCATTGATTTATCCATTTATTCATCCATTTATCCATCCATGCATTCACGTCCCCTCCCAACCATTTATTAATGGGCCTGTCAATCCATGTACCCATCCATATATGCATCCATCTGGCTGTCATTTGTCCAACACCAATTAAACCACCCTACCGTCCCTCTATCCAAGCATCTACCCATTCATCCCTCCATTCTTTAGTTCAGCAATTAAATCTTTTCCATCCTTGATCCATCTAACCTCCCATCAGTTTATGCATTTATCCTTCTAACCATGCATCCATCCATTTATCCATCCATCTCTAATATATTTATCCATCCATCCATCCATGCTGCATGTACCCTTCCAGCCATTGGCAAATGGGCCTATCAGTCCAAGTACTCATCGATCTATTCATCATCCTTGGATCAGTCCATTCATTCATCCACCCACCCATCCATCTACCCATCATCCAACCAACCATCTATCCATTATCCTTCCATTAATCCAACCATCTTTTCAAAACCCATCTATCCATCATCCAGCTATTCATCCATCCATCCAACTGCACCTATCTATCTACCATGTATTTGTTCATCCATACGTGTATCCAAGCTCTCTTCAATCATTGGTTCATGGGCCAATCCATCCACACAACCATCCATCTGCTGCTCGGTTATGGGAACAAATAACTATTATTTTCTTGGTATTGATATCAGGATTATTGGGCATGATTACACATCGATCTCATAACATCTGTACAAGAATTTTAAATGAATAAAATATCAATCATATTGCACTGAGGGGCATCAACTGCTGTGAAAGGATTTCTGTGAATTACTTTGCATAGTCCTTAAATGTTTTAATTAATTATTGAAGAAGAGCAATGTGATCAACAAAAACCATAGTTAAAATAAATAAACAAGTTTAATCACCTTTCATTTGCTGAAAAAAGGAACGAAAAATGTTTGTCCCATCTTAACAGAGATCTTAAAGTTATATGAATATGCAGTTACTGCTTTAATCAAAAGGTTTTATTGACATTAAAAAGCCGGACCTAATTGATATAGGAGTACAAAAAGCATGTAGGAAAAGAGATATAGATGGGGACAAAGAGGGGGATATCTGATTAAACACAACAGCTATTCCAATTATTTCCCATCTGTTGAACAATGTGAACTATTGTAATTTAAAGGTGATGTTTTATTTTCGAAGAGAGTTTAGAAGAGACAAAGGCAAAGTGCTTTGTGAGTCAAAGGAGTCACATCAGTAACTGAACAACTGGCCAAGAAACATATTCAGAATAAAGCATTGTGTAGACATGCAGATATTCTCACCATTGAATACAATAGACTGGGCTTTTAATTTGAAATACATTGCATGAGGTCTTACTGCTGTATGCTGAAGCCCTGGACTTACTGTCGAGCAGGGAGAACACCTGCACTGAATGAACCTTGACACACACACACACACCCAGCTTTAAAACTCTCAGTGTCACTTGAAGCACACACACTTGTTTTCTGTCTTTAAAGTAAACCAAACTTGTGTCTCATCTGTTACTCAAATACAAAAGTGTAGTATCCACCATTCATAAAAAATATTCGTATGTTTATTTGGAGCGCCTACGATCAACACTGCAAACAAACCAGCAACAATAAGAGAGAAGGGGTTGGCGCTCCACCCACATGGCAGCACTGAGATCATGGGAGGCTGTAATCATAACTGAATATCACAGTATCGTGCCTCCATCCTTACATCCTCCCATCAATCTACCAACCCAAACTGAACTTCCTTTTTATTTATTCATTTATTTCAATACAATGTGTCTTTTATTTTTGCTGGCAAATTTTCAATGGCTCAAAACTGTTGTTCTCAGCATCTGTATCTGAACAAAGAACCTATATGGACTCCATTAAGTGCTCTGAAAATGCCAAAGATATAAAGACCGCAGATAATACAAATATATCGATACAACGTGACTGTGCAGGATTGGAAAAAGGACAATCTATGTTATTTATTTTGCACATTTTGCAAGTGTTAAGTTTAATGCCTTGTCACTGTAAGCTGATACTGCCTCCCCCCAGAAATATTTATTTATGTGTTATGTATTTTTCTACTTTGGTTACTGTTGACATGTATTATTGACTTCTGTTTCTGAATCTTTTTATATCTGTGATTGTGCCTTTGTGTTTCAATTAATAAATCAATTAATAAAATGAATAACCGAAATAATGATGGCATGGTGAGCAGCCCAGGTGAAACATTTCTACTCCTTGCGGTGCAGACTAGCCCCCCAAACTGAACCTCCTTGAACTCTAGAGTCTTAATTCATACAAGACCATTTCTATTAAATCTTTATGATATCGGGATACTAAGTAAAAGAGCAGTAGATCACCTCCTTCATGACACCCTGTGTCTCTTTCAGATTTCAGGTTAAGTTAAACCAGTATCCACAGGGAAACCTTTGGCGAAGGGACTTATTTTAAAGTTCTGCATTACAGGAAAAGTATTGATTATTTTTTCTTGGGAGTGATGTTTGAAATGCAAACTAATTTATCTATATTGATCTGATCTTCTACTTTAACTCCCTCAACTCATCGTAATGATTAACCTACTTAATACAGAGTCAGCCTTTCAGAACTGAAGTCTGAATTCAGCCCAGTGGAAGCATTACCGTGAATAATGACTCAAACTAGAGCTACCACATGGCATTTATGTGCCTTTATGAGCTAAACATTGCCAAAGAGGACAGTGGTGGGTCACTTAAGCTCTGAACTTATCCCTTCCACATTTAATCAGTTTATCATCAAGTCAGAGAGGAAGCTTGTGCAAAGTTTGACGGAAAATAACTCAAATAATTCTTGACACATTATTTCACCAGCAAGGCATGATCATGATGCCCAAGGACATTTGACCATGTCCCTCAAAATAACCTCACTAGTTAGTCCTTGAGCCAAACTGAAGTCAAATATTTCAAGTATTTTTTGCAAGACTGGGTTCACAATCAGGCCATGATAAACTGTAACCTTTGACCTATGACTTCATAATTCTAATGAGATCATTTTTTTTTAACAAAAGAGACGAATGTGCTGAGTTTGACAGAGATCCTGTTGTCATTGAAATGTTGTGTTAAACAAGCAAAAGACACCTGAAAAAACCCATAACCCATGATCTTTGATCTATGACCTCCAAAACAGAATCTGCTCATATTTCTTGATGTTGGACGTTGAAAATTTTTAAGGAAATGTCTCAAAGGCCTTTAATGATATCAGATTTCACAAGATGGCACTAACCAGCAAAGGATGGTCATGGTTGTTCATGGCCCTGACTTTTGACTTTGAAAATATAATCAGTACCTTAAGTAAGAGTGGAAACGGGTGCAAAGTTTGATGAAAAACTCTTTAAATGTTATAAAATATCATTTTCCAGAAAAAAAACAAGAGACGGACAGTTCCATATATCCGTCACAGAAATATTTCACCAGTTCATCTGAAGAAGAGCTCATAAAAAAATGTTTTCAGGGGCAGAACCTTCAAAAACAACTGCAGCTGGTGATTGGACAATCATTCTGTCAGTCACACTCATCACAGAGCAATCCACATCAAGCCACAATATGACGTAGCAGCTAGACCCTGTTGTTAGCTGTTAGCCTAAACTACGGATCAGTCCTTAGAATATCATCTTACATTACATTATACAACACAGATGTATCATTTACCACTTATATGTGACATGAACCTCGTCAACAACAATCCCCACCAAGTTCTCCCGGTAAACTTCTGAGGAGAGCAGATTTCACCAGGTATTACTGAGTAACCACGACTACCATAGACTAACCGGTATCATCCGTGGAGGATTTACACATTCTCTCCCAGTTTCCAAGCATTGATCCCCGGCCAGGAGAAGAGCAAAAACATGATTTCCCTTAAGAGAGGTTTAAGAGAGGTTTAAGTGACATTCTATGCTCCTCTTTTAAAGAAGAAATTAAGTCCATTTCTGATTAAAACTGCAGATATAGTTGCATCCATGGAGACCACTTCAGAAACATGCAGTCACTTCCCGCGGTTGGTAAGTCTGCAGCTCCTGCTTCTCTTCTCTGATTGGTCCACTAGGCATTTAGCCAGTGAAGTTGTTGAACAATGGAGGTTAGCAAGATGGTTCTGCAGGAATTCATACAATGAATCAGGCAGGTCCATCTGCTCTGCAAGGTTAAAAGATGACTGCAGATTGCCTCAAATTATAATGCCTCCTTGTTGACCTTTGACCTTTAAACTCCTAAACAAATTCTAATTTCCCTGAAGGAGTCTTCCCAAAGGATTAATAAAGTTCAGTCTAATCTAATCTAATCTAAATAGAATAACTTGGACAAAAAATCTAAGATACATGTGCAAAGTTTAAGGTGAATTACTCTAAGGTCCAATGTTCTGCAAAATCAAGTTTGCTTGCATCTAATGTCATTAACAGGGGCCTAGGGGACGGGAGAACGTGACATCTTTTACTAAACTCAGTTGGCAGAGAAAATGCTCTTCCTCTTCAAAGTACACGCCACACTGTTTTCTTACTTCTTGGGTTTTATTATGTAATAGCTGTACAGCCTCCAGCTAGATGTGTGTTTCTTGCATGTCACGGGCAAACACCAAGACTGTTCTGAAAGTCTATGTCCTGTTACTTCAACCCCCCCCCCCCCAGCCAATCAGCACAGAGCTCATTATTGTAGCCTCTCATAGCCTCCCCACCCTCTTAGATCTGACTGTTCCCAAAGGTGAAACAAACATTTGTGGGAAAGTTTGAAGAACGTCATTTATGCGATTTCACATTCTTCCTATTGTAGTCACAAACGAAGCAAGACGTCATGACCTTGACCTTTGACTCATGACCATCAAAATCTAATAATGTGATTATCAAAGCAAGGCAGATAATTGTGCAAATCTTGGTGACTGATTGCAGAGTTCTTAAGAAGCTATGGGTGACAAACATGCTTCATGACCTTGACCTCTTTTTTCAAAACCTTCAAAATCTGAGTTGTTGATTCCTAAACAACATGGATATTTGTGACAGGTTAGATGAAAGTCTCTAACATTGCACTTCAGATATTGATTTTACAAGTAAAGGGTGACCAAGATGCTCCATGACCTTGGCTTTTGATCAATGACCTTTAAAATCTCATCATTTAATCCCTGTGTCATGGTGAGAACTGGAGCAAAGTTTTTTAAAAATGCCCTTTAGGCAATCTTGTGACTTTGTACTCTGCTTTCTTGAGCAATGAATGCTATGGGGCTCCATAACTCTGATGGCTGACCTTTGACCTTGTATCAGCTCACCCTTGAGGCAGAACAGATGTATGTTCAAGATTTGACTTAAATCCCACCAAGTGTTCTAGAGATATCATAGACTGTGGGTTGAAATGAAGCGTAGCTCGTACCAGGGGCCCAAAGATTGTCAAGAAAATACCACTACACCATTACCAGACAACACCTGCAGTCTGAACCAATGATACAAGGCAGTTGTTAACTCCTAACTCCAACAGAATCATCTGACTGTGGTGTCAGAAATGCAGACTCAACAGACCAGGCAACATTTTTCCAATCTTTTGGTCTCTAATTTTGGTGAGCCCATGTGATTTGTAGCCTCTGTTTACCTTTGAGATTTGATGTGTTGTGCCTTTATTGATGATCATCTGCAAAACTCTGTTGGAAGGAGTGGTTACGGATGCAGTCACTTCAATTAACCCTACCAGCCAAATGCCAGCTGAGCTACAATCAGTTACCAGCCATCTGCCAGCTACTAGGAGTCCAAACAAGGATTATTTTTAAGGTTTTCTTTTGTTCCAAGGCCCTGTTTACACGACAATGAAAACATCCATAAACAGAGAGTTTTCATTGCATTTTTGCCTTCTGTTTACACGAAAAAGGGTGCCTGGAGTCTCTGAATCCTCAAACTTTTGAAACCAGGGTCCAGAGTGCTAAGTTTTGAAAATGTTTATCCGTATCCATGTTGACAGGAATCAGAGATTCTCCTGGAAACACAGCGCATGCACAGTACTCTTTCAGATAAAGGTTGAGCGCGCATCCCAGGAACAACAACAACAGCAGCTTTGGTCATCTACTGAGCAACATGTGTGCTGCTTACTGTGCTTGGTTTGTTATCCAGACAAAAACACCCAGACAGATTTGTTGTCCCGCAAGAAACTCCTGTGTCTTTGTGTGTCCACTTGCCATTGTTTTTTATGAAATGTTTGTCATCACCGGAAAGCGCCTGCATGTTGTAACACTGCTTTTTCACTACAAACCTTCATCGCCAACTTCTGGCATGGCATGCACACTACAGAGTTTTCAGTCATTCTCACGTCTGCAGGCATGGAGCGCTTTTGAAAACACAAAGGAAAACCCTTTCTGTTTCTGGTGACAACGTTGCCATGTAAACGGGGCCTACATTTCCGTTCATGATGTCATTTCCATGCTAAGAAAAATTTTCATCTATATATCCTATAAAATATAAGTGGTAACATACACAGTTATCGTGTGATTGCAGGGATCAAATTACAACCATAAGAGGGGGCAGGTCTGAGTGTTTTTGTGTCATGGACCAGACAAGACTAACAAAGAGATTGGGGAAATTTGAGTGGCTCCATCTGTACTTGAGTAACATTCTCCTCTGACCTCTGGCATCAACAAGTCATTTTCACCCAGAGAACTGCCACTCACTGGACATTTCCTCTATTTTGGACCATTCCCTGTGAACCCTTGAGGTAGTTGTGTGCAAAAAATCCCAGTAGATGAACAATTTCTGATCTTCTTGACCATGTCATGCCATGTGATTGGATAATTGGCTATTCAAGTTAACAAGCAAACACACCTATTTTATTTTGAAGTCTACAATGCTTTCTCTTTGTGCCTTACCCAGAAAAAAAATGTGAGTATGTTTATTTTGTATCCAACACTTTCACACAGAAAGCAGCACAGCCTCCGGAGTCTTTGGCTGGCTTCAGCCTTCAGTTTTGTTTGTGTACACCAGAGGATACATATTTCATATATTTGTGTTTGCTGGCTCAGATGGGAAAGAGAACGCTGCCTGGGTAAGCTGTGTTTAGATAAAGGTGAAATTGAAGAAATGGAATAAATATCCCAGTGGAGAACCAGAAGAAATGTTTACATTTGACTTTTGCAGAGGTCTCTCTCTCTCTCTCTCTCACACACACACACGTTGGGCTCGGGGCGAGATGCTAATGGTGCTCCATGAGCCGTTGACCTCTCAGTGCCATTCAGAGAGCAGCCACTCACCATGAGCTGCTGAATAAAACATTGACAGTATGTGGAGTACAAAGCCAAGCATCTCTGCTTGGGAGAGTGAATACCATGAATCACACACGCACGGCGGTTTGTTGCATCTTTTAAAGTCAAACTCCTCGGCCTGCCTGTTCACATCATTCAGGTCTGCTCCATTAAGAAAACCACAGCTGAGGATGCATGCAACTGCAGGTCTGAGTGTCAGCGGATGTTTTACTCTGGATTATTTCGGGGCTTTTTAGCCTCTCAATTGGGACGATGGATAGAACAGGACAAGAGAGAGCGGGAACTGGCCTGTGAGGATTGGCCCACAGGTCAGACTTAGGCAACATGATCTGATGACATACTTTTGTGTCCCAAAGCAGAGAGAGGCATTGTGGTGGTTTTGTTTACAAAAAAATCCTTAAGATTTGTTAATGGATTTAAGGATCACAGTTGAAAATTAGGTCTGTGGTGGAGGGCTGAACTCGGGGGGCCTGCCTTTTTATCCCGGATGGGGTGCAGGCTGTGTAAACACACTGGCTGAAGAGACTGGGGCGATTTGCCATGAAGTGTGCGTACCAACCTCAGCACGGATGGATTGTGGAAATGGAGGTGTTGCGTGTTGCTGCAAGCAGAAAAATACCGGTCCCAGGTATCAATAAATCAATCAATCTTTATTTGTATAGCGCCAATTGATAACAAGTGTTATCTCAAGACACTTTACAATAGAGCAGGCTGAGGACAAATTCTTTATTTATAGAAACATATACAGTACATGCATTGATACATAGATAAAAGATGCATATATGCACATACATATATCTAAAACCCAACATGAATCCATCATGAGCACACCACTGGGCCAAAACAAAAGTTGTAGAAAAGAAGCTGAGTGCCGGGATTTACAGAGCAAAGGGAACCTCAGCATGTCTGATATCTGGATTAATTTTTGCGATTGTTACTTGGCAGGATGGAAAAACTGAAATTTGTCAGCTGCTCTTTCTTTACTCAATTGTTACCGGTCTTTTATTATTTCAACATAAACAGCAGAAAACCTATTTCAAGATAACGCTCTTCTCCTCCCCTTGCTATTAATTCTATTTTATGAATCAGGTTTCGGGGCTCATTTTAACTTCTGCTTGGGTTCTTTTCATCACAAAAAAAGTATTTAGAAATGAGCATAGATAGATAGATAGATAGATAGATAGATAGATAGATAGATAGATCTTTTGGTCCGTCGGTTCGTCTGTACGTAGGTAGGAAGGTAGGTACTTTATTAATCCTCTTGGGAAAATTTGGTTATCCAGTAGCAGTAGTCATGGTAACAAACAGTCCGGGTCATGATCCACTGCCTTTGTTCAGGTTGTTGTTCAGTCTGATGTCTGTGGGAACAAAGGATCTGCTGAACCTCTCAGTCCTGCAGTGAGATGAGTCCCCCACTGCTGCTGCTTCTCTGTCCCTGCAGGATGTTGTGGGGGGATGGTTACTATGGTCCAGGACGCCCTGCACCGTGTTGCACGTCTCTGCACCACAGTCCCAAGTGAGTCCAAACTCCTGCCAAGCACAAAGCCAGCCTTCTACACCAGCCTGTCCAGCCTCCTGGCAGACTGCAACATAGTCCACAACACTGGAGACCACTGTCTGATGGAACATGTCCAGCAGAAAGACCTGATCCTCCTGAGGAAGAAAAGCTGGCTCTGCCCCTTCTGGTATGGGGCATCTGTGTTCATAGACCAGTCCAGTTTGTTGTAAAGGTGCACACCTAAGTAGGTTTGCACCCCTTCAATGTCCTCCCCTGACCTGTCTGATTACAGACATGGAATCTGGCAGATCCACCTGCACTGCAATGATAGGTCAAGAAAATAAATCCTAGTTATCTATGCTTCCTCTGGCATCCTTATATCTGCTCCACTGTCACATCACTTCATATTTCTCTGCCTGTGAGGAGCAAAATGAGGATTTGTCACTTCCTGTTTGTAAAGACATCATTCATCTGTAACTGCTCACATGATTTCAGGCTCTGCATTTATTTAAAAGAGCGTAGATACACAGAACATAAAAATGAGTCGTTTGATATTTGCTGTTATAGTCCACACCATGTCTGTCCCTGCTGGGTCTTCAAAGTGTCCCTCTGACAGAAAACCTGCCCATTCCTTCATGTCTTTGCGTGTTCCCACGTTGGTCTCGGTTTTTCCATTTTTCATGAGACCAAGACAGAAATCTCCCTAACCCTGTGTGCTTCCTGAACCTCATCCGGTCTGTGATTTCCACTTGCATGAGGATATTTTCCTCAGTTGAGTGTGCACATTTTTGCAGAACTAATAAATCATTGATATTTTGAAGTGCAGGACCATGTAATGCTTTGTAATTTAGAGGAAGGTCTTAATAATTAAATCAAGTATTTACAGAGCGCTCTGGCTAGATTAAAGAGGTTTTTATCAGAGAGAGAAGTCCATCTGGATTGTTAAATATCTTGGAAACAAAGTTTTTGTCCACAGTAACAGTTTCATTCCACATTAACTTTTTTAAAGGAATATTTGAGGGTTTTTGTAGTGGAGTTGTTTGAGGTGCATTGCATTAGCTTGATCATTAGCCACAGTGATGGAGATCGGCTCTGCTTCTGTACAGAAAGAGCCAGGACAGAGGCTACAGCAATTTACAAGTGGACAAGAGTAGGGGGATTGCACACTGCATTGAAAACATTTACAACTACTAACTTTTCCACTACCAAGTCGATTTGTCCAGGCACTACTCCAGTACATGGCATGGCCAACATTTCCTTCCATGATGAGCATGTTGATCAAACAAACAGTCTGACTTTCATTAAGTACATTAATATTACTGCAGCTTTAAAGATTACTGAAACTTACATAACATAACATAAAGGATATCCTGCTGACCAAGCACAGTAATTTTGATGGTGTTATTCTAACTCAGTTTAGCTCCTCCACAACTGACATGCAGTGTGTTTTTGTCAAGTGAAGTTATTATTGGAACCTTGGCTTGTGTCTTTATACAGAAAAACTATCATCCATCCATTAGGCTGGAGCCTATGCCAACTGACAGGGGGCAAGAGGCAGAGGTACACCCTGAACCGGTCACCAGCCAATCGCGGGGCAACATAGAGAGACAGATGGCCAATTTACATTCACACCAATCAAGCATGTTTTTGGTCTGCATGCAAACTCCACACAGAAAGGTCCTGAACGACCCTGGGATTGAACTAGCAACCTTCTTGTTGTGAGGCACGTGCACTACCTGAACACCCTGGCAAAATAATCAGAATATGCCAAGTAATTACTTTTTTTTGTTATTTTTTGGGGCTTTTGTGCCTTTATTGATAGGAGAGAGAGGCAGTGGATAGGCTTGTGAAGGGGGGTGAGAGAGAGTCAGAGAGGACACTCTGCGAACTGGCTACAGCCTGGATTCAAACCCGGGCCTGCAGAAGCATATATATGGGACATGCCTGGTTACTTACCGCTCCACCAAACCAGCACCCCAACCAAGGACTTATTTTGAAAATAAACTATGAAACTATGAATCTGGTCTGTACCAGTACAAATGTCCATCGCAGCAAGGAGGCTCTGCTGGATGAGAGCTGCAGACTGCAGAAACATGTAAAAAAGCCTCTTGTATCCTCTGATCCTGGACCATCCTGCAGTGATTTTTTTTATTGTCACACTCTTTTTTTTTTATCCAGTTTGACAACATTACCCCACGATTATCACCCCTGAATCAACAGGTATTGTGGATTTTCCAGTACTCTAGTCCCCATAGCAGTTTCTTCCATTTTTAATTCAGACCTGCTGACTCTCCTTTTACAGAAGTTTATTTCATATACTCCAATGCATATAAGAATCTGTGAGTATCAGAAGTTACTGGCTGTCATATTCGCTGTCTAATCTCCTGTCTGTCTTGTTAAACAGCAGTCATTTCCTTTTGATCGCAGCTGCAGATTCTGTGCTATGTCTCTCTGTACAGATGCAGAGCTGATCTCACTGTCACTGTTGCTAATGATCATGCTAATGACATGTACCTCATACATCCCATACATCCCAGCTTTGAAGATAATGAACTATCCCTTTAAAGTGATAGACATGGAAACCAAAAAAGGAGAAAGCAAAATTACAAAAAGGAATCAAAAGGTAAAAAGACTTGTGTGGTGCCTGTCTTGTCATCTGATTACTCAAAGAGCTTTGAACATGTCAGAATTATTCATAAACAGAACATCCACACATGGATATTAAATGATATTAGCCTTCTCTTTATGTGGTCCAGGTGCTAATCAACAGGATGTAGCAATAGTACAACTGTTTATAAAAATGTAAAATAATAAATCAAAAAGAAAAAGCTTAAAAGAACTAGCTGGAATGTGTTTTGTGTTGACTAAATTTACAGAAATAAAATGAATATATAAACAAAATACCATTCATTTTACAAACCCCTACTCCAACTCCAAAGTTGGGACGTTGTGTTATATGTAAAAAAAACAACACAAAATACAACTATTTGCAAAACCTGTTTGACCTACAGAATGTTCAACTGAATACACTAAAAAGACAAGATATTTAATTGAGTCAAAATGTGTAAGAATGTTTCTCAATGAGTAATTGAAGAGTTTTAGGGATTTCATCATCTACAGACCATTAAAATGCCTGTGACCTTCGATCTCACACGTTAAAAACTGACATCATTCTGTAAAGGATATTAGCACATGGTTCAGGAACACTGTCAGTTAACACAGTTCATATCTTCATCTACAAGTGCTTAAAACTCTACCATGCAAAGCCAAAGTCATATATCAGCAACACCCAGAAATGCCGCCATCTCCTCTGGACCTGAAATCATCTGAGATCATTTGAGTTGGACTGAGGCAAAGTGGAAAAGTCTGCTGTCATCAGATGAGTCCTCATTTCAAACTGTTTCTGGAAAACATGGACGTTGTGTCCTCCAGGCCAAAGAGTAAAAGGACCTTCCAGACTACTATCAGTTCAAAGCCAGCATCTGTAATGGTACGTGCGTTTGTGCCCATGGCATGGGTAACTTGCACATCTATGAATGCACCAATAATGATGAACATGTTTTAGAGAAACATATTCTGCCATACAACCAATTTCTTTTGCACGGTCATCCTGCTTATGTTGGAAACACAACGCCAGGACACAATCTGCACAGGCTTCAACAGTGTGACTTTGTAATAAAAGAGTGCAGGTACAAGGCCGTCCTGCAGTCCAGACCTGTCTCCCATTGGAAATGTGTGGCATTTTATGAAGAGCAAACACACAGCAATGTAGACTCTGGACTATTGACCAACTTAAGCTGTAGATCAAGGAAGAATGGAAAAAATCCACTCTCAAAGCTTCAAAAATTAATGTCCTCAGATCCTGAAATGCTTATTGAGTGTTGTTCAAAGGAGAGTTGATGTAACACAAAGGTAAACATGCACTTGTCTCAGCTTTTTTGGAACGTGCTGCAGGAATTAAAGACAAAATGAGTGAAACAAAAAAGTTTATAAGGTTTAACATAAATATTTTGTCCTTGTTGGGTTTTTTATTGAATGCAGGTTGGAAAGGATTTGCAAGTTGTTGTATTGTGGTTTTATTTACGTTTTACACAACGTCTCAACTTCATTGGAAATGGAGTTTTGTAGACAGCAGAGAACTGTGACACGTCTCCTTTGCCTTAGGGCCATTGGTTTTGTAGGGGCCTATTAAATGCAGAAATCATGCATGAGACCTTCACACTGTTGATAAAGTGAAATTTCTACAGAGCAAAACAGTCATAAGTGTGAGATCTGACTCATCTACATTTTTTTTCTGTTTTCATTGTCCTCCTGTCTCTCAGCAGACATGAAGTCCATTTCCATGATCCCCTTGAGTTTCAACTGGATTAACATAGCAAAGGGGTGTTAGCACGTTTCATTTTCTCCAGGGCTCTTGAGAACGTCTCTTCACTAAAACATCACTGTCAGGCTCATCAATCTTGTCAATTATCCTCACTCCCATTGTTTCACAGAAACTCTATTTTCATTATAATCCTGCCCTCTGTGTCACCTGCAGCCTCCATTTTATACTTCTTTTTATTCTTTTCTCCTCTGATCTCATACAAATTTGTGTGGGGTCCAAAAAAATCAAAAAGACCACAATGACTAGATGTTGTACGTGACTGTTATGATTTCAATCATTTAGTGTGGGGAAATCAGCGTTCCTGGAGAATCAGGGTTCCAGTTTTACGCAGGTAAAATCTGAAAATGTGAGACAGACCTCTAAACTGACAATGTTCAAATCTAGGCTCAAAACAGCTCTATTTAACTGTGCATATGAATGAAAGGATCTCATCTGCACTCTTCTCTTTCTTTTAAAACTCATTTTATAATGATCATTTTTGTTTTTATTTTGTATTGTGATTTTAATGCATTTTTCTTGTTCTGTAAAGCACTTTTAACTACCTTGTGTACGAATTGTGCTCTACAAATAAACTTGCCTTGCCTTGCCTTAGTGTGATGACATTAAGAATCTCCACATTTGTGAAACGTATTTCTCAAGTAATGTTCAACCTGCAGAACTCCAACAGTAGCGAGTAACTCACTGTCACTGTCACAGATTAAATGTTAACCTGACGTTCCAGACAGACAGTTCAATATATCTTGTGCGGTGGTTTTTCCAACCTTAATGCGACTTATTGTAAGACCATATCAAAGTAGACCAACTTTTGCATCGGGGGAAGGGACGATGCAACATTGCGTGGCCACCAGATCTGCCTGATTTAATGTCTGTAACCAGGCAGAGCCATCTTGCCAAGCTCCAGTCTACCACTATTGAGAGCAGCTCAAAGCAGCACTGTCCAATCAGAGCAGGGAGAGTGAGATGGCAGCAGGAAGTGACTGAACACACAGGGATTAGCATTGATGCTAACAGCTTCAGTAGTAGTTTTATCAGATCTGGACCACACTTCTTTGCTAAATGAAAAACAAGTTGCAACACTACTGACAACTCTATAGTAAGAACATTTTTGCTCCACTTCCAACATGTTTTGAGGAGTTTGTTTTATGAAGTGGATCACATTCTGTAGTGCAGTAGCACCTTATCTGGCCCGTAATGAATGTGATTGATGAAATGATTGTCCAATCACCTGTGGATATGCTTCTGAAAAGTTCTGCCCTCCAAAAATACTTCCCATTGGCTCTTTTCCAGATGGACTAGTGAAAGATATTGAATGGTCTATCTGGTGTGCCAGATACGATGAAACACTCACACATTTCCTTATTATAACTCACAATAACGCAGGATCAGAGGGAGCCATGGGCTTGTTTCTAAACCCCAATAAAGAGTCAATCATGAGGACTCACTCTGTTTTAATCAGCTGATAAACAATGAAATTTAGGAACCCTATTTGGCTTAGAGTCAGCAGCTGACACAGTAAATAGTTAAACAGGAAAATGCTGTAGAGATGGCCTTCATACTGTGCCAATCGTGTGTTTCATCCATCGGTAATTAGTGCTGAGCTGATTGTAATTGGTGTTCTATTTGTTCTCACCTCTGAATTTAACCCCTCAATCAAAAAGTGTGCCCCTCTCCTGTGCCTTAGTATTGTTCTCTCAATACCCTCATTCAGCAGAGTCATATATATTTACAGCTATGTCCATGTTTACGTGCACAAGAGTGAGTTTGTCTCTGGTTGTACTTCTATGTTCTTTGCAGTGGTGACGGAGACAGCGAGCCTGAAACCTCAATGGAAACTAGGCTTAAGTTCACCACAGGGACATTTATATGAATTTATTAATAATTTAACTCAATGTGATGTAATGTGCTAATAGTCAATAAGGACACCAACAGAGAGGACAAGACATGGGACAGCAGTGTGAGTAAATTGTAAATTTAACCTTATTTATCTTCCCAGACATTCACTGGCCACTTTTTTAGGTACACCATGCAAGTTTCAGGTTGGACCCCCTTTTGGCATCAGGGGTGCTTCAATTAAAATGTCCCTCACACCTTTAGACTAGTGATGGTTGGAACCAGATTTTTTTTTTTTTTATCTCATATATATACATTAATGTTTACAAATTAAAAAGTTTTCCATTCACCAAAAGCTCATAAAGAAAACATGTAGTCTAGACTCTAGTCCATCAGATCTTAAAGAACATTTATTTTAAAGTCTTTGGCCCAAAAAAAGAAAATGAGGAAAATATTTAATCATTAAAAACTTAAGTAACATTTGATTTAAACAAATACAACAAAATAAACAACAAATAAACAATAAAAAACAACTCAATGAACCACCTCTTTTTAAAAATGACCAGTTCCAAGTGATTTAAAAAGTGAGTAAATGTATAGATGTGTATTTCTGTCATTACTGCTTAAAGGTGCAGTGTGTAGAATTTGGCATTTGAGTGACATCTATCGTTCAGATTCTAGAATGAGCCCAACCGTAACCAAAATGTCACATCGCTGAGCAACGGAAGCCTGTGAAGACCAAAAGGGCTAGGGACCAAAAGCTTTAACTGTAAAATACACACAATTTAAATCCCTAGTGCAGAGTAACAACTGTCTCTACATCCACCGCCGTCCTTGCTCCTCTTCTTCGCCTGCATTCAAGGTGGATTTCAGAACCGGCGGACAGACTCGTTTCTTTTTGTCCCTAAAATCCACCCGTAGACAACATGGCGGATCGTTATGTCGGCCTACATGAACGCGGCCCATGGTAATGTACATTTTTTTTAAGCTTTTTCTGACTAAATAAAAATAAAACAAACAAATAGAAACGCTATATCCTATATTTACCGTTTCTGTTCGGCGAAATGCTGCCAAATTCTACACACTGCCCCTTTAAGTATGTTAAAAAAAAAAAAAAAATGAGTTAGCTTATTGGTGCAACTCAGAGCTGTCTGATTGGTCTCCACAGTCACGTGACACAAAATGGTGCTTCCTTGGTAGAGAGAGCCTGAAAGCAATCAGAGTAATCGATACCAAAGGAGTAATGCAAATGTACGGATCCTCAATATTGATATCAATACTCGACCACCCAGAGAAAACTCATGCATGCACAGGGAAGCCATGCAGACTTACCCAACCAGGGAGTCAAACCAACAACCTTCTTGCTGTGAGGCTTGAGCAGAGCCTGCTGCACCCCCGTTGAGTCCTTAATCAGCAGTAATCCACATGCATGTGCAGACCGTCTGTGATGTGAAACATCGAAAGACTGTCAGAATAAGTTCAAGACACCAACACAGACAGAGGCAGACAGTTTACCCTGCAGAGATCTGGTAGTTTATAAAGGCCAACTTTAATTGGTGGTCTGGGATGGGATAACATCTAAATGTCATCATGTGAAGACCCCTCAGCCATCCATCCACCAACCAAACACCACTTAGCCACAGAGCTGCTCAGCGGTTCAACGAGATGATTCATGATGTTATGTGAGAATCTGTCATTACTGTTACATAATGACCAAAGTATAAATGTTTAAATATACAGAGAAAGGAAGGGAGCAGACAGCTGAGTAATGGTTTCACTGTGAAGCTGTCAGATTTCATAGTCGTCCATGCAGAGTGGATCTAAAAAGCGGCCACAGATTTTATATTTCAGGGGCGTTTAAATGACAGTCTGTGGGCTCAGTGATTAATGGAACAGCTTTGTTCCCTCTGACATTGTAATTTAAAGGTTTAACTTGACACACATTGTCACAGCAGCTCGCCAGACACCATAGAGTGAGAAAATTAATTTATTTTTAGATGGAAAGAAAGCAAAAGTTTGCAGGAACAAAACAGGCCAGGAGGTTCAATTAAAGAAAATGTTTAAAAAACGGTATCATAGATTCTTTCTCATTTGAAATTACAAAAAATACATCTCATAAGACAAGATCACAAGAGGTGAACAGTGGTGAATGGATGGACTTGACCCTATGAAGCACTTTTCAAGTCCTTCTGGCATCTCAGAGTGTTTTATATGGTGGCCAACCTAAAGCTCAGTGCAGAAAGAAGGCTGCAGTGTTTTAGCTCCATATCCAACAGATAAACGGGAGACCTGGTGGTGATTGTTTTAGAGCAGACGTGCTACAAACCTTTGATTAAGTGCAGTGAAACAACACTTCCAACACAGTTTTTTGATCCACACGTCATCAGCCCTCGCCGGCAGTGAATTATCCAGCGGTTTACTTCTACATTCACACTTCAGCTCAGCCAGAAGTAAAAATACTAAAGGGGCTGCGAGGAAATTACCTGGGAAAAGTCAAAATAAAAAGTTGGCTATTTGCGTTCACACACACGCCTCATTCCAAAAGTTAAATCTGAATAATTTATAAAATTTTTAAAGAATTGTGAATGGGGTGAAAGTAAGTTAACCATCAGTATCAGCTAACAAATCCTAATAAGTGCTACATATTTAATTTTTTATTTTTTCATGTTGAGCTATTTGGTGACTTTTTATTAAAAAATGAATTAGCTGCAATGAATTGGTAACATGTTAAATGTGACATGAGAGTGTTTGGGTAAAGTAAACTGATGAGGAAACTTAGATTGGTCTCTTTTTTAGTGTTTATTATTGTGCTTTTATGTTTAAAGAGAGGAGATGGTCTGAGTCTGAAAACGGGGAGAGTGAGGAATAACAGGTGTTTAAGAGGCCAGACTGGATATATGCCACTTGCTTCAAGGACAAGGGGCTCAGGAACATAACTTCTGACTACTTAGGCCCATTAAGTGTTTTTTTGGTTTTTTTAATCTTAAATCAATTTCTTTTATAAAGGAGAGGTGGTTTTAGCAACTATGCTGGGTTTGAGGGGCCCACATTCATGTATTTTCATGGGGCTCATAATGGCTGGCAGTGCCCCTACACTGTGTGTGTGTGTGTGTGTGTGTGATGTTCACACACATCACAAAAAAAACAGAGAAAGATGTTTTAATCAGGGTTTGCAATGTTCTCAGTCAGTTTTGCTCGTACCTGTGTCAGTGAAGTGCTGTGTCTTTCTAATCCTAAATTGCTACTACTGTAAACATCCTGATGCACCACTAGATCTTTTCATTATAAAAGCCCCACAGTGAACCCATAAAAATACACTGGAGATGGATAGATTAATCGTCTGTATTTCTCACAGAGTTCTGTATGTGTTTGTTGTATACAATGTCACAATAAAAAGGAGGGAATTAAATAATCCAGGTGAATTTCAGACCAAACAACTTTGCGCCCTGTGCCTGGCTTTGCATTAAGAATTAACATCTTCAAAATAACAAAATGTAGACCAGCAAACCACTGTGTGACACTTTAGACAGCACACTTCACCTTGCAAAATAAAGCCCGTAATGTGCATACATAGTAGTAATAACAACCTAAAATTGCTTGCATTAAATACATTTTTCATTAAACATAAAAAAAAATAAACTTTATCCAAGTATTACTCTCAAATATCTTCATTAAGTTTTCTTTATTTGAAGTGGGCCAAATTAAATCGATTAGTTTGAGGTCAGCTATGGTCAGGTCAATTTCTGTGTATACATTCTGTGTAGAGATTCAAGCTTTGCCGTGCTGGTTTGGCACAGTGTCAGTGGCAAGAGAGCAGGATCATCCTCTGTAAACTTTATCTGGCTGAGGTTTTGAATCAGGAGTTGGACACAAAATTAAAAAATCCTGTGCAGACAGTTACCTTGAAATTTTGGGTTTCTCGTGGCTTTTATATTTTACAGTGTTGAACATATTTTTGTAATGCTGCAACTGATATCATCTTCTGCATCACTTGGGGAATATGACTCCGTTTCAGCAATAAAGAAAATCCAAATGGTTTTAACAAAGTCCAAATAGAGTACAAATTCTTCATCGTTTCGGAGCATTACACCTCAGTGTTCACATAGGCAGCCATCTTGGTTTTCCTTTAACAGCAAAAAGAACTCTTTTCATGCCGTCATGTTTATCAGAAATTTTGTGATTGAGGAAACTTTGTTTGCCATATTAGGTTGACCCAAAAGTATTTATGTTTGTTCCTTCATCTCTCTATTATAGGTGAATATTTCCACTTTTCTCATTTTAGGATTTCTCTTGTTTAATCGGCTTGTTTCTAATAAACATGCCACTGCTTTCAGCCGCAGTCTGCTTTTTCCCTAGCAATCAAAACCTGTGTGTACGTAAAGAGCTGCAGGCAGATCAGGATGTAAGCTGCTCCCCGGTGTGTGCCACTTTGTGTTGGTGGGCAGCGGATCAAATTTACAGAGGATTATTTGCCGGGGACTGTGATAAAAAAATCTTGATACCATCTGACTTTTAGCCCAAAGTCAATTTGTCTCAGGCATCAGAGAAAAGCTCAGAGGGATGCAATTAAAAGTTTTATCAAGGCTGTGACAGCATGTAACCGAACAGGCTGAAATGAGATCCACAGAGTCGACTCCGTCAGCGAGACAGGCAGGTCCGGGATTTCACTGGCTTCACTTTAACACCCTGTTTACTGTAAGGCAACAACACAAATCACCACCGTTTACTGCAACCTTCAATAAAACTCTGGGAACATTTTAAAAAGAGAGATCATCACTCTTTAAGTGGGTGCATTGACATCTTAAGGAGAGCAGAATAATGACAGTATGATGGACTTCTTTTTGGCCGGTTAAATTATTAAATCTAAATCTTGTTTATCTTTGAGGGTCATGAATAAAGATGAGAGCATGAAAACTGAAATCCTGGAAGGACCCACCAGTCACTGGTTTAACAACCTGTCCATAAAATGACTGATTTATTTAATTGAACAGTTTAATTAAATTGATTAAATAAGGTTGAAATATAACACTTAACACAACATACACGTGCTTTTATCCTACATCAGCAGTAACAGTAAGATTAATTTAGACATCACAGTGAACTCTGGAGTCATTTTTTTGTTTGATTTTACTTCCACATTAAAATCGGCTAACTAGCAGTGACAAAACTACAGGGAGCATCATCGAATTCGCCTTTGTTTTAAGAATACTTTAATAAACATGGATATTAACAATGTTTCAATTAATAAAGGTGGATAAATGTATTTATTCACATAGTTTAAACAGCCATCAAAATTCTAAAAGTAAACCTATAGGGTGCTAAAGAGCAGCAACAGGTCAGGATGAGGAAAAATAATGACCTAAGAGAAAAAGCAAAGTTTTGGTGAGAATTAAACCAGCGGCGATCAGAGCAGGTATTGATATCATACAATGTGTCCATGCTAAAGACGACCATGTGCACTGAATTTTTTTTAAATCATGTTAGCCTTCACGGCAGAGCCACTACAGACAGGCAGGCCACTGCTGAAATGTGTGTTAATCATTGTGTTATCGCCCATCATGGGGGCCTTTTCACACTGGAAGGGTTTTACTCACGTGACTGCAGAAGTGCCTGCCTGTTTTCATTTGGGCGTGCATGTCATAAAGTCATAGCTTTACAGCCGGAAGCGCAAGACACTCCTGTCATGGCAAAATGATTGAACTGCTTTAGACACTGAAATGTCAATGCATCGGGAACCCCCCGCATAGGGCCCCTACTAGCTGTTGCTGGTTAGCGGCTACTGTTGAGGAGCACCGCTCCTGAGACATGGCTGATATTACTCTATAGCAACAACACAAGCTGAAAACCCCAGAGACACAGCAACGACACATCAGGAATCTCACTAATCGGCCCCCTTCCAGCTGGCCTTATGCAGCAGTGGTACTCGCAGACCTCGTCAAACCGAAGTGAAAATAAAGCTAAGTATCCTTCAAGGCATGCAAAAAGGAAACAAAAAAAACAAGGAGACATGGAAGATATCATTGTTGCATTTGCACAAGCCAAGGCTCCCAAACAGAGAGTTTAGAAACAAATTGCACTTGGACATGGATGTGGACAAGGGACCAAAGACCAAAAATTTTTTTTTTTTTAATTTGTTGTGTTTGTGTCATTCAGAAGACGTTGCACATCAGTTATGTTTGTTATGTTATTTATATATTGTATGTAAAGTTTCTTTTAGTCTTGGTCATTTACATGATTTTGCTCTTTTGCAATTTTAAATAAAAGATTCTGGGTTGAATCATCATACTGGTGTTGTTGGGCTGGGAGAGCCTCCATGGACCCTTTTGCTTGGGCCCCCCCAGGTTGTCCAGAAATGTCCCTGATCATGAGAATAGGATACTCGCCTATTTTTTTTCTGCCAAAACAGAAAAAAATGTGTCATGATCATCTGACTGTTAAGTTCCTTTTATTTTTCTCATTTTCATTTCATGCCATATGCTTCCTGTTTTATTTTGAAAGCACTAGCCTAACTAACTCCCAATCACCTCAAGAATTTAACGTATTGTCCGTCTTCATGTCACGTTCCAGCACTCTTCTTGTTACTCATGATCTCGACCCTGTTAGATTTGACTCTGCCTTTTTGCCTCGTGTTTTTTGGATAACTCTGCCTGTGCTGTTTGCCTTACCGTGTACCCAACTTTGGACTGTAAATACTCCGAATTTTGCCACTGTGGACTGGGTGTTGAGTCATTTTGCCACAAGCCTGTTCTTAACAAAATGGCAAATAGAGAGCCACATTTACCTTAATCCATCTGGTAAGTCAGTACTGGTAGAATATGTCACATTAAAGATAGAAACTGTCCGATGACTCTTCCTGTCTGGGCCTCTCAGAGTTAAATCTCAGTTTGCCTCCCCTGTGGAGGAACTCTTCTAGTTCATCTGGACTGTTTCATTCTGCAGATTTTTCAGGTCAGTTATGAAGTGAGTCAGGCTCCTTGTGGGGAGATTTACTGTGATTCTCCCTAAACTTTTAATAGAAGCTCCTTTTTGGATGCTATATACGGAAACACAGAGCTGTGACATCAGAGAGACACGCTGAGGGGGATGACATTCATGAACCTGGTGTGAAAGCTGTGGCGGCACTCGCTGGAGCTGATGCGAGGAAAATGCATGTGTGTGCACCTTGTTGAATCCATACCATAAAGATTAAGGCAGTTCTGATGGCTAAGGGGGTCCAAGCTGGTACTAGCAAGGTGTACCAAATAAAGTGGCTGGTGAGTGTATAGCAACACGGGTTCAGTTAAAAGCTACAAAATGCTAACACAGAGAGACTTTCAGAACAATTATGCTTTGCTCAAACATGATTTAAGTATCTCAGGGTTGCTGTGTGGAGAAATGGAAAATCTCAAACCACTCTGCTCACCTTCAATGCGACCTTATTCTGTAATATATTGGCTTAATTCTTCCGTGAAAGTCTGTGCAGCATCAGCAACAGAGGGCTTGATTTTCTCTCCTTTGTGTTTGGAGATAATGGGACAGATTTGTTGCACAGATGTTTTTATATGAGGAACATTTGCTGCCTTTGACTCGACCTTGTTTGTTTGTCTGGAAGGGCTGCGTAGCATCACTCAGGCTCATCGACCCCACCGTCTGAAAGGTTTAGATCACAAACCAGTCCATCTGCTCGGATCAGCCAAAGGTCATGACCTTCAAAATGGTATTTCACTGACTTTCA
Source organism: Cetoscarus ocellatus (assembly GCA_037902135.1). Lineage (NCBI taxonomy): Eukaryota > Metazoa > Chordata > Actinopteri > Labriformes > Labridae > Cetoscarus > Cetoscarus ocellatus. Next base: position 132,589 of record JBAMNC010000632.1, on the reverse strand, counting down.
AGCCTCTCTCCTCAAAAATAATCACCCAGCTTCTCTCACAGCAGATCAGGCCATCCGGCCAGTATCACATCGCTTTATTCCTGGACAGTATTATTTATTACAGCTCCGGTGAGGAGGCTGTAATTGTTATGTGATACAAACTGTGAGTCTAATTGCTATTTCCCCCATGCAGAACAGAAGCTGACAGATATAATTTAGTTTTTATGAAAGTACTCACCTTCTTCTCTTGTAGCAGTCTCATGTCAGGTTCGATCCCCGCGGCTGTCACTGCGGTGACGGGCTGTAAGGTAAAGTAATGAGTGTGTCTGCCTGCTGGTCACCATGTGTCTGTGTCTGCAGCTCTGAGGGCCTCTGAGGAAAGATAAACTAACAGCTATGACTGTTCACAGACAGAGGGATCAATGAGATACTCTATCAATACCTAACAAATCATTTCCCCTGAGGACAGAATCTACAACCCTGCAGCGGGATATTAGGAACATTAACTTTATAACAGAGCAGATCTCTTACAAATCAATGTTCACCAGCAGCAGAACCAGACGCTGATATGACTGATGCTCAAGTGTAATGTAAGGTCAGCAGGCATCGTGCAGTTATATAACAGAACTGAACCTAAAATGCCCCCCCACACACACACACACCGTCATGTTGCAGAGCAGAGGAAGAACTTGGAGAGGAATTCTAGTGATGCACCATAATGAAGCTCTGCCATCATTATGTCTTACTAAATTAGTATTGACCCCACAGTAACTCCACATGGTTTTGGTGTCAGTTCAGTTTGGCATGACCTGAATATGTAAGGAAGCACAGACCAGATGTGTTTGCTCCACTTCTGACGTGTTTTGACAAGAGTTTGTTTTACAAAGTGACTCACATTCTGAAGTGCAGTAGCGCCCGCCTGTGACATTATATGATCGGCCTGTACTGAATGTGATTGATGGAACAGCTGTCCAGTCACCTGCCGGACATGCTTCTGAAAAATGTTGCCCTACCCAAACGCTTTCTATGGGCTCTCTCCCAGATGGACTATTGAAATACACTGCCTGGCCAAAAAAAAAGTCACCACCTGGATTTAACTAAGCAAATAGTTGGATAATTACTGCATGTGTGATTATCTTTCAGCTGGCAACAACTTATTTAACCCAAGCTGATGCAATGAGTAGCTTCTCATTTCTTAAACAACCATGTGGAAAGACACATCCTGTGGTCGTGGAAAAGATGTTAGTCTGTTCAAGAAGGGTCAAATCATTGGCATGCAGAGAAAACATCTAAGGGGACTGCAGAAATTACTAAACTTGGGTTAAGAACTGTCCAACGCATTATTAAAAACTGGAAGGACAGTGGGGAAGCATCATCTTCAAGAAAGAAATGTGGTCGAAAAAAATCCTGCATGATCGTGATCGGTGATCACTTAAACGTTTGACCAAATCAAATAGAAGAAAAACAACAGTAGAACTCAGGGGTATATTTAATAGTGAAAGTAAGAGCATTTCCACACATTCGGGGCTCTAATTTCGTAGACCAGGCGCAGGCGGGGCGCACCTGCCCTGCGCCGCGCCAACAGGGTGTGTCCAGGGCATTTTGCAAGTTTCGTGCACGACGCAGTCTGGTGCAGGCAGGCGCACCCACGCCTCCGTCTCTCCTACCGGCGCAAGTAGCAGAGAGGGAGGAGTGAAGACGTTAGTGGGTTAAACACAGCCGAGTGTGATCTTCACCAATCAGATGAACGCCTCTCCTCGCCTTTAAATGTGCTGCGGGCGAGGCGCAGTGACAATTTCACCTCGGTGGCAAAGAAGGTCAGAGCCGCTGTCACTTTTACAGCAACTGGGAGAGCACAGGGGCCAACGGGCCGCGCATCGGAGGACACGATTCGTCACCGTGTGGACCACCTCACGGGACAGATGTAATCTGTTCCTGTGTCATAAATTGGAGTACAAAATTAAGTAATAATTACATTTAAACACAGCAGCAGGCTAACCCATTTATCATGCTTGTGATCCACCTGCATTCCTGGTCTGTCATCGCCAAATAGCAGCGCCTTAGGGGAAAATATATCTCCTCCTCATCCTCCTTGCAATAATATACTCCATCTTTTTAGATCACGTTACGAATAAAGATTAAAACAGAGAAATATGGGCAATCACAGGTAAATCCTTAAGACACCAAATGACTTACATTTATTCAGCCAGCGTCTCTCTCTTTTTTTTTTTTTCTATTTAATTTCATGAGATGAGAGAAGCCAGATACTCCATATCAGATGATGTGGCTGTTTGTGGTTGGCTGAGAGATGTGAACTCGTTAGTTATGACAAACGTCTCTGATCTGACATCAGATGTGACGGGACAATTAATATAGATACAAATGTATGTGCTGGTTCAGACGGTTACATGAAATAGTGGTTGTTGTGATTGTTTATTGCCTTGAATGTGCCTGACACTCTGGACACCTGCTTGTGAGGTTTTGGTGATGTGTGCGCACTGTGCGCCTGTCAGCCAAATTACCACTGCCCCGAGTGCGCCTCGCCTGCGCCGAGAATAGACCAGGTTGGAGCTGGCGGGCTTTCAGCGCACCTTCCGCGCGTTTTTTTGGCTCGAAATTGTCAATGCGCCAAGCTGAATCTTTCGACACCTCCTCCTGCTGCGCCGTCACACCCATCTCGGCGCAGCCGGTCTACCAAATTGCAAAATTGGCTGCGCACGGCAGTGCGGTGGATGAAATTACCACTGCGCGGGGTGCGCCAGGCTGCGCCACCCTGAGTTGCGCCAGGAAATTAGAGCCCACAATGTGAAGGGAACTCAAGGGATTGGGACTGAACAGCTGTGTACCCTCAAGAAAACCACTAAACAGTAAGGCTAACTGGAAAAAAAGGCTTCAGTTTGCTAGGGAGCATAAAGATTGGACTCTGGAGGACTGGAAGAAGGTCATGTGGTCTGATGAGTCCAGATTTACCCTGTTCCAGAGTGATGGGAGCATCAGGGTAAGAAGAGAGGCAGGTGAAGTGATGCACCCATCATGCCTGGTGCCTACTGTACAAGCCTGTGGGGGCAGTGCTATGATCTGTGACAAATCTTGTGACATTGCAGAACCTTATTGTAACAATGCCACAGCAAATTTGTGCTGTAATCAAAGCTAAAGGCAGTTCAATGAAATATTAGAGTGTGTGACCCTGTTTTTTGGTGGCAACTTTTTTTTTGGCTGGGCAGTGTATATTGAACGGTCTATCTAGTGTGTCGGGTTAGGATTGAAGTATGAAATAAAAAAATGACTGATATCTTTAAAAGATAAAAAATAACCAAGGTGCTTACTTAACGCTGTTTGATCATTTTAAATCATATATTGAAATGCTGTACATGATCTTTAAGGAAGTCTTTGCAGGGATGGTTTCATGGCTTCATTCAGGAACAACCTGTAATATCCCTAAAAGACAAGCAAACTTTATGTGTTTACAGGTGCTCCTTCAGGCATTTTGAGATTAAACTATGACAAGACAGGCACATACATATATCTACAACAAAAATACTTCTATTATCCACACTTCTGCAGTTCTGAAAGTACGGTTTAAGGTGACAAGTGGACTAGGGGATGGAGCTGTTGTACAGAAATTTCTGTACAGGTGATCCAGATTCTGCCACAACCTGTCCGGCCAATCATCCTTCTGCCATATTTTTTTTATATTGTGTCTTTGCTCCCCGACAGTCAGTGCGGTGGTGCACTCTGTGATCTCAGCAACCCTCTTCCACCCCAGGCACCTCAAATCATCTCATCAGCGTCCAGGTCCAATTCCTCTGAAGTCTGGCCCCTCACCTCATCAGCACCTCAGTCCAACACCTCAGTCCAACACATCAGGTACCAGGAAGCTGCTCAGAAGTCTACTGCTCACCATAGCCTGTATTCTTCACCACTACCAGAGTCTAGACTCCAAGGGGGGTGTCCTCTCTCGCATTCGCCCTTGGTACCACCGAAATGCACCAAGACCTCACAACAGAGTCAAAGAGTGCTAATCAGAAAAGAAACTGCCCATTTTCAATCATTCAAACTTCAAAACATATATTTCTTCACTCAAATTTGGTCTCTCCTCATGAAATAACACTTCTTAGCAGCAGCATGGTAAAATGTTTACACTGCTTTTCTGGAACATCAGCCAAGTGTTAAAATTAACTAAAAAAAAACATATCAAACTGCATAACAAGTCTCATTAATCTCTTTTTAATAGGCAAGCTGTTGAAGCTGATGTGCTGTTGGAGGACAGCTAACATTAGCCTGCATTAATAGAATCAGGCCCTGTAAACAATTCAAGCAATTTCAACAACTTTTCAGGGTGTTGCTTATATTACATTGCTTCTGCCCCCTCATGTGAGCTTTCCCACCATCCCAGATCAACATCCCAGATTGCTTTTGTGGACCGGACTGTCCACAAAAGCAAACCAGACCACACATGTCAGGTGTGAAAGCACCCTGAGACAGTTTAACAACTGATAAGTGCTGATGAGGACTGATTGTCTGTTTTTGGTCCCAGGAGTTGAAATAAAAACAATTTTGGATATCATCCCTAAAGTATGCATCTCCAGATCAGGCCTTGAGGTTACTCTGAGTATCTTCTTGCTTCAGAGGTTTCGGCTGTTGCCCTTGGCTTTCTCCTCCAGATCTCTCCCACACTCAGCAGCTGTCAGAGGGGGTCAGACAGCTGCTCCTCCACACAGCACTCTGCACTCAAGTTCAATATTTACCACACATACACTCTATACTTATCTATTTATTTACACTTTTTTTAATGAATATGGTTTCATTGTCCCTGTTGTATTTATTTTCTGCCACAACAAGAACCATTTTGATAAATTAAAGTTTTTTTCATGAGAGACTGAGAATACAACGGAGTGGCCAGGGTCATGGTGAATCAAAAGGTCATGTTTTGCCTTAAATCAGGTTCATTTGTTTATTTTTTGGTTGCCTTTCCCAAATGGGCCCAGTCTTCTCTGATTGGTGTGCAGGTCAACTCTGTGGAAATTGGTTCGTCAGTTCTGTTTGGTGACATGCCTGGATATTGTGAAGATGGGTCAATCTAGTATTTCTCCGGGATGTATAAAAGGTAAAAGAAATTTGGGTCTCAACCCAAACTCAGGACTACGGCATGTGAAGGCTTTCTGAAATTAAAAAAACAACCATAAAAAAGTCCAGAAGAAGCCATGTTACTAAGTCTCACTGTGACAGAAATGGGCCTCTGGGTTAGTTAACATGGGCTGGCAGTTCATTCATCATCTGCACCACCAGGTTTGTTGTGATCTGTCCTGCTCCTCAGTTTCCACAACAGTTTTTACCATCCCTCGCTCTACCTCTGCCTCTATCTGCAAAAGTTCTTCCTCTGTGTTCTTAAAAAATATCCTCTGTCATGATCCTGCTTTTTGCTTTAATAAACCCTTGTACTGTGTTAGCTTTCTCTATACATGCTCCTTGCTAGGGTCAGTTTGACCCATGCCTTAAACCAGCTCTCTTGGTTACCTTGTCAGGCTTCATTATTCATGAAAATATTGGTTTTAATATCTTTTGGTGTGGGCCTTTGGACCTTTCTTTGTCAGTATAGCCCTTGATTTTAATAAAAAAAATGTAAAATAAACTTCAAGAGAATCATATAAATAAAAAAGAGGTTGTATTGTTACCTCATTCTTACTAGGGGGAGTTAGAACACATACTGTAGAGATATATATGTATATACATTTTCCCAGTCTAATATTATTAACTATAGTAACATCTGTGGTGTGGAGGGTCAATTTTTACCCATATATATTTACTTAAAGAAAAATGCAAAACAGTATTTTTTAGCAAAGAACTTTATGAGAATGAATATTTGTGAACATTTGTGAACATTTATCCGTTTATCTTCACAGATGCACCATGATTTCAGTTTTGGCTCTAATTATTGCTTTAAAATCTTATTTTTATAACTGGGTCAAAACCGACCCTAACAACACGGATGACACTATTTTAACAGAGCACTTAGAATTTATTGTTTTAATTGTTTCTTTTATGGTTTTGTATAAATAGAGGTTCCTGACAAAGTCAAAAAGCCTTGATGCAATAAACAAATACGGTATTAAGTGGTTCTTTTATGCATTTAAAACCCAAAAAACGTTGGTACCGACACAGGAGGAAGGTTAAGTTACCCATTTTGTGTTTATGTTTTGTGTCTTGTCTTGTATTTCCTGTTTTACTTTGAAGGTTCACCTATCTTTCCTTGTTTCCGTAGGTTTTGCTCCCTGTCTGGCGTTGTCACACCTGATCCCTGATTCCTCCTTCCCAGCTGTGTCTAATAATCCCCAATCACCTCATGTATTTAAACCTCAAGTCTTCCCCTGTCCTGTTGCCAGTTCAGCGCACTCTCTAGTCTTCGTCCCAGCACTCATTCTTGTCATGTCTTGCATTTAGTCTTTAGCCTCATGTGTCTAATACCTTTGCCTTTCTCTGACTGATATTCTGTGTATCGAACCTTGCCTGTTTATCCAATAAACCGACTTCCATTGTCAAACCGGTGAAGAAAGAGTATTCGTGTCCTTTTCTGTGCCTCGTTCCTTGACACCTACTCATGACGTATATGGCATATCCTCTTCACTCGAGTTGAAATCACTCATTTTTCGTTCAGGTTTGGTGAAGTTAGTGTTTCTTCTGATGACTTGACCAGCTGATGGTGGAGGGATACATAGGGGACAAAGCGTGCGACTCCCCTGATCATCCTCAAAAAACCTTAACCATCCCTTTAAACTCATTAAAAGGGCAGATAAAACTCATAAAAGCAGGATATGGGCTTCTCACGCATCACCATGTTGATGTCTTCTGTGTTTTCTGTAGCAGCTCAAAAACATTCATCTTTTTACACAGATGTAAAATAAAAATATTCATCCATCAAAATGATCACAAGTCATTAGACCTCGTGTCCTCTCATTCTGACAGGAGGAGCAGACCCAAACAGCAGCTCACGGAGATCCATCACACACAACTGTGGTCATTCTTACATGATCAGACAAAACCCTGGTAAACAAGAGACTTAGGGTCAATCCCAATTCTACCCCTTAGCCCTCCCCTTCGTCTTACCCTTTGTCTACCCTTAAACACGCTCCTAAGAAACGAGACGCTACTTGATTCATGCTATGTCATCACCCAGAGCCACTCGCTGGCTGTGTCGTAGACAGATGCGACAATAGCCGAAGCTACAGCTGTGAAAGCTAGCTCGTTATAACGATCAATTTTAAAATACGAACAACATTTTAAAACATGATTCATATTTACTTAATAACTGAATAATTACTTATATTTATTTCCTTCGATCTTCGCTCTGCCTTTTTGTCAGCAGGCACGGTGTAGTAATATTCCCCTTAACCGTAAGGAGAGTTGGGATTCCCTTACTAGACGTGAACACACAAAACCAAGGGCTAAGGGATAAAACAAGAGCTAAGTGGTAGAGATGGGACTGACCCTTACTGACAAATTCTTTAAGTGAAACTTTCGGACATCTTAAAGGACAAACATTTGGCGTGTGTGCTTGGGTACTTTAAGGGATAGTTCTGTTTTTTTTTTTTTCTTTTCTTTTTAAGTGGGGTCATGTGAGGTATATGGCATGAGCGTGATCGTGTGCCTCAGTGTAACAGCTCAGTTCTCTCTCTGTTTGGAAAAACCCAGGACAGATGTTAATACTATATGTAACATGCCCTGTGTGTGTGCTGCTGTGCTGTTTCCTCCCTCTCTCTCTCTCTCCAGTTCCTCTGCTGCAGTGAGTGTGTGTGGCAGGTGCTGCTGGTTGTCTTAATGAGCAGCAGTCTATATGTACCAGGAGAGAGCTGTGGTCTCTCTCTTTCTACTCCTCTGCTCCCAGCGATTCCTGTGTGGAGCAGTGGTGATCTGCATGTGTTTTGGGGAGCCGTCGAGTGTGTGAGCTTTGCAGGCCTCCAGTGGCAGTGGAGCCTGCAGTGACTTGATTGTTTCCTTTTCTACTTTTAGGGTTTATTCTTGTTTTAAGTTGTTGTTGATTTCTTTTTGAATAAACTTTCACCACTTTTTTCATAATGTGCATCAACAGTTATTTAACCTGGGTTTTTCAAATTATTGTTACTACCTTCATCCCCTTTAACATCTTTGGTTTGTAACTCTGTACATCGCTGAATATGGTGCCAAATGTTTTGCGTTATGAAAAGGATTGTGGGAGAAAACAAGCCAAAAAAAAAAGCTGCGGGGTCATCACGCTACGAAAAGTATGTTGAGGTCTGCATAATTTATCCACTACACTGCTGCTTTGATTAGGCACTATTTTGAGACGCGGCACAGCCACGTGTCCTCCCACCAGCAGCGCCAACTAGTTTACATCACAAAAGGAAAAAGCCGCTTCCAAAAGGGAAGAATTTTAACATATTATTATTTTGGTGAATATGACCGCAATTTACTTTGGATACTTGTATGAAGCTGAGTTCACAGGAGAACCTTCTGTAGATGGAGAGTCAACAGGTCTGAACTGAAAATGGAGGAATCTGCTCTGAGAACTGGAGGACCAACACACGGTACCTGTTGATTCAGGTGGATAAACTGTGAGCTCATGTTGTCAAACTGGATGGAATAAGAGTGTGACTAGGAAAAACCAGTTCAGGATGTATCAGGGTGTTCAGGATCAGAGGAGACTATCAGCTTTTATACGTTCATCTGCAGTGAGCAGCTCTCATCACACAGAGCCTCATTGATTTAATGAACATTTATAATTGTACAGACCAGATGTACTGTTTTACAAACTCAAGGACAAAACAGAGGAGCTGAATGAAAGTTCATCTTCAGAGTAATGATGGGAAGTTCAGCTCTTTTCAGAGAGCTCTTGATCTAGGACTTTTTGTAGCCTTTTATGTTACCTTAACTTTGTAACAATAAATAGTTTGTGTGTAGGAAACCCTTTTGTGTTCAGTGAATTTCGTTGTACTGCAAAGTACAATGACAATAAAGGCTTTCAGTTCAATTCAATTCAATTTTATCCAAATCCTTATAATTGCCTAATTTTGTACATTTATTCTCTTATAAAACCAATCTTATTGCCAATATCTTTAAACTGCAGCCAGATGCTGCTTCGCTCTCAGGTCACTCATAGTTATACTACATGAAAATGCGACGCACTCACACACTCTCCTCACTGCTGTCTGTTGTCTCACTCCTATATCCTCACATGTGATTGTAAAAATGGCCGCTATGCTGGACAATCAAAACAAAGTTCTACTTTGAGCAGAGCTGTGGCTGATGAATGTGAGAGCTAAGAAGTGAAAGGAAAAAACTGTGAGCCGGCTCTCCCACAAAGTGAGCCGGCTCTTTTGATTCACTACAAAGCATTCACTCTCAGAGACGAATCTTTTGAGCATGACACATCACTACTTCAGAGTAAGTACTCGGTCTATACTGATTGTTTATTGTGTCAAGACAGAAGCCATGGTTTAATGATAAGTTTTCTTCATGATGTGTTTGATTGTTGTTCGTAGATTGAGCTATAAAAACATTGTTTTGCAAAATCACTAGGTTTGATCAGCACATTTGGCTAATCTTTATTTGGGATGTAGTATTATATATGTATTAAGCAAAATTCAAGCAAGACTGCAGTTTGATCCTGACATTGCTGGCGGAAGGACACGTAGGCTGTGGTATGTCTGTAAATAGTGCCAAAGCAAAGCAGCTTGAGAGATTCTGTAGATGTAAATAAACAGTTTTTAGTGTGTGATGACCCCACGCTGTTTTTTGTGGCATGTTTTCTCCCACAATTAAGTGGAGAGTTTGGCTCCATGTCCATCAATGTACAGCATTAGCATCTGTCATGAGTTTTTCTGAACAGAGAGAGAACTGAGCTGTGACACTGTGGCACACGTTCAGGCTCATACCATGTACCTTACACAACCACACTTCAAAAAACCTTAACTATCCCTTTAACAAAGTCCTTTGCCAAGAGTTGAAGTTCTGTGCTTCTCACAGAGCATGTAGTCAGGAACCTCTGGGTCCATTTTAAAATTTCTGCTCAGTCCTGTTGAAAGATTCTGCAGCAGATAAAAATTCTGCTTCTTCTCTGTTTCCTCCTGTGGGAGCTTCCTTCTATTTCCAAACAGTTTTCTCTGAATTCAGCTCCACTCTGCTCTTTAGCAGAACACATCTCAGCTCCTAACGGTGGCACTAAAATTCATATTAAATTATCTGGAGTGAAATACAGCAGGAAACAGGCTGGTGATTTTCCTGCAGGGAATGACACGATGCAGCGTTTCCATGGTGCTGATGTCATTTTAATCACCGCTGCTGGCTCACGGTGCTGCCTGTTACGAGCAGAGAGCAGACCCTAAAGTCTTTCAGTGGGACGGTCCAGACAGCAGCAGGACCGCTAAAGTTTGATTTTATTGATCCTCTGTGTTAATGGCTGCATGTGGAGTTGAGGAACTTGTGTTCTTCTTTGGGGAAGGTATGTATTTGTGAAGAGCACTGGGACAAGGGCTAGAGGAATGTTATTTTAATGTTTTCTGCCAGTTTATCCCCTGACCCCCTTAAATCTTTGTCAAGCATTTTGAAGCCTGACGTACAGCTGGGACCCTGGACATATGAGGACACTTTAACCAACGTAATTAACTCCCTTAATGCATCTGGTTATTATCTTTTCTTTTTCATGGCACTTTGTCCACTGCCTGGTGGTAATGAAATATATATGTGCTGATCAGTGTTTGAGGTTAAATGCTCTGCAGCTTGGAAACCACAGAAGCTGATCAGAGCCAAGCCTGCTTCAAATCTGAAACCTTTAACTTAATATTCATCACTGCGTTTGTAATGACTTTAAAAATTACACGATGAACTGATTTCACCTATATCCAGTGGAAGCCAAGGGCCCCCTTAAATCAAATTAGCCTGTGATTTATAAATCTTTTTAAACATAATCAATTCAAAGTTATTTAAAAAGTTCCTTTAAAACATTTTAAGGGTAAATTCATAAATGTTTTCTTTCTGTCATTCATACTTTAGTTTGTTACAAAACTGTGTTATGTGTCTGTGTCAGAGCCTGTTAGTGAACTGAGAGCTGTTTGTTACGTCTGGTTGGTCTCCATGGTCACATGACAAAGATATTGGTACTACCTTTGGAATATCTCCTTTTCCTGGAGAGAGAGAGAGAGAGATGGAAAACAGTGTGGAATAGAGCAAAGTAGTAGTACTCATTTGGTGTATTAATGGAGAAATGGATGCAAAAGAGTACTTGAAACAAAAACACGAAGCAACAATCACATTGACATTTGAAGAAACCCTGGACATTAAATGCAAGCCTGCTATTTGCTTAGGGACAATGAACCTGGTCACAATTTTTTTTACCCATTAGAGGATTATACAGTATATATATATATATATATATAGCATTAATTTTTCACTAAGATCTTGTATTATGATGTGAGAGTCTGACCTCTGCGCAAAGCCTTCTCCAGCACATCCCAAAGATTCTCAATGGGGTAAAGGTCTGGACTCTGAGGAGGCCAATCCATGAGTGAAAATAATGTCTGATGCTCCCTGAATCACCCTTTCACAATTTGAGCCCCATGAATCCTGCTATTGTCATCTTGGAATATGCCCGTGCCATTAGGGAAAAAATCATTCTTATACTGAATAACCTGGTCATTCAGTATATTCAGGTAGTCAGCTGACCTCATTCTTTGGGCCATAATGTTGCTGAACCTAGACCTGACCAACTGCAGCAGCCCCAGATCATAGCACTGCCCCCACAGGCTTCGACAGTAGGCACAAGGCATGATGGGTGCATCACTTCACCTGCCTCTCTTCTTACCCTGATGCGCCCATCACTCTGGAACAGGGTAAATCTGGACTCATCAGACCACATGACCTTCTTGCAGTCCTCCAGAGTCCAATCTTTATGCTCCCTAGCAAACTGCAGCCTTTTTTCCAATTAGCCTCACTGATTAGTGGTTTTCTTAAGGCTACACAGCTGCTCAGTCCCAATCCTTTTAGTTCCCTTCACATTGTGTGTGTGGAAATGCTCTTACTTTCACTGTTAAACATACCCCTATGGCACATGGCAATGTGTCCTTGGGCAAGACACTTAACACCTAGTTGCTCCCACTGTTGACACTGATGGACAACTGACATAGAAACTCTAACCATCAATGAGTGAATGGATGTGAATGTGTAGATGTGACCTGTGGTGTGAAGCTGCTCTGAGTAGTAAAAGGAATAGGAAATTGCTATATAAGCTAAGGTCCATTTGACATTTTGCCGTTTCATCACCAGTTGTACTCTTTCATTCATCTCAGTGGTGTCGGAGACAGAGACCCGGAGTGTAAAGTCTGCACAGTCAACACAAGTGGACAAGCAAGGATCTGGCTGTCCTTTCAATGAAAAACACCCTTCAGTTTCAGTTATTCAAAAGAGGGTAGAAAAGATCATTGTTTTGATTTTTCTATGGTCTGGTACCAAATGATCGGCAGCCTAGTATCAGTCTACAGCCCGGTGTTTGAGGACCTCTGCCATAGAAAACTGCTGATGTGAGAGTTTATATCCACGTCACATAAAATGTTTGGACATGCTCTGTTTGTCTCAAGTCCCTTTCCTTATCTGCATGTTGACGTGAGGGGTTGATAAACTGGCAGTAAAATGCAAATATTCCACAGTTAATACAAGACATAAAGAAAAATGATATTCATGACCCATCATATGAAGTCATATCTCAGTGTGAAGCTGTCTGTGTCTTTTTAACCTGCATTATCACTGCAGCACATTTTACCTGGTGTGTGCAGTAAATGTAACTACAGAGTGATATGGTTTAAACAGAGGTCATGTGAAGGTCAATGATGCTCCAGCTCTTACTATATGTGGGAGCAGTCTGCCGTTAATAGGATTTTTATGTGTTTTTATTCAGGAGTGGGCTGTGTTTCTCCAAAGTCAGTTCATTATTACTCATCTACAGCACCAGAGGGACAGATGTTCCCACATAGTGTATCCCAGCCTCTGCTCGACCATTAAAAACAGTTTGTGAAAGTGTTTTTTTTTTTACTTTGTGTGCTCAGAACTTAACGTCCTGTCAATGACAATGCAAAGATGAGACGAAGACACAGGGACACGTTTATGGTCTTTGTTCAGAGGATGTCTGTTGAGGTCACTTTTAAAGATCTCCCTTAAACAATATGATGTATGATTTATGTTATTTAGGCATGTAGACATGGTCAAGATGACCTGCTCAAGTCAGAATGGAGAGGAAAGGTGATTTTAGTGGCTTTGAACAAAACACATGTTGGTGTGAATAATTCAGAAACTGCTGATCTGCTGGGATTTCAATAAACAACCATCTAAACAGTTCACAGGGAATAGTCTGAAAATAAGACTAGAAAAATTGCATTTCCTTGCAGCAAATACGTTAAAATGCTGAGCCTGAATGCAAAAACTGTGAAATGAAATAGCTGAAAGCAGTGCGAAGAAAGCTGAAAATGTGGAAAATGTGGGGAAAAAAATGCTTAAAATGAATTAATGTGAAATGAAAGTGCAGAAAGATGCAGAATTTTTTTTTGCCACCCTGAAGAAGTTTTAATCAGTGTTTAAAAGAGTGAAATTTGTAAGGCCTGACATGACAAAGATAGTAATCAGTAGCAGAAGTGTTCAATATGTTATCAAATATGCATTGTAAAGAAAGAAAAATAGAAGTTGTATGGAAGTAAAAGGTTGAATGAGTGACAACCTGTGACATCCAGACTGACAGCAAAGCAGTTAGATGCGAAGCAGTAATCAAGAGTCTTTGAACACAGAGGAAAAACTATGACTGCTTTAACCAGGAGTCAAACCCGGGCCTCCAGGGGGAGAGTCAGCAACGTTGCCTCTAAGCCAGAAGGCGCTGACATGCTCAAGCAACAGGAGCAGAGTATTTAATGTCACTGGTATGTGCGTGGAGAGCGGGGAACTGAAGCTGGGTCTTCAGGGTAAGCATGCTGTTGCTGTGCCAAAATCGTGATAGCTAATCGTGATAACACACAAGCAAGTTAAAGACGGGCTTCAAAGATGACCGAGCACTTCTCTGGAGCCTTAAGTTTTATATTGGCGCAGATGGAGGAGTTCGCAACTTACCCGTCACTCTGAAGCTCAATAAGACAAAACAATGTCAATGTAGAGTTTGAAACTAATTTCACGTGAAAAAAGTGAAGTGTCCCGACATGCTGATGTATACATCATCTCTGTGGAGCAAAGTTTGAGGATTTTATGGCAGGTTATGTCTGAAGATTTCTTCTCTGTCAGCAGCTGCAGCTACACTGACTGGTCGCGTGACACGCTCTGAGAGCAGAGACTTGGGCTGAAAACCTCAAAACTTTGTGTTGCTTAAACAGTGATATCTCAAAAACTGTAGAAGATATAAAAAAGCTGAACACATGTAAAAATGGTTGAAAGATTTTTGAACATTTTAAAGCAAGAATGAAGTCTGTAGATGGAAGCATGTAGAATCTGTAGAACGTCAAAGTTGAAGCAGTTTTCAGCAGAACTGCAGAAATCTTCCATTCATTTCAATGTAAAAAATTATGCAGAAAATATTTTTTACTGTAAAAAGTCTAACTGTTAAACATGTGAAAAATACAAGCGCAATTCTCCTGAACATGCTGCATTGTTCACTTTTTTCTGTGAAAATCTGTGCAAATGTGAGGGCTCTGAAAACTGCCAAATAGTGTACGGAAGAATAATAGTAAGAAGAAGAATAAAGTCGAACAATATGTTGGAATGTTGGCTCAGCATTTCAACACAATAAAAACTAAAACTAAAACAATATAAACTTCTACACAACATGAGTACACTACACAACACGACTGCCAGAATTGGATTTACTGACAGCACAGCGATCACTGTAAACAGAACACCACTGACAACCACCTCCACTCCACCTGACTCTGTCCCCAAATCCAAACATTCTGGGAAAACTTGGATTGGATCACTCTGGCAATCGCCAAGACCACCGTACTTCTCAACAGGGAGAATAGGAATAACCTTTCGATGACTCATAGGCTCAGTTTAATGTCACACATAGAAATGGAAAAACTCAAAGCAGGAGTCAGCTACCAGGTAAACCAGTTTGATTGTCATTGGGCCCCCTTGGCACAACTCAGTCCTTCAAACCACCCACCATAAACTAGCATCAGTCACGCCCCCTCAGTTGTTGGAGAGACCGACGCCTCGGCTCATTAAAAAGGGAAAACTGGACTGAAATAAGGGAAAGAGAAAATGATAACCATTTAGCTTATCATAGCATGGATACATTGATGTTTTTTCAATCTAATTTGGATCTACTGTTTTCCATTACATTACTTTGTTTTCACCTTGTTCGGTCGTCTAGCTGCTTTAGTTTTTTGTTTGTCTTTATTGTTACATTAACTTTTGTGAGTAGCTCTCCTCTCCAAACATCCCTAGGTTACATGTTAACCACTGACTTTGTAATGTTCTTTATTTTGCACAATAAAACTAATGATAATAACAATATAATGATAATAACAATATAATAATAATAATAAAAAGTTTTCTATTAATTAAGGCTTTTTAAGGCTCCAATAAGGTAAGATAAGAGGCCTCATGTTATTGTTGGTCTTTTTTTTTATTTGTTTGTGATGATTTAGCAGTGGACGGACTGTTTATCAGACTGTCAACCCAAAAACATGATTTAGGCTATCAGACAATTATTTCAGTGCCTTTATTAAG
Source organism: Cetoscarus ocellatus (assembly GCA_037902135.1). Classification (NCBI taxonomy): domain Eukaryota; kingdom Metazoa; phylum Chordata; class Actinopteri; order Labriformes; family Labridae; genus Cetoscarus; species Cetoscarus ocellatus. The sequence continues at coordinate 116,881 of JBAMNC010000632.1, read as the reverse complement.
TGACACATATAATCGTCCATATGATTTAGCACCATTAAGCCGTTGTTTAATTAACACTATATGGGAAAAAAGGTTGATTTTTGTCTCTAATAAAAATATTTTTTCACAAAATGGATGTTAGGAAGTGAAAAGATTTATGATGTTACATAAAAATATGAAATATTTATATATAAACTTGAAAAGCAAATTAAAGAGTTGCAACAGAAAAAATGTAGAAGATAAAGAGGTAAAACAAAGAAGAGTCGAACAAATATACAAAAAAGCATTGGTTGTGTGTAACATGAAGGTTATTTTATTTAAATTCTGCTTTTTGTTGGTTTGCTCCTTTTTTTAAGGTTTCATGCTTTGTCTCCTGTATGTTCCTGCCTGTTGGTAAAAACACTTAAGAACTGTTATACAAATGAATTTATTATTATTATTATTACTATAAAATAACACACATAAAAAACATATTTATTATAAGTATATAAATATTCAATCATAAACCTTTCATTAAACTACTTATTTATATGATCATAATCCATTATTTCTGTTATTTTGAATATCTTTTGTTATTGTTATTATCTATCATGTTGGTCAAGTTGTCTTTTATTTTGATCATTATTGTCCTTTTCTTGTCCCCCCGTTTTATTTTGAAATCACTGACCCTTGTCTCTGTTGTAGGTGTTTTCCTGTCTGTCCTGCCCCCGTCTCATCACACCTGAGTGTTTCTTACCCACCTGTCTCTCATCAGCTCTCGTCACCTCCTGTATTTAACCTCATGTTAAACACAAATTGTCTTGTGCCAGTTCATCACACTTCTAAGTCTTCATCCCAGCACTCCTCATAGTCAAGTTTTGGATATTGTTGCCTGGTCTGATTGCTGTTCTGTGTACTAAACTCTGCCTGTTAATTAATAAACCGTATTACCTTTGGTTAACCGGTGAAGTATTTAGCATTTCTGTCCTTTCCCTTTGAGCCTTGTTCCTCAACATTATCAGTGTTATTATTTTCAAAATACTTGGGCAATAAAGCTCTACAAAAAATCATGCCAATAAATGTGTTGAATTAAACCAAAGTGTTTTTACTTAAGATATCAAATGATGATGCAACAAAATTGATAGAATTTCCCCACATTGAATTAAAAAATATCAACACAAAACGTTGCCCAGCAACAGCTGCTTTGAAGTGGGGCTCTCTGATTCTGATTGGTCTGCTGGTGAACCAATCAGAGAGCTGACAAAGGCTTAATGAGATTCAAACATTTTGAAAAAGTTCTGGAATGTTCTATTGGCTTTGATGACAGTCTGTGTCCTTTGATGTGATGACATCACAGAGCTCAGCAGTATATAACAGCCTAAACTGTGTCAGTGCTGCAGTCGTTCTCAGTCACTACAGTGTTCAGAGGATTACTAACATTTGGAGAGTTCTTGGAAATTCTGACCATTTTTGGAGCACATTTTGAGTTTTTTGAAGCTTATCGTTTTGGAAAATTTTCAGCACCTTTTGTTGTTACTTGGAGATTTACACAATGTCTTCTTTGATTTCAAAAATCGATCCACCTAAACAGCAGGACTGTGGACATGAGTCTTGGGAGAGTGAGGAAATACAGCCTTTTGTGTTAAAGGTCGACCCGCCATCTCCCAAAAAGAAGAAGAACAAGAATCGGAAGAACAGGGCGGGCATGATTCTGCACAATGAGCCGTCCAAGTGGCACCCAAGCCACGCAACAACTGGAGTTCCTGCTGGGTACTACAACGACATCGACCGCTGGGACTTGTACTTCACCTCTTCAAAGAAGAAGGAGGCCCCTCAGCCAGAGAACCCTGAGCCAGAGGACCTTTGGCCAGAGTTGCCACATGTCACTCAGCCCCAGGACAACATTACAGAGGACTCTAATGTGAGTCCATCTCCCCAGGCCCCTGTGAGGCGCACATGGGCTCAGGTGGTGCGTGGACCAGTGCCTAAACAGTCTCAGCCAAAGGCCCCTCAGACAGAGGCTTCTCAGCCAGAGGCCCCTCAGAAAGAGGCTCCTCAGCCGAAGGCCCCTCAGCCGAAGGCCCCTCAGCCGAAGGCCCCTCAGCCAGAGACTCCTCAGCTGGAGGCCCCTCAGCCGGAGGCCTCTCAGACAGAGGCCCCTCAGCCAGAGGCCCCTCAGAAAGAGGCCCCTCAGCCAGAGGCCCCTCAGAAAGAGGCCCTTCAGCCAGAGGCCCCTAAGCCACATGACACTCAGCCCCAGGACAACACTACAGAGGACTCTACTGTGAGTCCGTCTCGCCAGACCCCTGTGAGGCGCACATGGGCTCAGGTGGTGCGTGGACCAGTGCCTAAGCAGTCTCAACCAGAGGCCCCTCAGACAGAGGCTTCTCAGCCAGAGGCCCCTCAGCCAGAGGCCCCCCAGACAGAGGCTTCTCAGCCAGAGACTCCTCAGCTGGAGGCCCCTCAGACAGAGGCTCCACACCCAAAGGCCCCTCAGCCGGAGGCCCCTCAGCCAGAGACTCCTCAGCTGGAGGCTCCTCAGCCAAAGGCCCCTAAGACAGAGGCCCCTCAGAAAAAGGCCCCTCAGCCAGAGGCCCCTCAGAAAGAGGCCCCTCAGCCAGAGGCCCCTAAGCCACATGACACTCAGCCCCAGGACAACACTACAGAGGACTCTACTGTGAGTCCGTCTCCCCAGGCCCCTGTGAGGCGCACTTGGGCTCAGGTGGTGTGTGGACCAGTGCCTAAGCAGTCTCAGCCAGATGCCCCTCAGACAGAGGCCCCTCAGACAGAGGCTTCTCAGCCAGAGGCCCCTCAGCCAATCGAGGCTCAGCCAGAGGCCCCTCAGCCAGAGGCTCCTCAGCCAGAGGCCCCTCAGACAGAGGCCCCACAGACAGAGGCTCCTCAGCCAGAGGCCCCTCAGACAGAGGCTTCTCAGCCAGAGGCCCCTCAGACAGAGGCTTCTCAGCCAGAGGCCCCTCAGACAGAGGCTTTTCAGCCAGAGGCCCCACAGACAGAGGCCCCTCAGCCAGAGGCCCCTCGGACAGAGGCCCCTCAGACAGAGGCTTCTCAGACAGAGGCTTTTCAGCCAGAGGCCCCTCAGCCAGAGGCCCCTCAGCCAATGGAGGCTCAGCCAGAGGCCCCTCAGACAGAGGCCCCACAGACAGAGGCCCCTCAGACAGAGGCTTCTCAGACAGAGGCCCCTCAGACAGAGGCCCCACAGACAGAGGCCCCTCAGCCAGAAGCTCCTCAGCCAGAGGCCCCTCAGACAGAGGCCCCTCAGACAGAGGCTTCTCAGCCAGAGGCCCCTCAGACAGAGGCCCCTCAGACAGAGGCCCCTCAGCCAATTGAGGCTCAGCCAGAGGCCCCTCAGCCAGAGGCCCCTCAGCCAGCAGAGGCTCAGAAAGAGACACAGGCTGTGGAGGAGCCAACAGAGTCTCAGCAGGACTGTGGAGAGGAGGAAGTTCTTGAGGACAAACAGGAGCCCATGTCTGGACTTGAGAGCAGCAGCACTGCTGTGGTGAGTGAGGGAGACAGTAATGAGGACCACAGTGATCCTGCAGCCACAGCAGCCCCTGACATGGCCCAACTGCTCTATGAGGAGAATTACAGACTCAAGGCTCATCTGGAAGGAGCTTACTGGAACCTGCAGATGCAGGCACATATGTTTGGACAGGACAAAAACTACTTTCTTATGGAGATAAAGAAGCTGCAGGATGATCTCCATGAGGCAAAGGAGGGCCAGGAGAGCCTGAAGAAACAGCTGGAGGAGGAGAGATCCAGTCGGCAGGCAGAGGGGTGTACCACCACAGTGCCATCCACTGGAGACGCCCCATCGAGCAAGGACAGCCAGTGCGATGACAAGAAGGCCTGTTTCATGGCAGACCTGGTCACAGAGAACATGGCCCTCAAGGCAGATCTCAACCAGGCCAAAGCCGACCTTGAGAGGGAGAGACAGGAGACCAGTGAGATAGCAGAGGAGCTGAAAAAAGCCAAAAATGACCTTCTCCAGAAGGAGCGTGAGTGCGAGAAGGACAGACTTCAGCTCCTTTTCTCCCAGATGGATGAAAGGGCCAAACATAAGACCGCCCTGGATCAGGCTAACGACACCATCAAGAACCTTAAAGAGCAGCTGGAGGAGAAAACCAGTCTGCAGGCAAAAGACAAGGAGGAGAGGTCCAGCATGGAGGCCACCCTGATCCAGGCCTGGAAAGACCAGCTGGAGATGAAGACCAAATGGGAGGATGAGAAGTCTGACCTCCTGGCTAAGCATAAGAAAGAGACCACTGAGCTACATGAGGAACTGGCCAAGGCCAAAAAGGACAGCCAGTGGGATGACAACAAGGGCCGTTTCCTGTCTGACCTGGTCACAGAGAACATAACCCTCAAGGCAGATCTGAACCAGGCCAAAGAGGACCTTAACAACAGGACTCAGCTGTGGGAAGAGGAGAAGTCCAGTTTCATAGCTGAGTCCTGCAGGTTTAAAGATGATCTGAAGCAGGCTAAAGCCGACCTTGTGAGGGAGAGACAGCAGCAGACAGAGAAATCACTCACGCTCCAGAAGCAGAAGGACACAATCAGCCAGATGGCCAAGGAGCTGAAAAAAGCCAAGGATGCCCATTTCATGGATAAGTGTGAGTGGCAGAAGGACAGAGTTCGGGTTTTAACCTCAGACGACACCATCAGGAACCTAAAAAAGCAGCAGCAGGAGGAGAAAAACCGTCTGTGGGCAGAACACAAGACGAAGATGTCCAGCATGGAGGCCACTCTGAGCCAGGCCTGGACAGACCAGCAGGAGATGCAGACCAAATGGGAGGACGAGAAGTCTGACCTCCTGGCTGAGCATCAAAAAGAGACCACTGAGCTACAGGAGGAGCTGGCCAAGGCCAAAAAGGACCTGGTCAGTCAGAAAAGCCAGTGGGAGGAGGAGAAAACTGCACTCCCTGAGGAGATGGAGAAACAGAGCCCTGAATCTTCTGACGGACTCACGGAGAGGCTCAGCAATGCTGAGGCTCAGCCGGCAGAAGCTCAGAGGAAGAAAACCAACCGCTTCAAGAAGTGGGTCCAGCGGGTCTTCAGATGAGAGACTTCAGCTCTCTCCTTAGCTGATGACCAGCTCAGAGAGTAAACTCACTGGAGTGGGTTTTCTCCGAGATGCTCACCTAAAAAAAAAAGCTTAAAAAAAAAAGATTAAAAAAAAAAAGCTTAAAAAAGAAAGCTTAAAAAGAAAGCTTAAAAAAAAAGCTTAAAAAGAAAGCTTAAAAAAAAGAGCTTTAAAAAAAAGCTTAAAAAAAAAAGCTTAAAAAGAAAGCTTAAAAAGAAAGCTTAAAAAAAAAGCTTAAAAAAAAAGCTTAAAAAAAAAGCTTAGTAAAAAAAGCTAAAAATAAATAAATAAATAAATAAAAAAATAAAAAAATAAATAAATAAATAAATTCTCGTGCATCTTGAGTTTTCTCGTTTCACTTTAATTTCTGCTTGAGTCTACACTGATCATGAGTGTGTTTTATGTTACATCCTGGGATAAATTCTTGACATTAACATGTGTGCATTATGGTTGAGGATCTTAGGTAAGATTACCACTTTTATAAATTTAGTTTGGACAGACAGACAAACACAAACACACGTCATTACGTCTCATTTCATAAACAATAAACATCTCATGTCCAATAATTATCAGGTTGGACATTATCAGGTGACTCAAAGAATTAGCTCGAAAGCTCCGAGTGAATTTAGACCTCAGAGATGATGACAACAGAAAAGCTCATGCATCTGACTGTTCAAGGGAAATGCATTATCTACCATCATTTCCTTTAAGGAAATATTCTCCAACTGATCTTCAAACTATATCGATTGATTTGTTCATCAATATTATTATTCTATTAATTAAGGCTTTGAGAGGGATTGATGCCTTTCTGTCATATCTGACCTTTAACCTTAGGGTTATCTTGAAACATCAAAATGTCCTTTTGTCACAGATTCAGGGGAAAAATGTCGGGAAAAGTGTCCAGAAGAAAAAGAAGAAGAAGAAGAAGAAGAAGTAGAAGAAGAAGAAGAAGAAGAAGAAGAATAGAGTCAGATAACAATATGTTGAAATGCTGACTCAGCATTTCAACATAATAATATATTATAGAATGAACAATAAAAACATGCAATTGTTAAAACATATAAGAAAACACAAAGAAGACAATTTGTTGCACAGCTCTCATGTTGAATTAAAAGTCAACAACTAAACTGACATTTGTTCACTTCCTTTGAGTCATTACTAACATATTACTCATTGATTAACTTGGTTATTTATCTATCTGGTTTGGCATATACATAATTTTTCATTCCTTGTACTCAGAGATTGCAGACCTCCACCAAGCAGCTCAGCTCCACCCATAAATTGTGATTTCCACCCTAATCATAGTCCAATATTTATTTTATACGCACATTGTGGAATGAAAAATATCAGTCTGCAAGAAGTGTGATTATTGTTGATATTAATATCATCCAATAGAGTGACCTAGTTAGTAGTGGATCTTGTAACTTGTTGACTGAACCAATTTGCTGCTGCTTGATGGACCCCGGTTCTGCTATGACAGACTATTTCCGTATTAACATTATCAGCAGCCTTGTTTCGAGTGATTAAGAGGCACGGCTTGAAAAACAGCGAGCAAGCAGAGCTGCCGCGTATATTTCTATAACGTTAATGGGCTCACAGTAATGTCACGAGTAGTTGTGAGTTGTAGAGGACTGGGATGTTTATTACAATTGTGGGCTCTGCAGAGAGAGGTGGAGAAGGTTGGAGCAGACAAAGACCACCAAACGTCAAGGGCGGACGGCCTCCAAAATGATCTCGAGGTTATCAGCCAACTGTTGGATGAGAGTGAGAAGGTCACTGTGTGGAGGAAGATGAAAAAAGCCTTCACACCAAAAAGCCAGCGTCAGTATGAGCTGCAGAAGAGGCTGAAGCAGCTGGAGCAGCGGTGACCATCCCAGCTCCCTCACCCTCCCTCGAGCACCGTGGATCATGCAGAGTTCTGATAAACCGAAACCAGCTCGTTTCAGTTTGTCAGGACTCGTCATGATCCACTGTGTTCAAGTGGGTCTTCCCTGGGATGTTCCAGTTTCCCACAAGACACCAAAAAAATAAAAAATAAAAAGTAAAAATGAAAAATTCAATGAACTATCTTTTCTGAGTTGTTTATATTGTGATTTGATTGAATCTCATCATTCATGTGTTTAAGAGAGAAAGTCCAGATGATCAAATGTACAAATGTTTTCAAGGGTGTGACGGTGTTTTCTGCGCTCAGTGGAGTGTTACGCATTTACAACAGATGTAAATATATTTTGAGTATGCAAAATGAAGTGCAAATAATACCAAAGAATGAGAGGTATGAAAGAAGTGGGCACAAGAGAGCAAACAGACTTTATCAGAAGCTGTATGGGTAAAAAATAAATTAAAGGTAAACTAATGCTTCACAACAAAAATTACTACATGACTACTAAGGCTGCCTATAAGGGGGGTAGAGGAGAAAAGCTCTCAGGGGCCATTCAAAGGTGGGTAAAGCCATGGTCCATCTTAAACTTGGGCCGAATTAACTATCACTCTACTCCTTAATTATCAAAATGATTTTTATGAAAGCAGAAAAATCATTGCATTTTTCACTGCCTGATTCAAAGTGGAAACCCCTCCTTAAAACGTGTTAAAGCACTGAAGTTTTTTTAAAGTACTGTTCAGTGACTACCTAGCAGAAATAAAATAGAACTAGAAAAACTGCGTTTCCTTGCAGCAAATGCATTAAAATGCTGAGTCTGAATGCAGAAAGTGTGAAATGAAATAGCTAAAAGCAGTGCAAACAAAGCTGAAAATGTGATTTAAATAGTCGGAAGCCGTAAAGCACAGCAGAAAATGTGAAAATGAGGAAAAAAAACGTTTAAAGTTGTGAAAGAAAGCTAAAAATCAAGAAATGTGAAATAAAATTGCAGAAAGCTGCTGAAATTGTTGCCCACCCTGAAGAAGTTGATATATGCATGCGAAAAATCTGTGCAAATTTGAAGGTTGTGAAAAGTGCCAAATAGTGTACGGAAGAATAAGAAGACGAAGAGGAAGAATAAAGTCAGATCACATTATGTTGAAATGCTGACTCAGCATTTCAACATAAATATCCAGTGAGAAGAAGTTCTCTCTGCAAAAATACTTCAGACAAAGAGACTAACATAAGAATTTATGATAGTGACAAACCCATGGATGCCCAGATCATAATTGTGGATGCATAATTAACAACAACCATGAATAGTAAGGTCATTCTAATATTAACATTAACATCTATAATGAATATAAATTGGAATAATGTTAATTAATAAAGCAGCATTTAGTTGAACTGCCATTAAATTTGGTTTAACTGGTCTAAAGATATGAATATGTCTTAAATGTTGTAATTTCTGTTGATGGTTGATGCAGGATAACACTTGGGGCCTGATCTACTAAAGATTCAAATGTATAAAAACACGTGCACACTTGATGGTGCACGCAAAGCTGATCTACTAACAGGGTGCACCGAGGATTGTGTCTGTCAAATAAGCAAAATAGCATGCGCAGTCCATTTAGCGTGTTTACCTTCACGAATATGCAGAGTACATGCAAATGATCAGAACGCGCAAAATACTGGGAGGAGGAGATGCAAATGTGATCATTTAGCACTCGCCACTGATTGCATGCCGTGTTTTTGCGTCTAAATTTAGTATGTTTGAAAGGCAGGTGCAAAAAAAGCACAGCGTTATGCACAGATCACTGCGGTCATTGTAGCGAGAAACAGGGGTAGCATATTTTCTGTCACGGACTGAATTTTTTGATAATTGGCAGAAAGATTTGGAGGCTGTCTGTCATTATGAAGGACTGGAGTAAGAGGGACGATCCAGTGTGCGATCATACTCCTGCAGACACACGCGTAAAGTAAACCTTCTCTGTTTTGCAGACTACATTGCCGATGATGCCATTTAACCTGTGTATAAAACCCCTTCATAGCCAGAATCACTTCGTTTGTCACTCAGAGCTGACTGCATGACACTCTCCACGCACTGACAGCGAGTTAAGGAGCTTTCAGTGCGTGGCGAGTGTGATGCAGTCAGTGCGTAAAAGGCTAGAGTACCCAAGCAGTCTGTCTGTGTATGCTTGTTACTGTAAGACTGCTCTTCACATGAGAGGTTATTGGTGATAAAGCTGTGTAACTATGTGAATGCTGTCATTTAGATTATGTTTAATTGGAATCAGAAAAGGAATATTAAAAATGACGTACAGAAATATGGCATGAAGGAAAGTGACGACCTTGTCCATCAAAATGACAGACAGCAAAAGAGGTTACTCCATGGTGACAGCACACGCAAAATCCTCCTTTTAAGAGGGCGGTCCACACCTCTTTTGCGCCTGTTTTCAATTGCGCACGCAGTCATAGTGGATCAGCCGCAACACACTCACTAATAGCATGTGCAATTTTTTCGTATGCACACACAATTTAGCACCCGTTATTTTGGATCTTAGTAGGTCAGGCTCTTAGAGTTGAGCAGATAGATAGATATAACTTTATTGTCTGTTTCAGTTAAAAAGCAGAAATTTTTCTTCTGTCACGGCTTGATTAAATTAAAAACACTATCTACACTTGGGCACCGAAGGCAACCCGACACATGTACAGTGTTAAAAACACACACACACACACACACAAAAAACAGCAGGTAAAATAAACATATAAGAACATATAAGAACTTGTGAGAATAGCTAGTCTATCTGTCCTTTGTGTTATTGAGAACAGCTATTGCAGAGGGGATGAAGGATTTTGCGTAGATGTTTTTCTTGGCCAGTGGTGTTCTGTAGCGTTTGCCTGACGGCAGCAGCCTGAAGGAGTGGTGGAGTGGATGAGAGGGGTCCTCAGTGATGAGGGTGGCTTTCCTCATCACTGAGCGATGATACAGTTCAGACAGGGGGCCTTGGGCTGTTTGAGTGATTTTGCTGGCCTGGTTTATTATTCGGGAGAGTTTTGTTTTGTGTTTGACAGATAGAAAATTGAACCAGGTTGAGATGTTATAGGTGATGATGGATTCAATGAGTGATTTGTAAACGAGATTTAAAATGTTTTTGCTGATGTTAAAAGACCTGAGCTTCCTGAGCAGGTGGAGGAGCTGTTGGGCCTTTTCACAGCAGCAGGTCTGATGACAGAGAAAACACAGTATCTTAAATAACAACTCGTGGCAAACAAGGTATGCAGAGGACCATTTCTGAGCACACAACATGTCCACTCTTGAAGCTGATGGGCTCCAGCAACAGCAGACCAAACCTTGATTTCTGCTGTGATATTCAGATGTTGGGATCTTACTGTAACATTACAGCAGGGCTTTTAAGATGGAAAAGTCTAACAGGATTTACGGACAATAACAGCAGCAGAAACTTAACACAACATTCAAAGATGAGAGAAACACATCAATGAGCTCTTACTGTCCAACACCTTTGTTAACTGTGATTCATGAAATATCTTTCTCTGGTCTTACAAACTTTAAAAGGAGTGTTAAGTATTTTGAAGTTTTGTCCTGAATCTTGTTTTGAAGGATTTCTTCTTCTGTGTTTTCCTCATGCTTTCACAGTAAAAGGAACATCATTATGACTTACCACTCATCTTTGGTTCGGTAGTAGTTTCCTCTGCTGTTGATGTGTCTTCCTGAGTCTATAGAGTCAAACAGCAGATCGGCAGAATCGATGCACACAGGCTAAAGGCCACACAGCCGTTTGATGCATCATAAAACTGCACCAAACAGAGAGACTTCCTGGAGGAAAAAGAAAGCACACTAAAAATTTTCGCACTAATTTACATTTGATGCAACATAATTTTGTTGCTCATTTTTACGTAAAACTCACACAATTACACAAAATAACTGTTTCCATCAACAACAGTGTGCCTTACCGGTAGTCTGAGCTCGTTCTCCTTAAAGGTGCAGAGCTGCTGGAGTCCTTTCAGCCACTTCACTGACTCTTGTCAAGTACCTCATACAACCCAACTTCAAAAACACTGAACTATCCCTTTAAGGCCTATTCACATGTCAACATACATTAGCTGATGCTGAACAATGTTGAGGAATCAATAACATTTGAAATCTGATGTAAGTGCATTCTCATTAAAATATTTTTACCCGATGCCATCATTAAATGATGAAAACAAGGCGGCAACTCAGTTACTTATTTATTTTAATTAAAAAAAATCAATCTGGAGTCACAATTTTAAGTTCTAACAGTCAAAACTTTCATATTCGTCTACATCAACTAAGAAGAACAACGTCAAAAGAAACTGCATTTCAATAACAAGGTTAGAGTAAAAACATAAATGTCAAAATAAGGCTTGTTAAAATCAATCCTGAACCCTCTGTGGTTTTATTTCATTTTGATTGTTTTAATGTTATGATCTGTAAAAAGAAATAAAACCATCAGAAGCCAGTTGATTTGCAAACCACTGTGTTTTTTTTTTTTTTTTTTTACATATATCCCACCTCTAACATTTGTATAAGCCAATCAGCCCAGATTGGCACATGGGTTGGCCAATCACAATTCCAGGCTCAGGACCCCATTTGGCCACCCTTGGGGGCGCTGTTGCCCCACTATTTGAGAATGTCTTGGTGCTGCTGAACGCTGTACAAATATGTTACAACATCACACAACGAACGCCATATAAAGTGAACATATATGTGCCATTTCATAATGTGCTGCTGCAGCCTGGTCTCAGCATTCCTAAATCGTGCCTAGGGCATAAAAGACGGCTGTCTCCAAAGGGTGCCTCGACTCCTTCGACAGGAGTCAAGGTCTGAGGAGAAAGCAGCTGGACCGGACAGAGATAACAGATGTAACTGAGGGAAGTGAAGGAAAGCAGAGGTCAACTCTCTCTACCATTTTCAAGAGTGTTAGATCAAATGTCAGAAATTTCAATGCACATTTTTACATTTTCTTTTGTTTTGTTTTGTTTTGTTTTTTATGTACCCAGCAAACATCAGATTTCCTTCAGCTTCAGTGTGTGGTCCGCCTTGGCTTGATGCAACTTGACACTTTATGTTTCTCTTCATCCTGACCTGTTTCTGCTCTCTTTGGTTACCTTACTGGTTAAAGCTGATGAACATTATTTGCGTGAGTTAAGCATTTCTTCATCTTCATTTATCAAACCGTTATGATGACCTATATTTATAAATATAAAACACAGACATTATGCCATGGCTGGAAAGCTGTTTTAAACTGTCCTGTTGTCTCAGCATCAAAAATATCCCAAAAACATTTTTAACAGGGGCAGAGACACCTTTTTTTTCCACATGGACGATGTACAGAACCAGTGTGCTAATATTGTATTAGGGCTGTTTTCTGCCTGTAATTTGAAGCTACAGTCACAGGTTATATTCAGCAAAACATTTTCACAGACACACATTCACACACTCATGCAGATGCAGCCGCTTCAGTTTTCCCCTCCCAGCCAAATGCCAGCTGATTCCTCTAATTACACCTTCCAGCCACTGGGAGTCTAAACAAGGTTGTTTTTTTTTTTTTTTGTATTTGTTCTAGATTTCTCCATAGTGGCATTTTCCTATGCTAAGCAAAATATTAATATATATATCCTTTAAATAAAGTGGTAAGAGTTACATCTTTATCAAATAATTACTGGGATCTTACTTAAGTCCAAGCACTGTCCTGTCAGGGACCAGCCAAGACTTTGTCAAGGAAATTTAAGTGGCTGCCTCTGTAAGTCTGCTCACAGGTCAGTTCTTTACCCAGTGAATATGTCCGAGTCTATGAAGCATTCATCTAAAGACAAAAACTGACATTGTTGCGGCCTGGGTGACCACTCTCCAAGTTAAAGTCAATGTACAGCCACGATGGGGCAGGGCTAACTTTCCCGTGATGTGAAGGATGCGGTCTGGGTAACATGGTTGCGTTGCTGGGTCACGTTACCAGGTTGCGATACTGAGTCGCTTTGGTCACATCACCAAAGTTGAAAAATTTAAATTTTTCAGGCGATGTCCTGTGTGGCTGTGTCGTGATCACAGAGTAACAATTCATGTCCGTGTGGGTACATTAGTTAGTGAGTACATTAGTTAGACAAGACTGCAGGGAACTCCCTACTCCAGGTGCAGCTGACAGACGATGCTGCTGCAGGGCCCTCAGCTGCAGTGTTTTGTGGTTGGTAGATGAGTGAAAAGGATACAGTTGAAATAATGTCAGCTAATATGTCATATTATATGATATCATACGATCATGGTGAAACTCGAGCGGGCATGACGTCATTTAGGGAAATGACAGTAATTGTGACCAAATGAGCTATTTATGGACATTTGACGCGACTTTAGTGAGTGACTCAAGTTGCGTTCAGTGTGAACGCGGCTTCAGACTGTCAGACAATTTCCAGTCTTTTTATATTAAACTAATTTAAATTTTCTTCACAAAACAGTGCTATTGGTCACCTCATGTAGATTAACATTACAAAAATTCAGGGACAGTGTAATACTCTTTAAATCAATAGCCAAGTCTTATTTTCTATTTCTGAGGAGTAGTGATTTTTGGCCTGTCAGTGACAATATGTAATTTATTGATGAAAAAAGTCAACTTTTATGCAAATAAATCCTTGACTTTGTCAGGGTCACCCAAATGTCTTGAAATAAAAGAAAATGTTCAAAGTAATTTCAATGGTAGTGACAGTAACTATAATTACAGGGAAAAAAAACAAGTGAAGGAAACAATTTGAAGGGAAGGTTAAATATTAAAAAAGAGCAGTCTTTACTGATTTAGTTCTGTCTCCTTAAGCTGTGAAGAGGTAAAATCCAGATTTTCACAAAATCTGTGATGACAGGCAGGTTGGTCCTTCATGCAAAATAAACTTAAGGGTTCAAACTCTGTTGAGCTGCTTTATTTCTAGAGTTTAGTGAAGTTGGGACGTTTTTGACCTCTTAGGACAAAGTGAGTATCAGAGTGTTAAGTCGACAGGAAAATGTTCAAGCAAACACACAAATGACTCTAGTGCTCACTGTAATGCATTAATTTACAACATTTTATGTCTGTTTTTTAAAGCTATTTCTTTGATTATAATCATAATTATTATTATCACTATTATTATTACAATTACTATTGTTATTATTACTATTATTATTATTATTATTATTATTATTTTAAAATTCATAACCTAAAAGGTTGGCATCAAAGTGGCCTGTTGCCATTCTTCCATTTTTCTCATACGGCCCCCAGTTAAGAGTTTGAACACCCCTGCTTTATATGTTCACTATCAATGTCATTTCTCACGCACACCAATAGACATACAGTATTTATCATGGAAGCAGCTTGAGGTTTAGTCACTCGCCAAAGGACAGATTATTATGTGACAGTCAGAGCTGTGCAACCTTCCAATTGTTGATAACATGTACCACCAGACTTAGCCACCGACGCTCATCAGTAAATGTTTATATTTAATATTTCATGTCTTGCACTCTAATGCATTACAAACAAGAGAAGGGTCCAGCTGAAGAGTCATGATTGTGGTTCTTGGCATGGTAAAATTTGAGAACCTTTGGACTAGGAAGTCTTTAAAATCATGAAAAAATCATTTTAGAATTATCAAAAATATTAATATAGATTATATCTAAATAAAAATGATAGATTCTTAGTTATAAAAACATTAAGTTTAGCTAATTCCACTGAAGGGTTGCAGCAGGTAATGCACGTGCCTCACAGGAAGAAGCTCATCGGTACCCTTGTGTCGGGCAGGGCCTTTGCGTGTGGAGTTTGAGTGTTTTTCCCGTGCATGCAGAAACATGCTCATTAGGTCCATTGGTGACTCCAGCTTTCCCTTAGGTATGAGTGTGAGTGTGAATGGTTGCCTGTCTCTCTATGTGGCTCTGCAATTTGCTGGCAACTGGTTCAGGGTGTACCTCTTCTCTCGCCCAATGTCAGCTGGGATTGACCCCCCCCCCCGACTCTGAAAGGGATAAGCAATATAGATAATGCATGGATGGATGGATGGATGGATAAGGAAGTATGTAAGTGTCTTCCTGTCAGTCTTTAAGAGGCGAGTGATGACAGGGGTACAGGCTGGTTTACTGAGGTCATGTTTACAGCTTCATACCGAACAGAGGACGGAGGTGACAGAAGGGATTGTCATATATGAATGTATACATGACCATGACCATTCAAACTCAAATGCACTGTAATTACAGGTACAGTAATTCAGTGTGTGTACATACTGAGCTGTTGTGTGAAGGACGTGAGACTCTGTCTGTTAGTCTAATGTGTTTATAATGACAGTTTTCTGCAGATGATGACAATATGCTACAGTTAAAATGGAAAAGGCTGAAAGCTGCAATTACCAATGAGGTTTGTGTGTATCTGAGTGTGAGTGCGCTGAATAGAAGAAATGTTTTTTTTTCAGCTGTGTTTAATAACTTCGCAAAGCAAACTAGTCAAAAATCTGACAGGACGGAGGCTGTGCCGTGTAGTAATTTCAGTTTAGTTTTTTGGTTTCTGGCTACAAAGAAGATCTTTTAACATGGGTTAAATGACCTTCATGATGTATTAAGAGCGCAAAACAGAGAGGGTTTACTTTACGTATGTGTGCATGAGTATGATGGCACACTGGATCGTATCCTCTTTTTCCAGTACATCATAATGACAGACAGCCTCTAAGTCTTTCAGTCATTCATTAAAAAATTCAGTCAATGACGGGAAATATTCAGTTAATGCGACGCCTGTTTTTTAACACAATGACCGCAGCCATTTGTGCATAACGCTGTGACAGTTTGCACCTGCCTTTAAAATGTGCTAAATATTGACATAAAAACACAGAGCGCAATCAGTTGCAGGTTTGATAAATCACACTGTGGGTGCTGAATGAGTACAGTTGCATCTCTTCCTCCCACTATTTTGTGCGTTCTGATAATCTGCAAACACGCTAAATGTGTGTGGGTGTGTAATTTTACTCATTTGACAGACGCAATCCTCGGTGCACCCTGTTAGTAGATGAGCTTTGCGTGCGCTATCAAGTTTGCACGTGCAAACTTTTAGTAGATCAGGCCAAAAGTGTTCAATTTGTGATTACAGGACAATTCTAGTTGAGAATCGATAACAGCTCCTCAAGGACCTGATATCATTACTCATTTAACTTATCAATTCCCCCACCCAACCCCCTGCCACTATTTTCTGCGTGCCAATAAGATCAAAGATGTCAAACTCTTATCAGAAAGATGAGGAAGAAAAAAAAGCATGCCAGAAAGGGGGCAGAATCATCAAAACTGTGGCTTGATTTTAGACGAAGAGACACCACTGCACAACTTTCATTGAGAGGAAACATTTGCAGAAGCATTCATCAATGCAGCACGGCTTTGGATATCAGGTATGTCATGTGTTGGACTTGACTGCCACTGAAAAATGATATAGGTCGACTTTTGAAAATCAGCAGGAATCATTAAGGGAATCATGAAAGAACCAACTGATAAGTAGAATCCTTAATAGCATTAGTATCAATAAAGTTTTACCAACTCCCATCCCTACCCAAAGAATATAAAAAAAATCACAAAACCTGGCACTTATCTCACAGCTGGGAAGATCCTGACTTATGGGACAGTCATGAACGAGTGAGTAGACATGCTAGAACAGAGTGGGCCCATTTATCTGGCTTTTCAGGGGCCTGGTCAGGTCTGTGAGCTGTGCTGCTCTCAGTCAAGGATAGTCGGATTAGATTTTGGACTTGAAGGTCTCAGTTTTGACGGAGTTAAGTACATTGTCTAAAGCGAATGGTGCACAGAGGTTTGGGTCCATACTTTAATTTTGATGACACAAATTCTTATCGCAAAGCCAGGCGCACCAGGGCATAGATGGAATATGGGCCTTGATTAGGGCGTAACATTGCTCAAACTAATCCACTCTCATATGCTTCAAATCAGTTTTCGCTGGTGTTTTGCTATTTACAAGGTGGGTTTAGTTGTTTGGTCTGAGTTTCAGCTTGATTGTTTGAACCCTCTCTTTTTTCCATTGAAGAATTCCAGAACATGAGATACAATGAAGACGAGTCAGATACTTCAGCATGAGCGATTTACTTTCTCAGCGAGCTAATGGGCTAACAGCAGTGTGTTGTGCCAGCATGAACCTCGCTTGAACTGTGAACAAGAACATTGTGGGTGCTTGGTCAAGGTCGACAAGTGATTTAAATATCTGTTTTTTATTTTCAATTTTATGTACATTCAGAATCTTATGGCGTAAGAATTGGAATTCTGACGTGAATCAATTGTTCCTGACACCTCTTAAGAAAATACAACAGTTCAAACATACATATTGAGCTGTGGACGTCATTCCAAAATGTTCAGTGTTATTGTGGACAGCCTTAATCCAGCGCTGATATCAGTACTGACAATACCAACAATCCCCATCTCCTTACTCTGGGCATTTATAATGCTGCCATCATGCCTGCCTCACCACAGGAAGATTCCTTTTTCATTTCTAAAGCACAAAGATTTATAAAGGACCATCCGTACTTAATCCTGAGGTCCAATGTGTCCAACAGCATGACAGAAAGCTTCACAAAAGAGAAAAACATTTGGTTTATCAAGTAGAAACGGGAAGATTCACATCACTGTTTTTAAATCCACAAAAACTCCATCGACAAAAACACTGAGAGTTACTCATCTGCCTCCCTTTGGTGAGTCGAACATTTTAGCACTACACAATGACAGTGTCAAAAAACACTGAATACAAATGCAACAATAAAAAAAACGTTTTTCACAGATTTTAATTCATCCCTTTGCTTTTTAGGGAGTAATGATGCTGCTCTTTTTAAGATTAAAAGAAAAAAAAAAACATTATTATTCTCTTCAACAAAACGTCTGTCTCCTCAGAGTTTCTTTCATTGATGTCAGACACTTGAGGAACAATTTAAGACTCACAGTGACAAAAACAAACACTTTAAGTGGACACGCTTTGATTGAGGCATTTGTCCTTAAATTGCTCCATTACAGTCCATTTCTGAGAGGACAGCTAAAGAAATCTACTGCAGCAATTCAAAGAACTGTCTCCATTTCTTGTCACTGAAAGTCAATTTGTTAAGTTCAAATGTTTAAAATAACAAACATATTATATAGGATCAAACATCACACCACCCTGAGTATATGTAAAAAAAAAACTGCCTTTTTAAGACAATGTTTAAATGTACTTTTTGAACAATGGATCAATTTTTATACATAAACACAATCAAAAGAGGAAATGAGCCAACAAAACGAGAACCCCCTCCCGCTGTTTTTATGCCTCTGCAAGGTGCACACATACAGAATGCAGTGATGGTACGGTGGTGGGTCAAGATGAAGGGCTGAGACGGTTTTTGTGGTTGAATGATTGGTAGAAATGAAAAAGTCAATGTAAAGGAAGAACATGGTTCCATTGAATTCAACCTTGAACCTGCTGTCTAAACATTCTTAACACTCAAATTTTCCAAGGGGTGAAAAGTAAAGTGGCCAACGAGGGCAATCTGCCTACAATAGATAGATGGAGTGCAATAAACACCTGCCAGAGCAGAAAGACAGCAGAACCAAGAACAACAGCAGAAGAGCTCCAGGCCTGCAGGGGGCTCTGGAGCGGCGCGTCTCTGCTCTTGCAGGTGTTTTCCTCTTATTGAACTGAACTGAGCTGTTGTAGGCTGTTTGCCCTCTTCAGTCGCTGTGCAAAAGTGATCCATCTTTACTAAACTCCAGAAATAGAGCAGCTGAACAGAATTTAAGTTTGTTTTACATTAAAGAAAAACCTGACATCACAAACGTGAATACCTGGGTTTTACCTCCTCACAGTATGAAAAGTCTCTAAATTTTACTGAGTCATGACATATGTGAAGATTTTTTTTCTTTTTCAAGATGCAGTGTGGCCTGAAAAAGTGTAGGATGTGTGTGTTTGTGTAAAAGCTGACTTGTTTTGGCGATAGACAACATATCCTCATACTGAACACTTTACAGTTTAGCCATAAAATACTTGTCATCTGTCATTTATTCATCACTGCTTCCAATATACAAGGATACAGGGAAGTTTATTTGTCATTGTGAAACAGATTGCACAATTATAATAAATTGTGGCTCCAACACAAAAGCAAAAACAAAACAAAACCAAACCATCAGACATGGAGGAGTGCAGATGGAGCATTCATCAGTCTCACAGCCTGAGGGATGAAGCTGTTCTGCAGTCCGGTGGTCCAGCGGATACTTCTGTACTTTTGCCTGATGGCAGCAGGTGAACAGGCTGTGGCTGGGGTGAGTGTTGTCCGCCAGTATCCTCTGGGTTCTGTGTAGACACCTCACCTCCCTGATATCATCAGTGCTCGGTAGATGGGTACCAATGATGTTTTTGGCAGTTTTCAGATGACAAGTGAAAAATGAAAAATACTAGACACAAGGTTGAGATTACATGATCGAAAATGTACAAAAATAATACATGTGTTAGTGCGAGCAGAGTCTTGGCTGATGTGTTTCCTGCATGAAGAGCTCACAGTGTTGGTATTAGGGTCCTTCTTAAGGGGGCAACAATGTCAAGTGCCTCTCTTGCTGCCCCTTAGGGTAGGAACGTAAATGAGACATGACAGGACTTTATAATTACAGCCATGCAGAAGCATTTGATTGAGGAAGAATCAGTGCCTCCTCCTGATTTAAAGGATGCTGATTGGGCAATGCCTCTGCAGACCGAGCTCAATCGTCATGGCTTGAAGTTACAAGATGGATCTGCCTAATTACAGACTTTGAATCAGGTGGATCCAGCCACACAGCTAGGTTACTCCTTGACCTTTGACCCATGTTTCTCAAATCTAGTCAGATCATCATGAGTTTGAGAGTATTCCTCAGTGTTTCTGAGGTATAACATCGACAAGAATAGACCTGCACTATGGATAAATAAACAAGCATAAAAATGTCTTTTTTTGATTAAAATTATGGACATGAATAAAACTAACAAACATTATATCATGACTTTTTATTAGAAAAGTATTTACCATCACATTTTTGTTTTAGAGTAACTCCTTGATCCTTTTTTTGGTAAAGCCCTGCTTGAACGGATGAGCTGTGGAGGACCAGGATGATGTGCAACTGATGAAGCAGCAGACGGCTGGATCGTTGGGTTGTGGGGTTATAAATCCACACTCGTCCCTCTGTGCCCTTTTGGCTCCTGCGGAGGATCAGGCGGGCCCTGAGGTTGCCCTTTGGAGGCTCAGTCTGGAGCAAACTGTCAGAGGGATCGCCCACCTTTTCTATCAATTTACAGACCTTTGTTTCACAGGCGGCTCCACGCTCATTACAGCAGACCCCCGGTTCACACGCAATCTTTTAGATTCAATTAGCTCAGATGTGCAGCAAAATATCGAGGAGCGTTTTGTTCCAAGAAAAGCCTGAAGCAAACTGGAAAAGGTCACGGCTCTGACTTCTTCTCAGAAAGGTACGGGGAGGAAGACGGAGGTAAAAATGTCACGTTCTGCGGGCTAAAATGGCATTTTATTCTACACACTTCTCCCACACAGTGACCAAACTTCATTACCTTCCTGAAAATACACCACCTGGAGCAACCCACCCTTTTTATTTCAATACTTCAGCTGTAATTTCTTCATTAATTTATTTAAAGTTTTGGACTTCGATCATTTTCAAACTGCCACTGCTATCATCATTAACTGCAGAGGGGAAGCCTCACATTTGTTTCAATGATACAAACCAGGAGAGAGGGTTGGCAAATTAATCCATTTTGCAATGCCTCTGGAAAAATGATGTAACAATTCAGCCTTATCAGAACCAATAGGAGAACTGCTACAACACCAGGGCAGGCGGATTAGCGCTTGCTGACAACAATTAACTGTTGCCGACCAACTAAACCCTTAAAAATGAGACTCTCCATGTCTTCAAATATGTATTTAGGAAGTTGGTAAATAAGTAATGATTTTTAACAAACAAAAAAACACTTTAGACTGTTCACCTCAAATATATTTCCAAGAAAAAAACTAATCTTAAAACACATCCAACCCAGATGCAAACTAATACATTCTTTTAAAACATTACTCAGCACCAGAGACTATAAGAAAGTGTCCTTGTGTCCGTGGTAATCCCCAGAGTGAATCGCAGGCCTTCCTCAGTTCAGAGGGAAAGAAAAATGGTCGACAAGTCCGCAGCAGGTCCCACCGTCTGGCCACAATGGCTTGAGGTACGCTCACCAGCCCTGTAAACTTTCTCAGGTGGCTCCCAATAAGAACTGGTCACACCTGGATCCTCTTGGACCAATCAAGCTAATGAGCATGTTTTTGGACTTTGGGAGGGAGCCTGAGCACCTGAAGAGATCCCACATATGTGCAAAAACATGTAACCTCCACATGGACAGACCCTGACTGACATGGGATTCAAACCAGCAACCTTTTCACTGTGAGCAACCACCTGCTGCTTTCCAAACTTGATATAATGGAATCATATCAAACTTTGAAGTTCTTCAACCATTTATTTCTTAAAATAAAAAGTAATTGACATACAGAATATTTTGTGTTTTGCAATTTGAAATAAAAACACTGAGACATGATTTTGGTCCATATTGCCCGTCCCCACAAAGAGGTGAAATCACACGCGTGTTACAGTTTTGATTTCACAACCAGCTGTGTCTCTGAATATTGAGTCCTCATTTCATTTTAGCCTAAAGACGGGGTCGTCTGTGGAAAAGGCATTTAACACAGAGACTGTATTATGCATGCAGATGAGGCTGCCCTGTCTCTCTGTGAGTGAGGACTTATTGGGATGACCTTGGTAGAAGACAGCTGTTTGAGGGGGAATAATATGTCTCCTGTCACCTGCAGCTGACATTAAAATCCCAATTAAACTTTAGGACGTCTTGATTCATGTGAGACAAACAAAACGTGCAGAGAATCAGGGAGAAGGCTGACTTCTCTGTTTTCTGTCAGTGCCTTTAGGTAAGCCAGTTTACTGTATACGTAGAAGACTGAAGCATGGATGCTGATTGTCTCTCAGTTACATTAATATTTATTTTGAATAATCACATCACTTGTCGGATCAGGACTATCTGGATCTGGACTGGAGGCAGAGACAGTTCCCTCTGAGTTGGAAGGTGAAGGATCTGGTTTCAGGCTCCTGCAGTCAGTGTCAGTGTTGTTTTGTTTTTTTTCTAAGATTATTTTTAGGCATTTCTAGGCCTTTATTGACAGGAGAGAGTGAGAGACAGTGGATAGGCTTGTGAAAGGGGGCAAGAGAGAAAATGGAAAATCACTCTGCACGCAGGCCACAGGCTGGATTCAAAGCATGTACATGGGTTCATGCTTACCACTTCACCAAACCAGCACCCGTCAGTGTTAGTGTTACACGGGGCCTGGTCTTTTGCCTGGTCTAAGGTGCTCCACCTCTGCTGCCTTAAATTCCTTCCATGCCTCTCTGTCATCTGCATCTCTTCCTCCCATCTCAGGTGGTCTTCACTGCTGTTTTGTTCTGATTCACCTGAAAAAATACAAAGAATTTGCATATTTGATTGGGCCAAGCCACAAAAAATGCCAAAGCAAGCCTTGAGTCATTATGTCAAAGCCAATGTTGCTATGAATATGCTATGAGGAAGCTTGCAGACTTAGCAACCCACAAAACCACTCTGATTGATCGAGGGTGTCCATGTGACGTTACAGCCAGTGCAAGTGAGTTGAAAGAGCTGAGAAGATAGGATTTTAACAGCACACATTTTTATTTACCTTTAAGATTCAATTTAAAAAAAAAGTTCGAATGAGCTGGACCTAATTGTGGGAACTAAAAACCCTTTTAAATCAGTTGATGTTGTTGAATCCATTGATGATCTGCTGTCAAGACAGCGAGCAATGATGACCTGTTGATATTATCATGGTATGCAGTGCCTGTGCACAGATTAAGACACATCATCATTAAGTAGCACTTTGCTATGTGGAGATGTTGCAGTGGGTGTCCCTCATGACTGAGGGCCCCTGTCTGTGTGGTAATTACTGACGGCCCTCGACTGTGTGGTAATTACTGAGGGCACCCGTCTGTGTGAAAATGACTGAGGGGCCTCATCTGTGTGATAATGACTGTGGGCCCTGACTGAGGACCCTCGTCTGTGTGGTAATGACTGAGGACCCTGACTGAGGACCCTCGTCTGTGTGGTAATGACTGAGGACCCTCGTCTGTGTGGTAATGACTGAGGACCCTCATCTGTGTTGTAGTGATTGAGTGATTATTTCTATTATGAGGCGGTTAAAGGTTTTTTTTTTGTTTTTGTGGTCTTAAACATTTGATCAGCCAATGAACAGCCTATTTCAGTTTAATTGTCTTTGCTCAAAATGTTTTGCCCCCCCCCCCCTCCTGTTTCTTCTTTTTTCATTCTAAAGCTCTGCTTCGAACCTTCTTAAGGTCCAACAGTGCAAAATGAAAATTCTTGCAATATTGTAACTGATCTTTAAATTTTGATCAGGAGTGTATGTAAACAAAACATGAAAATGTGCTCAGTTCCTCTCAACAGAAATGCATGAAGGGACACAATGATCCAAATGTGCAGGCCTGTCCTTCAGTGAGGAATACAGCAGCAGAGCTTAGTCAGAATACCAAAAGTTAAAGAGAGGAGCAAGCTCAGAGGAATATGATGAGAAAATATCATTTTGGTTCAAGACAGAGGTGAGCAAAAATTTCACAGCCATTAATGGTCCCTCACAAAAATCAAAAAGTTAGCCTTTGAGGTGGATGGGATCTTAATTGTGTTTCGTATTAATTATAACTATCATAAAATTGATCATAATTTTGAGGAAAGCCTCACTGAACTGCTTTATAGGGTAATTTAGAGTAGAAAAACTTTCAACTTTGTAGTGATATTTAATGCATTTTACTGTGAGCTTGTTTCACGTATATGAAATCAAAATATTTATCACTGAATATAGGTTAGTTAGGTTTTTTTGGTTTCTTCCTACATTTAAAATTCATTTAGCTACTGCCTCAAAACACACAAATTCAACATGCACATGAGATCAGCCATAATATTTATTTAAAATAACTGATTTCATTTATTAATTCACTTTAATCAAACTTATTCATAAAGACTGGAGAAATTAGCCATTTCCAGGTCATGGTAGTAATTGCTACACTGAGAGAGAGAGCAGTAATAATTCAATATTATTGCAAGGGGCATTTGTGACATTCTTAGTCAAGTTATCCTTCATCCACATCTGGAGTCAGAGCACTACCAAATCCCTGTCACTCCTTCCTTGTGCCACAACAAACTTTCCTTCAAACTCTCATCAAAATCCAATCAGAACTTTTAACACTATCTTGCTCCAAGACAAACAGACAAACCTTACTTACTTACTTATGCCTTTTGATTCCTTAAGGAACAAAGGGCCGCAACAACACCCCTCCAACGGACACGATTTTGGGAGATCCTCTTCAGCTCGGCCCACGCCTTCACCTCTGCGTCGATAATTCTGCGCCAAGTCTGTTTTGATCGGCCCACCTTTTGCTTCCCCTGTGGATTCCAGTCAAGGGCCTGCCTGGTGACATTTGTAGCAGGCTTGCGGAGCGTGTGGCCGATCCATCCGGTCTCATATAGGGTTAAGATGTTCAAGGTCCCTATCCTGGTTGTTGACTTGGTCGTCAGAAGAGTTGTCGGCACACTGGCTTCCCAATGGCTTTCACCAGCTCGCTTCATGGACTCTGCAACAGAGGACTCTTCCCCAACCATGACCTTGTTGGAAGGTGTCCTTGCGGTTTCTGTAACAGTTTCGGTTTTTACAGGATGGGGATGTTAGCCCCATGCCAAACTCTCCTCCTTTATCCGGGCTTGAGACCAGCTGGATGTACCCCGAAGGTTACACCCATTTATAAGTAAAAAAAAAGACAAAGAGGCGGCTAAAGGAGTCAGAAGTGTCAAACACTGTTTTAACTTTGCAACAGCGAGCCATATTTCTCCCCAATCACACATATTTCGCAAATGATTGCGATCTTTGCTGGTTGATTTGGGGGGGAAGGCCCCGTATGTTATCATTTCATGGGGCCCACAGCTCCTCACAGTGCCCCTGACTCCAGGCCCCCAAGCTTCTTGGTATGATTATAGAAAAGCTCAAAGCTTGGGTCAAAATACACAAATGAAACTTTAATTTACCCAGTGATTCAGACAAGATTATACAGAAAGCACTTTTATCCTTGCATTGTTGGGCAGATTTTAAACTCTGTGTGTTTTCCATGCCAACTACATTGTCAGTAAATCTGTTTGACTGCTCTGATAAGTTTCTCCAAAATACCATCAGAGTAAAACTTTAATCAAACTATCTGCTCAGACTTCATTTTTGTGTCTGAATTATCATTCTGCTCCCAGTGGCCTCTTTATCGTTGAGTGATTATCAGAGTGACTCATCTGAAATGAATCTTAAAGGAGAGAGGCTCATTCACTCGTCCTAATGGGATTTTCACTGTGAAACACTCTGCAATCTTAAATGTGGGTGAACTAATTAAACTAATTGTATTCATGTGCAGAAAGAATTCACTTCTTCGCTTATTCTGTAAAGAGCAGCAAAAGTGGAGCTGCGCCGCATGAGGAGAAATATAATGAGCGTATTGTTGTTCAGCTCCAAGTCTGAGCACAAGTGTTGACTCACCATATGGTGTTTTTGTTCAATAAAAGGCATCAAATATGTTTTTTTTTTATTATGTCTTAATACTAAAATCCTCTTTATGTGAGGCTTCTGCTAATGTGTGAGAAAAACAGCTGCAGAGTCAGACAGAGGACAGTGTCGATGCAGCATATTATGTCGTCTAGACACATAATAATTTACCTGAATTCATTATAAATGTGAAAATGTGACTCCTTGTGTGTGTGTTGGGTGGGTGCTTTACTGTCCCCATTATTAATTTATTCATATGAATACACTATGCTTTAATTCCAAAATAATATCAGGGACAGGTGAAACATGAGAGGAAGAAGTTTCTTTCCATGAAGCACATTGCAAACGAAAATGTTAAAAGCCCAAGAAATATGGAACCCCAAAAGATTCATAATTAAATAAATAAAAACAACATTTTGAAATAAATACCATTTTGATAAATAACTGCTGAAAAAACGACATTATCAAATAAAATGGCCATTGTGGAAAAGGACATTATGAAATGAAAATTGACTTTGTAATTAAGGTTTTCTTTATTTTAAAAAAGCTTGGAAAATTAAAAAAAGTAATTATTTTTGAAAATATGAAATTGTTAAAATAATCACTATTAAATAATTAATTATAATAATTCGATATTAAAGAATAATAAAACATTTTAAAGAATAATAAAAAATATTTCATAATAATATTGTCTTATTTTACAATTTAATGGCCATATTATATATTTGTCTGGTATTTATCAAAATGGTATTTATTTCAAAATGTTGTTTTTATTTTTTTAATTATGAATCTTTTGTGGTTCCATAAAGAAAAAGACTTGAAACTTTTCAGTTAATCATAAACAAAAAACAAAGACTTATTCTGCTAAATTGTTCACATCATAATAGACATTTAAATTTGACTTTATCCTCAACACATGTTGGCATTCACTCTGTTTTCACTTTTCTCTACATTAAGACTATTTAATAAAATTATTTTTGCATATTACATTCAACTCCTGACTTATTTTTCTATCTGAAAATTGTTGTATTTGTTAACATTGCTCTCAGAATTTTTTGTCTTATCTCAACATTTCCACTTTTTTCCTTGAAGTACGTCATGACGAAAACATTATGTTAACTTTGCAGTGCAACCTGATCCCCCTGATTTACTGACTATAATCAGATCCATCATGCCAAGCTTAAATCTACGATGACTGTTAGCAGCCCAGAGCGGGATGGCCCAATCAGCATCCTTAGAGCAGGATAAGATGGGAGGTACGGGCCAGAGGACAGCAGGAAGTGACTGAGTAGCATAGATGCTAACAGCTTCAGTAGCAGTTTTACCATGCATTTCTTTATTAAATGAAAAAAACAATATCAACACTACAAACCTCTCTAGAATAAGGATACTTTAGTTCCACTTCTGACATGTTTTCTCAAGAGTTTGTTTACCAAGTGGCTCACGGTCTGTCCTTCAGACCACAGCAGAAGTGCCCGCCTTCTGCTTTATCTGATTGTATGCTTTTTAAAGGTTTAGCCTATCCCAAACACTTTTTATGGACTCTTTCCCAGATGGACTAGTGAAACACTGTCTATCTGGTGTGCCAGGTTTCACCTTGGTAGCATTTTTATCAGAAGTGGACAAACATTTCTTCATTAAACAAAGAACAAATGACAGTGAAATAAGACATGTTTGTCCTTCTCCTGATGAGATTTGGTGAGAGTTTGTTGGATGTATTGACTTGCATTATTTATTTTTCTGCCGTAGAGCCATTTGTCCCCCGGAGGACAGAATCGATGACAGGACCACTTGGATGTGCCTCACCTTCAGCATATCAAAGTTTAGGATTTTGGCATGGCCAGTTAGATGTCAGCCCTGCCAGCACATGATTGGTCCCTGGTCAGGATGGCAGCAGAGAGAGCAGAGGGCTCCTCTCAGCCTCAGACATAAAAAACAAGAATGAACTGCAATGGGCTGAGAAGTTATGGGGAATAAAGATAACTGAAAATGATTGATACATGGTGCTTTTTAAACCTTGATAAAACAGAAAATGATCATAACTAGTGCTGTTTGCTGCCTTAAACCATTTCTTTTAAATAATAACTCAAGTAAAAGCTTAATGTTCCAATGCTGGCCATAGTTGAACCTTTTGGATTTTGCTGAGGGAGACTGAAAATAAGCCACAGACTGCATTCTGCACCCAGGCCATAGTTTGGACACCCCTACCTCAGAACTTCCTGTACTCATAAATCAGCTCAAGGATTTATCAATTTCAGGGGTGGGCAAAATGCAGCCAAGGGGCCAGATCCAGCCCCTTCCTCTCATTCATGGAACTGGAACAAAATAAAATACGACACAATCTTCCATGGAAATGTGAAAAATGGAAGACTTTACACAAAAATCTCTAATTAATTAGAATGTGTTGACTACAGTGCATGGAATTAGAGGTGTAATTGACACCTTGTTTCATTAAAAAATGCTGTTCATCACTAAATGTATCTGTGTGATCAAACAATAAGACATAAATCAAATTTATCAGAAAAATAGGAAGTATCATTTTTGTTGCACTGACAAAGTTGAACTTAATTGGCTTGGATGCTTTGTTTAGCTCATTAAATACAATCTTAATTTTAATTGCTTTTTTATGTTCGTATGGGTAATTTTTAAAAAGGTTATCTGTTTCTTTTGTTACATCAGTTTGTGAAATGGCTCCCTGACAGCATAGACAGACGTTGTCCATCCCTGTCTGTACACAAGAGTGTTGACCTGATTTAGTTCTTACTCAGTTTGGTAATCCAGAAGCAGCTGTTTGTTACCATAAAGTCTGATGCCTCTGTCTACTCACAGCTGTAAATCCATATTTTGATGGATCATCTTTTTGGGGATCGACAGTTTGTAAAATAAATGCAGAAGCTAGATGGTCTGTTCTCACTTGACCAGCTTCTAGAAGGGATAATCACATATTTTTATGAAGTAAACCATGAAAAAAAAAAATCTCTTAGTGGTGTCAAGAACCCTCCTTAAATGACCCTTCTGTTGTTTCCTGCATTTCCATCACGTCTGAGAGGCAGCAGGCAGAAATAATGAAATGTAAAAACAGACAGCCGCCCACAGGGACACAAACATCTCCCTGTTGGCAATCACAACTCATTTTAAAGTAATATTTTCAAAGAAAGAGCACAATATAAATCAAGAAAGTGTCGACTCCAAAAAATGGAGCCACCAAACGAAGAAGGAGAAATGTTTGGACTGCAGTTCACAGATACCTGCTCGTGCTATTACTGCTGTTATTGTTTGAAAATGTCACTGCGAGTGGAGGAAACTTGAAATGGAGGAAGCCTTACTTTGAAATAACTCTTAAAGGTTAACTTATATTCAGAATGGGGGCATGCTTATGTTTTTACAAAGGTTAAACAGCAGCATTAAAGGGCTGAAATAATTCAACTATCAAGTAACAGTGTCGGAAAAAAGAGCACAAAGGCTCCAACCAACTGTTTGACATGAGATTTCATCTCGAATAAAAATAAACACATTCTGTGATGTGGATTGGGATTGGTTTCTACAATAAAAGTAAAACTAGAAAGGACTCGGACAGTGCAAACCTCTGCCAAGGTAGCTCACATATTGCTGTTACATCTATTAGCAGTAGTTCCATGATAAAGTTACCATCATAATATGATTCATGACCCTGAAAACCCACACCTACCACTCTGAATCATGTTGATATCATTATTAGTTAGACAGTTATTGAGCAAAAATGATGATTTGCTAATGGAGGTTATCCATATCAGCACCAAAATCTAATCATTTTTAAGTTGGGCCATTTCCAACATCTCCTGAAAATTTCAGTAAAATCACTCCAGTACTTTTTACGTAATCTTGCTAACAAACAAACAAACAGACAGACAAACAGACCCCGGCAAAAACATAACCTTCTTGGCAATAAAACCTTTATTCTGAAGATTACTCCCCTTCAAGTCTGCATTACTGTTTTCTGAAATAATGCCTGATTCATTTAAAGAGGGCTTCAGACACCAACCCAAGACTCAAACATCCTGTACATCTGTACATACCAATAGCTCCTGACTCACCAACAGGGAGCGTATTTTGACATGACCCAGAAACACTGAGCAGTCGATTTCCTGTGTTTGGTTGATATGCTTGGTAGGGTTGATGTGCAGCTGAATTGAAAATAGACTTTTTCACATTTCTAGTAGCCTTGCAGAGCAGACGGACCTGTCTGATTCTGAAATCATGCATATCCGTCATGCCAGCCTCCATTGTCCAACGACTTCACTCCGGCTGGAATCTTAACGGCCCAACCAGGGAAGAGAGGCGGGAGCGGCGGGAGCAGCGGATGTGACGACAACAGAAAGTGACTGCATGTTTGAGAACAATGGCCACTTCTGAAGCGGTCTCAATATCTGCGTTTTTTTGTTTTTTTTTAAATCAGAAATAGACTCAATTTATTCCATAAAAGAGGAGGAAAGAACGTCACTTGAAGCTTATCTTATGAGAAGTCATGTTTTTGCTCTTCTCCTGACCGGGGATCACTGCTGGGAAACTGGGAGAGAACGTGGATATCAATCCACGGACATGCCGGTTAGTCCATGGTCGTCATGGTTACTCAGCGATACTTGGCGAAATACGCTCTCCTCAGAAGTTTACAGGGAAAACTTGGTAGGGATTGTCTTTGGCGAGGTTCGTGTCACATATAAGTGTTAAATGATACATCTGTGTGGTATAATTTAATATGAAACGATAGTCTTCAGGTAGTTTAAGCTAACGGCTAACAGCCTGTAGTAGCTAACTGTTGTTAGCCGTTAGCTTTAGCGGCTAACAGTTAGCCACTAAGGCTAACGGCCGTTAACTGTTGTGGCTCAGCGGCACTGTCACTGCCTCAGGTTGTATTTCTAGTGGTCTGGCATGATAATTGCGCTGTGAAGATGGAGCAAGGCGCAGGCTGTGGAAACAGACTGACTGAAGAGACTGCGTGTTGTGGTTCAGGGTGTACCCACCTCTTGCCCAATGTCAGCTGGGATAGGCTCCAGCCTCCGTGACCCTGAAAGGGGTAAAGCATTATCGATGATGATGATGGACGAATGGATGAGTAACGGCAACACATGTGCCCTTTAATGTCCCAGTCACATTTTGCTCTTCTTTTGTGCACACACAACTATCTGGCCCATTTTTGCACTTTGGACCGAGAAAGCACAACCTGTTCTAAGTGATAAAAGTGTTTAGCTGGAAGCAGTTTGGACTTTTTTTGAGACATTAAATAACGATAAACCTGAGGCCATGTCAGGTGGAACTTGGACATTCACTAACCATTTTTTACATGATTTGACGGCTTGTGGTGATAGCAGTTCTAACGTTAGCCACACTTTACTTGATGTTGTTTGTGAAAGCTACATCAGCTTGCTTTCTGTAGTGTCATTTGGCCAATATTAAACCACAACTCCCGGCATTTCAGCTGACTTACCTTGTTTAGTTCTCGTTTGCTCGGATGGCCTTCACACCTACCGTGAATCAAACTCTGGTCTGTTAAGAAGCGAACTAAGGCCCCCTGTTTTTAGGTGGACTAGAGTTTGGTTCTTGGGCCTTTCAAAAATGTTTCCACAATAGCAAACTACAGCTTGTTTGGTCCTGACCATACTTGTGTGGTGGCAAATTTCAACTTTGTAGGTCCTGAACATCGGGCAGGAGATGAGAAGGGAAGGCCACGCTTAGGGCAGTGTAACCAGGTTTGCTTACGGGGTTTGTAGACATTCCCCTCGAGGCAGACAGACAAGTATTGGCTTTCACCTAAAAGACAGATTAGTGATTGTGTTGATGGCTAGGAACGATGGAATGGCTGGATTAAGTTGAGTGAATGTTTGCATGTTTGCCACCTGGGGAGGGGGAAACCTGGAACAAACAACTTTCACCTCATGAAAAGGGCTGTGTGAAGCAGGGTGTTGCACATTCTGCCACAGCCTTGCTTGTGGGTTGAGTGTGTCCACTTTGCGCAAAGTGAATCCAAAAAGCTTCTCTTGAACTGTGGTCTGTCTCTTTATTTGTGATTTTTTGTCTTCTACAGAAAAGAGACTTGTTGGTTGTGAAAGCACCCCAAGACAAGGCAAACAGATGTAGTCCTCCTGCCCCGGCACTGGCAGCAGCTGCACAAGATTATTTTTTGAAAAGCCTTGAAAAAGCAGTGTGGGCTCTTAAATGTGGCCCTCATTATAACCGCAAGCTGCTCATTGCTGATTTCAACTATTTATGTGGAAGACAATGTGGTCAGATATCTTCTGGGACTGCTGCAGCTTTTCGCATTTACAGTCTGGCTTTTGCATTCGTGTGTTTGCTTTTGTCTTCTCTGACATATTCTGTGGACATGCACACAGCCAAAATAATGTAAATATGGCTCTCTGCTCTGTCTGTTTTGTCCAAGGAATGCACACAGCTTGTGGAAAAAATAGGTGAGCCTCCTATTCTTGAGATTTTCAGCTCAGGAGACGAGTGTGAAATTTCTGAAAGCTCTGACTTACATGCTCGCTGAAATGAAAACATCCATTCACTGTTACAGTCATGCAGGAATAAATGCACCCATTGTGAAACAGCCCTTAAAAGGTCAGGTGCCCCAGAGCATGTCAGACAGAGAGAGAATACAGCTGGATCAGGGGTACTCTGAGCATTAAAAGTGTAAGAAAATATTTATACAACATATCAATATTTATAACGCAATATATTCAGTGCAATGTGATACTTCTAGTGCACAATAAAAAAGTAGATGTACTTGAGTACTATACTTAAGTACATTTTTTGAGTACCTGCACTTAACTTGAGTATTAGGCTATTATTATTTAGGAAACTTGTGACTTTTACTCCACTACATTTCCATAAAGGGTCTTGTTACTCGTTACTTTTAAGTGTAGCTCTGAAGTCAGTGGATGAAATTTCTTTTCTCTTCTAAAATGTGGTCTGCGTGTGATTTGTTCAAGTGATGAAGCCGTACCTGTACCTCACGCAGGCACTACTCAGATTGGGTAAACATTGAGCTAACGTTGCTCAGATAACGGTTCATCTTGGCAGTAATGATGGCTACGGCAGACACAGACGACGATTCCACACCAGAGCACCCATGTCCATATCTGAAGTCTGTTCAATCTTGTTTCAATAGGCTTTAAGCTTTTTACTCTCCAGCAGGTCAGTGGATTCAGTAGGTTGTTTCAGTCATTAGGTTCTGTAAATTCATTGTGGCAACAAAACAATAACACATTGACATTAAAAAAAAATGTATTTTTAATACTTAAGTATTTTCAGATGCAGGTACTCCAGTACTTTAACTTAAGAAAAAAATTTGACTGAACAACTTTCACTTGTATTGGAGTAATATTTGACCAGGAGTATCTATACTTTTACTCAGGTAATGGAGTTGAGTACTTTGTCCACCACTGCCCATCACGTTTAGTTATTTTTTTCCGTCAAACTCTTGTTTCAGTGTTTTGAGTGTGCATTTATCTTTGACTCCAATGTATATCTGTAGTTAAACGCTTGTTCATCCATTTATGAAACTGAATCAAAAGCCGTTCGACTCTGTAATAAGTTTGTTCTTGAACGTCTGACTTGCTTTAAAAGCTGAGATGTTTCTCTGAAGTGTGAATTATTTGTCATTACAGTTACATTAGTGTTCTCATGTTATACTAATCAGCAGGCTCATTCGTCCTTCACAGTGTGATGTGAGGATGATTGGATATTATTTTTTGGTGAAAAGGACTTCACTGCTTACATCCTCAATATTCTGTTCCAATCAAAAGAGAACGATTACACAAGAAGAAATGCAGAAAATGAAAAAGCTTCCCATCAAACACTTGAAGTGAAGTGTTATTAAGTGTTCAGCTTTCATGTCTGCAGACGCCCTGATGTTTTCCTTTTTTAATCTCCTGTTCTTGACCACAGACCAGCCTCCCAAACCCCATCACGCTCAGTTTGAACAGCTTGGGGGTCGTGTCAGTCCGCAGGAAAACAAAATCACCAATTTTGCAGGGTTTGACCCGTCTTTGTAGGAGAGAACTATTTGTAAGGCCGGCCGTGGTTTCCTCTCTTCTCCGTCTCCTCTTTGATGATGAGGTGAGAGAAAAGAAGCACTTTTAAGCTACCATCAGGGGACTGAGGAAAATCTATGGTCGGCCAGCTTGTCAGACGTAACCTATTGGGATTTCAGATGCTCGGCGGTGAGTCAAAGCCTCCCTGGGAGAAGAAAAGACAACGAGCGACACGCTCACAGAGCTTTCATGATGAAGAGCCGCGTAGTGTCTGTGCACTTTGTTAAAACGATCCGTGGTTGCTCACAGAGCGGACAACATGAAGAGAGGAAGAGGAGGAAACAGGAACCAGAACACCGAGTCAGGCTAGGAAGGAAATAATATATCCCTTTTTATTTAACGGGACATGTTTCACCTCATAAATACAATGAAAGGGGCTGCCAGTTCCAGGCTGAAATGAGTTTTCCGGAGCTCTCTGTGTAATAAAATTTATATAATGCTGTTATACACTGTGTGCACATTTGATTTCCTCAGGGAGAGGGAGACATGTCTTTTATTGTTTGTTACACTGATTCAGGTGCATTTTTAATCAGTCCACTCCAAGCACTTGCAGCATTTTACACGGACATGACTTTTGGACCATAATTATCTCATTTGCATTCGGTCTCGGCCTGTAAAAAAAAAAAGACAGATTGAATCCTTTGCAATTTGCTTCTCTCTGCTCATCTTGTCCTGAATAGGCAGCAAATCTTTGTCCAATCAGAATTTAAATTAGCTTCTTAAACAAAACGCTATCAAAACTTTGGCTGCATATAAAGCTTATAAGAGGTATTAGCAGAGGAATTTGTCAAGGGCAATCAAAAAGCAATTTATAGTTTATTTTCTGTCTTTATTTATGTTTTCTTTAATTTGAGTGGAAACAAATGCCTCTGTCTTGTATTTTAATATATAAGAATAAATATAAAATTGCATATGTTTATCTTCGTGGAATAGCAGAAATGATGCAGTAAATTACATGTTATCTCACTCAATTGACTATCCTTGCAACTTTTAATAACTTTATTTACACATCATATCCAACAGCTCTGTATAAGTGCAGCTTAATTCCCTGCAGAAAAGCACAAGGAGGTCGACTTCTTTTCATGAGCCATCTCTGTTTATGGGAATAAAGACAACAATGCCTGGAATTGAAGAGTGTGACAGAATATACACCTCTGAGAAGCAGATATTTGTGCTGTGTACTGAAGCGTTATTAGAAGAAGAAGAAAGATGAAGACATACTTTATTAGTCCCTCATGGGGAAATTCAATTCTTTACACTCAGTAGTCGAAACATGTTACACACACACAGGCTGAAATACACATGTACAGGTCCTACGATCATGCATTAATGGAGAGATGGCAGAGGGATGCCTTTCTGCTCCTGAAGAATAATAATAATAATGATAATAACAATGTATCAAATTTTTATAGCGCTTTTCAAAAAGACTCAAAGATGCTTTATTGAACTGAACTGAATTTGAATTTTATTTCGAACATGTATGCAAAGAAATTCACATGCAAAGAAAAAAAAAAGAAATGAAGTAATTATACACATTCGAAAAGGAGTAGGAAGAAGTAAATACTTTTTGAGTTCCTACCCCTCGTTACTGTTCCTCATGGGTCTTCTAAAAATTTAATTCTGCTATTGATGCAAATATATTATACATATGTTTATCTACATATACACAACAAACATATATAATATATAATTAATTCACATATATATACATACACACATACATACATATACACACACCCATATATATATGCATACATACATACACACATACATATATATACACATACACATATGTATCTAACACATAAGTATCAAAATAGACATAATATACATATACTACATAAACATCTATGGAAATATAATTCGCACCTATGCACACACACACATACAAACAAACTTACATGCATATACATAATAAGTAACTGCCCGTACAAATATTTGATCTATATCCAATATCCATACACTTTATAGCAAAATACTAAATCAACATAATTTTTTATGGTTTATTTATTTATTTACCCCATTGTTCTCATTGATCACACACTTCCTCTTCCATATACTTGTTTATAAACAGTTTTTTGTACCTCTTTTTAAACAGATTTATGTTTGTACTTTGTTTTATCTCCATGTCCAAATTGTTCCATAAAGTCACCCCACAGCTCGATATACAGAAGCTTTTCATTGTTGTTCGAACCTTTTGTTTTTTAAAATTTAGGTTTCCTCTTAGATTATACCCTCCCTCCCTTTCTGTAAACACTTCCTGAATTGTATTTGGCAGTAGATTATTCCTTGCTTTATACATTACTAGTGCTGTTTTAAATTTGACCAAATCTATAAATTTCAACATGCCTGATTTTATAAACAAAGGGTTTGTGTGATCTCTTTATCCGGTCTTGTTTATTGCTCTTATTGCTCTTTTCTGTATTGTGCATATTGGCTGTAGAGTGCTTGTATAGTTGTTTCCCCAGACCTCCACACAGTATGATAAATATGGTAAAAACAGTGAACAGTATAGGGTATGTAATGACTTGTGATCCAGAATGTGTCTTGTTTTACTCATAATTGCAGTACACTTTGCCAGTTTTGATCGTATGTGGTTTGTGTGAGATTTCCAGCTTATTTTATGGTCCAGGATCACACCAAGAAATTTTGCTTCATCAGCTTTTTCTATTTTTATGTTATCTATCATCAGCTCCATATTGCAATCAGGATCATATCTGCCAAACAGCATAATTTTAGTTTTGCTTAGATTTAATGATAATTTCTCTCTGTCAAACCATAATTTTAGTTTATTCATTTCTGTTGTGATGGTGGACAAAATCTGCTGCAAATTCTCACCTGAACAAAAAATGTTGGTGTCATCTGTGAATAAAACAACTTTTAGTGATTGTGATACTCTGCAGATGTCATTGATATATAATATGAATAACTTCAGTCCCAATACTGACCCCTGTGGTACCCCGCATGTGATGTCCATCAATTCTGATTTAAGTTATCCCATTTGCACAAACTGCTGCCTGTCTCTTAAATAACTTTCCATCCAATTCAGCCCAACCCCCCCTATTCCATACCTTTCCAGTTTATTTACAGAGGATAAGAACAAAACAGAAAACCTATGAGTGGTTAGGGGTCGTATGCATTTGTGAACAGGTAAGTTTTGAGTGATTGTTTGAATGACAGCAGAGAGTCTGAGTTTCTGATGAGGAGGGGGATTGAGTTCCAGAGGGTGGGGGCAGCGATGGCGAAAGATCGCTCCCCCAAGGTCCGGTGCTTGGATTTGATGCTAGGCTTGAGGAGGTTGGAGTCGGCGGAGCGGAGGCTGCGGGAGGGGCGGTGGGGCTGAAGGAGGACTGTGAGGTATGGAGGGGCCAGGTTATGGAGGGCTTTGTATGTGATGAGCAAGACTTTGGAGAGGATGCCCTGTTTTATGGGGAGCCAGTGGAGCTGTTGGAGGACAGGAGTGATATGGTCTCTGGAGCGGGTGTGAGTGAGGAGGAAGGCGGCGGAGTTCTGGATGTATTGCATTTTTTGTAAATCACTTCAGTCAGTGAAGTGACGGATGTGGAGTTTTAATGAGAGAGTGGGGTCAAAGATAAGTCCAAGGTTTCTGATTTGCGGAGAGGGGGTGACTGTGTGGTTGTCAATGGTGAGGGAGAAGTTCTGAGTGGAGGAGAGGAGGGATTTGGGGCCGATGATCATGATTTCAGATTTATCACAGCTGAGTTTTAGGAAGTTTGAGGTCATCCAGAGTTTTATTTCAGAGAGGCAGCTGGTGATACAGTTGTGTGAAGTCCATGTTTGCGTATGATGTGTCCAAGGGGAAGCATGTACAGGATGAACAGAAGGGGACCAAGCACTGAACCCTGGGGTACTCCATGAGTAGCAGGGATGGTGTGGGATGAGCAGTTGTTGATGGAGACGTAGTGAGATCTGTTGGAGAGGTAGGAGTTGAACCAGGACAGGGCTGAACCAGAGATGCCAATAGACTGAAGGCGGTGGAGGAGGATGGAATGGTTGATGGTGTCAAAGGCTGTGGAGAGGTCAAAGAGGATGAGTATGGTGAGGGAACCAGAGTCAGATGCAAGCAGGAGGTCATTTGTGACTTTTATGAGTGCGGTTTCGGTACTGTGGTGGGTTCTGAAGCCAGATTGAAAGGTCTCATGGAGCTGGTTGGAGTGGAGGTGTTGTTGAAGTTGTGTGGCGACAGAGCGTTCCAGAACTTTTGACAGAAAGGGGAGGTTGGAAATGGAGTGAAATTTGTTGGGGTCTCCAGGGTATAATCTGGGTTTTTTAATTATGGGTGTGAAAGCAGGGGGGACAGTTCCAGAGGTGAGAGATGAGTTGATGATGTCCATGATGAGCAGACTGAGACAGAGGAGGCAGGCTTTGACAAGTGCTGATGGAATAGGGTCCAGGGAGCAGGTGATAAGGTTGATGTTTCTGAAAATGTTGTGGGTTCTGATCCGGTAATAGGTGACAGAGAGGTGAGAGTGTTATGTGGTATGGCAGAGGAGGAAGGTGGTGGGTCCAGACAGGAGGTTGTGATTGTGGAAAGTTCTTGGTGGATCTTGTCAATTTTGGATTTGAAGAAGTTAATGAATTTATTGCATTTCCGAGCAGTTTTAGGGTTCAGTGCCTTGCTCAAAGGCACATCGGCAGTGGCCAGGAAGTAAGCTGGCACCTCTCTGGCTACCAAAGTAACTTCCAAACATGGTTCAGTTGGGACTTGAACCGGTCACCCTTCAGTCCTCAGCCCAAGCCCTCCTGGACTGAGCTACTGCCACTTGTTATCATAGTTTTGAAACCTTGTTGTTGAGATGTAAGTGAATTAATGAGCCAGAAGGACGGTGTATTTAAACCAGGGATGGGCAATTTCTGTTAATAAGAGGGCCACATTAATTTTTTAATTACTGCTTGAGGGACAGATTTTTCTAATTTTCGGGATGTTCTTAACCTAAAATATACAATATCTTATTATTAAACTAAAGGGGAAAAAAACATTCACAGGAAGCTGCTGTACTGTCCTTTATGATTTGAGACTCAAATGCAACTAGTTACACTTAAACTAATAAGTTAGTACAGAACTGAAGTCTGTTCAAGATAGATTTTATATGACAATCTTATTTACTTGTCATTAAAGAACACTTTCCATAAGTCTTTACTTTAACTTTTACAGATGCATTCATAATGCTGAAAAGGCAGCTCAACAGAAACCTGACAGTCAATGTTGTCCTGGCGGAATTTGTCACATTTTCTTGTAGAATACACATTTTTTAACTGACAGACTGAAGAAAAGAGGGCTTTCAGAGGGGACATAGAGGCCCTGTTCACATGGAGATGACATTGAAAACGTTCTCTGTAAAGACGGCATCGTTTCAGTAAATTTGTCCGTCCACATGAAAACACTGTAGTACATAGGCCAGGCCTGTAAGTGGTGCTGTTCTCCGTGTCCTCTTGTTCATGGTGGTCGTAGAGAGGCAGAAGATTTTGCTGTTGAAGCCAAAACAAGCTCAGAAGCTTCTGCGGGACGAGTGTGATACCCGTTTCCGGCATCATTCCTGAAACTATCATTCTTCATTGTTCACATATTAATGCAAGGCTGGCTTGTTCCGATTTATCCACTCTGGGATGTGTTTTTGAGTTTTAGGGGGCTTCAAACACAGTTTCTGTGTGGACGAAACGCTTACATGGTAAAAAAAACTTGTGTGGATAAACCTGAATTCAACTCTGTGTGGACTCCTTGCTCCTGTGCACCTTTGGGATGATCCTCAACACGGCATTACGGGACCAACTCTAGTTCAACCAAGGAGAGAGGAGAGAGGGGACGGCAAGTAGAGGACATGACATGGGAAGTGCCCCAGGAAGAACACCTAAAGAAGACCTGTTCCTCACTCTTGCTTCGCTGTGGAAACATAGGCTTTCTTTCAGGGGAAAAGGGGACTTTGCTGTGATGTTCATTTAAAGCAACACTTAAGAACTTTCAGTTTTCGTTGATTATGGCGGCTCCGGTGGACAAAGGCAGTAGTGTTTTGCCTGAAGGAAGACCACATATCCCATGAGGCCCAGCGCGTAGCGCCGTAAAATCCTGATCTCCCGGTCGCCTGCAGTTGGACTGAACTACATTTCTGTTTCCAGCGGCTGTGTGAAGGATGAACTAATCTAATTATGGCTAAACAATATCATATGACGATGTTGAAAATAAACGTGTAACTTTGTTTTGTACCGTATTCCCCCACCGCCCCTTACCTGACTCGTCAGCAATTGACGCGCTGACGAATTTTAGAGCCTTGAAACCGATAAATAAAACGCTAACGCTATTTCACAGTAAACACACGTACAGATCCCGGCAGGAGGAAGCTACTTACTGGAATTCAAATCAATAACTTCATGAGTCTCTTTCATCCTTGAGACTAGACAGTAACAACATAAGGGAACCTGTTTAACTTCTAACAACTTCATTCAAGACCAAAATGCTAATAAAAAAATATAACACATATAACAGCTTCTACTCATAGAGGGTCAAAGATACAGGCAGCAATGTTCATATGGGAGACCAGGGACAGTTTTTAGCACTAATGCAAAGAAAGACCACCATCTATTATTCTTACATCTGCTGTCTTCTTCTATAATGTAACCTGAGATTGTTCTCTACTATTGTTTTCAATTCTTTTAAAGCAGAAAGTCTTCTAATTGGATCTGGACAACTTTAACTGTCTCAACAATATATTTCACAGGAAGAAATTATTCAGCTTTTATGACTCAAAATGTACACAACATGATATATGATAAGAATATGTGAGGCTCATATTTTCAATATACTTTTCAAATCATTAAAAACTCACACACTGGGTTTTATCTAATTTAAATAATCATTATTTTGCAGCTGAAAGCCCACAAAGCCAACCAGTAAATGATACTTGATATGTGGGTAAAGATATGAAAAACACCTTTGATTTAAAAAAATGAAACAAAAAAAGGAAAGCATAAAGAAATAAAATATTCAACCCTTCATTGCAAAATCTGAGTCTTTAATATTTTCTTCAAGCCAAAATTGATGTATGAAACCTATTATGATTGTATCTTATGGTTTATATTATATCATTTAAGTTTGGGTTGAGAGCAAACTTCTTATTTGGGTCCCGAGTTGAAAATGTTTGGGAACCTCTGCTCTACAGCGAACACCAGAGTGGCATCACCTCCTTAATTGATTTAATTTTTGACACTGACTGATCTGTTGTATTTGACATGGTAAGAATAAAAAGCAGGCCTGTAGGAACACAGAGAGCTAAATCAAGTTGTACTCGCTCAGACCACAGAAACTCTCCACCTCCTGTTTGATCCCTCGCCCCGTGCTGCCTCCTTCCCGTCTCTCTTTAATTGTGGTGACCCTAATTGATTTAGAATAATCCCACTCTCACCCTCCAACATTTGCTCCACCCTCAGTCGCTCACACTTTGTCAGGCTGTCGGCCGCAGAACAACCTGTCCTCTAATTATTTCATATTTTTCTTCTCTTTAATGAAAATGACGATTCTGGACAAAAGGAGGAAATTACATTTGAGCAGAGGAGCTCTCTCCCCCTCATCTCACCCGTCTCCCCCTTCTGCTTCTCCCCCATCACGTCCACGAAAAGCCTCTGATGGAACATCTGCAGAGATGGATTTAGCTTGGTTGATAATTTTCCTAATTAAACCACACATTATTTAATTATGAGCCAGGGTAGTTTAATTACTGACATTCTTCCTCTCCTCTCCCCTCCTCTCTCCCTCGTCTTGTCGATAAGGGTGAAGTTTAGAGAAGAGAAGCCCAGGAAGGACCCGCCTGTTGAAATAAGAGAATATCTCGGTAATGAATGTTGACCTGATGTCTTCACGGTACAGTCATGGCTGTCATCTTCTCTTCCCCCGCCTGATGTCTTCATCAATGCTGAGTGAACACATTTATCTCAGAGAGTAAACCAAGCACTTGTTAAATAAATTCAGGAGACAAAGAGATTATCAATGAGCATAAGG
Source organism: Cetoscarus ocellatus (assembly GCA_037902135.1). Lineage (NCBI taxonomy): Eukaryota > Metazoa > Chordata > Actinopteri > Labriformes > Labridae > Cetoscarus > Cetoscarus ocellatus. The sequence continues at coordinate 75,212 of JBAMNC010000632.1, read as the reverse complement.
AAGAAGATTAGTGCAGACAAAAATAAATGAAAAAGGGTTTTCAGGTACTGGAATACGCACGTCTCTTTGCAGAGGTAACAAACCTGTCACCTGTTTGGGTTCAGAGGTCAGACAAGACGCAAACTAGTTAGACGTAACATTTCCGGCTTTAAAAGAAGTTTAGGCAGAAAAGAGAAAATGTTTTATGGAAATGGCAAAAGGAAAAGTCACAGGGCCCCCTGAGGCAATTGATGGGCTGGAAATGATATTAAACATTATATTTGAGGATTGGTATAAGTTTAAAGATTATTTCTGCATATCTGCTGTTTCAATCCAAAGGAATACATGTTACAACCTGGCTTTTGTCATAGCCTGAATTGAGGATCGTTTAATGATGTCTCAGGCAGCCCTAAGTGAAGACCTTTAGTTATTTAGCAAACATGGAGCAAAAACGTATTCTGTTTTGGTTACTTTATGATCTACAGTGCTTTACATATTTATAAGAGCTCCTGTCATAAGAATGACAAAATTTAAATATTTTAGAAATCTTTCAAAAACCTTGAACTAAAAATGTAATTGAATCTACTAAAACCCAAATTTGTTCAACGGGATTCAAATTCAGACTTTGACTTTTTCCAGACTCCTTTTTCTAGGTCAAATAGTTTCTACACAACTTTAAAGTTTGCTTTAGGAATGGCTTTGGATATGTAGTCTGGTCCTAGACTGCCTCTCTATTATTCTAGATTGCTCCTCTTGCTCAGTCCTGGACCGCTTCCCTAAAGGGGGAGAGAGAACAGAACTCTCCTGACAGCTCTGTACAACCGTGTCCTCTCTTCTTTTATTAATTGTCATACAGCAGAATGATTAGCACACAAATATGTCCTCCCTGAACCAGCACAACCTGTGTTTAGGGGAATGATTAACTCTGTACCCACAAACATCATTCAGCACGCACACGTGGGAAAACAGAGTGACAGGTCAAAGCACAACCTTCATACAGAAATGAAGTGACTGGTTAAAGCTTAAACTAGAAAGCAAGGAGCACAAACCTCTGCAAAGGTAGCTCACATATTGCTGTTACATCCATTGGCAATAGTTCCATGATAAAGTTATCATCATAATATGATTCATTGACCCTGAAAACCCACATTTATCACTCAGAATTATGTAGATATCATTTTTGGTTGGACAGTTATTGAGCAAAAACGTTCGTTCACTAATGGTGATTATCTGGATCACCACCAAAATCTGATCTTTTTAAGTTGGACCATTACCAACATCTCCTGAAAATTTCAGTAAAATAACAAAGGTAACAAAGTGACAGGTCAAAGTAAGAACATACAGATGAACAGAGTGAAAAACATGTTACAAACCCCAGTGTCCTGGGGCATTTCTATTACATTAATGATAATCCTATTCCAGAAGGATGCTAGGGGTCATTGTCTTGTTGCTATGTGACCCCTGAACCAATCAGATTTGGTCCAGAAGGGATTCAATGATGCACTAAGATGTTGTGGTAGATGTTCTTATTCATGATACCATTGATTTTTTTCACCTGGCACCAAAAACATTCCCCATCTTCTGCTGACATAAACATGTCAGACTGGAGACCTCAAACTTGGACTTGTCCGTCCAGAGTATCTTCCTCCAATCATCAACAGTCCCGTGTTTGTGCTCCATGGCAAATCAGAGGCATTTCTGACTTGGATAATGACTTCTTAGCAGCTACGCTTTCCTTTAAAGCCTTGATCTGTCAGCGGAGACTTCCTCCTTCATCCCTGAAGATCAACAGTGGTCCTCTTCTGTCTCCAGTACTCAGAATCTTGAGGTCTCTCACATCTACATCAGTTATCTTTTGTTTCCCGCCTTGACCACACTGTGAGGACAATTTGTCTTTGCCTATTTGTTGTACATGTTATCAACCAATTAGTTTAGTAGGTTGATGCCATACTCTTCATTTTATATACATATTTTTGATTGACTTTTTTTGTTTTATTAACATTATAAATATTTGTTATAACAATAAAACTGCACATTGTAGTGTCTTTCCTTCACTCCCTTTGTTTTCTTGATCTGTAATCATTGGCGGCGTCGATCCTCCAGCGCAATGACACAAATATCATCAGTCGAATATAATGGTAAGTCAGGGTCAAGGTAGAATTAATGACACCGAACTGTCAAGTAAGACATCCTGAACTTAGTTTGTTTTTAATTTTGTGAAGAGTTTAAACCTCTCTTAGTCTAACTTATAAAGTGATTAAAAAATGTGGCTGAGTGTCCAGCGCCTTAAAACTAAACATGTTTACAGCGATACGCTAACGTTTTTCTTTTCATGTCTTACCTCACTCCTGAGTCCATGACAAGCAGATAGGCACCATTCTTTCAACTGTGCGTGCAGTAACAAGAAAGAGACGGGCAGAGCTCGCCCACCGCTAATTAGTTTAGCTCAAACACTTGGAGTCAATGGGTAGTGTTAGCCTGCCTCTGCCTACCGTCATCAGATTAACTCTTCAGCAACTCTAAACGGTCCTGTGTGCTTGTAATGACTCGTTTTTTTATCTCTTTATGTTATGTTATCGATTTTTTGTCTAAGATCAGCACCTAACCTCATTTTCAAAAGAAATACATACAAAACTAAACCGCAGGACGCATGTGCAAACCACCGTGGAAGTGCTTGTAAGTAGGTCAACAAGCACTTTCACTTTGGCCGTCTCTTCCTTGTTACTGCACGCACAGTCGAAGGAATGGTGTCCATCTTCTTGTCATGGAGGCAAGACACAAAAAGAAAAAAAGTTGGCGTATCCCTTTAAGTTTGTTCAAACTCTAGTCAAAGTTATTTACACAGTGTAGCTTCACTTCAGCTGATTCCTCTCTGACCAGGACCTGTTCAGACATCAATCTGCTGTTGGGGAAAAATTCACTGAAACTAAGTCACATAACCTAATTTCTTAAAAACATGAAAGCAGGCCTTTGTCAAAATGTCAGTGAGCAGTCTGAGGGTTTGGATCACTGCGTACATGAACAGAAAATATCAATAAGTTTGTTCTTCTTGTGCCAGACATAGCCTTACAGACTACAGCTCTGGGTAATTTCAGCAGAGCTAAGCTCTCCAGAATCTGAGGAGAGGGTTTGGAGAGGACTGTTTTAAAGACTGGACAACTCAATCAAGATTTATAGTGACGTCTCTATATGGTATACAGACTTTGAAATAGTGTTGTGATGTTATCACTTTTCTCAACTCTTTTCCCAAATTTATGTAGCACTTTTTTTTGCAGAACTTGTTCATCTGTTGAAGTGTGCAGTACTGTTTGTTTTTCTTTTGTTATTCTGCATTTTCATTTCCACGTGGATTATTGCTTCTTTTTTTTCTTGTGTCATTAAAGTCAGTGTCCTCCAACTTACATTCTGTCACAAAGATCTGTTTCATATGATTCTTAGGACAGGGGTTCGGGTGCTTTTTTCTAATATTTGAACATATTCCAGCAATCATCAAAATCGAATATATGAACATAACGCAGTAAAAACAAGTCACAACAAGCACACAGGACGGTTTCGAGTTGCTGAGGAATTTATCTGATGACTGTAGGCAGAGGCAGGCTAATACTACCCATTTACTACCAGTGTTTGAGCTAAGCTAATTGGCGGTGGGCGAGCTCTGTCCGTTTCTTCCTTGTTGTTGCACACACAGGCAAAAGAATGGTGTCAATCTGCCTGTCATGGACTCAGGACTGAGGCAAGACATGGAAAAAAAAAATGTTGGCGTATCCCTTTAAGTCCACGGGACCACCAGCACCCCCAAGAAGTCACACTTACATTGTTTACTTATATCTCTGTAACTGAAAGATCATTAAGGAGACAACAGATTTATAAAACTTGCTCTTTTTTCAATCTGTAAAAAAAATCTGCGGTCATATTTTTACCTTTCAAGTTTATTTATTATGGCCTTGAAATGCAGTGTTGCAGAAACATTGTCTGGTCCACTGGGATAACTTGGTATTTTGGGACTTAAAACACAAACATACAACAAAGTCAAAAGGAAATAATACATACACTATGTACATCAAACAACTGGACATGTCCATCAAATATATCAGAAACATAAGTAAATGCACATGTACTGTATGTCAACACAACAAATCAGTTGTAGAAGCAACAGAATCAAGCAGAAAGCTTTTCTGGTCCTGCCCCTTCCTTAAAAGATCAGATCACAGTATAGAAACCAACTTCTCTACAAAAGGGATATTTTCATTTCACTTCCATCAAGTTTTGTTGAGAGTTATTTTTACAAAGTGGCTCACGTTCTGTCCTTTAGACCCACAGTGCTCAAGTGGTCTGGCTTCGGGACCAACCATCACCCCTTAATGATGAGCTCCGACCCAAATCGAGGAAAATTTTCACCTTCTCAAATTTATTTGATAAAAGGATGCTGCACTTCGAGCCTGAGAAAGTACAAAAAATCAGTCTGCCAAGACGAAAAATTAAGTTTAATGAAAAACCAAAATGACCTGCATGCGGCAATGATAGAGAAGGAAATATTCCCTTTTACACTCGATTATCTGCATTTTAATTAAAACCAAAAGGTGCTTCATGGGTTATCTTATTAATAGTATTTAATCAGTTGCACTAAATAAGCCATTGATCATGAGGCTGTTACACAAAACAAGTGCACATGGACAAAAACTAAAACTAAATTAACTAACGTTGTCGTCAACAAATAAAAACTAGACGAAGATGTTTGTCAGAGACTTAATCCAATCAGACCTAATTTCATCATGTAGAAAATGGGGAAAAGTTAGGAATATATCCAATCACAGCTACTTTGGTTGTCTGGAAAGGTTGGATGAGTTAAGAGGGACATCCAATCACAACTGCCTTAGCTTCGTGGTGGCGGGATCCAAGTGTAAAACATGACTTCAGAAATTCAAGGAAACATAAAAATGCCTTACCCCTCCACACTCCATATTTTACTGGACTAAATTTACAGTAGATGTTGTGAAATTTCATCAACCAAAAGTAGACTAAAATTAAAACAATTTAAATCACTAAACTATGACTAAAACTATAAGACATTTTAGGCAAAAGACTAAAACTAAATTAAAAAGTGCTGTCAAAATTAACACTGGGCCACAAACATTCACACTCACACTCATACCTAAGGGGATTTGGAGTCACCTATCAATCTAATGAGCATGTTTTTGGTCTGTGGGAGGAAGCTGGAGTGCCCGGAGAGAACCCACAAATGCACAGGGAGAACATGCAAACTCCACTCAAAGAAAGCCCCTGACTGACACGGGGTTAAAACCAGCGACCTTTGGCACATGCATTACCTGCTGTGCCACCATGCTGCCGATCTTTAACAATAATCTAAGGATAATATTGTTTTCAGGATGTTTTCTTCCCACAGTAATCCTGAGATGAAATCTGATGCTGTGACAGCACCCCCATGAAACAGAGTTAATGCAAAATATGGAGGCTTTCATACAAAATAAGACCCTGTAAATATAAATGTGAAAATACAAAATTCTAAACCAGCAGAGACTTTAATGCTCTTAAAATAACTCCTGGGATTTTCACTGAAACCAAACAGCACCTCCATTAACTCTGAACCCTGATATTTGAAAACCGGACCTGCCACTTTCCACTCCCTCCCCCTCAGTACCTCACAGTGTGCAGCTCCACTACACCACAGTGGCTTCAGGGCTTCATATGAAGGAGCCGTGACGATCTCAGCTCCCACACGTACATCCTCTTTCTACAGAGAAGTATCCCATCCTCCTGCAGCACGCAGAGATCTAAAGTTAATTAAACTGCCAGTCCCTGAGTGGAGCGTGACAGGCAGAGAAGACTTGATTACAAACAGAGGAGCGCAGGGTGGAAGGGCGGGTGAATCCGTCTGCCTGGTGTCATTCATGTGTGCATTTCTGTAAAAGCATCACCTCAGTTAGCCTCAAAGAGGGGTCATGAAGCCTTTTCAACTGTATGTGGAAAGACGGAAGAGGGTAGCAGTCGTCCATCCATCATGAATTAAACAGAAAAGGACTGTGAGAGAAAGATAAACATTCACTGGCCACTCTATTAGGTACACCTGGCTTTTCACAGACCTTCAAATAAAGACAAGAACACATTTTGAAGGTTGCCAGTAAACATCTTACGGTGTCCTACGTGATTCAGATTACCAAAGGTTAAACCAAACAGGATGAAAAATTGTGTTAGACAAGTCAATGCACAAATTAATGTCAGAAAATAATCCTTATGGTGGCTGAAATTTCAACTTTGTCCATCCTGAACTCTTTTAAAGAAGGTTTTCTTCAGGACAGAGAGCATCCTCATCCCCATCACACTGGAGGGACACAAAGGTTCATCTGTCCACATCAAATCCTGGGGTTGTGAACACATAATTGCTTAGGCAACAACTTTTAAGGTCTTTTAGGAATCAGCTGGCCTTGAGTTGGAGTCTGTAGGGTTGTCCTGTGAGTGAGTAACCAAGAAGGAATGTGCCCAAACTTCATCCTCTGTACAAAAGTCCTGTTTGGGACAGGTCGTTGCACATTTCTACCACAGCTGTTGTTATTTGGTTGATGTGTCCATCTGCAGAGATGTAATAAAGACCAGAATGCTTCTCTCCTGGATGGCTGTCAGACTCATGATTTTTCTCCTGCTTTGAGAAGTAATTTCCACAACAGTCCTGCATGAGTTAATAATACAATTACAGATCAAAATCCCCATTTGCCTGTGAAGGTGATCATGTTCCCTCTTTTTCGAGGTCAGGTGCTCTACAAGAGGCCTGAGACTTGTCTTAGATGTTTGTAGGACTGTGTCCTTCAGCCACAAGAACTTCTGTGGTCTTCACGCCCCATAATTTCTCCAGCTAACTATGAGGAAAACTATGTCTAGTATTACACCAGCAAGGACAACATCTATGATAACAAGGTCCACGTCAGCTGCTGGGAAACCAGGACAATCTGACGACAAATGGGCTGCTAGAAGGAGGCAAACATGGACGAGAGCAGGGAAAATAAACGAAGATAGATAGATAGATAGATAGATAGATAGATAGATAGATAGATAGATAGATAGATAGATAGAGCTTCAGAATGAAAAAAAGAAGAAATGAGAGTGAGGGACAAAAAATTGAGTGAAGTATCCATCATAAGATGTGTACTCTGTGGTCTGTGGGGTGTCGATGGCGCAGCTAGATAGTGCGCTTGGTCGGTAATCGAGGGGTTGCAGGTTAAAGCCCAGCTCCGGGCGACACATGGTGATGTGTCCTTGGGCAACACACTTAATCCCAAGTTGCTCCCACTGCTGCATCAGTGGTGTATAAATGGGCATGAAAGGGCGTGAATGTGTTAGCTGATACTGATGGATAACTAACATAGAAACTCTGAACCATCAGTGAGTGAATGCAAGAGCAAATGGGTGTGAATGGGTAAGTGTGTCCTGTGGTGTAAAGCAGCTTTCAGTAGTCAAAAGTCTAGAAAAGCGCTATATAAGCTCATTTACCATTTACCATAAAAGGAATGGACACAGACAAAGGATAGGCTAAGGCTTCAGCCTACACCTTTTTCAGTCTTGTTCTGTTATTTGATTGTTATTTTGTGGATTGTTTGGGGTTAATGTGGGAAAAGCACTAACTTAACACTTGTTGGCTTTACAATAATGTTTGTAAGTGAGATTTCATGCTTAGAGTGCCCGAAATAAACTAAACTAAGCTAAACAACAACAATGCTCCTGTCAGCCATGGTGCTTTCTAGGTGCCACAGGGCTCAAAGTGTGTTAAGAAAATATCTTTAGTCTCGCACCATCACAGACCAGCAGCAGCCTGAACCACTGATATTAGGCAGAATGGATGCATGCTTTCATGTTTGAGTCAATTCTGACCCTGAGTGCTGCAGCAGAAATCCAGACGCATAAGACAAGGCAACATTTTTCTTATCTATTGTTGTCAAAGTTTGTTGAGCCTGTGCACATTGTAGCCTCAGTTTCCTGTTCTTAGCTGACAGGAGAGGTCCCTGATGAGCTCCTCTGCTGCTGTAGCTCATCTGCTTCATGATCTGATGTGTTGTGCATCCAGAGATGACCTTAAGCATACCTTGGTTGTAATAATAAGTGGGTATTTGAGTTCCTGTACCACTCTGGCCATTCTTCTCTGATATTTTCACTCAGATAAACTGCCGCTCACTTCTCTGTGAGCTCTGAAGATGGTTTTATATGAAAATCCCAGTGGATCCACTAAGACCAGTCTGTCGAGCACCACCAACCATGCCACTTTCACAGTCTCTTACATTACATTTCTTCTCCCTTCTGATTCTGACTTTGAGCCTCAGCAGGTTGTCTTGATCATGGCTACATGACTAAATGCACTGAGTTGCAACAATGTGATTAGTTAATCAGACTAACAGTTGAACAGGACTAACCTAATAAAGTAGTGTGAGGAGTCTAAAGACCGAGCCCTTTGAGTCCTCTCTGATGACAAATGTTATGGGTCAAAAAAGACTACAGCAGTGATATTTGGGTCAAAACCCACTGGAACTAGCAGAGCATCAGAGCCTCGAACTGCTGAGAGGCAAGAATTATACCTGTTTTTTTCTGTTCGTTTTGTTTAATGAAGCAAATTAAACATGAAGTCCCACAGTTAAATAATATGGGCTCATTTTAGGTTTACCACCGCTGTAACTCTTAGGATTTGAGGACACCCTGAAGGTTTAAAAGGCCAATGAGTTTCCATCCGAGTAGTTTCAAGTTTGATTTAATGAATGATCTTTAATTCTCCTTTAATGTTGTTTATGTGTTAAAACTTAATCAGTCCTTCTTGATCAAATTATCTCAATTTTTCACTGTTCTTTTAGTATCAGACTGATTCTGCCTCCCCTCATGCCCTAAAGTTTGTGCAGCATCAATCAATCAGTCAATCAATCAATCTCTGTTTGTACAGATCCAGTTCATAACCAGTCGTATCTCAAGGCACTTTGTAACAGAGCAGGCTGAAGGCAAACTCTTCATTTTATAGATACAGATATGCACATATATGCATATACATATATATATCCAGAGATGTATCCATCAAGGCAGAGACAAAGGGATGAAAATAAGAATTCATGATTGCAACAAACCCATGGACGCCCAGATCATAAATCTGTCCTCATCACATTTGTCTCTGCTGAATATAGATTTATTTGAGGTTAGCCCCTTGTGATGTGGCATCTGGTTTCCAAGAGGGTCCTCATGTCTATAGGGCTGTAAAGGTATTTATTATGGAAGTATAATCAATACAACCATGAATAGAGAAGTCATTCCAAAATTAACATTAACATCTATAATGATTATAAACTGGAGAGGACTGATGTTGATTGATATATGAGCATCTAGCTGAACTGCCATTAAATTGAGTTTAACTGGTCTAAAAGTATAAATGTATGTTAAATGATGTCATTTCTGTTGATGGTTGATGCAGGATAGAGCACGTGGAGTGGAGCAGGTCCACAGCAGCAGGTCATCCATGGTTGCTTGCCACAGTCACACTAAAATATGTGTGCTGTTTGCAGGAAGTACCAAGTATTTAATTTAGATGATCTCTCTGAAGTTAATATCAGGAACTGTAATGATAATGGATTTGAGCTAAAGGAAAGGCCAAATACTTGCAGCTGTAGTGACTGAAGCTTTGTAAGTCCACAGCATCAGTCCGTCTACACCAACGATCCCAGGCTGCCTACAAGACAAGAACCAGAGACGAGTACAGGAGCAAACAAGAAGAGGCAAAGAGAGATATAGAGAGGATGGAGAGAGAGTGTTAGAGAGACAGAGAGGGAGGAGCTCAGTGTGCCAAACCCCCCAGCAGTCTAAGTCTGTTGCAGCTTAACTATGAGCTGGTCCCTAACTGAAAGCTTTATCAAAGAGGAATGTTTTAAGTCTAGCCTTAAAGGTAGAGAGGGTGTCTGCCTCCTGAACCATGGTCAGTAAATGGTTCCAGAGAAGAGGAGCCTGATAACTGAGCTTTGTGTACTTATTGAGCTCTACCTCCCATACTACTTCAAGAGACTGATGGTACAACGAGCAGGCCAGAATTTTGGGAGTGTAATGTTCTAGAGGGGTTGTACGGCACTACAGGCTCTTTTGAGATAAATTGGTGCCTGTCCGCTGAGAGCTTTGTAGGTGAGAAGAAGAATCTTGAATCCTATTCTATATTTAATGTGAAGCCAGCGCAGAGAAGCTCATACAGGAGTAATGTGGTCTCTTCTCCTAGTTCTAGTCAGTACACGTGCTGCAGCATTTCGAACCAGCTGAAGAGTGTTATAATGGCATTTGAACTGACACAAATGCTTATAACTGTGATTATAGAGGAGTTTCAAATGTTTTTATCATTTTTATGATTCATTAAAAAGAGGGGCCTCTTAGAAAGCGTGACAGAAAATGGTGGTGATTTAGTGAAGGCAACACTCTGAAGGGTGTTGTTTAAATGAGGTCGATGCAAAGCATTGTGGGTCACATTTTTCCTTTGGTGAAGCACTGCCCAGTTATTCTCTGCTAAAGGAGACCATAAAATAAACACTGAAGCTTTCTTTTTCTTCTCTTCTCATGACTGACACCAAAATACTTCCAGGTCATTTCCCTCAGTTAGAGACCCTCCTCCTCTTCACTGAACCCCTGATAAAAAACCTCTTAAACCTGCACTGTCCTTTCATTAGCCTTCTCATTAGTTTCTAATAGTCCTTTTTTTAATCAGCCATGAACAATTACCCCCTCTCACACTGATAAGACTTTAGACCTTCTGCTTTGACCTTTGACCCCTCTGAGGTGGGGGGCTTTGTGAAGCAGTGGGGGTGTAAAAAAATCAATGCTGATAAAAGAAATGAGTAAAACACAGCAAACACATAACAGCAGTCCATCAAAATGTCGCAGCAGAAACAATGGAAGTGGGACTGTGTCCATCGCACATATTGACAAATGCAGCGGGTCGGGACGATAACGTGATAGTGCAGCCGCGGTATTGGCGGGGGGACGTTCTCTGGTGTCTCGTTCAGAAACTGTTTTTCCAAAGGCTTTCTCTCCCACACAGGGCGAGCTGAGGAGGGAAATCTGCGAGAGCACCACGCAGGCAACAGGGAATATCACTTTACCCACCCAAATGTGATCTGCTTTTGTTGAAATGAAATCAGGGTGATCGCTCTATTTCTCAGCATAAATGGATGATTCCTCGCAGTGTTGGAGCTCAGAGGAGTCTACAGCCTCAGTCTGTCACTCCTCGGTGCTTTCGCTCTCTAACATGATAGAAACAAGACTCGTCGCTGAGACTCTCTGCCTCCATTTATTAGGAAAAACCATGAGGACTAAAGTTCCCTGGAGGCCATGAATATTTAAAGTGAAGATAGGAAACTACTCATTACTGTCTTCTGAGAATATAAACTTAATCAAACAAGGCTAATGTTAGCCGCAGGGCTGCTGTGATTATTAACAAAAGGGTTTTTTTAATCTCAGGTGAATATCATGTATTCATCGTCTGCAGGAGAAAAAGAGAACATACCAATATATTTAATTTACAGCCTAGCAGCATATGATTTGTCTGAAACATATGCTAAATGCCTAATCATAAGGGTGGGCGATAGTATCAATACGTTATAGTAAACTGTACCAAAAGGTATTTTGTTGAAAATAGTGCAGCCTCCTAAGTGCTGCATCTGAAGCACAAATTTGTAATCTTGAAGTTTATGTGGTCTTTGTTGAGTTAGATAGAGCTGTTGAAGAAAGAAAGAAATCAATCACTTTATATCAGTGATGTGCGATACCGCTGATTTCCTTTCCAATCTGATGGTTTGAATGGGTAGATGAGACCTGTGGTGTAAATGTCACATACATTTACTCAAAAATTAACCTCTTAACACAAACCTGTAACCAACATAAGATAATGCAGGGTAAATTATAAATCAGAAGAAACTAAACTCGAACAATAAATAACAATATATAATAAAACTAAAATAAAAATAAAGTTTATCTGGAACTAACCGACTCACGTCACGTATTTCTCCATGCAGCGATGCCGGATAAACTTTATTTTTAAGTTAATATCTAAAAAAAAATCTAGGTAGCGTACTCTGTTCTATTATTATTTTTTTATGGGAGTTCTTGTAGGCGGAGAAAATACCCTTTGTACTTGGTACAATACTTCCCTGTTTGCGGCTGGTTCTGCGTCACAAACCTCAACAGACTGTGGCTTACTGAGGGAGAGGAGAGAACTTTCTACTGCATCTAATGTAGTTAGTTGCAATATGGAGCTCATACAACCCCACTTAAAAAAAAAACTGAACTATCCCTTTAAGTCTATTCTCCATTTACAATTTTTCTATCAACAAAAATTACATTTGAGGAAAAGTCCTTTCATGCAGTAGTTTGTCCTCATCATTTAATAATGGCAAAGTCATTTCAGGTCCAAGGGTGATTTTTAGAAAATATCTTATCTGCAGACAACAGAAAAAAAATTTTCTCGACACATCCACGATGCTTTCACAGCATTTCCCTCCATGCTTCGAAGGTGTAGAGGTTCATTTAGTTACCATCTTAATAGGAGGCTTTCAGCCAACTGTGTTCCTTAGAGCAGCACTAAGTAAGATTCCGGCTTTTTAGCTCTCTAGTGGCCTCTATGGTCGTTGAGTGTAACTGCGCGGTCGTAAAACAGACCGCCTCACACCAACGTGCATTTGTTGACATACAAAGGGAGAAGAAGCGAGCCGACAGGACATCCCGAGAGACAAATAAACCACGTGGACTGATAAAGTACAGTCTGATCATGTTTCTATTTGAATAAATCATCATGTACTTACAAGTCCAATAGTAGTAGGACTAAATTAGCATCGGTCGGACATCCTGCCTCAACTTTCAGCTCATGCCAACAAGTGAACGCCGGGCCAATGTTTATCCCTGTTCGGGCACTTAACTTGTTACTCTCCAGCTTTCTTTTTTTCTGTCTCCTCCGATAAACATTTCTTTTCTTCAGGTTTTTTGCTGCTTCCGCCATGATAACAACACTACATGTAGCTTTCTTCTTCTTCTTCTTGTTTAAACGGCGGGTGGCATCCAACGTCAGAGAAGCATTACCGCCACTTTTTTATGCAGGAGTGTGAGCCAGAGGTCCCTATTTCCATTAGGAAAATAAGTGCATATTTACTTTAAACTAAATTCTGTTCATTTAATCTGTTTTAAAAATTCATAAACTGCTTAATATTCTCCTTTTCCCAACGTTTTTATGTTTCACCTCGAGGGGGAAGTGACGTATGCCGTAAAGCAGTCAAATGAGTAAAAATTTGTAGGTTTTTAGTGTGGAAGTGTTCCTACCATCCACATCGAAGTTACTTAGTGCCAGTGAAGGTGATATAGACCCCCTCAGACCATGACAGAGGTGTCATTCAACCTGTTGTAAGGTGATGTATCATCACAATGACTCTAGAAATATTAGGGTGGAAAAACTACGTAGTGTTGGTTTAATGTCATTGTTAAGCAGCTGTTAAAAACAAAGTGAGTGTATGTTAATGTCTTTATTTGGGGTTTTAAAATCAAGCCCATGGCTCCCCCTGATCCTACCTTTATGTTAGTGATATAACAGACTGTAGTATAAGAAAATGGGACAGCTGCTTCAGGGCATGAAAGCGATCACTACAGCCGAGCCTTCACCCCTCAGCTCATGGTGCAGGTCAAAAAAGGGTGCTGTGATGAGCATTTCTCTTCTGTAAAACGTATTTCCAGCTCTGCCAACCCTGTCTTTTTCTAAATTCTTAGATAATTCAAAGTGCTATGTGCCAGCCTCCATTAGATTTAATTTATACAGTTATAAAGAGGAGGCGAGAAATATGATATTGATTTTCATCATTGAGATGCGGCTCTGGAGTCGACTTTATAAAACAGTTTAAAACTGAGGGCCATGGCCTCTGGGTGTTTACGAGAAAGCCTTTCTCATACTGAACATAACCTAGAGCACATCTCCGTGACCAAACAGTGTCACCGCTCATGTTTTTTCTTTTAAAATCCACATTTAAGTGTGTTTCCCTGAACCAGACTTATGAATAAAAAAAGCATACATGCTCTTTGAGAGGTGTAAACACCACTCAGTCCCTGTAGCAATATGCTAATCATCTCCCACCGCTGTAACCTTCTTCATCGCCTCCCCCACCGTGTCCCTCTTTCCCCTGAGTCTGTCTGTCCTCTTCTCTTCCTCTCCCTCTGAGTCCAAGGCTTCAAGGCTTCACGAGGAAAGAAACTTACAGGTTCTTCTTACAATTTCAGCCCCTCTTAGTAGTTCCTTTACCAGCATTTATCACCTGCAGGGCCAGAGAGGGGGGCAGGTTTTACACAAAGGTAAGCGCTTTGTTTGAGGGTTTGGTACAGAGACAACATGCTGGAGCAGAGCCTGGAAGTAAAACATATTCAAATACATGCTGACACTACGCACAGCAAATAAATGTGGATCCTGGATATTTCAGTACTCTACTGATCTGCAAAAAGGAACAAAGCTGGATCACGATTCAGGAGGCAGACACTCTCACTACCTTTAAGGTTAGACTTAAAACATTCCTCTTTGAAAAAGCTTTCAGTTAGGGACCAGCTCATAGTCCATAGTTTAGACACACAGTTAAGATGCAATAGGCTTAGACGGCCGGGGGTGATCAGGCACACTGAGCACTATCCTTCTGTCTCTCTAACACTCTCTCTCAGATATCCTTTTGCCCCTTTTGTTTGCTCCTGTACTCGTCTCTGGCTCGTGTCTTGTAGGAGGCCTGGGATCCTTGCTGTAGACTGCCTGCTGCTGTGGAGAAACAAAGTTTTTCAATAACTACGATAGGGATGTCACGGTATGAAATTTTCAGAACGATACGATACAACACGATATTGCAATTTATATCACGGTATCACAATACGATATTAATCACAGAAATCTCACACCCTTCAGGATCATATTTTGCTCACTTGACCAGTGCATCTTTTATGTTAGGCTGACTTGTTGATGATGATGCACTTGAGGACCTTGGTTTCTCCTCCTGACAGGAGAATAAAAAAGTGAAATTTCAGGCTATAGTTTAGCAGAACAATTTCATTTGCATATACTTTGGTTATGTAACTTAATTTGTGGTATGTTCCTGTCTGTAACTAAAATGAAATGTTTTTTTTTAATTAATTGAAAATATTGTTATAACTCCTCATGTATCTGTTTTATTTGCCTGTCAAACCTATTTAGATTATTATAACACTACAAGCCAATGCTAGTTTTAATCATAATGAAATTCTGACTGGCATATTGAACTCAGTAAAACCTTTAATTGGGATTTTTAAAACTCACTGTATTCACTATTAATGTAAATTTCAGTGTTTTTGCAGCCTCCTCACCCCTCCTTCTGTCCCTCCCTCTCTCCTACTCTCACATGTTCGCATCAACACATCAAGTTGAGTGCGGTGGGAAATTATACATACAGCACAGAGAAAAGGCAACAAAGTGGACTATACTATAGCCAGCCTATATTTCAATAAACTGTCGAAATAGCTTCTCACATACACGTTTTTCTCTTCAATTTGATTCATTTGATAAACTATTTTGAATTAGTGTTTTAGAAATGTATTGATGTCGTATATGTGACCGCGGGTTCAAATTAGAATTTACGATCCGTTCATGAACGCATCTCGTGCTCCACAGGTGTTGCAGACACCGCTAGTAGCGGCTGCAGACCGGACTATCTATATTTACACATTTGCTCCTCTCATGTAATATAATAATTTGAGGCTCTGGCTACTTCACATTTACCATAAAACCTCCGGTGACTTGTCCTCACTTTACCCGAACGTTTCTTTTTTTCATTTTACACTCGGCGCAATGAGTTGAGACAGACAGAAGAAAAGGTGGAGCAGAGTGGTTCACACGGAGTTACGGACCTACTACGGACTCTGTGGATGTATTTTTCACCGTCTGCATGACACGGATGTTTGTTTACTTTACCTTGGATAATACCATTTAATCTTGCGGGTGGTTCTCCCGAAGGTGGTATACCATGTTGGACGTATTTGCACTCTTACATGGAATTTTTTTCCTGCACCTTTTGCATTCAGGCGTCTCATCCTCCAAGATCCTCCCGTCGGAATCTTTAGGGTAGCCAAAGAACTCCCATACAACTGACCTGGTACTTTTTTTTTTATTGGAGGATAAAGAGCCGGGCTGTCAGAGTTTTCCTTTTTTTTTTTTTTTTTCAGCGAGTCGTTCCGTGTCTGCGTGTTGCCAAGGTAATGGCGACTTCTTTATACATTCAAAATGGTGGTTAGTTGTATTATTAGTTGTATTCGCTCTCCACTGCTGTGAGAGTTTATATTTTTGTCACAAACATTCAGTGCAGTCTGACACACACACACACACACGCACACTCAAAACCTGCCTTCTGTAACATCACGTGACTATCATGGCACGGAAAACCTTACGAATGATAACCATGGCTGTTCTCTATCGTGATATATCGTGTTACAATATATTGTGACATCCCTAAACTACAACTACAGATACAACACATTTTTGGACATTTGTTTAGCCCCATTTCTAAGACGGAGGATTAGGGCAATGTTAAAAAAATAAAAATAATGAGAAACTAAAGTTATGAGAATAAAGTCGAAAAGCTATGAGAATAAAGTCACTTTACATAACTTTACAACTTTATTCTCATAACTTTATGAAATTATTCTTGTATTTTTTTGACATAATTCTCGTAACTTTATGAGATTATTCACGTTACTTTATGACTTTATTCTCATAACTTTACTTTTTTTTTATCGTGGCCCTACATTTCAGTTCATAATCATTATAGTTGTTAATGTAGACATAAGCATAATCTCCCCATCCATAGTTGATTGCACACCCATACTATCTTTAGCACCATATAGACATGAGATGCCACATCTCAAGAGGCTTACCTTTCATAAATTACTCAACGGAGACAAATGTGGTGGGGACGGATTCATGGTCTGGGCGCCCATGAGTTTGTCACTACCACAAATTCTTATTTTCAGTCCTTTGTCTCTGCAGCAGCCTAACTATCCACTGTATCTGTATTACTTACTGTACTAAAGCTCTGCTGTAGATGAGCTGGGGGACACTCCTGACCCTTCCTCCTGTTTAGCCCCCATGAGTCTACTTGGGACTCTCTTCTACCTCTTTGAAATTTCTTCCTCCAATATTTGCAAAATTACCATTTATCACGATGATTAAACACTGAGTTCACGATTGCACGTGCGCAGTAAAGACAGGTGGGAGACTACTCTGCAGATTGATTTCGATGTTGGAGGACGCAGAATTTCTCTTAGTCTCAAGTTGAGTTTGCATTAAGCTCCAACACGGCGACATTAAGCCACAGCAGAAGTGAAACGTAAACTTCTTTTTCCTGTCTTGCCTCAGTCCCGAGTCCACGACAAGCTGATAGTCTCTGTTTTTCGACAATGTTTTGACTGTACCATATGATGGCTTTTTAAATTTGATTTGTTAAAAAAAATAAAGAATTGCTTACTTATAACTTTCTTAATTCAAGGTAAAATAACTTAATGGAGAATCAACAGGTCTGAATTAAAAATGAAAGAAATTACAATGGGAACTGTAGGACTGTAGAAACATATGCTACCTGCTGATGCAGGTTCGTAAACTGGGAAGAATTTGCACTTTGCAGTGTTGGATCTCAGGAAAGTTCTAAGTAGAGCTTCAAAATGCAAAAAGGAGGAATGGGAGCAAGAGACTAAAATTAAACTTATTAAAAATAAACTGGAAAAGGCTGTTCATTGGATCAAATGGTCAAGACCACAGCTCAAAAACAAATAAACAAACAAACAAACAAACCCCCTGAAAACAGAAATAAAAGTGTCAAAAAAGGACTCAGCTCCACAATTCTTGTTGATACCTTCAAAAATTCCTTTAGGCTGCTTGATGTGAGTGTTTCCAGGAGGCTAGTGGGAATGTTTCAGACAGTGCATGCCCTTCACAAAGGACGTCCACTGTCTGAAACTGATGTACATCTTTGTAAACCTCTCTTGCCATCCATCCACAAAAGTTCTCAGTTGGATTTAGATCAGGGGAACACACAGGATGGTCCAAAAGAGTGACGTTATTCCCCTGAAAAAGTTGTTTGTCAGGGCCCTCAAACATTAACACACAGACCAGGACCCTCAGTCATTACCACACAGACCAGGACCCTCAGTCATGAGGGATGCCCCCTGCAACATCTCCACATAGCCAGTTGCCGTTTGAGGCCCCTGCACCACCTGAAGCTCCATTGATCCGTTGAAGGAAAAAGCCCCCAGATCATGATGGCGCCCCCTCCACTGTAGAAAACATCTCAGGTGGATCTCCTTGTCATGACAGTAATGTTGAAGCCATCAGGACCGTCAAGGTGACATTTTCTCTCCTCAGAGAATAAAACTTTCTTCCACTTTTCAATGCCCCATGTCTGGTGCTCCCTTGCAAACTCCAAATGGGCAGTTTTGTGGGATTGAAGGAGAAGTGGACTCTGAAGAGTTTTTTTGTTGTTTTTTAGCTCTTCCCTCACAGACACCATCTGATGGTTACTGGGCTGCAGTCAGCAGCAGTAATGGCCTTATTTTATATATGTATCTATGCATATATGTGTATCCATAAAATGAAGAGTTTGTCTTCAGCCTGCTCTATTGTGAAGTGTCTTGAGGTAACACTTGTTATGAATTGGGGCCATACAAATAAAGATTGACTGATTGATTGATTGGTTGAATTTGGGTTGAGAATTGTCCCATGTCTTGACAGTCAGCCAATCGGATTGCACTAGCCTCCTGGTAACACTTGAATCAAGCATGTCTAAACAAATGTTTGAAGTGAGTAAAGCTGCTAAATACTGAGTCTTTTTAGACTGTTTTATTTCTGTTTAAAAGTTTGTTTGTTTGTTTTTTACCTGTGGTCTCAAACATTTGATCAACTGATGAATGGCCTATTTCAGTTTAATTGTTTTCAATAAATTGCTTCTTCAATTTTTTTGTCTCTTGTTCCCATTTCTTGTTTTTCCATTTTGAAGCTCTACTTAGAACCTACTTAAGATCCAACAGTGCAAAATGTGAATTCTTGCAATTTTTCAACTGGTCTTAAGATTTTGATCAGGCCTGTGTAATAGTAAAGGTACAACACTGGTTAAAGTAGATAAAAAAGAAAAATCTTGTGAAATGATTCTTATGTTCTTTGCGTTTTGTGCTCAGATTTGAATATATTTTACACCACATGATCACTTGTTAGCTAAAAGCATGTTATGTTGATTTTTTCACCACAATAAATGAGAACCAGAGCAAAAGCCACTCCTCAATGGTTGTAGGATCCTTCCTGCACTAAAGACACCAGAAAGAGACAGAAACACACCTCCCAAAGTCTGATGGCAAACACACATTTGCATGTATTTTAACATCTATATGTCAAATGAAACTTGCCTAACATCAAATTAACAAAGTGATAAATTATATATCGTCTTGATGTGTCCTGTTGGAGTGTCTGTGGCTGCAGACGTCCTCACAGAGTAACATCCTGGAGAGCAGAGAGTAAATGGTGCTTCAGTTTGTGATGTAAGCTCCAATAGAAGTGACATATGGACACTGGCTCACATCCAGCTGAGTCCTTCAGCTCTCACACGCCTGGCTTACTTTTGTCAATAACACAAACACAAACACCCCCCACATGAGCTCTGCCAATGATTTTATCGCCCCCAGCAAGCCAGAAAATTTAAATTCAGCGGAGGAAAAGAAACTGAAGCGAACAAAGAGGCCAAAGAGTGCAGAGATAGTGACGACCTGAAATGAACCTTTGGTCAGAAGATTGTTCTAGTACTGTCTTCACTGGCAGAACTGCTTGAGTAGCTCTGTCCAAATCTTGAAGTAATCCATCAGGTAGAACGATTGCCAGTGTGGACCAGAATTACACTTTCCCATTTATTAAATAAAGCCGATAACTCTTTCCTCAAGACATTTACACAGGGATAGAAATTCAATCTTATTCACTCACTAACGGTTCTGAGTTTCTATGGAAGTTCTCCAGCAGTATTATCTAACACATTAATCTTTCATACCTGTTTACACACCAATGATGCAGCAGTGGGGGTAACTTAGGGTTAAGTGTTTTGCCCAAGGTCATATTGCCATGCGATAGCCAGAACTGGACTCAAACATACAACCCTCTGATTACTGAGAGGTGGCCCTATCAGACTGAGCCATTGGAGCCCACACATTAAATACAAAACATATTTAATATCTATGACTCTACATCAAGGAGACTCTGGAGCCTGTTATGTTGATGTGAAGTGCGTTGCCTAATAGCTCCCATGGCACCATGTCATGGTCACAGCTTTGTTTTGTTTTAGACCTCTTGTTTCTTGTGTTAATGTTTCATTTTATTACCTTCCTGATCCTCAGTGTTTCTTGTTCAGCCCTGATTGTGTCCACCTCTGTGGTTGTCTCACCTGTCTCTCGTCAGTCTCACCTGTGTTTGATTGCCTCCCTCTGTCTCTGTCTATAAAGTCTTGGTGTGTCTGCTGCTCTTTGTCAGTTCGTCCTGCTTGTCTACTGCGTGTTACCTCCATGTTTCCTGTCAGCCCCCTGCGTGTTTCCCTGTGGCTCTCACTTGAAAATCTTCCTAGTGTTCTCCAGTGTTCTTCTGTAAGTTCCCTAGTGTTTTTAGATGTTTTTTTAAATTTTCCTTATTTTTTAAATATCTTGTTGAAAAATATCTTAAGTTTTTTATTCCTGCATTGACTTGACCCCTCCTTTTTATTTGCCACTTTACTCACAGACACACACAGAAAACTGTATGATTGATGTTGATGCTCTGATTAAAGTGCCCTTTTTCACTGAGGCATCCAGAGCATTAAAAAAAAAAGAGTCAGAATTTTATGTATGAGTGTTATGGAAAATGTTTAGGATAGACCTTTTTACTAAACATCAAAAAACTGTGGGCTCTAAAGGTCCCATATTTTGCTCCTTTTCTGCAGTTCAACATGGATCCTTGATGTCTTCATGAAACGTTAGTGACATGCTATGGTCCAAAAGGCCTATGAATAAAGCACAGCTGCATTTTTTCTACACTCACATAACCCCTCTGTTAATTACGACTGGTTTTGAGCGCCTTCATATGCTAATGAACCAGAGCAAAGCAGCGTACATACAGGAATTCATGATAGAGCAGCATAACTCGAGCAAAGTGGGCTCCTGCCATGCGCCGCTTACAGTCCTGAACACATACAAACCCTTAATTCATGCTAGCACACATAGTTACAACAGCAAAGCTCTTTTCCCCCAAACATCACAGGCTAATGCACAACATGCTAACTGCAGTGGGATAGCCACAACTTAGCCTACCTTCCGGGCTAACTTTAGCACAAACGGAGGGCCCTGGGGTGGGTAAAGGACTGATTGTATTTAGCCAACTGTGTGTGTGTTCTTCTTGAACACACACAAACCATAAATTCATGCTGTTTAACAAATATCAACGATCTTGTTTCACCCAAACATCACAGGCTAACGCATGACATGCCAACCTCGGCCTAGTCCCCGCAGTGGGACTGTTTATATTTGGCCAACTCTTAAACTCCTCTTGACTAATGAAAGAATGCTCATGCATTGAAGTTTATCATTCACATTTTCAACAAGTAATGTAAACATTGACGACCATGTAAAGTTTCTCACCTCACCCTGCTGTTAGCATTAGCTTGTAGCAATAAACAAAATAAATACAACACAGCATTAAAATACTCACATTTCCATCATCAGGTCTGGCGACAGATTGTTGGTATTGAGCCTGGATTCAGGAAAAGTCTTGTTCCCAATCCTGTGTTGAACAGACTGAAGTTGAAGAAGCAGTCTGATGTGAAGTGACTGGCACACACAAACAGGTTTTAGCCGACTGTAGCTGCTCATTCCCTTCAAAAACAAAATTAATCCACTGGGCCCTTTAGTCCTCCGAGGCTGGCAGCCTATATGTGAAGATATATCTGGCTGTTTACAGCCAACAACCAAGCAGTGACAGCTTCTGAGCTTAGACATGCTGAACACCGATCTCTTGCAAAGAATATAAACAACATGGATGCTCTTCACAGAGGAATCTCTCTAGCAGGGCGGAGGGGACATATTCAGGTAGATCAATCAGGTTAGCTATGCAAATCAAAAATATACTGTTACGTAACAGTATATCCACAGACTCAACAGCTCGCCGAATGCCATGAGTTTACAGTCATGCAGCCTAAATACAGATTTTGTTGTCTAATATCACATTTTGTGGTCTGGGAGGAAGGCCAAATACCCAAAAATGTGTTCAAAAGCCTTAAAAAAAATGTTTTTTGCATTATATGTCCCCTTTAAACAATTTATTTTTCATTTCCCCGACAGAATTCTCAGCTCTGCTCTCTTTTTTCAAACTTGTAAAATACAATGGACAGCCTATTTTATTATCTATGTGGATAACTATTGGAGACCTTCATTGGCATGCATACAAATACTGGAAATGTAGCTGTAGCACACGATTACTTAAAAATTCACCATTTCACATAAACCTGTAACCAACATAAGATAATTTGGGGTAAATTCTAAATCAGAAGAAACTAATATTGGGAGGAGGAAATAAAAACAACTGCTAAATATATTTAATGAATCTTAGGAGACTAAAATCAAAGTCAAGTGTTTTCTGTCTGTTCATTTAAAAATAATTGCTTTCATTCAAGTTCATAAAGTCCTTAAAAGTGGGTAGTGGCAGATTTCCTACGGCACTAGTCGGTAGTTAATAGGTGACAGATGATGATGGTAATGATCAGAAAGATGATGACTGATGTTCATCCTTAGTTCCCTATTGCACATGGGTAGGAAAAAAAAACTGGCTTATTCAAACAAAGTGACTGTTTTGTCCATGCAATCAGCATCCAGCCATCAGCATGAAAGTATTTTATTCAGAACCAAAGATTTTTTGGAAAATATCACTTGTTTTATCTCACAAAAGCTCAGACCCATACCTCTGTCTCTGCTCTCTCCCTTTCAAACTCTGTCCTTCCCTTTATTAAAACAGAGAAGATATTTCCACAATAAATAAAACATTTTAACTTCAAAAGTTTGATGATTTGTGACCTGGGTTACATCGCTCCATGTTCTAAAATCTTAAACTTAGTGTTTCTTTCTTGT
This sequence comes from Cetoscarus ocellatus, assembly GCA_037902135.1. Taxonomy (NCBI): domain Eukaryota; kingdom Metazoa; phylum Chordata; class Actinopteri; order Labriformes; family Labridae; genus Cetoscarus; species Cetoscarus ocellatus. Next base: position 52,058 of record JBAMNC010000632.1, on the reverse strand, counting down.
TTCTGGGAGTTTCGGGCCCAATGGAGTGCACAAAGTTAGCGCCCAACGCCAGGCTGTCTCTCTGCCATCTGCACAGTTATGAACTATAAACTGAACCTACTGACATGTGCTCTCATTTAAAGGTTAAGTTTGTTTTTTTGACACCTGGACCTTATTTTTAGGATTAAATACGCTCGTAGACTCACCCAGACAATTTTTGTAGGGCTCGGAGCCGTTTTCGAGCAATTTAGATCCATCCGACGGTGTTTTTTCTCCTGCATAGCAGCGGACGTGGCCAGAAATTGAAGCCCCTAAATTAGACATTATCTGCTGCGAAACTCACTCCTCCTCTGTTGCCATTGCCGTGCAATGTCCACAACAACACCACCAGTTAGCCCCCATTCGTGGACGTACAGTGGTTGCTTGTTCTCTGGCCAGCTGTTCGGCTCTTTCCCTCTGCATCCTCCTTTGAAATAGCTCCTCGTCGGTATATTCTGGCTCAGAACGATACGGGCATCCATTATACTCAAAGTCGTCGTCAGACACTTCTACATCAGATAAATATTCTGCCATGTTGCACAAAAATAGCCGTGTAGCCATGTAGCCTAGCAACAACAGCGGCTCTACTCAGCTGCACTCTTGCGGCGCATGTCTATACATCACCAAAAGTTACCCATCCTTGTAAAGCCCCGGATGACCATAACAACGAAGTTGAGATGACATGGTGATAACACTGGCCATTCATTTATAAAATGTAGCTGAAATGAGCGAGTTTCACAGCAGATAATGTCTAATTTAGGGGCTTCGATTTCTGGCCCCGTCTGCTACTATGGCATGAGAGAAAAACGCCGTCGGATGGATCTAAATTGCTCGAAAACGGCTCCGAGCTCCGTCAAAATTGTCTGGGTGAGTCTACGAACGTATTTAATCCTAAAAATAAAGTCCAGGTGTCAAAAAACCGGACTTAGCCTTTAACAGCAGAGGTGTGCTGCTGTGCATCCCATTGAAGGGGAGCAAGCTCAGTTAAGTGTGTGTTTCGGTCTCACAGAGGTGTGTCCACAAGTCAAGAACACACCAGCTTTGCGTCTGGCCCCTCCTCATTTTCAGATAACACACCCTTGGACTTGAACATAATCATTTGCTGTTAAATCAGCATGAGTGCTGATTCAATAGCTAAAGGCAGAGAGGGACACCTGCACTTTGGCATGCTCAACACAAGCAACCTCAGGTGTTAGAAAATGGCACAGAGGTCAAACTGCAAAGTCTGCAGACGCTCGAGTGTCCTGCCTGCAGAAGGACCCCAGCTGATTCTTAGATTAGATATGAACATGCCTTGTTAAAAAGCTGAACTGGTTTAGTTTAAGTCCATATGTTCTAAAATTGTATGGCCATTGATTGTTTTTTCTATGATTAGTCCACTTTGACTACTCATGCATACAAGTTTTGCACAGTTTGGAGCATGGCTGATACTCCTGAAGTCTGGGTGGTGGTGTTTGTCAGTCAACTCCACCTCTTTGTCTATAATAAAGGGATCAAAAGTTAGTTTGAGACTGTGACTCAAAAGCTGTCTTTAGAAATCAACAGGGACGCTCTGACTGTTCAATGATTTACACAGTTACTTTCAAAGAAAGAAAAACATTTTTTGTTCTCATATCAAACCCTCTTTGATGATCATATTTGGTACATGTTTCTAATATAGGGATGGGCAACTTCTTAGACAAAGTAGGTCACGTTAATACTGTTCTCTTCACCAATGGGCTGGATTGTTCAAAAATGTTGGAGAAGCTCAACAACACATTTTAAAGTGATCATAATTTCTTTCTAAATTTAAAAATACAATTTTGAAAGCACAATAAGTTGGTGATTGCAAGATGCGTTTTTGTAGGCTAACTGAGAAGTAAGTATTGCGCTAGTTTCCTCAACTGAAAGCCTATGGGAATTTTCACTGTGTTTTTGGATAATTGCAGATAATAAAGATCTGTGGCAAGAAAAAATATCATGAAACGTATGCTTCTGTCCATTTACATTGGAACTGGGAGGAGGGGAGTGGGATTGACGTCACATCCGAGTTATCAGCGTTCCAGTTAAAAAGTCAGAAAAAACTTGCTGATCTGCCAGGCTAGTGTTAGCCGTTGTTTGCACATCCTGTTAGTATTTTGCACATTTCACATGAAGAATGTAAATTACCATGTAGCAGTATTTCTATATATAAACATTGAACAATACTATGTATACAGCTGATTTAGTGCAACAAACACTACTCAGAAGTGCTGAATATTACAGGAGCTTAATAACTGTTTACACTGGGACCGGCCATCTTTGATTGTCAACTCGGTGTTGGTGAGGATCCCCGACTTCCCAGTAGAAAATTCCGACCTCGGGGGCGTTCCAGGTTAAATTTCACTTGGAACTTGGAAATCCTGATTTCCCAGAACAACTGGAATGCAGAATTACATGTGAAGGAAATCATAATAAACCTCACTAACAAAATTAACATTCATGGTCTTTTAAGGGGGCGGTGGATAGTGCATGTGCCTAATAGCAGGAAGCTTACTGGTTCGATCACAATGGCGGTCAGGAGCTTTTTGAGTGGCGTTTGCATGTTCTCCCTGTGCATGTGTGGGTTCTCTCCAGGCTTCCTCCCACTGACCAAAAAATTCTGATTAGGTTTATTGGTGTCTCGAAATTGCCCTTAGGTGTAAATGTGAGCATGAACAGTTGTCTGTGCCTCTAAGTGACCCTGCAATCAGCTGGCAACCAGTTCAGGGTGTTCTCCGCCCAATATCAGCTGGGACAGAAAGGGATAAGCAGTCTGGATAATAAATGGATAGATATTCTAAGGAATTGTGCAATTAACCAACAAAAATCTAAAGCTATTATCAGGTTATTATGGAGCTACAACACGAACACCAATGCCCTTTCATACTCATTTACACACCATTGATGCAACAGTCGGAGAAAATGTCTAAATGTCTTGCCTGAGGACAAATTGACAAATGACATCCTAAGCTGGGCTTGAACCCACAACCTTCTGATTGCTGGTAGAGCAAAATATCAGTCAAAGCCACCAAGGGCCCAAAAATACCACAGTCTTTCTTTTATATTTAAGAGAAGTTTTGAATAAAAGCAGATAAACAGGCCCTAAGACTATAAATTCTGCTCCAATTTGACGTGGGAGAACAACATTTTCAGTTCTAATTGTGTTTTTTATTCCTGACAGATGGTTTGAATGATTGAGTGTTACACACACCTGTAGGTTTGAACTGTCAGAGATTGATGTGGCTCTAAAAAGGTGTTAAACTCTTTGTTTTCCAAACAGAAAGGTGTCTCTGCTCTGCACGCATTCATTATCCTCTATATTGACATTTCAGTATCTATGGCTTTGTGATGGGACATAAAATGTCCCCTCTCTGTCGGAGCAGAGCGGATATAAAATGCAGCAGCGGCTTTATCGTAGCCCGGGGATCCTTCCGGTTAACAGCCCCTCAAAGTGTTTGCAGGGTGAAGCTGGAACACTGGGGGATAAGGAAGATACCTTCCCCCATCCCTGATCTCCTCCTTCCAATTCAATGAGCCTTGTGTCCATCTCTTTGCCCACAATCCCCTAAATCTCTGCAGTGACACGGCTGTTTGGACAGAGGCAGCTGGAGAGGAACAGAATCAGATCAGAGAGGTTAAAAAGAAACTCTTTACGCCACAGAGTGATCATCTGCATGTAGCTCTGAGCCTCCTGCTGTGCTAATGTACGTGGGTGTGAGCATTTGTATTCATGTGTATGTTTGCGTGCATTGTGTGTGTTATTGCGTGGGCTTCTTTGTGCGTGTATGTGTGTGTGTATCTGCAGGAGGGTGTTGGGAGGTTTATTTGCTGTGCATTCATGGTGTCCTGCTTTGGCAGCTCATGACTGCCACCTGTTGTCAGTGAGCCATAACAGCACAGAGGAAGACCAGCGTTCATTCTGCAGACACTTCACACTGAGCGTGCTCAGCTCTCAGGGCTCCGCAGGGGACTCAAAGCAATAACATGACTCAGGGTTCAGATCTAAATGCAAGTGTGTCTCTGTAGAAATTAAGCTCGCGTTTGTTGCCTACATAAAACTCTTCTGTGCATTTTTGTGACATTTCAAGTTTTTTATTGAATATTAAGAAAAAAACAGATGAAAAAAAAAAAAACGGAAAGTGAAAAAAATGGGACTGACAGAAGTTTGTGAGGCAAAGGATCCATGCGTGTCTTTGTCAGAGGATTTTCCAGGTTTTCGACTTTTACTTTTTTAAGTGGTAGCTCAATTAGGAAATGTCTCCAGGGGCCCTGCATGCCTGGCACTAAATGTTTGGGTGTACATCACAGGTGTCTTCTTTGATTTCCTCCTGACGCAGGGACATAGAAACTGACTGACCTTTAAACCCTCTTAAAACTAGACTCAAGTCTTAAAATCTAGATGGATGGATGAATGGATGGATAAATGGATGGATGATTGGATGGATGGTTGGATGGAATGATGAATGGATCTAATGGATTGTAAAACAGACCAATGGGTGGATTTAGAAATAGCTGGAGAGGATGGACGGAGTTGAGAAAGAATGGATGGTTAGATTGTAAGATGGATGGATAGATGGACAGATGTAGGGATGGATGAATGGAGGATGAATGGTTAGATGGTTCTATGAATGAATGGATGGATGGATGGATGGTTTGATCTTAGAGAGGAATGGACGTATTAGTAGATAAATTGATGGACTAATTGGTGGTTTGGTTTAGAGCTGATTAATAAATCGTTTTAAAATCACAAATGCAATGTGCACATGCACAACACTCCAACTGCAGGACATGCAGCGTCAGTCACCTGAGTTAAAGCACGTCTTGCTGCCAAATTTGTGTTGTTTTATGGAAACAAAACTACCCATTTTCTTTTTTTCATAAGTGTATACAATAAAAGTCCATCTGATATCACAGTCAGTGTGCTAACTCTGAGACCAGACTCTGCTGTATGTTAAGCTCTTGTGTTTCTGTAGAGATGTTCAAGCCCAGAGACGACGCCTGTCACAGATAAAGCAACACTGTCGTGCAAAGGGTTGTGGTGTTGAATAGAGACTTTTGATGTTTTTTGTGCATTTGCTTTCCTGTATCATAAGTATACAAATACCAATTGTATGTGTCTTAAGTGAACAAAGCTGCATTTGTTAACTCACTCAATAACATAAAAAGGGTCTTTACTGTGATGCTCAGCCACACAAAACAGTGAGCTGAAAATGTTTTGTTGCTCATTAAGAATACTTTTAGAACATTGACAGAAAAGTTATTAATGTAGATTACAAGTATTTCTGCTACAAGCCACAATTTAGGTTATTAAAAAATGCAATATGCATATCAGAGGAAGGAAAAATACAGCAAAATAGCACATTTTCCCTATATTGTTCAAACCTACTATGATTTTTAAGGAGCCCATATTCTGCCCATTTGAGTTTTTTTTATGCTCTTTAGTGTTTAACATGTCTCCTGGTGACAGAGCACTTCTATGAACAAGACAGAAAGTCTGTAGCAACAGCACTTCTCCCTGTCATTGGCTTGACAACACTAAAACAAAGCATACCTTTGTTTCTTCTGCAGCAGGGGTATTCAGTTCAAAGTCAGGGAGGTCCAGTTATTAAACTTTCTCCAAATAAAAGTCTGAACCGAAGTCCAGTTTGTGTCTTACAGCCTTCACTTATGCCCACATTTTCATGGTTTCAACAACATTTATTTTCAAATTTTCAATGCAGGATTTGTTTTACAGCTAGCTTTTTTACCATAAATAAAAGTAGTCCCAGGCAAATAAATGTAAGGCCATATTTCAGATTAAAGAAAACAAAAACTTTAGAATAAAATAAACTAAAAAGTGCAAACAGAGCCAAATAACCCCTTTTCCTCTTAAATTAAATGGGTCTCAGTCTGAAGAGTTGAAGGCCTACACTTCAAGTAAAGAAGTCAACATCTTCAGAGAACAATAAATAAAAGGTGGCTCCTTTTAGGGAAAAAACAAGTGCATACCGAGCATTGAATAAAAATGTTTCTCTTCTTTTTTTCTTAAATTAAAAAGGTCCCAGCATAAAAAAACTGAAGGCCTACACTTCATGTGCAAAAGTCAATATCTTCAGAAAACAGGAAATACACTTCAGAGTACAATCATCTGTCATCTGTAACTGCTTTTCTGCTATACTGTTGCAATATAATGTAACAGAAGAAGAGATACAGGGCAGTGACAGGGAGATGAATATTTTATTTGTGCAGGTTCCAGATTTCACTCACTCACTCGTTCTCTCTCGAAACATGAGACATTCAAAAACAAACTAGTGCTAAAAACTGTAGAACTGTAACAATGAAAATGACACCAACAAATGATCGAATCGATTTGTAAACAATTAAAAAATGGACCTGACAAATTAACAGGATCAGCTCCACGGACAGCGCGGCGTGACTACAGCGCACACTCAGGGCAACAGCTCTAAGACCTCAGTGCAGGTCACAACCCGCAGGTCACATTTAAGGGTTTTATGTTTTTGCACTGGCTGTTTATTAGGCACTGCCTCCTGTTTGTAAACACGATAGCGGCGGGAAAATCACCTCTGCTAAAAGTGTCATCATGTCCCTATCAGCTCAATTTATTTATTTATTATTTCTATAAGGTTTTCCTTTTTTTTTCTTTTTTTTTTTCTTTTTTATTCTCTCCTTCTTTTCTTTTGATCGCCATTACGGCAGCTTATGCAGTGGCGCTTTGGACCTGGGCGTGGCGGTCGTGCCCTTCTGCCCGGGACCCTCACTTGGTTTCCGTGCGTGGAAATTGTCTAGTTTCTATTACTATTTCTATCACAACTGTTAATTTTCCTATTATTATTGCCTTGATTTATATAACTGTTATTATTCGTTGATCTCTCTCTTTGTATTACTGCCATTACCAACATTTATATTGTATATCATATATGAATTTTACACTAACACACTCACTCACAGCCACCAACATACCCAATCCCTCATACACACAGAGTATAGCCATCTCTTCTTTCATTTCCCTTTATTTATTTATTTTCTTTCTTCTCTTCTCTCCCTTTCTCACTTTGTTGTATGTATAATCATTATTAGTTATTAACAATTATAATTGTTCTCTTTTTTGTTAAGCATTATCTATTATCTTCTCCTAAATTGTGAAACTGAGCTGTTTGTATGTCTTTTATGTTCTCCTCTGTACTGTTTTTTGTCTTACGCTTTGTCTGCTTTGTTTTGTCTTACAATCAATAATAATTAAAAAAAAAAATAATAAAAAAGTGGCGTCATGTCTCATTCCACAGCCGTCTGTGTGACGGCATCAGCAGTTGGAGGAATAAATGCTCAGAAATCTTGAGTGCTTCATTAAACAACCTTAGAAGTTTCAGAAACATACAGAACATGTATTAAAGAAAACTCATGGCATGACAGGCTTGTGATCCGACCGCCGTAGAGGTTCTAGTGATAACTGGAGTAGCAGCACCCGCTGTCTATAGCCACGACCGTCATAAAAAATGCTCCATTAAAATCTGTTCTAGTGAATTTATCAGAGATTGATTAATGGGTCCGGATAGATCCATAACTCCATCCAGATCTGGACCAAGGTCCACCATTTGGTGATGCCTGTTCTACAGATTAAGCCCACTGGCCAGGGGTAGCAATTTCAGTGCAGGGCTAATACAGTAGAATGAAATCAGAGTTGTTGACAATGTGGCATCAAGCAGTACAAAGGGAAGCCCTGTTCTTTTCATGTTTTATCATGTTGGTGCCGTCAGGACTGCAGGAGGTGAATAAAGTCAGGAAAGGTACCAGACTTCAGACTGTGCTGCAGTAATGCAGAGAGTTCAAAAGACCTCAAACCTCCTGGGATAGCTGTTGAAATGAGAAAGTTTAAAGCCTGGAGGACATGTTTCATCATCATCCACCACTTTTGGCTGTTCCTGTTATTTGGGGGCTTGAAGGCTGAAACATGAGTTTAATTAATGTAAGTGATGTTTTCAAAGTAGATACAGCACAAAAAAGCTGTGTATTCTTTTCTGCACCCTTGCATCATGGAAATGAGCAATTTTTATTTTTTTCGGAAGTACTGTGAATATTTTAAGTACTCATAAAAGCAAATACTCGAGTATTTCACTCCAGTAATAATTCGACCGAGTAACTTTTAGTTGTATTGAAGTCATATTTGACCGGAGGGACATTTCCTCAAGTACTGAAGTTGTGTACTTCGTCCACCTCTGCACTGCTCAGTCCTCTTCATGTCCTGAAGGCTTCCTGCTGTGAAGTGCATTTGTGAGCAGGTAGGTCAGGAAAATTTGAGGGCAGCCTGTCCCCAGATTTATTAGAAACTGTCCAGGAGCTGATGTGTGAAAAAGCCTATTGTCAGCGTAAAGTGTGCTCTGCCCTCCTTCAGGACGACTCTGCTCATCTGTCTGCGTGTTGGAACGTCTCACTGATCTGAGCTCCCTGAAGCTCTCGCTGCTGTGATCACCTGAATCAGAGCTGAAGATTTTAAAGCCCCGCACTGTTTGTTTCTCTAAAAAAGATAAAACTCAAAGCAAAGGAACATTTATCAAAATACAAGCACACAGAGACAAAAGACCACTGAGACTCTCAAACATCTACGCTCTGAGAGGGTGGGCCTGTGGTGTGTTTCTACACAGGACAGGAAGTATTTAAGTGCTATGAATCATGAATAGATAGATAGATAGATAAATAGATATTTTATTGATCCTTTTGGGGAAATTCAGGTATCCAGTGGCAGTAGTAGTGGTAACAGGGCTCTAAAGTCTCAAGCATTTAGTGTGAGACACACACATTTGAGCTTTTTCACACTCTCACACGCCATACCTGGTATTTCTCACTCATAAACATTTATTTTGTAATACCCACCCAGTTACCGCTCAACGGGAGCTTGGCTCAACCCAGTCAATAAGATCAACCACCCATCAACCAATAAGAAAATAGCACTGCTGTATCCGAGTAAGATACGATTGATCTGACTGCAGAGGATGCATACTGCCCATTCACGACAGGAGTGCCTTATCACATGAGTACAGTAAGGTAACTCATCATTTGATTTTGTAGCCTGATGATTAATGATAATACTTATTGCACAAAAGAGCAACAATAAGAGCTTATTTTTATTCTTCCTCCACACTTAGTTATACTTAGAACATGAGAAATGTTTGGCTATAACTAAAATAAATCTGCACATTTTTAGTTTGAAAGAGCATGGTCAAATGTCTGAGGTAAATAATAATAAAAAAACAATAATTATTTGTATTATTATGTTGCCTCATTACTTGATATAATAAACTAACATCACAAAGTAATGATAAGATCCACTAGGTAATTTTGGGGGCAACAAAAGCACCTGACTACTAATGAACCCAGTTTTAATTTTAACATATGATAAGTGCATATATAGCTAGTTTGAAATTTGCATCCTTTATAACCCTTTATAAACTATCATACCAAAAAGGCCTGTACATCGTTGCAGATCAGCTTCTGGACCCTCACCAGATGTCTAATACTACCAGGTCAATAGCCTGTTTCACAGTGTCTTTTCAAGGCGTAATATCTACGCCCCTGGGATGTTTCACCTCAACTGTGAGCACTGTGTTTTTATTATTTTCTCGTTAGTATTGTTATTTTATCTCAATCTAATTATGGTCTGCTTTTATGATTGTAGCCCTTTGAGATTTGTATGAAAAAGTATGTTCCAAATGTAGTATCAATTTATTTTTATTATTAAAGAGTGATACTCGTTTGTTCTGTCCCTAGAAGTAGTAACAGAGGCGTGATACTGGAGAGGAGGCACACAGACTCTGGGAGACAGGAGCACTGGGAGTTAAGGGCCGTCCACATGAAGAAGAATTCAGGTGTGTTCGCTAAAGTTTTTAATTGTATAGGCATTTTATCCACACAGATAACTCATGCAAACAAAATTTTATAGTTGAAGTTTGCCCCTCCCCCAAAACAGCCCTACTTTTAGATTGTAAAGTGTTTTTTTTTTTTCTTTTTAAAGGTCGGTAACAAACTGCTAACAAGGACTTCAAAAATGGCCGAGTACCCCAATGCAGTTGTCTCTGATTGTTCTTTTTTATTATCAATAAGTCACACCAAAGCCAAAGCCATGGGCACCAACTTAATCAGGTCAGATTAGACCAGTTTAAACCATTTAATAACAGCTCAGCTAGATGCAGCTATATTAATCAACATCAGTCCTCTCCAGTTTATGATCATTATAGATTTTAATGTTGTCACTTTATCTTTACTGCACTGCACAGGAGGCTCAGCTGTCCTATACTGTGTTAAATTATTATTTTAGTATGTTAGTTAATTTGATAATTGAACGTCACTTACTCTGTTACTTTGGCATATTAGTATATTAGTTTGTTTGATAATTGAACAACAGTTTGTTACTCTGTTAATTTAGTGCTTTAGTATGTTAGTTAATTTTGATCATTGTAAATATCTTCTATTCTTTTGATCTATGTTTTATTCAATGCATGCTACTATCCCTGTACTGCTGCAATACCAGAATTTCCCCTTTGGGGATCAATGAAGGACTATCTTATCTTATCTTTATATGCTGGAAGTGTGGTAGCTGCTTCTGACAGCCATCTTATAATTCCATATTGACTGGATGTAAGCTTTTATTTACTCTTGCTGACTACATTTTAGCTTTAAAAAAATATGGAAGTTAGGTTCATTGTAAAGATTATCAGGATGGACAAAATCAGTGCAGTGAGAAAGCCAGAGCAACTCTAACCTCTGCGATGTTAGAGTCTCCTGCACCATCTAAACTGTCATTTTAAGTTTTTAGTGAATACACGTCAGCTGCCACATAAACATTTCCAAAACACAAAACTTTTATTAAAAACAAAATAGAGAATGGAAATTAGAGCCAGTCCTTTTTTCAGTGGATTGGTTTTGTGTAAATTGGCCCCGATCACCCTGAATGGTCCTGAATCATCACCAACTGGATGTTGCTGCTTTAACATCTCACAAAAATGACGAGAACATAAACACAGCGACATGGTTTCACCTGCCAGAATTTCACTCATATTATTTTGCTTGTTTCTCTTTGTAAAACAGAACACATGCCAGAAAAACTGTGAGGTAAACCGTCCTCCATGTTTGTTTCTCTCTGATACAAACAGCAGGTGTGTGGTCTCATGATCTGGCTGAACTGTTCATTCACATTCAGATTTAAGCCACTGTATTCATGCCAAAGGGGAATTCAGTTTCTGCAGTCCACAAGACCAAACACATTTAGACAGACAGCGGACTGGAGATTGTCAGGAGACTGCTGCAGGTGTCACACTGTGAAGCACCCAAAGCTGAATCAGGCATGCTCAGGGCGGTATGACCAAAGGATTATAATGCTGGGAATGGCTCAAACTATCTTTTGTGTTTTCTTTAAAATTGGTTAATATTTGGCAATAGTCTGGCAAGCTTGACCCTCATCTCTCGACAACTTGAAGATATAGTATGGGTCTTTGAAGTGGGGTTACTCGAGGCCCATGGCACTAGTAAATATAACAGCTAAAGGCCTCATAATTGATCCACTTTGGGGTCAAACTAGAACTAGTCTGTGATACTCCATATCCTTCCACCAGCACCATCCTGCTTTCTTCTCTCCAGCTGCTAAGGTCAGAGTGCTGCAGCAGGGTCAGTTAGTAGTCATTAGAGCACAAAGTGATATAAATCTAAGCTGAATATTAAGAAGATGGGTTGCTTCTGTATTAATCCCAGATGTAAAATTAAGCAAAACAAATGGTCCCAGTTCCGTGTATGTGATGCAGGCCTTTGAAAACTTTGCCTTGTTGTTTTGAATACATATATAATAAAGTTCTATCTAATCTAATCTAGACATCAGGATTCCTCCAGCAACAGAACATCGTGTTTGCAGTGCCCATTTAGTGATCTGGATCAGAAAGGTGTTGCTACCAGGTCCCACTCATAATGGCGATAAGCTAACAGGTCATGCATCTGCACCACCAGGTAACTTGTGATCTGTCCTGCTCCTTAGCTTAAGAGGTGCATGCACAACAAGAGTATCGGGCTGACTTTCATCTCAGATCTCCGCTTCCAATCAAAGCAAAGACCCGATTATCTGGAGGTCCTAAAGGTTATCTGACCTGATTATCCTGTGGTGCGAGGTGTGTTCATAGTAATTTTCTCCCCTCGAAGAGGTTCAGGGCTGCCCTGACTCGAAATCGTAAATATTAAACATGTTCAACTGATGTTGAATATTTAAGGCAAGAAGTCCTGATGTGTGTGGGGTGCACCGAGGACAGCTGAGCACGTCCTGTGTGTTCTGTCACAAGGGAGGGAACAAAAACAATCAGGGAGCAAGCTGGCTGAAGCAGGAAGCAAATGTGGCTGTGTAGAGCCGGCCCTTCACAATGTGGTGTCTTAGCCAAGATTTTATATGATGACCCCCGCCTACCACTGTCTAAGATAACATGTCACCAATTTACGTGCTGAACAAATAATACACAAAATATCTGAAATACAATTTGAATTTCCTTACACAAAATAAAAGTCCTGTAAACAAGTGAATAGATAATAATAATAATAATGAATTATAAATACAACAATTAACATTTTTCATTTTCTATACTGCTTATCCCTTTCGGGGTTGCGGGGGGTCGGGAACCCATCCCAGCAGTCATGGGGTGAGAGGCAGGGTACACCCTGAACCGGTCGCCAGCCAATTGCAGGGCCACATAGAGAGACAGACAACCATTCACACTCACACTCATATCTAAGGGCAATTTAGATTCACCAATTAACCTAATGAGCATGTTTTTGGTCTGTGGGAGGAAGCCTGAGTGTCTGGAGAGAACCCACGCATGCACAGGAAGAACATGCAAACTTCACACAGAAGGGCCCTGCCTGACCCGAGGATTGAACCGGCAACCTTCTTGCTGTGAGGCACGTGCACTACCTGCTGCGCCACCAAGCCGCCCTACGACAATCAACATCAGACAATTTTAATAATCACACAACTTGCACACGGTAACTTAACGCATAAGCTACATTTACACTATGCATTAACTTTATACAAAAAACAAATAAAATAACTATATAAAAAAACATATAATACAACCATATGCAAAAGTGTAGTTGGGGAGTGAGGGGTACCAATGTACTAATATTCATTGGGTATTGCTTTACATTTGAATCAATTCAAGTTCTTTCATTTAAGAGTTAATAGTCATAACCCTAGTGGTTGTAATTAGGTACAAAGCAATTATGTGACAAACATGTAACACTCACAAATATATTTTATAGGATATATAAATGAAGATCCTGCTTAGTGTGGAAAATGCCATCATGTACAGAAATTTAGAACATAAACAATCCCAAAGAATAATTCCTGTTTAGACTCCCAGTGGCTGGAAGTTGGCTGGTAACTGGATGGAAGTTGGCTGATTTGGCTGGGAGGGGAAAATTGAAGCCGATGCATCTGTATGCCTGCAGGATGGGTTATTGCAACTGTAACCCCACTTCAAAAAACCTGAACTGTATATTTTATCCTCCTGTTTAAATAGTGCCCCATCTGACCCTGAAGCAAAATAATATGATTACCTTCTTAAAATGACACAAATTCAAAATACCTAAATAATAAGCCAAGACTTGTTATGCTGAAGCAGTCTCCTATGAATGCTTATAACCAACCAATCCCATGGTGCTTAAAGATAAAGAGCCTCTCACAGTGTAATCGTGGTGTCATACTGCTCCTGAAATATGGTTTAAACAATTAAACAATTTGCATGTGAATAGGTGACAGTGAAAGCTCAGGAAGCCAAAGGTAAGAGTCTGTGTGAATATTTTTTCTTTTGTTTGATGGGTGCAGGGAAAGCGTTTTAGTGTGAGTCATACCACCCACAGCTGGTCAAAGATGAAGAGACAAAGCAGCAGACGAGGGGCCTGACCCCGCACAGCCATCAAAACACTGAAATGCTGTGAGCTCGCTCCATCTGAATCGAAGTCGAGGACACTTTGAACTGCAGCCAGAGGCGGCTAATACACACCAAGCTGTAGATAAGATAAGGGCAGGTGGACAAAGAGCTCTATTTTGGTGCATGGTGTTGAGTATGTAGGAGTACACAGGAGGTAGACTGCGCACAGGTCACGTGGATGGTGTTATGATATACAGAGAAGTGAGAGCCTAGGGCAGAGATAACAAGTATGGTTTACAGAGAGTAAGAGGCAGACATGTTTTAATACAGTGCAAAAAACATGTAGCTAAATGAGATGAGGGAGTGACACCAATTAGACTGTGACACTTACGGATCCAAACCAGACTTCATGTGGCCACACAGTCATTTTTCTAGGACTTTAAATGTGGCACCATTGTAGTATTGGCAAGCCGAAAATGGCCCCTGACCTAAGTGCACTTGCATACACACACAAATGTGTGTATGCAAGTTTCATGCTGCAGCAAATAAAATCTGTCTGTGAAGCAGTGTTAATTTTGTTGACTAATTGTTTTAGTCATTGTTTTTAGTAACTGAGATGCTCTGCCAGGTAGCCTAAATAAAGGTGACTGCATTTTACACAAAAGTTCAATTTGTTTCTCTTAATTTATACATTCAGACTTTACTAGCATTCGATAAAGGGTTATTAGATGTTTCATTTTATCCAAGTGTAAAACATGACTTCAGAAATTAAAGGAAAGATAAAAAATGCCTTACCCTTTACACTTCATATTTTAGTCGAGTAAATTTACAGTAGATTTGGTCGACTAAAATGTTGTGTAATTTCATCAACTAAAACTAGACTTAAATTAAAGCTATTTAGATGACTAAATAATGACTAAAACTAAAAGAAATTTTAGGCAAAAGACTGTAACTGAATCTAAATTAAAAAGTGCTGTCAAAATTAACACTGCTGTGAAGAAGAAAAGTCTTAAAGGAACAGTTAAGGTTTTTTTAAGTGGGGTTGTATAAAGTTTCATGGCATGAGCCTGAACATGTGCCACAGTGTCACAGCTCAGTTCTCTCTCTGTTCAGAAAAAAAGACAGACGCTAATGCTATACGTTGCTGTACATGGTGCCAGTTTCTCTGCTTAATTAAAAGAACTGTGGGAGAAAACGAGCCACAAAACAGCATCAGGTCATCACACGCTACAGTTTATTTATATCCACTTAATTTTCAATCACAGCCCCGCTTTGATTAGGCGCTATTTTGAGACACAGCACAGCCTAGGCTCATGCCATGTACCTCGCACAACCCCACCTCAAAAAACCTGGACTACCCCTTTAAATTTACAGAGTGAATCCCTGTGAAACCCTATACCAAGGTTTTCTTTAAATGCATCATTTTCACCTTATTGATTCATGCAATAAAAATGACCTGAGAAACCTGCAGGCTAAAGCGTTTTGTTCAAACAAAGACAGTTTCTGCATCGGGGTGACAAAATGAGCTATAACTTTGAAATGCACAGACAGGAAGTGTAATTGAACAGTTTATATCTCTGCTGTGACATATTCTACCTCTGTGGGCACACGTACTAGATTAAGGTAAAAATTATTCTCTGTTTTTCATTTTCATTTTCCTGTCTCTTTTTGCCAAGATACACGATTTGCTCACGAAAAAACCAAGCAAGCCTCTTATTTTCAAAATCTTCAGCATGTGGGATGTCCGGCTTATGCTGGCAGTCTGAAAGCTCTGGCTTGATAACATGTTTGCCGTCGTCTAAACATTAGCATGCACTATTTCTGTCATGCTAGCAAAAATGTTTTCAGGGTGAAACGGGACTAAGAGTACTGGAGGCTGAAACTGAGGGCATTTTTCTGCTCAGGGTGCTGAGCGCAGAAACAAATGGACTACTTTGTTTTTTTTATTGAAAGTGAATGCTTCTAGAACAAAAAAAAATGTCAGCTGTGGGGGCGGACCTTCAGTTTTCAGACATTTTTTGGGAGTATTTACATTTTGTTGTCCTATTGAATGGGTTTAGTATTTTCTTAGTCTGTTAATAATTTCGTGGCTGCGGTGGGGCATCAATAATGCCGGAAAGTTGCCAGTTCGATCCCTGAGCCTGGCAGGGCCTTTGTTTGTGGAGTTTGCATGTTCTTCCCATGCATGTGTGGGTTCTCTCCAGGCTCTTCAGCTTCCTCCCACAGACCAAAAGTAAGCTTGTTTGGTTGATTTGTGACTCCATATTGCCCTTAGGTATGAGTGTGATGGTTGTCTTTCTCATGTTGTGGTCCTGTGATCAGCTGGAGACTGATTCAGGGTGTACCCCGCCTCTTGCTCAAAGTCATCTGGGCTCCAGCCTCCTGCAACCCCGAAAGAGTTAAGCGGTATAGATAATGGAGGGATTGATAGATGTCAATAATTTGGTAATTAATTGATCACAATGAATCGATCCCTACACTGTGTGATTAAGTTGCTATAAACTTAGCAAATGATAGTTTTACATCGGTCTTTGGGAGGTTTTTGTATGGTGCAACCAAACGAAGTCAGTAAAAGCATGTTGTTGAATGAATAAGGGTGAATTTGTGTTTATGATCAAGTTATGCTGCCCCCTGTTGGACCCTCCAGTAGATGAACAAGCATCGAGGCTTCAGCTATAACAAAACACTCCATTTGGCTGATGGTGGCCCCTCTCTTTCACAGTTGATTTAGTTTTTAAGGAGTTTTTATTGTCGAAAATATTTAATTACATTTAATCCAATAATGAACAAACATAAACATAATCCTCAGTGACATTGAGGACAGAAAAAACATTAAAACATTCTCAACTCAAAAGCTTCTGCAGAAAAACCCTTTAAGAATAAAAAAATCAGCAGCAGCGGCATGAAAAAAAGACGTGAAGTGATCTGATGACTCCAGCCGAACGCAGCAGCACTTCATGACCCTGCCCTCTGCAGAGTGGAGCCACATTTGTCGACGCTCCTCCAGAAACAGCATATTTCACACACTGCACCATGATGCAATAAATAGTAATGAAAGGAAAAGGTCTCCAACTCTGGATGCTTTTTATTTGCAGTGCTGAGAAATGGTCTCCTGTAGCAGAGAGCGCGCTGGTGGGCCGGAGAGATGGCAGAGGGCAGGACGGAGCATCCAGCCGGAGGAGCGAGAGAGTCGATTGGGAATGGCAGAGCGGAGAGGAGAAGAGGAGGTGAGGGAGATGGAAAGAGAGGCGGAGAGGGGTGGGGAAAGAAAAATCAATAAAGTCATCAAACATGAATTGCTCGCTGAAATGACTTCTTAAGACCCATCAGGAAGGCGGCTGGAAGGTGAAATGCAGTGTGGGAAACCTGCACGCCGACTTCTATGTGTCCTTCAGCTGCACTGACTCCATCACTGAGGGAACTTCTGCTGCACGCTCACAGGAGGGCAGAGACAACTGCAGAGGCACTCGTGCTTTAGCAGAGAGATTCATCCATGATCTTTATTGACTTTTATTTGAAACTGTAAGTCTTCAGAGCTACTCAAAACCTCAAATCTGCAAAGGCTTCAAGTATTCTATTTCAATCATAAGGACAATAAATGTTTGCGTTCAGAGGGATACAAAATACTCTTTCTTATGGTCTTATTCAAAGATGTGTCCACAGCCTGTCTACAAGCCCCAGAGAGTAAAATCCCTCCTCTCCCTTTGCTGCTTGCTCCACCTTTTAGAGAACAAAATAAACTAGAAAAGCATTCAGAGAGCGCAGACCCCTGCCAAGGTGATCTGGATCAGTCCCAAAATTTAATCAGCTCTTCCATATCCCACTTCCAACAATTCCTGAAAATTTCATCCAAATCCGTTCAGAACTTTTCAAGTTATTTTGAGCACAAACAAACAGACAGACAAACAGACAGGCAGATAAACGCCGGCAAAAACATAACCTCCTTGGCGGAGGTAATAAAACAGTCTGTTTCAACAATTTCCCCTCATGATATCATAAGGAAATATGCCACCTCTCACGCGGGAGATACAATTATTTGTTTAGCCCACAGGGAGCTGCAGGTATAAAAGACCATGTTTAGGCATGTCAGTGGAGCAACGGTCGGCACAGGGGGCCACATGCGGCCCTTTCTTCTCTGTCACTGTGGCCCATCAGTCAATTTCATGTTTCCGAGAATTGAAACCAAATAGGTCAGGATCTTCAACTGCTTTTGTGAAAGGGCTTTAATGCTAATAATGGAATTAATTGAATATTTGGGTCAAATTAACATGATAATGTGTCAATATTTTTCTCCGAAAATGTGATCAGTCCTTATCACCCATACTGCTGCTATATGTTGGTAACTGAACTGTGTGGCTCTTAATTTCTGGGGCCGCCACAGTTTGACTCGAACATACTCGTATTTCTGGTTAAATGTTTCCTTCCTTACAGATTAACTTCTGATTAAACTATTTTGATCTTAGTTGTTTTAGGCATTGGGATAGTCGCTATAGGTAGGAATAAAACACAAACCAACAACCCAAAAGCCGTGACCTCTTTTCCTTTTTACGCTTTGCTAAATTTGATCATATTCTGGAGCTGGATGGGGAGATGTGGGAGGCTTGATGTGGCTCCCAAGCTGCCTGTCAATGATCACAGACATAAATGAATAACATGTCAGGAAGTGAACAGGCAAAATACATTAGAGCAAAAAAAATTACATTTATCTGTCATATCCAGTCCTTCGTTAAAAGGGCAACTGGACTTGTTAGACTGGACTTTTAATGAAGAACTGGATAGCCATGACCTGGATGAATGAGAACCTACACACACATGTATCCACCACAGCTTTAATTATTTTTTATCTTACTCTTCACAAGAATCAGTAGATATAATGTGCAATATTGGTCTGTAAAGGATTAACAAAGCATTATTCGGCATTAGGGGAAATCGAATGAACTTATGCAGCAACAACCACCATTTTTCATTTGATGATGATTTTCGTGGCCTACCGCTTCATGGCTGAGTTGCTGTCGTTCCCAATCACTTCCACTTTGTTATAACACCATTAACAGTTGACTGTGAAATTAAGTCGTGAGGAAATTTCATGACTGGACTTATTGCTCAGGATTTCTCCTATCACAGTACCACACTGAGAGCGACCCATTCTTTCACAAATGTTTGTGGAAACAGTCTGCATGCTGAGGTGATGATTTTATACACCTGTGGCTGCGTAAGTGACTAGAACTCCTGAACTCAATGATGTGGATGGTGAGTGAATAGTTTTGGCAACGTAGTCTGTATGATCAGTAAGATGACAAAAGATAATGAAATGATTATCTTTGAGCTTTGACCTTTACAAAAGCCAATACAGACTTCCAATGCTCTGTTAGCTATATTAGGGGTCTATTATGTGTTAATAGCAAATGCATTTACTTATAAATCAGTACAGCCATTGATAAAGTAATGTTTAATATTTTAAGTTTTGGGTTTTTTTGTACCTTAAAAAAATTTCTCACCCTGTGTGCACTTTTTTGCTTAGGTTAGAAGTTTTTTTTTTTAAGTGTAGATTAAATAAAAGTAATGCAAATTTTAAACAATAGTTAAAGTGATTTAAATATAAATATATATCTATATATCTAGTATCTATCTATCTATCTATCTCTATATATACATATATGTATATATATGTTTATATATATATATATATATAGATATAGATATAGATATAGATATATACATCTGTGTTTTTCACAAAAGCTTTTAGCACATTTTGCTTAAGTATGACATAAATTTAAACTCTTGAAACATAAAGAAAGTACCAGAAATAAGGCACTTGTGTGACCCTCCTTCCTGATGATCAGACTGAAAGTGGCCCTTGATCAATCTGAGTTCAAGACCCCGGTTCAGTGCTTTTATTGTTGTTTTATTAGACTCAATGAGTCATCTGCTACATATTTTCCAGTTAATTCCATCACTAATTATCATTCTCTGCTCATCTTGTTATTCCCATTCCTCTCTCTCGGTCACGTTCCTGCCTCTCCATAGCTCTTCTCTGTGGTTAGTGTATTGCTTTGAGTACCCAGAGGGCCAAGTGTTTGCTCTGGGGCCAAAGTCATCATTTCTGTTGGAACTGGGTCCATGCCTTTGGGGTTGAGGGGCTGTTGGCAGAGATGGGCCGGCCCCCGCCGCCTCACACAATTGCTGAATGCTGACAGGAATGGGCCGTTGAAGGGTTCACGCTCCAAATGAGGTCGCAGCGCCTCAGCCGTTCAGCTGGCAGTCAGACAGCAGAGCTCTCATTCTCATTCAGCCCTCAGCTTTCAGTACAGGCCGCCATTGTTGACCAGACTAATAGCTTTCTCACAGCGCCCAGGATACGTCTTTGATGAGTCAATAAAAACACTTTGCATGGCCAAACAAGGCGAGCCAGAATCTCATCAGGGACGTGATGTATTACATTATGTGTTTCTGCATTGTGCTTTATCCTCTCGTATCTCATTCATATTATCTGTCGTGGCCTTTGACAAACCAGTGTCTGAGTACTGTGAATAACATAGAGGAGATTTAGACTGATAACTGTGTCATCTTATAACATCCAGTAAATACAGATCCATGGCTTTAGTCCAACACTAAATTTTCTGCAAACACTTTGGCCAAAATGTAGCTTGTAGTGTTTGAGTAAGTGTAGGATCTGCAGTATGGTAATGAAATCACATCCATCCTTTATCTGACCACTTATCGCTCAGGGAGTCGCAGGGAGCTGGAGTGTATCCCAGCTGACATTGAGGGAGGAGCAGGGTATACTCTGAACTGGGCTAGTTCATCACAGGGTCGACATATAGAGACAGTCAACCATTCACCCAAACCCAATGGTAAATAGGGTGGATTCAGCTGAACAAGCATCTTTTTCATACGAGTACCCAGAGACGACCCATGCATGCACAGGGAGAACATGCAAACTCCAAACAGAAAGCCCCAAACCAACCCAAATATCAAAGTATCTTTGAAAAATAAGGTCTAGAGCACGCATCTGAAAACAACAGTCTGTTTGGGAATGTCTAAAATCTGCTGTGTAATAGTAAACCCCCCTCCCCCTGCAGGTAGACACAGCCTGATAGTGCCACTGCATAAACATTGTTTGATGGGAAGTTAGGTGGCAAGGTGAGACAACAGAGCGAGTCGTTAAACTCGGAGTAGAGAGGAGGTCAAATGTCAAATGAATGTTAAACAGAGGAGCACTAGCAATGAAACTGAACAAACTCACTGTACAAAGTCGAGGGGCACTTGCCAACCGCAGGACACAGAGGACACTGAAAAATGTCTGTGATTTTCAAAATTAAAGAGCCATTTTGTAAAAGTGGAAGTTAAACTAGGGGTGGTTGATATGGCCTCAAAATTACTTCACAATATATCTTCGGAAAATTAAGATAATGATATACAGTATATCACGGTGGCGCAGCAGATAGTGCACGTGCCTCACAGCAAGAAGGTTGCTGGTTCGATCCCCATGTCAGTCAGGGCCTTTCTGTGTGGAGTTTGCATGTTCTCCTCATACATGCCAGGGTTCTCTCCAGGCATTCTGGCTTCCTCCCACGGACAAAAAAACATGCTTATTAGGTTGATTGTTGACTCTAAATTGCCCTTAGGTATGAGTGTGAGTGTGAATGGTTGTTTGTCTCTCTATGTGGCCCTGCAATTGGCTGACAACCAGTCCAGGGTGTACCCAGCCTACTGTCCAAATTCAGCTGGGATAAGCTCCAGCCCCTGCTGACCCAGAAAGGGATATGCTATATAAAAAATGGATGGATGGATTCATATATTTATTTATTTTTTAGTTGTTGATATATTGGGCTCTTGACTTTTGCACATGTTGAATATTGTCTCTGCCCCATCATTACTTCAAGATCTAAGGAAAATACACAGCAGTAATGTTCAGAATGGCACACAGAAATAGATAAAGAAAGGGGTCTTAGATATCAGATCCAGCTTCAAAGCTCTGCCAGATGACTCTCCACGGATCAAATTTCTGTATTTAGTCTCTGAGGGACTCGAGCTGTGAGCAGAGTTTGTGGAGTCTCACATCCCCCTAACTGACAGAGCAGACAGCCCCTCTCTCACAGGTCTTATTACAAACACACAAAAGCTCCTCAAAAATGCCTCCTACACACCGATATGAAGTAAGGGAGCTTTTAATCATTTTGATGTGTTTGTGGAGTTTTTGGAGTCTCTTATACCACTGACTGACCAAGTAGAAAACACCCCTACCTCCCAGGTTGTCTGGATGGAGGAATAGGTGGAGTATTTAACATTTTAAAAAAATTAGTAGATGGATGGATATGGATGGATGGATAGATGGATGCAGTGTTAAATTTGTCCACTAAAGATTTTCATCATAGTTTTCTTCAACAACCTTTTTTCCCCTGACAAAAACTAGACAGTAACAAATAAAAACAAGTGCACATGGACAAAAACTAAATTAACTTACATTCATCAGCAAATAAAAACTAGACTAAAATGTTTGACAGAGACTTAATCCAATCAGACCTAAACTGGTCATGTAGAAAACAGGGACAAGCTAGGAATCACAGCTGCTTTGGTCATGTGGAAAGGTTGGATGACTTAAGAGGGACATCCAGTCACATCTGCCTCAGCTTCATGGTGGCGAGGTCAAAGTGTAAAAAATGAATTTAGAAATTCAAGGAAACATAAAAAGTGTCTTACATTTTACACCTCATATTTTAGTCGTCTAAATTTACAGTAGATTGTGCCGACTTTAATGTGAAATTTCATCTAAAATTAGACTAAAATTAAAACAATTAAGATGACTAAATTTTGACTAAAACCAAAAGATATTTAGGCAAAAGACTATAAAACTAAATTAAAAAGTGCTGTCAAAATTAACACTGGATAGATGGATGGATGGATAGACAGATCCCACTGATTAATTTCATTAACTTTTTAAAGGAGCAAGAAAAAAAAAGTAAAAACCGATCAAGTCTTGAAAATATTAAAAGCTTTTTAATTACCTTCATGATGGTTGACCTTCAAACATCTATCTCTGGAACCTCTTCCAGGACTTTCATGGTCCCTGAAGTTCTACTCATCTTTGTTGCTTTCCCCTGGTATGCAGGCACAGAAACCCTGAGCAAAGCCACGGGAGACGGTCTCATTTAGAGTGAGAGGTAAATAAAGGTCAAACTGCTGAAAGGCCTGTGAGGTGTGTGCGTCTGCTCCACTCGATGCTCTGCTCTTTCTAGGAAGTTTCCTCTTCTCACAAAGAAATACTGTTCGAAAGCAACAGAAGAGCTGCTCGTGGAGGGAGATGGAGAAGGAAATACACCAGTGACCAGATTTTTAAGAGGGACTAATTTGCAAACAACAAAGGCATTAACAAAAACATGCCACATCTGTTGTTCAGAGTAGTTCTTTGCTTCTTTAGCTGTTTGATGTGATGGGAAAGTTGGTTTGGAAATAAAAGAAGCCACATTTAAATGAACAGAATAGGATTAATGAGGAGGGGGCCAGTGTAAGAGAGGGGAGGGTCCGAGGAATCAGGAAGGGAGGGAGTCACAGAGGAAAGTGACAGACACACAATGGTGCAGAGGGGCAAGAGCTAGAGAGGCAGGAAGGACTAATTAAGCAGAAGGTTGGTTTTACATGAAGGAAGAAAAGACACAATCATGGCTGTTCATTCAAAAGAAGGAAGAGGATGGAGGTAGAAAAGAAAACTAAAAGACCATGGTTCTTCCAAAAAACACTCATGCCCTTCACACTATTCCCTGGGAAACATACACTCACTGCAGCTGCACATCTATAATGCCAATATCCTGTATGTTATTGAGATCTGGAGGCTGTGAACTTCCATCATGTTTGATAAACCAGTTTGAGATAATTTAATCTGAGTGATATCCTGCTGTAAGTAGTCATAAGAAGATGGTACAGTGTGGTCAAAATCAACAAATCATGCAATTTTCATTTGTGAAACAGCAAATCATAGCAAATGGTTCCTCAGAAGTGACCAGAAACAAAGGGACTGAACCGACTCCATAAATTTGTCTTGATCATTTTTTTTCTCTCAGATCGTTCTAAAGCTGTGTTCACACCAAACGTGGGAAAACAAAATTGTGTCATGCCTCTGTGTGATAAAATTTCTCGCATGTATTCAAGTGTTCAAATCAATCATATCTATTGAGGCAAATTTTCGGACCCAAAGGAGATAAGCGAAGGGGGCGGGTCTGTCATCCAGCCACAACAACGTGTGTTTCCGCCTTCTCGATCAATGATCAATCATGCTGGATGTTTCTACAGGCACTGTCTTCCTGTTCTCAAACAAGAAACTAAATGTCCCAGAAAGTCTGAAATAGAAACACATCCATTGATGATGCATAACATCCTTCAGAGCCACATATGGAGAGCTTCACCACGATGTCCGTGTGATGGACCCCCTATTGCCATACCTGCCCGGGTTTACTCGTCTTTTTCCCCGGCACGATCACAGACCCACCCCTCCTCTCTCCCTGGGTTATTCTTTCTCTCGTGTACTAGCATTTCCTCTGTAAAGTTTGTCATATTTTGTCTCGTAAAAAAAAAAATTATATCAATCACTAATTACTAAATCATCAGTCCATGAAAAGTGTTAAATAAAGCAGAGCTGAACTTACCAGACACTCAAAAGTCCCCTGAGACTTTCTACCATTTCTCCTCTGTGTGGTTCAGTCTCTGAACTCTAAATAACCATAAAGAGGAGCTCTGATACTGCTGTTCAGCATTGTTTAATTCCTCCTCTGTCTGTGACATTTTCCTAGTCACTGTTCTCTCTTAAGACTGATTGTCTGTCGCACCACGGCTTCAGGTAAATTTGTTGCCAAATTTGGATATTTTCAACCATGGTGAAAGAGGCAAAATTTGCATTGCTCATGTGTCAATTGTGGCACATTGGTCACATGAACAATGCAAATTTTGCATCTTCCCAATGACTTTTAATGTATTTCCATTGCAGGATAAACTGGAGTTGGCGTTTGGTGTGAACACACCTTAAGATTAAATAACAGCTTTGATGAATATGAAGAGGAAAGGACTGATGTTGGTTGTCAAGGTTACAGAAATAAGTGTGATATCTGAAGGAACTACTATGTGATTAATTTATTAGTCATTCTGAAGTTGATAACAAGAAACGTCATGATAATGCAACGGGGCTAAAGGAAAGGCCAAATATTGGCAACTATTACAGCTGAAGGGTGTCTGCCTTCTCATCCAACATTGGTAAATAATTCCAGAAAAGAGGAGCCTGATAACTGACGGCTCTACCTTTCACACTACTTTTAGAGACTGATGGTACCACGAGTAGGCCAGCATTTTGGGAGAGTAATGTTCTAGAGGAGTTTTACGGCACTACAAGTGTTTTCAGGCAGAACCGACTGGCCCATTAGGCAATACAGGCAAATGCTAAGGGCACTGTGGCCTCCAAGGGCTTTTAGCTTTATTGAAGGTGAATTGAAAATTCACCTTCAATAAAGCTAGTTATTACTATTAACTCTTAGAATGGAGAAGTTCACATTGATTCAGATTCCCAATTAATATTTCTACAAATGATAATACTAAATAAGTAAATTTGGTGACATGTTATTTTATGAATAAAAGACAATGGTAAAAAATAGTAAAAACTATGCTATTCAGTTTCTTTTGGAAGTGTACTTTTCATGCTGTGCTTAAAAAATGTAATCCACTGACTTATGTGCCAATTTACTTTATTTTATTTTCAGCATTTATACTTTTATATTTTGATGATATGGATCTTTAAGTCTGGAATTAAGTGTCTATCTGTCTATCTATCTAGCTTTAAGGTATGTTGGTGCCTGTCCATTGAGAGCTTTATATGTGAGAAGAAGAATCCTGAACTCTGTTCTACTTTATAAAGAGATGGACATGGCCAGTATCACGTCCGGCAGTTAGGTTCCCCTTTTGTTTCTACCTCATACGTCATGTCTTGTCTTGTTCCAGTTATTTTTTAAAAGTCCTCTCCCTTGTCTCTTGTTTCAGGTTTTGTTTCTTGACCTCCCCTCTCTGTTTCTCCCTGATTGTTGATTCCCTTCACCTGTCTGATTACCTTGTGTGTGTATTAAACCCTGCTTTCTCTCTGGCTCTCTACCAGATGTCGCTGTACCTCATGTCATCACTTTCCAGCATTCTTTCTTGTGCGTCCCTCTGTGTTTCTGATCTTGCTGAGTAGATTTTTGACCTCTCTTTTGCCTGTCGATTCTGATACCACTACCTGATTTTTGACAGCTCTTTTGTGTTCTGAACCCCTGTCTAATAAAGGATTGTGACAGTCAGCAGCATTACTGAGGTAGACCGCAGGGTACAAACCATGCTGAGTTGGTACCAAGAGCTGCCAAGAAAATGTCCCCACACCATCACACCGTCAGCCTTAACTGCTGATACAAGACAGGATGTTCCTAGCTGACAGGAGTGGTATTCTGTGTGGTCTTCAGATGCTCTATAACCCATCAGCCTCAACACTCTACATGTTGTTCTTCATACTATGGTTGTAATGAGTTACTGTTGTCATTCAATTATCTCTACCCTCTCTGGCCATTCTCCTCTGACCTCTGGGGAATTTTAGCCCAGAAAACTGCCGCTCACTGGATATTTCCTCATTTTTGGACTATTCCCATTCTCAAAATCCCAGTAGAGAAGCAGTTTCTGAGATACTCAGACCAGCATGTCCGGCATGTCACACTCAAAGTCACTGAGGCCACATTTCTCCTCCACTCTGATCAGTTTGGACTTCAGCAGGATTTCTTTACAATATCTACATGCCTAAATACATTGAGTTTCTGTCATATGATTGGCTGATTAACTAAGACACATTAAGTCTGAGCAAGTGTACCTGTTGCCACATAAAGCCTCCATTAGATAATCTGTTGTGCATGCTTTCAAATACAGTGTATACACTCCTGATCAGAATCTTAAGACCAGTTGAAAGACAACAAGAATTTTCACTGTTGGATCTTAAGAAGGTTTTAAGTACATATTCAAAATGCTAGAAGAAGAAATGGGAGTGAGAGACAAAAAAATTTAAGTAAAAAAAATCAGCTTTTGTCAGCTGATCAAAAGTTTAGGACCACAGCCTTTAAAAGACAAATCTGCACAGAAATGTGGATTCATGTCATTTTCTGTCAGGCATTCACACAGTCATGACCTCCTGATGGCAAAGGCAACAAAGCTCTCCCTCTTTGACCACGGTCGGATTGTTGAGCTGCATAAGCAAGGCCTCTCGCAGCACCATTGCTGCTGAGGTTGGACGCAGTAAGACAGTCATTTTTAATGTTTTAAAAGATCCTGAGGGTTATGGAACAAAAAAGTCAAGTGGTAGACTTTTCACTGGTGCTGAGTCGGAGGATACGATTGGCTGTCCATCAGGAATATGGACAATCCTCGACCCAAATTAAGGCTGTTACTGGTGCTGACTGCAGCCCAATAACCATCAGACAGCATCTGTGAGGGAAGGGCTTAAAAGAGCAAAAGCGTCTTCAACGCAGCAGTGGGAGCAACTTTGGGTTAAGTGTCTTGCCCAAGGACACATCACCATGTGACAGCCAGAGCTAAGCCCAAACCTGCAACCTTCCGATTACCGACCAAGCCCACCACCAGACTGCGCCACTGACGCCCCAAAATCATCACCACATGGAGCAATGTTCCCACTAGCCTCCTGGAAACATCAAGCAGCCGAAAGGAATTTTTGAAGTAATCAACAAGAACGGTACAGCTGCTGATTACTGTGTCCTTTTCTGACACTTTAATTCTGTTTTGAGGGTTTTTTGTTTTGTTTTTAGCTTTGGTCTTAAACTTCTGAACAGCCGATGAACAGGCTGTTTCAGTTTATTTGGTATTTTCAATAAATTGCTTTCTCAATTTTTTTTGTCTCACTTCCATTTCTTCTTTATTTCATTTTTAAGCTCTACTTAGAAACTTCTTAAGATCCAACAGTGCAAAATGGAAATTCTTGTAATTTTTCAACTGGTCTTACGATTTTATCAGGGGTGTATATGACTTAAGACTAAGTATAAACAATATTGTGGTGAGTTGAAAAAAACAACACCTTTGCTCTTAAGAAATCAGCAAATCAAGTTAGAATTCTCCTCCATCATCAAATGCAGTGTGATATAACAGCCAATATGGAAACTCAGAGCAGCTAAACAGATTTAACTCAAACCGAGCAGAGCCAGCACATTTTCTCTCTCACCAGAAGCAAGTGAAGCTTTTTACAGCTGTCTTTATCAGGGTTTTACAAAATGCTGAACTCAGCAGAGCAGATGGAGACGAGGACAAAAAGGAGAGCTGGAGGAAAAATAAAGCTGGAGGAGCTGAATGTGACTAGTCCAAACTAAACAAATGGATGATGATGAAGAGAGGGGGCAAAGAGTCCTACAGTCTGAAACTGAGGCTCAGCACATGTTTTGTATCCTACTTTACTTTTTTGTTTCCTGAAGCTTCATTCAAGAAAGACTACGCCTACCCATTAGGTAACAAATGGACTGTTTTCCAGTGGGCGGGACTTAGCCGAAGGCGAACACTTTTACCTCATGCTGACTAACAAGTTGTGTTTACCTTGTTTTTTTATTGTTTTAATAAAGAATATGAGTACAAGACATCATTGTGCAATCTAACAATTGAATAGATTTTGGTCAAATGAAACAAAAGCACCACACACACCTTTTTTGGTACATCTCCCCAGCACATAGCAGAACAAATGTTGGGACAGACAAAGCATACATAGATAGTGTTTAAATAAAAATTGAAATAAACTAAATAAAATACCTCCTGAAGTGACATTAGTATATCATGTTATGTTAATTTATCCAACCAGCAGCTCAGTCTGGTGTAAATGTAAATTGTGTGCCGTTAACCAGGACAAGAAATGGGTTCCAAATCTTATTGAACTTTCCTGATCCTCCACGGCTCGACAGCCTAATTTTTTCAAGTCTTACAAAGTTCAAGACATTGTTTGGCTTGTTTTAACCACAGCAGTTTCTCTGAATAAATGCGGTTGCCTGCTCTCCAGGACTGAGAGTGTTTGTTGATTAAAAAGGCCAAGACAGATGAACAGGAGCAGAATCGACTGCTCCAAAGTGTGCATGGTTTCACTATGCACAGCCTATACATCTTCAGTGATGACCTACTTATTTACATCAATCCAGCCTCCATGGTTTGAGTCCTTGTGTGCTTTGCGCAGTGCAGTGACATAAATGGCCACGAGATAAGAGGCTAGCAGTCCTCTCACTAAACACGCCATGAAACATGCAACTCCAGTAAATGATTTGACAAATAAATCTCAGAGCTGATTATACTGAAGAGACCATGTCAATGTTCAGGTGTGTTGTTTGCTAACAAAACACTTTAAAAGACCAACTCTTATCTGTGATCAACAGGAGCAGTGTTTAAAATACAGATAAAGCCATTTCAATTTTCCCCTCCAGTCAAATGCCTGCTGAGTTCTAGCCAATATCCAGCCAATGGGAGTGCCCAAATTCCACCATAAACATGCCCTCTTGATGGTGCTTCCCTCACAAGAACACATCCAGTGGGTTTGTCCTTATTGGATTAGCGTTAGCGTCAACCTGTCTCTACGTTTCTGTCATGTTATTGCGAAGGATTTCATTGCAGTCATGATAGTGTGCAGGTCCCAGCATGTTCCAGCCAAGGACCAGTCAAGACTCAGTCATGGGAAGTGGGGAAAATTGAAGTGGCTCCATCTGTATAACAAGGAATTTTAATCCTAAAAATGAAACAACGTAGCCCAAAGACAGCGTGCTCCTATGTCTGAGATGACCAGGATCTTAAAAAGCTGACTCTGCAAGGTGGCACAGCGTCACAGTAAGAAGGTTGCTGGTTTAATCCCTGTGTCAGTAAAGGCCTTTCTGTGTGGAGTTGCATGTTCCCTCCCTTGCATGTGTGGCTTTTGTCCTTGTTACAATGGCTTCCTCTGACCAAAACTGTTGGGTTAATTGATGACTTTAGATATTAGTGTGTGTAATTGGTGATCTTAAAATGGACAAGCAGTATAGATAATGGATGGATGGACAGTTTTTCAGCCAACTCTGTATATCAGATCAGAGTTTGATCCTTACCCTGCTGGGAGGAGGATAAGCAGCCTGTGCCATGTCAGGCTCATACCATGTACCGAACACAACCCCACCTCAAAAACCAAAGAGAGTAGACTTATTTAGAAAAAACTTTTACTTTCAAAGTTGTGCAGGATTTTGAGGGTGCATGGGTTCACCTGCAGGATTTGAAGTTTGTTTGATAAACAAAACTCTCTGTACATATTTTTTTCTTTTCATAAGAGCTGCTTTATCAGTAAAAAACATGCTGTAGCACCTCTGACCTTACTTAATTTGAGTCTCTGCGTGCCCTCAATTCTCTTAAAGGTCAGAACCCTTAATGGCAGGAAAACAACAGAGAGTCAAACTTTACGACGTGACAGCAGACTGTTCAGCTCTGTGAGGTGAAGAGGGAGAGCCTCACGGTGATGGATAGCTGTACTTCTGTAGTTAAAGCTGTTTTAATTGATATTAATATTGGCAATGGGTCAAATGAACACCTATAATCTGAAGGTTAATGCTCAAAGTGATGGAAGTAGAGTTAATTACAAGCTGACTCAGCAGTGTCCAAACAGAGCTTTGAGGCATCTTCTGGAGAACTGTTTCAGTTTTACAGGTCCCGACTTTACTGCTCTGTTAAAGTCCACTCTTATCAGGAAAGTTTGAGGCAGCAGACTGCCGCTGTTCAAAAAGAAAAAGTAAAGAAGAATTCAAAGTCTTGCAGCAAAGTGCTTTGGTCCCAGTGTCCAAATTCAAAATGTTAACACTTGTACTTGTATAAACTTCTGTCTTTTCTGGACCCGTTAAACCCAATGAAAACAGCAGATTGTCACAGGACTCGACAACAGTTGCACAACTTGTTTAGATTTTCAGTATTTAGTCGAACGTGTTAAGCAGGAGAGCAGATCAGTTTCAACAGTTAAATGTTGCTGCTCTCTACTTTTCCACACAACTAAAGTTAGCATGTTATCTGTTGTCGTGGTCTGCTCGACACCAGCCAGCGTTAAACGCCTCTCTTCTTCATGCACAGAATTTAGTAACATGTATTACATAAGTGTGCCAAAATTGATAAATATGGTCATCTGTCAGGAGACGTCTGACCTGGTTTTTTACTGCAGATTTCCACATAGTCAGCCTGTGCAGCGTTGCGTCCGCAGAGTGGAGCGCAGGCCTGGAGGCTTAAAACACGAGATTATAAAGATCACAAAAGAACCTCAACTTCACAAGGTAACTGAGGGTTTAAGAGATAACAGGAAGAGGAACGTGAACAACAGGTTATAATTACTGCATGATGTTGATTTGCTGTGGACATCGACATTATTTCCACTATTCACTCTTCGAGAGACTGCACCTACTGGACACTGTCTGTCTCAATGTCACTCTGCACTCATGGGTCACTGTGTGCTAAGACCCTGCATTTTAGTATTATTGTAGCATTATTTCAGCTCATTCTCTCCAGTTTAGCATGTACATTTTTTTAATGTAATTAATTGTTTTACCTTAATTATTTCGGAGTCAGTTACAGTCGTGATGACTTGTATGTCTCGGCATATCGCTCAGTAACAGATATCTGTGTGCATGTTATCAATCAATCTTTATTTGATTTCCAGGCAAATTAACCATGGTCTTGCACTCGTCGCTGTTTGGATCCAGCTTGCGCCAGTCGTACGACTCGTAATCAATTTGCCAGTCTGGACACAGAGTGAAGGCCAGTTCCTTACCCCTGAAGATCCAGAAACGCTTTAAGCCAGTAACAGAGCCATGGCTGAATGATACCACTCGCTCTTTAAGACGTGTATGCCGGCGCGCTGAGAGGAGAGGGAAGAAGGATCATCTCCAGGTCTCCCTGGACATTTAAAAAAATAGTTTATTAGAATATCAGAAAGCTGTTAAAACTGCAAAAGGCCATTTTTTATCCAATCTCGTGTCAGTCAACAGCCATAAACCTCGGTATCTTTTTAATACTTTTAATAGTCCTTTAAACCCCTGTGATAAAAACAACCTTGTTCCTTAAGTCAAACTGTGCAACAACTTTCTAAGGTTTTTCAATGACAAAAATTCTGACATTAGGCCCTCTTTTATTCCATCCACATTAGATCCTGCCGTCTCTACCATTTGCCCCGTTGTTTTTGACAGATTTGAGCCAGTGTCTGCATCAGCACTAACTGGTATTGTCCAGCACCTCAGAACCTCTTACTGTCCTCTTGACAGCGTTCCACCTCGTCTTTTTAAGGAGGTCTTCCATACCATTGGGCCCTGGGTTATGGATCTGGTCAATGCATCCTTGATGTCTGGGTGTGTTCCTGCTGCTCTAAAACATCCTGTTGTTCAACCCCTAATCAAAAAACACAATCTCGATCCCACAGTTTTATCAAATTTCAGGCCCATCTCTAAGCTTCCTTTTCTTTCCAAGGTCTTGGAGAAGGTGGTATTGGAGCAGCTACAGTCCCATATTGACAAAAACAACATCTCAGAAAAATTCCAGTCTGGTTTTAAGCCATGTCATAACACAGAAATGGCGCTTTTAAGAATTTTAAATGATTTCCTTTTAACAGTTGATTCTGGTAACTTCTCCCTGGTCCTTCTGGATCTCACAGCTTCCTTTGATACGGTAGATCACAACATCCTCCTGTCACATCTTAATTCTTGTGTGATCATTAGAGGTACTGCTCTTAAGTGGTTTGAGTCCTACCTTTCAGACAGGAGCTTCTCTGTCCAGCTTGGCCAGTTCTCCTCAGCCACTTCCCCTCTGAGCTGTGGGGTGCCTCAGGGTTCCATTTTGGGCCCTCTCCTTTTCTCAATATACAAAACCCAAAACCAGTGAAGTTGGCACGTTGTGTAAATCGTAAATAAAAACAGAATACAATGATTTGCAAATCCCTTTCAACCTATATTCAGTTGAATACGCAGCAAAGACAAGATACTTAACGTTCGAACTGGTAAACTGTGCTGTGTTTTGCAAATATTTGCTCATTTTGAATTTGATGCCTGCAACATGTTTCAAAAAAGCTGGCACAAGTGGCAAAAAAGACTGAGAAAGTTGAGGAATGCTCATCAAACACTTATTTGGAACATCCCACAGGTGAACAGGCTAATTGAGAACAGGTGGGTGCCATGATTGGGTATAAAAGCAGCTTCCCTGAAATGGTCAGTCATTCACAAACAAGGATGGGGCGAGGGTCACCACTTTGTGAACAAATGCGTGAGCAAATTGTCCAACAGTTTAAGAACAACATTTCTCAACGAGCTATTGCAAGGAATTTAGGGATTTCATCATCTACGGTCCGTAATATCAAAAGATTCAGAGAATCTGGAGAAATTACTGCACGTAAGCGGCAAGGCCGAAAACCAACATTGAATGCCCGTGACCTTCGATCCCTCAGGCGGTACTGCATCAAAAACCGGCATCACTGTGTATAGGATATCACCACATGGGCTCAGGAACACTTCAGAAAACTACAGTAACTACAGTTCGTCGCTACATTTGTAAGTGCAAGTTAAAACTCTACTATGCAAAGCGAAAGCCATTTATCAACAACACCCAGAAACGCCGCCGGCTTCGCTGGGCCTGAGCTCATCTAAGATGGACTGATGCAAAGTGGAAAAGTGTTCTGTGGTCTGACGAGTCCACATTTCAAATTGTTTTTGGAAAGTGTGGTCGTCGTGTCCTCCGGACCAAAGAGGAAAAGAACCAGCCGGACTGTTATAGGCGCAAAGTTCAAAAGCCAGCATCTGTGATGGTATGGGGGTGTATTAGTGCCCAAGGCATGGGTAACTTACACATCTGTGAAGGCACCATTAATGCTGAAAGGTACATACAGGTTTTGGAGCAACATATGTTGCCATCCAAGCAACGTCGTTTTCATGGACGCCCCTGCTTATTTCAGCAAGACAATGCCAAGCCACATTCTGCACGTGTTACAACAGCGTGGCTTCGTAGTAAAAGAGTGCGGGTACTAGACTGGCCTGCCTGTAGTCCAGACCTGTCCCCCATTGAAAATGTGTGGCGCATTATGAAACGTAAAATACAACAACAGAGACCCCGGACTGTTGAACAACTTAAGCTGTACATCAAGCAAGAATGGGAAAGAATTCCACCCGAAAAGCTTCAAAAATTGGTCTCCTCAGTTCCCAAACGTTTACTGAGTGTTGTTAAAAGGAAAGGCGATGTAACACAGTGGTAAAAATGCCCCTGTGACAACTTTTTTGCAATGTGTTGCTGCCATTAAATTCTAAGTTGATGATTATTTGCAAAAGAAAATAAAGTTTCTCAGTTCGAACATTAAATATCTTGTCTTTGCAGTGTATTCAATTGAATATAAGTTCAAAAGGATTCGCAAATCATTGTATTCTGTTTTTATTTACGATTTACACAACGTGCCAACTTCACTGGTTTTGGGTTTTGTACATGTTGCCCTTGAGACTTAATATTTCATTTCATTGCTTTGCAGATGACATTCAGATATATCTTCCAGTAAAAACAGATCAACAAGCCTCTGTTCAGGCTCTATTAAATTGTCTCAACGATATTTGTTCTTGGATGGAAATTAATTTTCTGTCCATGAACAAAAATAAAACAAAGATAATTTTATTTGGACAGCATTGGCACTCTTAATTCTTATTGCCATGGGTTTGCTAAGACCTTGGTGTTATTTTGGACAGTGAGCTTAAACTGGACAGACAGAGACGATCCACTGTAAAAACAAGCTTCTTCCAGTTACGGTTACTGGCAAATGTGAAAACCTGTCTAAAAAAGATCTAGAGAGGGCTATTCACTGCTTTGTCACGTCACACCTGGACTACTGCAACTCCCTATTTATAGGTCTTAGCCAGTCAGCTCTGCGCCCTCTGCAGGTGGTTTAGAATGGAGCTGCCCGCCTTCATTTTAAGGTTATATTAATTGTTTTGAAATGTTTAAATTGTCTGCTACCATCTTATTTATCTGAGCTGCTGAAGCCTCACACCACTGCCAGGGCACTTAGGTCATCAAACATCCAGGCTCTCCACTCGTGGGGACAGAGCCTACGCGGCAGCAGCAACAAAAATGTGGAACAGCCTACCTGTCCAGGTAACAGCTGCACAGTCAACTGAGCACTTTAAAACTCTGCTAAAAACCCATCTTGTTTCTTTAGCGTTCAGTCACAGCTAGATGAGTAATCTTGGCTTTTATCTCTTTTATCTTTTATTCTTTATCTTTTATTCCCTATCTTATTATTCATGGCTGTTTTTACTATCATTACTGTTTTTATTATTATTAAGTGTATGCAAGATTATTTTGTACCCCTGTAAAGCACTTTGGTCAACCGAGGTTGTTTTTTAAATGTGCACTACACATAAACTTTGACTTGACTTAATAACAGCATGAAAATGAGAATCTATAAGTGGTGTATTTCCGGTGATTATTTGTGTGTGTGTGTGTGTGTGGGGTGGGGTGGGGGGGGGGGGGTGTGGGGGGGTGTGGGGGGGGGGGGTGGTTGTACTGTCAGTCGATGCCATACGTGTTTTGTTTTTTTTCGAGCCTCTCGCTGCAACCCAATTTGCCCTCTGGGACACTTGTAAAATTAAATCTTGAATCTATTCCACTGTCTTTTGAAATGAGTTGGAAACTGAGTGCTCGTTCTTCTGTGTTTGGTTGACCTGCTTGGCGGAGGTTGATGCAGCTCCCACTGAAAATAGACTCCCTGAGTGTGTCCGGCGATCCGACACAGAACTGGGCTGCTAGCCCTCTTTGCAGACAGAGGAAGGCACAGGCTGTGGAAACAGGCTGGTTGAAGAGACTGGGGATGATCTGCCATGGAGTGCATGGTGTGTACAGATTATGTTGAAATTGGGGGTTAAACAGCTACTGTTTTTGACTTGCTTACTTTCTCATGATGCGAAATGCAAACTGTCTTGGCAAGACTTATACGAGCTATGGATTTAAGATAAAAGAGACTAATGTTGTCATACAGTTGTATTGAACACAAATATTTCTCAATGTCTTCCTCCTTCATTCTTTTCTTCTGTATCAGCACACTACTGCGTTCAGGTCTTCACTGATTTGTTTTTGGGCGAGAAACTGCTTTAGGACCTGTGTCCAAAGACAGCCTATTCTGCTGTGTCAACACATACCATTGTAGTCCACCAGTCAGCTGATATTTGACGTCACACTCCCAGCACTCTCACTTAAAAGCAGTTTAACTTTTGAGAGTGCTCCACACTCGTCAACATCACTTCTCTGTCACTGACCAATCAAAATCAAGAAGGGACGGGACCTCTGCTGTTGGCTCTGCAACATAGCAAAGGTGGAAGTGAAAATGAGATGCCTCGTATTTACATGGGAACTACGTCATAGTCTGCAGCTTTTATCAGTGGTGACATGACTTCTTGATTTAGTGTTTTTGTTTTTCAGGTGATATTTTGATGCACATGGAGCGATTTTAATGGCCTTTCTGTTGTTACTGAGACACTGAGATGTCAGCTCGTGTTACCTGGCAACATTAAGCACCAACAAGATGCACTCAGAAACTGAGGCTGAGCACTTCCAATGGGAAAAACCATCCCTGTGGACACAAGCCCTTAGTGAGAGTGCAGTGTGAGCTGGCAGAATAAAAATAAAAAACATTTCTCCACAGCTCTGGCCTCTTTCTTCAGACTTTTCTCACATTTTTTTCTAGAACCTGTTTGTAAAATTGTTTATTCACTGTCGACCCTTCAGGAACCAAATCCTCCAAAATAATTCCCTTTTTCTCCCCCCTAGGTGACGATGGAGTTTTAAAATGCACCGACTGCAATTTTATCTCAGGAGAAAATTTATGTTTCGTGGCTTCTTCTACCTCTAAATTACTCCTTCTAAAAAAATGATTTTCTTCAATTTATTCCAAGATATCTCCTCAGATTTGCTTTTGGGTTTTTACATTTGATCAGGAGTCAGAAGTTTTGGGACATCTTTGTCGCACACTTTTGTCATATTCAAATTTTCATGCAATAGATACCAAACTGTCTCTTCACCACTGGAGACCATTTCTGCTCTCATCCTCACACTGAGTCGTCAAACAATTTATTTATTTATTTTTTTTAATGTTTTCAGGTGTTTTTTTAAGTGATTGTGTGCTCAGGAGGTTAATCGTCCTGGACATCCTCTGCCTTCACAAAATCTTTTTTGCCTTTAAAACACATGTGCATATGGCATGCAGTGTCCCCACACCACTCAGTTAATGTGACAAAAGATTCTGCTGTTGTTTTGTTCAATTTCACCAAAAAGTCAATGTGTTGCTCAACTTTAAAGCTAATCATTTTCTGTCGCCTTAGCATTAACATGTGCACTTCAATCAGAAGTGACAGACGCAGCCACTCAAAACTTCTTCACTTTCCCTGATAGGGTCTCGGCTGGTCCCTGACAGATCCATGACAGGGTCTACCATCACAGGCTGAAAACTCTAGGCCGTATTTGGGTGAACTTGTGGTGTCAAGTTTGCTTTCAGTTGATTTGGAAGCTGATTTGCTAACTAAGGAAAATACTGAGGCTGTGTCATCTTGTGAGGGAAGCATCGGCTCATGGAGACACCCTGCAAATGCATGAATGTTTTCAAGAGATTCCAGAAACAACCTCAGAGAAGTGAGGGGGCTCCAAGTGGCTGGTAACTGGCAGGGAGGGGAAAATTGAAGTGGCTGGATCTTTAGCAGTGAATTAAAGACGTCACTTATTGCAAACTTCTGCATGAAAACACAACATTTAATATAAAACCCTTAATGACTGTGAGTCATATGGTTTAATCCCCATGAGAGCAGTTTTACAGAAGTACCTCATACACACAGTGAGGGGCAGGCTGTGACATAGTCATGTATAGACAGTCCTGCCTTTGTGTGCAGTGTTGCCTGTTTCACAAGACTGCAGTGTGTACACTTCACAATCCAAAGGAAAAACTGCAAACTTGTGTGATTTTTTCAACTGAATTGGAATAAAGCCAAGTGTAAAAAGCATCAAAGTGTGAATCTACAATTACACCATCAGTTTGTGGTTCAATTAAAAATGTCCTTATTTGGAGATTTGAAAGTTTTCTCAGTTTAACATTTTACTTTTAGAAGAAGCCAAATACCAATTAAAACAGACTACAGGCTGCAGTTGCCTACAGGCTTTAGTTTGAACACCTTAAAAATATTGTTTACTAGAAGAAAGAGAAAAATGGATGCCAGGCCAACAGCTTTATCAAAGATGGTTACTGGAAGATCCTCGTTATTTTTACCAGGAGACATCTGTTTGAAATGCTGAGAGTAGATGTATGATACATTTCTTTCTAAAAATCTATTTCAGTGTTTTAATGTCCTATAAAATTCAGTGTATAGGCTGCACTTTAATACTTTTATTTTCAATTAAAAAGAGAGCAGTGGCCTTTATTCAAATACAATCAGTTTATTAGTATATAATGCTAAGACATGCGCCTTCATGAATTCAAGTGCAGCCTCCACAATCACACTGTTTCCATTAATTTGCTGGAATGAAAACGGGACAAAGTAAGAAAACAGTATTCTAAAAAATGCATTTTTATTCTGATTTTATGTGAGGAAAGAAAATATTACCATTTGAGTCACCACGGTACATTTCCTTCCCGCTGCTTGTGTGCACATGTTCAATTTGTACACGAAACACCTGAACAGAGCTGTCATTAACTGATGGAAAGACGAAATGTTGCTCTAAAGATTTTCGTTGCTGGAGTAAAAAGTTGCTATATTGAAGAAGATTGATTAAGGAAAAATTTGCCGTCTTGGTGCTTCTGTCATTTTCCACTTTGTTGGAAACTTCTGAAAAGATAAGCAACATAAAAAGTCCAGGAGGAATCATTCATATGATTACAAACCCAAAGTGTTGAACAAGACGGATGTTGCCCCTTCTGTTGTGTGACTATCAAATGAGTAAACAATGTTGGGCAGCATGTTTGCCCCCATTTAATCACGTCTAACGTGATGCTGCAGAGCCAGACTCATTGTCAGAGTCTGTGTGGTGTGTTTGGTTATTATCCCACAATAGAAAAAAGAGAACACACAGACAGACAGCGGGGAATGTGTTGCTAGGTGCAATGTGCTGAAACCATTCCTCTGATGGGAGCTCAGTGATAGAAAGCAGAGGAACAGACTGAGGCAGGACGACAGGAAAACAAGTGGAACAAAAAGAGACGAGTCTGGGGAGAGAATCCCAAAAGCCTGGGACCTGCTGCCTCATTGGACGCTTAATGGTGTGTGTCATAAATGGTGTCACCACCTCATCTAGACAGCCCCCCCTCCTCCTCTTCAAACCTCCACCCCCCCTCCAAACCACCCGCCCTGTCCTCATCTGTCTCTACATCCCCGTCCTCCCCCTCCTGAGCCTGGCAGATAATATAACCAGTCAACAGCAGAAGATGGTATCTCCTCCTGCTCAGCACCTATGAGTATTAGCCAAGATTTACACTTATTGTCTGGGAGCGAGACGGAAAAATCTGTCTGCAGCCTCAACAATTTATAACATGTCTAAAATAAGGAACAGTGCACAATCACATCATCGCCTGTGCTGGTGTTTTGCCAAGTTTAATGTCTTTTCACAGGTTATTTTAAAGGGGACGTTCATTCATTCATTCATTTTCTATACCGACTATCCCTTTCGGGGTTGTGGGGGCGCTGGAGCCTATCCCAGCTGTCATTGGGCGAGAGGCGGGGTACACCCTGAACCAGTCAACATATAGAGACAGACAACCATTCACACTCACAACCAAAACCCATACCTAAGGGCAATTTAGAGTCACCAATTAACCTAATGAGCATGTTTTTGGTCTGTGGGAGGAAGCCGGAGAGAACCCACGCATGCACGGGAAGAACATGCAAACTTCACACAGAAAGGCCCTGCCCAGCCCGGGAATTGAACCAGCGACCTTCTTGCTGTGAGGCACGTGCACTACCTGCTGCGCCACCATGCCGCCCTTTAAAGGGGACACATTATGCAAAAATCACTTTTTGAAGGCTTTTGAACATATTTGTGGGTATTTGTCCTTCCTCCCAGCCCACAACATCTGAGAGTAGACAACAAAATCTGTATTAGCAGGCTGCATGAATGTAAACTCATGGTATTTGGTGAGCTGTTGAGTCTGTGAATATACTGTTACGTAACAAGCATTTTCATTTGCATAAGCCGACCTCAACCTGAGTATCCCCAACCCCCGGCTTGAGTAGTTTCTTTGCTGTTTTCAGTGTTAGCGAGGGATTGGTGTTCACCATGTTTAGACCCAAAACCTGTCACTGCTCAGTTTTTGCTGTAAACAGCCACATATTTCTTCATATATAGTCTACCAGCCGCTAAAGTCGGCTAAAACCTGCATGTGTGTGCCAGTCACTTCACATCTGACTGCTTCTTCAACTTCAGTCAGTTCAGCACAGAACTGGCCACTAGACTTTTCCTGAATCCAGGCTCAGTACCAACAATCCATCGCCAAACCTGATGATGGAAATGTGAGTATTTTAATGCCGTGTAGTATTTATTTTGCTCATTGCTACAAGCTAATGCTAACAGCAGGGGGAAATGAACCAAAGGTAACTTCACAACATGTTCTTCAATGTTGATGTTACTTGTTGAAAGCCTGAAGGGTAAACTTCAATGTATGAGCATTCTTACATTAGTCAAGAGAAGTTAAACAGTGGGCTCAGTATATTAAGTCCTTTACCCACCCCATCACCCCTCTGTCTCTCTGATGTTAGCATCGAAGGTTGACGAAGTCGTGGCTGTGTCCCACTGCGGTGACTAGGCCGAGGTTAGCATGTTGTGCGTTAGCCTGTGATGTTTGGGGGAAACGAGCTTTGCTGTTATCTGGTAACAGGCTTGAATTTGTGGTTCATGTGTTCAGGATTATCGTTAAGTCCCCCGTACTGTGTTGGCCGCTGCTCTGCTCTGGATCATTAACATATGAAGGCGACCGCCCTCAAAACCAGCTGTTCTGAACAGAGGGGTTCTGTGAGCGTGGAAAGAAAGCAGCTGTGCTTTATTCATGAACTTTTTGGACCAAAGTATGTTGATAACGTTTCATAGACACGTCAAGAATCCATGTTAAACTGCAGAAAAGGAGCAAAATATCTCACCTTTAAATGTTCTGTATCCATTGTGTCTGTACAACTTCAAGGTCCCATGTCCTGGTGTGATTGACGCTTTACATCATGTCTTGGGTGTCTATTGATTAAACAAAGATTTGATTTAAAGAAGGATGTGCAGGTAAAACAAAATATGGTTTGTCAAAGTCTGTTATGAAAGGTAACAACTGATTTTCAAAGATTTTCCTAAATAAAAAGGCTCAAAATTTAGTGAGAAAGTGCCTGTTTTCAGTGAGGCAACCAGAACGTTTTATTTCTCCACACTGTCATCATAAAAGGGAGTCATGATACATGACAGTAGCAGTTTTTTGAGAGTCTGAGTGCTTTTTTATGATATTTGCACCATCTTAACCTCCTTACGCTCCATTTTACTTGTTATTAAGTTGGGTCGATATTCTGTTCACGTCTGTTTCATAAATTACTTCCATTTTCCTCCAACATGAAAGAGAAAACACGTTGCTTCAGGGTGTACTGAATCTCCTGTCATTTAATGGTGGATGTCGCTCTGATAAAGCAAAGTCAAGCTCGATGACAAACACATTCTGACTTAAAAAAAACTCTTCACAATAATAGTTGTCATGTCCTCACATGTTGGAGTGCTTCTAACCCTGGATTTCCACATAGAGTGAATGCGCCGTGCACTGAAGCGCTGCAGTTTTGCTCTGACTGAAAGGCTTATTTCAGACAATGAATCAGGCAGGTCAATCTGCTCTGCAAGGTTAGGTACAATGTCCCACTTTAATTTATTTCAATAAAGCAGTCTTGATAACACCACAGTAAAAGCTTTATTTATTTGTGCATGTATGTGTTTCTAAAATTAAAAGTTGCCAGCAAGATATTTGGGAGAATGTGTGTAACAACTGTCCCTGGTCTCCCATGTGAAAGATTCTGCTTGGATTTTTGATGCAGTGACAAAATCTCCCTGAGCGGAGGTTGCAGATTAAACACTTAGTGATATTGTTATTTTCCTGTCAGCCTGTCTGTTGCTTTGACTGAAGCTGTTCGAAGTTAATGAGGTTCCCTCATGTTTTCATTCCTGAAAAGGCTCCACGACGTGAAACACTCGCTGCTGAGTTGTGTGTGATTTCACTCATGAAGTTGACTAAAAAGTTGTCACATAAACATAATGCCTGCCGAAGGTTTTATGCCAGCAACAAGCTGATTTCTGTTTCTTTTTGCACAAAATGTTGTGACATACTTGATGCTGCAGAGGCTTCATCTTGAGGAGTCTGTCCCGTCTGCTCTTACCGTGGCAAAACCCCCTTTCCAGACGCTACCCTAGGGCACACTTTTAAACGCCTTTATCCCATCAGCCCATGTCCTACAACCTTCAAACCTGCACCGATCCCCACTAATTCCACCCTTCTGAACATGCATGTCTGGGGTCCCGTGTCTCTAGCACCTTCCCTTGCCCACATACAGTCAAAAATAGCTGTTGACCAATAGGAAAACAGTTATATTTAACCTCTCCCTGGGCCCTTTCACTAAACCTAACCAGTCGGGCACCATAGTCACCGAAAACCACTGGCTGGGACACTGTACTGGGGACAAAAACGCTCCCAAAGCTGCCATTCAGAGCAGGTCCAATCCACTCCAAATGGCCCAAACAAGCTCCCAAACACTTTCTCGACACACTTTGAGATGTCAAAACTTAAAATTTCACTACCCATCCACTTCCATTGACTTACAATAGACAACTTTGCATGCTTGTAACTCGGGAACTGTGCATCCTAGACACTTGCAACCTCGATCCCACCTGTTATAATTAGACCCCTCTGAACACACAAGTCTTGGTCTTGAGTCTCTACGGCCTTCCATTCCCAAGATATGGACAAAAAAACCCTCTTCACCAATAGGAAAGCAGCACTTCTGGTCATCGCGTACACTTCCTGTTGGCACCATGGGAAAGGGCATGTGTGATTTAGTGGGGGTACTAAATCACACCATAAGGGATATTCCTCTTGGAATCTTGCACCTGGAGTACATCTTGGCAAAACCCTGACCCTGACAAAACCTCTGTTTCCCTCCTCATAAACATCGGTTTAACCTCCCTGCTTTCTCCAAAAAGCAGTGGCAGAGCTGACGCTAATTGACTCATCTTCATTATTTACTTTGGCAGCTTGGACACAGTCTTAAGTGACACACCGCTCTCTGTCCCTCCCTTTGTGGAGCCAGAGGGTGCATGCAGATCTCAATGAGGAGCATGAGCCTTCCTCACTGACGTCGTTGTGGTTTCAGTATGACAGTCCACGACCAATAAAAATGGGCGTAAGACCAAACTTAGGGATGTGAGTAATAAAGGGCATGCTTTTATTTTAGATATTTAGATTGGACATATTTTTATGATTACCCTAAATGCTGTTTCAATTTCTTCTTTAAATAACTTTGTTACAATGATTCAGTCTCATCATTATGGGATGAGAAACAGAAACAGATTTATTAATTTGTGATCTTATTTGTTTCTAAAATCAACAGCTGTGGATCAAATATTACCTCCAAATTATGAGGCAGAATGTTTTTAAGTGTTTCAGCTGTCCCTGGTCTCCCCTATGAACAGGGCTGTCTGTGTCTCTGACTCATTAAAAATCCATTTTTTCAGCAGAAGCTGAAGAATAATCTGTTACCTCCACCAAGGAGGTTATGTTTTCGCCAGGGTCCGTCTGTTTGTTTGTCTGTAAGCAAGATTACTGAAAAAACTAAAAGATGGAATTTACATGAAAATTTTACCAGAGGTGTAGTTTGGTCCAAGGAGGGAGCCGTTACATTTTGGTGGTGATACAGATATGTGTCTGGATTCAAAAAATTCCCCAAATTAAAAAAAAAAAAAAAATTGCATAGCATAGGTTAACATTGGCCGGAATTGTAAAAAATTATATCTCTGCCATTTCTCTATGGATTCGCTTCCAATTTCACAGATGAGATGGGGTTCATGTCTCTATGGATCTGATCCAGATTGATGTCACAAAAAACACTAGAACTTTGTAATGGGAAATCCCATTGCCAACAGTCAATAATTCATCGAAAATCCAAATATTAAGTAACTGCTTGTGTTCTTACAGGATAACAACCGCCATGTATG
This sequence comes from Cetoscarus ocellatus, assembly GCA_037902135.1. Taxonomy (NCBI): domain Eukaryota; kingdom Metazoa; phylum Chordata; class Actinopteri; order Labriformes; family Labridae; genus Cetoscarus; species Cetoscarus ocellatus. Next base: position 7,890 of record JBAMNC010000632.1, on the reverse strand, counting down.
TGCTGGACTTTGGTCCAGATCCTGGCACTTTTCTGGATGTGATAATCCAGAATAGTATCTTTTCAGGGGTTGTGGAAAAGCCACTGCCTGAACGGAGATGCTCTGAGCGCTTTCTTAGTTATATTATGATATTCCCATCAGCCCCTTTTTGTGGTCTTGAATGATGTTGTTAGAGGTTAATAAGATTCTCTCATGTTGTCATTCCTGTCGAGTCTCATCGAGGGAGCGAGTCCTCGCAGCTGCGTTGTCTGTGATGTTGTGTACATGCGACTCACTTCGTATTTGATTTTTTGGCTCCATATAGAGCAGCTACACAGATTGCCTGCACAGAAAGCTTGGCAGATCTTTGGGACGATGTGCTCTCCGCTGCTTCCTTGTGTTTCCTGCATCCCACAAAAATGGTCTGTGTTATTTACTCCACCATTGAAAAGCATAGTACTTCTCTTTTAATGATTTAAATGCTCAAACTTTGGGAAAGGCTTTCTTGAAGTTAAAATTAGATAATGAACAAAGGAGGAAAAACATCTCTGCAGAACTGTACAAAGAGCTCACTCTGAGTCTCTGTTTTATTCCTGTCCTGTCCTTTGACTCGGCTCAACAAGAGTTCTACCTGCAGAGCGTTGCCTCCTGTAGGCGGGAGTAATGAATCACCAGTCAAACCTGCCACCACACGAGGAGACGGAAGTCGTCTAATGGGACTGAAGGCTGTGAAGTTTGCAGCCCTGAAGTAGAGAGTAAGAGTGGGCATGAAGAGTTGGCTTATTCAAGGTCTTGAAGGCCAACTCTAAATCAATTTCTGGTCTTAAAAGCTGTTTTTGTGGGGATGCAGTATCCAGGAAAAGAAGAGTAAAAAGATCTGAAAAATAAAAGCATCCTGTTTGTGAAGTTTGATGTCGTACTTCCTGTGTTTTCTTCTCAAATAGAAGCTGAATTGACATTTGACAGATAATATTTTTATTTCTCCATTTAGCACTGATCATTTCCACATTTATGATGCTTCCTGATAAGTATGAAATTTACCATCCTTTCTAACATCCACGAAGAACATTTTAGAAGACCACTCATATGGACCGAGCTTGCATTTTAAGTTGCAAACAGTCACATAAAAATATGCTTAATAATGCTCATAACAGGAATGGAGAGCATTCTGCACATGTAGGGCAGCATTTCAGGATGGAAAATATAAAGGAAACAGCAGATTACATTTATAACAAGGTCAGCAGGGTCCTGTTATATGCTATCCAATGCTGATTTATCCTGCTGCCAATCACAGCTGAAATTGTTCTGTATTACTGCATGGAGTGGGTCTGGGAAGGCCACAGGATGACTTAAGAACACAGTATCAGCAAGAGGATGTGGGTGTCTGGATAAGATTCATCAAAGTTTTCTATTCCCTCATACACACTAACAACTAGACTCGGAGAGCACAAACTTTTTTACAGTGCACAACCACACTGTAAAACAAAATCCAAAAAACTCAAAATTTCGAGGTCAGCCTCCCCAAGATTTCTGAGTATATCAGTCCAAAACCTAAAATTTGAGCTGAGAGAAAAATGACTTTCAACTAGAACAGCACCCGAGCAAAACTTCGCCAAGGATAAAGTTACCCATCTTAATATGATTCCTTGACCCCTGAAAACCCTCACCCAGCACTCAGAATGATGTTGATATCATTATTAGTTAGTTTTTGAGCAAAAAATGATCGTCTCGCTAATGGTGGTTATCTGGAGCACCACCAAAATCTAACCATTTTTAAGTTGGGCCATTACCAACATCTCCTGAAAATTTCAGCAAAATATGTCCAGTAGTTTTTGTCTAATCCCTGCTAACAAACAAAAAAACAGACAAACCAACAGGACCAAAAACAAAACCTTCTTGGTTGAGGTAAAAATCACATTTCAAATATAACAGCAGGATAGAAAAGATCCCAAAAGTCTTCGCCAAGAGTTTAATAGACTCGTGCAGGAATGAGTCTGGAAAAGCAGAGCAGAGTTAGCATTTAGCACTCCCTGGTTCTCAAGCCCAAGAGCTAAAGAGGTTTTAGAAAAACTTTTTGGATAAAAACTAATACGATTTGTGATGAGCACATGAGATTTCAACGCTCAGCCCAAAATGATAAAATGCATTGTTACATACGTCCTAACAAGCACTAACATGGACTACAAAAAAGGCTGTGGATCCGAAAGCAAGCATTTCAGAATTTTTTTAAAATAAACAATAATTATTACATTATTGTTCGATTTTTTATTTTTTTTAAATCATTTTCCCCTGTAGTTTTTTTTTTTTTTTTTAATCTAATTTCTTATCATGATTTATGATTTTTTTCTTTTTCCATTACGTGATATTAGATTTTGGGAGGAGTAACAGGAAGACTAAAGGCAGGAAAGAGCAGTAGCCAGCCAGCAGCCATATTTCTATTTTCATTTATACTTATTTATATTTCTGTTTATATCTATCTTTTTTAAAAATATTTTTATTTGCAATGAATGGTGCTACTGGAACCTTAATTTCCCTGAGGAAGTCTTCCAAAGGGATAAAAAAAGTTCTATCTAATCAATCTAATCTAACCTAATCTAATCTAATCTAATGTAGTCTTGCTCCTGTGTTTCCTCATTTTTAATTCATTTCCTGTGATTCTGTTTTCTGTTAGAATCTCCTCTTAATGTCTTTGTGTTTGTGCGTAAGTCAGTGTGCTGTATGTGGATCACAAGGGGGGGTAGGTCTTGTATTTTCATGGAATTCAACTTTCTACAAGATTTTGTATGAAAAGTGCTATACAAGTAAAGTTTGACTGATTGATTGATGATAATTTATAAATCATAGCCACAGCCATGAGGACTAACTTTATCAGGTCACGTGACTGAAAGGCAATTCACAAGCAACAGGTCACAGTACGATTTTAGACGATGGAAATGTTGCAGCTGCTTCAAAGTGACCTCCATGTTGTAGTTTCATATTAGCTAAATAATAGCTGATTACCTTTAATCTTTAAAATTATGTAAGTTAAAATCAAGATTACCACATTGAACAAAATATGTACATTTAAAACAATTGTTTGCTACTAAGTGTGTAATCAGCAAGTGAAAAATCCCACAGGCTTTAGAAGACAGAAACAATACAAGGCTAACTTTCATGCTGGCCAAAAAAATATGTCTGTTGACATGGGTTAATGAGCCAAATGCAAAGCGTTGTCCATAAAGTAAGCTCATTGTAAAACACTGGCCACAGACAGAAGGCAGATCTGCTGAAAACATGGCACTGACCTGCTCTGATCTGACCAATCACCACAGAGCAGCTCAAACACACCTGTTGTGCTTATCTCCCAATACCACAAACACTCATGAGGACTCACTCTGTTTTCATCGGCTGCTCAGCCATGGCATTTAGAAACACTGTTAGCTGAGAGTCACCAGTTAACATGCTGCCTAATTACTTCACAACACCCTCTGAGCGCTGAGGAAAGTCCAGTCTAATCCCAAATATGATCACTTAAAGGTGTTTCACCAGTCATCAGTCCAAGCTGATCCATGCTTTTTTTGATTATTGATGGTGTTTCATTAGCTCCGACTGCTGAACTGTCACACCAGGAAGTAAAGCACTCTTATATGCCTCCACTTACACACATCATTCAGAGTCAAATATTTCAACAACGACATCCAGAAATCAGGTGGAGGAGTCCGTGAGAATAATGTTTAACAGTGAGTTTATCTAATATCTTACTATTTCATCCATTACAGTAGCCACAGGGACAGAGAGCCTGTGTGCGAAGCCTGCAGTCAAGCTACACAAGTAGATATGAGAGGCCATCTCTTCAAAATAAAACACCCTTTGGTCTTTGTCATTTCTTTATGGACTGGACTGTCTCATTGTAATAATGAAACTTAAAATCGCTGGCATTAAATTAAATTTTCAGTAAAAAAAAAAAACGTGTTATGAACTTAATCATAGATATTATCTCAACTATCCATCCGCTTTTTATGTAAAGTTGGCCTGAACTTAAGTTGGCAAAACTTAAAACAGTTTAAGGTCAGACGAGGCCAGGCCAACTTCTGAGGATTCATGTGAAGACAAAATATTGTGACGACCCACAGGAAGTGGTCTCCACGAACTGACCTGTTATGTTTGACTCAATGGACCCTGGGATTGTTCTATAGCGTGTTAACTTTTTTGTTCTGCTGAGACTTGTGGTTCCTGGTGTCATTGTGTGTGCATGCATATTGAAGGTCATGGTTAGCTGGCGGGGCATGTTTTGTGCCATGTTCAGAGCCTAGAAACACTGTTCTGTTAACCAGTGAATCACGTGAGCTGCTGTGTGGGTGGAGACCCCATTCTGTCCTGTTTATTGAACACATTAAAAAGCCTGTAGCACAGATGCTAATGGCTAAGCTAAGTTACGTCTCAGATTCTTTCTTAAAAACTAATATCGCCACAACATCATCATGTGCCAGACTGGTGCAGTGTTAAGTAACACAAATGATAAAAAACATGCTGCAATGGGTTTGGATGCGAATCCCGCCTGGGGTCTTATTCATTAAGGATGTTATGTTTTTGACGGCGTCTGTTTGTTTGTTAGCCTGTTTGTATGTTAGCAAGATTATTCAAAAACTACTGGACAGATTTTGCTGAAATTTTCAGGAGATGTTGGTAGTGGCCCAACTTAAAAATGATTAGATTTTGGTGGTGGTCCAGATAACCACCATTGGCAAACAATTGTTTTTCCTCAATAACTGTCTAACTAATAATGATATCAACATGATTCTGAATGCTAGGTGTGGTTTTCCGGGTCAAGGAATCATATTTTGACAGTAACTTTATCATGAAATTATTGCTTATAGATGTAACAGCAGTATGTGAGCTACCCTGGTGGAGTTTTGCGCTCTTAGGGTGCTTTACCCTGGTGGAGTTTTGCACTCTTAGGGTGCTTTCTAGTTTAAGTCGTTTTTGTCTATCAAAATTTTAAGTTTTGACCCAAAGCTCAAAAATCTAGTACAGACAGTTAACTTGGAACTTTGAGTTTTCTAGATTTTTTTTTTTTTTTTTTTTTTTTTTTTTTTTTTTTTTTTTTTGACTTTTACGCACTTTATAGAAAAGTCCAGAAAACTCAACCTTGTAAGGTAACTGTCAGCACTAGATTTCTGAGGTTTGGGTCAAAACTCAAAATTTTGAGCTGAGATAAAAACTACTTAAAATAAAGATAATCTCAACCAGGATTCAAATCCCAGACCGGATGCAGCATATCATGGGTGTGTAATGTTTTCTTACCACTGCGCCAATCTTGCACACCAAATTCTTCTGACCTAAGCGAACCCTGTTTCCAGAACTCCGCCTGACCTTGTCTGTTCTTAAGCTATTGTTTTAAGTTTTGTAAACTTCAGAAATTAGACCAACTTTATATAACAAACTTCATAAGGATAGTTGAGATAACTCATGTGATTAAGTTCATAACACAATAAAAACATGTTTTGTTTATTGAAAATGTATTTAATATTTCAAGTTTTCATTGTTACAGTGTGGTCCACTGTTCTCAATGATTGTTGGTATGAATATTTGTGTTTGTGAATATTGAGTGTTAAAAAATTTTCTATGCTCCAGCAGATGTCTTGATCAATAAAGTAAAAATAAAGATTGACTCCTGACCCATCTCACCCTCCAGTCAGATCCAATCTGTGTTTAACTACAAGAGGAAAGCCTGAATCACCTCCATCAGCTGTTTCATTTTCACTGACCAGAGGCTCTGACTAAGCAGGGCTGAAAACAATGACAAATGACAGAGAAACTTAACACTGCATCAAAAGATATTGATCCCTAATGATTAATCAATGCAGTTATGTATCACAGAGTCCATGTTCTGAGAAAGATCCACTTATGGATTTTTCAGCAGCTTGACTTTTGTTCTGCTTGGTAAGACTGCCACAATGTGATCACTCAGTCATTCTGGCTACGCTTCACGCAACGTCGTTACAACTTTGTGCTGCAATAATCAGACCCGATCAATACTTCCAATCAAATGTAAGCGTACATACATTAATAGAGATGACCTGAAGGTCAGACTGAGACAACAGCAGAAAAATTGACTCATAAAGATCCCATAATGCTCAATAGAAGCGCGCTCCCACAGTAATAAGCTGCCGTACAGTCTCCTCATGAGTGGAGGCTGCAGCAGCTAATGGAGATTTACATAAAAATGCAGCTCAGAAAACACGAGGGCAGACACTGTCCATCATCTCATGTAAATGTTTCTAATTTTATAACATCCTCATTGTTCATGGCTCAGCTGATGAGTAATGAGTGTGTGTGTGCTCAGAGCCCCGCTGATGGGTTATTGATCCGCAAAATAATGACACACTGGAGCATGGGTTATCTATATATGCTTACATGACAAACAGGAGGGACAAATGTGGGTCTAATGTGCAAACACATGCATGTTTCAGGGATTTGCACAGCCGTAAAGCCTCCACTCAGGTTTAGTAGTCAGCGCTGAGTGTATGGATACAGTACGCGGAGCTCAGTGAGATGTGAGGACATTTGCTGCAGCTTTGTTTCTCAGTGTGCGTGTTTTCAGCCAAGGATGCATTTATGTTTGTATGGATTTGCTCTCATAGCTTAATTCAGGGGCGGGTAACGGTGGCCTGGGTCAATGGAGCCCGCCAGTCAATTTCATAATCCAAAAATTGGAACCCTGAAGATGTAAAATCAGTATTTTTGCCTGATTTGCTGCTACAGCACCATGGCCAAACTGCATTTAGACATGCAAAGCAGTCTTTAAAAACAGGCATTAGTTTATTTTTGACAGAAAATAAGCAGATATATCCTGATATGCAGGTCTTTTATGAAATATTACTAATGCATTGGGGTCAAAGGTAAGTCAAATACTATCAAATAACTATCACTAACTAACACTTCATGACTGCTGCCTTGACCATGGTTATTTTTTAAAGAAAAACGTTCATTATCAGTGGGACTTGCTGATAAAAATAAATATAAAATTAATAGGAAAAACAGTATAGTTAGTATATTGCATTCAATTTTGTGTTTACCTCATACTGTTTGGTTTTTCAGGACGGCATGGTGGCAAGTAATGATGCCCCACAGCTAAAAGGTTGAGGTTTGAATCCCACGTTCATCAGAGCCTTTCTGTCTGCAGTTTAAATGTTCTCCTTGTGTATGTGTGGGTTCTCTGGGCACTCCTGGTTCCTTCCACAGACCAAGAACATGCTTATTAGGTTGATTGGTGACTCTAACCCCCCACCCCACCCTTGTGGTCTCGGAGTGGACTGCATAGGAGACTAGTTGGTGCCATTACTCTATTAAGGGTCTAACTGTGGCCCTACAGAAGACGATGCTGTTATTCTTGAGTGAATATGAGTATGAGAATTAATGCGAGGGTTCTTTGATAGCCTTGCCCCCCAAATGCATCAAAGGTTGTCCGTGGCTGGGCTGCAGATGAGGACCCTCGTGGGGCGCCGGCTGCGTTCTTCTTGGTTGGCCTGGCCCGGCCTTGCAGCTCACTGTTGGCTAAGTGAGTACACTGATGTAAATTTGAGGGGGCTGCATTAAATTGATATTTTCATAACTGCCTACGTCTTCATGGCAATTTCTTATTTTGGACATGCTCCTCACTGTTATCTCCTGTCAGCATTCAAAAAGGTTTCACAACGACAATGTCCTCAAATTTATATCCAACCATATTACAAAGAAAAAAGCTGAACAATGCAATATTTTCCCTTCATTACATCACATTAAACATGTTATTAACATTCTTGTTTGTGCTTTCCTAAACCTACACTCCACTACATGAAATGTAACAAAGGAGATGGTTAATATGGAGGTATGGATGTGTTGTGTGTGTGTTCTGTGGTTTTGTTCAGACGCAGCCGCATAAACTTCCAC